>CM064551.1:9734884-10365279 GCA_032716605.1 Paralithodes platypus
ACCCCGTTCTCCTCCTCCGTCACAACTGCCATCACATTCTCCCCTCCCTGATCTCCCCCTCCCTTCTACTCTTATAAACCACTTCCTCACTTTTCCGTCCCTCATTCTCCAATAAAAATTTCTCTTATCCTCCTCATCCAACTTTCCATTATTTTCATCAGCCCTTTCTTGTAATTCCTTAATTTTTTTCCTTTGTTCTATACTCAAATCCTTCTTTAGTCTTATGTGTTTCAGTTTATCATTTGTATTTAGCCTCCAACTAAAATTTGTCACAGTCTCCGCCACTACACTAGTTTTAAACTGTACCCTTATAGGTCTCATCTCTCCCCTTTTATATCTACCTATCCTACTGACCTCCTCCACCTGCCCTTCCCATCCATATTCGTCCTCATCCACACCTTTCAAGACCTCCTTCACTGTCTCCATATCCCTCACTTTTCTCACTCCATTATCATTCATATGAGTCTCTATATCTCCATACAAGATTACACCCCTATCCCTGTCCATGGCCTCCCTCACGACACTCTCCTTGTTCTTCATGACCCCTACAACTGCACTCTCAAAACTTTTTGGTATATTCATTTCTTCCTTTTGCTCTTTCATAATATCCTCCAAATCCTTGACTTTTTGTTTACCTACCACCGTCCATGCAGTCGACTCCTTTACTTCCGTGAAACGTCCTTCGTATTCCTTCAGCTGCTCCTTCAATGCCATATTCTCTGCTCCCAGTTCATCTACCCTTTTCAATACCATCTCTAGGCTCTCATTAACTGCCAAAATAGGCCTGCATTCACTTCCTTCGCTAGGCCTATTCCCTTCCCCACCTGTCACACCACACATTACACACAGTGCCTTAACTTTCTCACCAATATCCCCCTTCCATTTCTCTGTATCACTCATCCACTTTTCCAAATCCTTCACAACAATACTAACCTCTTCTAACTTCTTATCTGTGCTCTTAAATCCCCGAAAACGTTGTAACCTTCCTTCCGCCTCCGTCATACCCGAAATTCCCTCTGCCATGTTTGTTTACAAACTCAACAACTCACAACCCTACCGCTGTCCCGTCACTACACACTCTTATTACACTATATATCCCCCCCCCCCCACACCCATATATCCTCCAAACACTTCACTAAATCCTTCCTCTTCTTGTTAGCCCCGTATGCACTCGATATCCGTGAATTAATTGACCATTCCCATAACATATGCCGGAGCCTCAAACTTGTGTCCGCCTTCCGCCATGGTGTGCCGCCATCCATCAACCAATCTAATTACACGCGGGGAAACGGTTGCAAAATTATTGGTAAATCTTTTAACTCACACGAATCTAAGAATTTCTTCTTCAATCGAGTTGTCAACTTGTGGAATGGGCTTCCCCGAGACGTTATAGACTGCAGCACCGTTGATTCATAAACTCCGCCTAGACAAATATCTCGCATCAAACCCGCGACTGACTGCGTTTGTAAATGAATAACTTTATTTTATCCTCCCCTCAGTTACTAACCCATATGTCCCCTACTAACTTCCTAGTCCTGCCACGGACATTAGTTCCAGGGCAGTAATTCCCTTTCCAATGTTCCCTTACCCACTCTAAACCACTGTTTGACACTTGATCCTCAGTGTTTTGGAGGACAAGCAGCCTAGAAGGGTCACTAGATCTGTTGTTGCTTGATTTCCTTTGTACTCCTTTGTACTCTGAGTCAGAGTGTGGACAATCGGAACAGGTTTGCAAGAAACTGTTTATGTTTCTTCACAGTCTGACTACGACACGGAGAGTCTGGGAATCTCTGGTCGGCTCTCTCAACTGGATTCAACTAACTGTAAAGTTGGGCCGGTTGAGAGTCAAACGTTTAATATTGGAGGGCAACACATTTTTTCCACTATTGCCGGCGGAAACATTATGGCCCATCCCAAAATTAATACACAGCTTACTAGCGGTCTGGGCGAAGAGGGAAACATTGCACTCGGTCATGTCATGGACCTCTCCTCCGCCGACGGTATGGGTAGACACGGATGCGTCAGGAACGATAGGTTGGGGCTTTCAGTCAAACCACGGGCATCAGGGTAAAGGGCTTTGGTCCCATTCAGAAACCTCCCACATCAATGTCAAAGAGTTACTACTCCCCTTGTATTTCCTTCAGGCTCACGGCTCTACTTTACGGGACAAATCGGTGGCCTTCAGGATGGACAATCTGAATGCGGTTCACTGCATTCAGAAACAAGGGTCAACGAGATCTCGGAAGTTGCTAAACGTGTCAGAAAAGATTTTTGTTCTAGCCGACAAGCTGAACATTCATCTTCACGCATCTTATCTCCCAGGCGTAGCAAACGTCTGAGCAGACGCTCTGTCTCGGAGACAGAGCACAACAGTAGAATGGGCGCTCAAGCAAACCATTTTCGACCAAATGATTGCGGAGCCTTACCGTCCACAAGTGGATCTGTTTGCGTCCGAGGAGACTCACAAACTCCCGCTGTACCTCACCCGCCGGACAATAACGCCGGCGGAGGACCCGACGCACTGGTGACGGCTTGGAACAGGTGGAGTTCCGTTTATCTGTTTCCGCCAGCAGACGCTTCTCTAATGTGCCACGTAGTAAACAAACTACAGGATTATAGGGGCGTAGTCTCGTTAATCGCGCCCCTGTGGCCGGCGCAGTTGTGGTACCAGCAATTGAAAACGTGTGCCCGAACCCGGTGTCGCTCCCGGTCGGGTATTTCCACTTAGACACGATTGGCAACCTAGAGACCTCGCTGACTTTTGCATTATGGACATTCAGGAGGCCAAGTGGCTAACACCGTTTGGTAGAAACGTGACCGATAAATTCATGATCAATATACCCAATCTACAAAGAGACAGTGGCAGTCCTTTACTTCTTGGATACTTAGAACAGAACAAACCGTACCTTCGGTGGCTTTGGTTTTAATTATTTAAACTATCTGTTCGAGCAGAAACGTCTATCTGTAGTAACGTTAAAAAATCACTTAACAGCGATTAGGATGCCATTCTTTGACCTTACAGGTCTAACCATACCACTAGCGGAGGAAACAGGTTTCATGAGAGCATGTTTTAAACTCCGCCCACCTCCCCGTCAGCTCATGCCTACCTGGTCTCTGGACAAAGCGTTGTCTTTACTTCATTCCCGTCTGTACCAAAATACTGCAGATTTTGACTTACTTTTAAAAAGGGCAGTATTCCTTATGGCTTTCGCTACCGGGAACAGGGTATCTGAGCTGGCGGCGATGAGCAACACACCTAATTGCATAAGGTTTGGTAGGCTCAATGAGTGTATTCACTTTGCACCTTCCCCGGGGTTCATCGCCAAAAATGAACACAGTGAACACAGTGAACACGTGTTTTCAGAGTTCACGGTGCCGGCGTTGAAAAGGGGAAAAGTGCACCATAATTTATGTCCAGTGCAAGCTCTAACCAAATATTTGAGAGTAGCACCTCTGAATGAACAGGGTGCTTTATGGGTAGCAAGTACGGGCAAACGCTTAATGAAACGTAAACTAGCTTCTCTCCTAGTCGAAGTCATTAAAGAGAGTAATCCCGGCGTCGTGGGAAGAGCCCACGATTTACGCAAATGGGCGGCCTCTTTGCGTTTCCTTAAGAATTTTTCTGTTGAGCACATAGCATCCACGCACCTATGGTCCTCTAATCATACGTTTTTGACTCGATACCTTTCAGTAGCTCTAGACAGACCTTCCATGCCATGTATAGCTTTAAGGCAGAGGGTCTAGGTGGCCTCTAAGTCACTTATTGTTTAGATTAAGAAAAGAGGGGGGGGGGGGGGGGTGCAGTCAGTGTAACATAGGACACCCTAGACCCCGCCGGAGTATGTGTACGGAGCATACGAGCTGTGATACTGTATGTAGGTGTTGTGATATAAAATTTCTCTGTAGTATTCATTACAGGAAATTGTGCTAAAGTACAATAGTAGTAAAACAACAATTTTTGTTGTAAGTAGTTTTGGCTGTGAAGCAATATAATTTTAAGAAATATCAGTAGTTGCGACTGCAAATTTTATTTTTGATGTAAGTACTTCTGCATAAGTACAAGAGTTCAGTACTTCTGCGAAAGTACAAGAGTTCATTTTATGTTTGGGTATATTTTTAGGAATATATCCACTAGTTTAATGGGGTTTATATGTGCACATGTAGACTTATAAGTTTTTATTTTTCACCACTTACTTTAAGTGGGGTGCCTTCTTAACTAGCAGATCTGTGTACAGAGTCTCAGGGTTAACCCTTTTTATTCAAGCAGGCTTCTTCGAAGCACGCTCCTGCTTGTACCCCTTTTTTGTATATATATGCTGTATAAAGTTTATGCGCAAAAATATATCTTTTTTACAAAGTAAGAATACTATGTGGTTGTTTGATTATCTGCTTTTGCTAGAGTTATGATATGATTACGAATGTCCCCCTCCAGTCTTAGATATCAGGCATAATCGTCAATGGTGGAGGGGCCACTAATAAATTATAGGTTTGACTCCTGCAAGCAGATAAAGAAAACCTAATATTTAGTAGTGGCCCCGTAATCATTGACGACTGGGGCCCTCCCGACCATCCCCTTCCCATTCGTTGATGTATTAAGGATTTTGGTTTACTTGATATGTCAGTGAAGAAGGAAGTATGACGCCTGAAGTCAGCATCTGGTCAAATATCCACACAAAGTAGGGTCTCACATAAAACGAGTTTATGGTCGATAAACGAGGGCGTTTTATGTGAATTCGTTTTATGTGAACACAGCATTTTGGTGGCGCAATATCGTCAATGTTCACTGTAAGCGAAAATTTTCGTACAAAGCGAACGATATTTCGTACGTTTTGTACGATATTTCGGCGTTTTATATGAAAGCGTACGATATTTTGTACGTTTTGTACGATATTTCGGCGCTCTATATGAAAACTCCTTGTATTTGCCCCACTTTGGCGGCGGACTCGTTTTATGTGATCACATTCGTTCTGATCGAAAATTAAATATTAATATTTTAGGTCGGTCGTTTTAATCGAGACTCGTTTTATGCGAACACGTTTTATGCGGGACCCTACTGTACATCCACGAGTATATGGAAAGCTTATGAATAGTTATTCTTATTTTCTTTTTATTTATTATTTGTTACAAAGTTTTTTCGTAGTAAGAACCCAATTTCATAATGACAGAACCATGAGTGAGGTTGCGTGCGCTCATGATGAAGGCTCCTCAAATTTGTTATGCTCTGCGCGGTAGATTCAAACTACGGTAAATGAGCGTTTGAAGAGGAGGCCTTATGTAATAGGCATAATTGTCAATGATTACGGGGCCACTACTAAATATTAGGTTTTCTTTATCTCCTTGCAGGAGTTAAACCTATAATGTAGGGAAACTACCTAATTACATGGTTTTTGCACTCGTGTTGCGCGTTGATTGCAAGAAAACCAGCGGTCGTACAAGGATGGTTGGGGTGTCATTGGAAAGCTCTGTTATCAGGGATAGATACTTGTTTTACGCTCTGGGTCTTATTTAGGCATGAAAATGATCACGTAAACAACCCTATTTAGGGTAAAAACACCCCGCTGGGCGGTACATATAAATTACCGCCTAGGCCGCTCGTAAGGTGTTAAGAGGAAAGAAATGTTTTAGAGAGTCCTATGTCGAAGTGTTTGTTGTGGTTTCACCATATACTAAGTTCCCCAGGCAGTTTGTTTCAAAATGTATTATTATAATAATATGATGCAGTGTAGATATTGTGTATTTGAATTATAGGTTATTTGTTAAAAAATTATGGACGTGCACTTCACTAAAACACATAATTGGAAGTAATATATGAACAATTACAACAGAGACAATGTAACCTTGTGTCACCATTATAATTAATGGAGGAGATGGCGTGAGTGAAAACAAATGTGTGTGTGAAATGGTAGTAAATGAAGGAATATAAAGATGACACAGATTCTACTTGTCAATTTATTTTAAGTATTTGTGTCCGTTTTAAGTATCTGGGCAGTGTGTTGAGTAAAGATGGGACTATGGATGAAGAGGTGCGGGAGAGGGTACAACAGGGAAGTGGGTTGTAGGAACGCTAAAAGCAGTAACAAGAAATAGGGTGGTCAGTATGGAAGTGAAGAAGTCCTTGCATGACAGTGTGGTAATCCCGACACTGACTTACGGAAGCGAAGCATGGACGTTGGTTGAGAGACTCAGACCAAGAGTGAGAGCAGTGGAAATGAATTACTTAAGGAGTGCGTGCGGAGTTACATGGAGGGATAGACAGACTAATGAGGAAGTAAGAAGGAGGTGTGGTGTGGAGGTAGATGTGCTGGAAAGTGTGAAAAGGAACAACTTGAGATGGTTCGGCCATATGGAACGTATGGAAAGCGAGAGAATGACTAAGAGGGTACGAGAGCGAGGTGGAGGGGGAGAGGTAGACCGAATATGAGGTGGAAGGATGGAGTGAGGAACTACATGAACGAAGGCGGTGCTGGTTGGGGGAGGGGCGTCGACTGACTGGGGACAGAGGTGCATGGGGGCGGTTCGTTCGTGGCCACCCCTTCGGGGATCACGGCGTCAGGCAATAGATAGATAGATAGATAGATTTGTGTCCGTAATTATCATAATAATACATTTGATAGATTGTCCTGCATCATTTAAGCTACTTCAATCGTGATTACTATAGATATCGAAATATTTCTTTAATTTAAACACTGTTAAATTATAGTTTACAATCCTAAAGGTTCTTCTTGCGCTGTATAAAATCGTCTAAAAAAGGCCACCATAAACTGTCAAAATGCATTATGAATCTCAAGGGGTAAATGGTGTTGCAAGGAAAACCAAAGAATATCCTCCTCTTGTCGGAGGCAATATCCAAACTCGAAACAGTTTAGCTTTGTGTTGAACACTTATAACCTCTACCACACATTTACACATTTAAATAGGCAGTGACGGTATTTCTTCCCTTGCTTGTGTTTACTGTATGATATCTACGTTATAGATGTGTTCTATGTGATATTTTATAGCTCTTAATTTAAGGTTTGGATATAAATGATCACATTAGCATTATAATTATTTGTTAGTAGTCTTGGCAAATCCAACGTCAAGGCTATTAACCTAATTGCAATGACGACTGTCAATTTTGACTATGTCGTCATTCCAACCGCGGTTAAAAAGAAAACGTC
This sequence comes from Paralithodes platypus, assembly GCA_032716605.1. NCBI lineage: Eukaryota > Metazoa > Arthropoda > Malacostraca > Decapoda > Lithodidae > Paralithodes > Paralithodes platypus. Next base: position 9,742,042 of record CM064551.1, read on the forward strand.
TAGAGTCTACTCCTTATCTTGCTCTAGGAGACGTTTTACATTAACCAAAACTACCACCGAAGGTGAAAAAAGCATAGAAGAGAAGAAAAAGGGGTTTCCCTTAGTTACCGCTTAAGGCCCATCCCGTGTTCCGTCATGTGCAGATCCCTGTCGAACGTGCGCATGAGCGACCCTCTCTTGTCATCATTTTTTCACGCGTCTCCCTGTTGAGTCCGCTTTTGTTGTGCTCCTTCAATTCACCCTTTTTTAGGTTCGTTTCGGCTTATCTGGCCTTCTTTTTTGTTAGACAGATGTTACGTGATCTAGGGCACACATAAATGGGCTCCTCAGTGTGTATAATGGAGACGCGTGTGTAAATAGCTACCGAAGGTACGGGGGCGCCTGGCGTTCCTCGTATATGTTTTTTCATTTCTTTCTCTTTTCATATTCTTTTTTCCTGTTAGTCTGGGCATAGTTTAGCTTTTAACTTATTTTAGCCTAGCTAGTTTTCTCATTCAGGAATTGCTATGCCCCTATGAGTTTTCATTTTTTCATAGCCTAGGTGTACAGTTGGTAAACAATCTGAGATTTAGTTGGTGGCGGTGCTGTTTGTAGAGTTTGTGTCGGCCGCATTATTAGCGTTTATCCCGAGTCCCCCCTTTCGAGCCTTCACTGTGTCTCAAGGGCCTGGGCGACAGGTGGTTCGTGATATCCAGGGGTACCCCACGGGGTCCCCTCCTTCACACCACAGGGTTTTTCGCCCCTGACACATTCTCTGCTCACGGCTAGGCCACCCTTTTTCTCGCCAGTTTCATTTACTGGTTTTTGTTTTATCTTCCTGTTTCACCTCCATCCTTTCATAGTCTTTTTGCCCAATCCAGGGGTACCCCACGGGGGCCCCTGTTTGTGCCAAACCACCCTCCCTGCCACTTCTCTCCTCATGGGCTTTGCTCTATCTCTGTGGGTTGGGTGGTTCCTGGGGGATGTGCCTCCTCTCCCCTGGTGTGTCTTCCTTGCCTCTCCCTTGAACGGTTGAGTCAGGATATAATCAAGGAAGACACTGCTCAGCTTGATGGCCATCATCGCTTGGAGTTCATAAGGAGATGACGCATTTTTATGGGCCTTTTTTGGTATTCCCTAGACGCTCCTCTCGCTTTTTCGGCGCCGGACCATCTCGGCCGGTCCCGCAAATTTGCGGAGAGCTCAATTCGGTCCTTTGGGACGTTTCGGTTCCCCGCCAATTTGCAGAGATTGCTGGGGGGGTCCCGCGGAGATGCGGGAGGGTTGTGTCGGTACGGTTATGCCTCCATTGGCCCGCAAATTTGCGGTTATAGTTGGCTTTCACTGTTGACCTTTTTTATGTCATATTGTTGCCTGATACTATATTGGTGTATGCACTTTACTAGTGTTATGGACCCTGCATGTAAGGTGTTGAGTGGTGGTTAACACTTTCTCCATCTTTGCAGGTTCTGCTTGTGCTCTTCCGCCTCGCCCGCCCTCCTCACCTACCTCGGTGCTCCCGGTTTTGAGTGAGTACGGATACCGATTTGCATGTGTGTTACTGTTTACCCATGCTCATTACCTGGTTTTTATTGGACATTCTCTACACTTACTCTGTCGACGTGCTGCTCATGGTGTGTGTTCTTCCGTTGCAGGTGGGATGCCTTGCTTTCGCCAGGGTTGTGGCTCCCCGTGCTTGGAACGCCACAGGTCCTGCTTACGCCACTCGCAATGTGTGTCCTCTACGGCCTACCTCCCTGCTCTGTGTGGCCCGTGTATGGACCTGGTGGATGTGGTGGACCATCACCCTGGTTCCTCAGAAGCGGCAGTGGCCTCTGCTTCCCTTCAATCAGTGTGGGCGGTGGTCTCCCACCACATTAGGACTGTGGGCCATCGTTCCCCGGCCTTTGTTGACGACCGGATCCGTGTCGCCCTGGGTATCCCTGACCCAACTGAAGGCCGTTCGCCTGGCCCTCTCCCTGCTCGGGCCCTCTCCCCTGGGTCCCGCAGCCGGTCGTCACATCGTCGGGGGGATCCCCTGCTCCGTCCACGCTCTCGCTCGCCTCGTCGCCCGTCCTCTCCTGCCCCTCGTTGTCCTCCTGATCGCCTTGACGGCGCCCATCGCCCTCGTCATGGTTCTCGCCCTGCGGCCGGGGTTAGCGGCTCTGCCCCTGTGCGCCCTCTCCGGGTCGGGGCTCTACTACCTTCCGCCCGCTTCCCCTGCTCGTACGACGTCCTCTTCCTTTGTCCTCTACGCGCGCGGAGGTTCAGGCTGTAGCTGGCCCTCTGCTCCCTCCTCCTACACTGTCCAGGAGGGTCCACCAGGATGTAGTTGCTTCTCCTCCTACTTTACCTGCTTCGGTGCCTATTCTTCCTTCACGGTCTCGTCCCGCGGTGGCGGTCCCTCCCTCCTCCGCCTCGGTGTCGGGTCCCGGTTATCTCTGCCCCGGGGATCCTTGCTCTGTTTCCCCCCGCGGCTACTTCTGACCTCTTTTCAGCCAACGGCCATACCACGTTGAATGCACCGCTTCTCGTCCGATCAGCGAAGTTAAGCAACGTAGGGTCTGGTTCGTACTTGGATGAGGGACCGCCTGGGAACACCGGATGCTGTCTTTTCACCCGGCCAGCCTTCCCACTCCTGTCGTCCTGCTCCTCCTCCTTCTTCTCTCCCTGACCTTCACTTACCGTCTCGCCACGGGGGTACCCCTCCTCTTGGCTCGGTGGGGTATCGCGTGGTTTCGGGGTCCCCTTTCTCAGGGGCTGACGTGTCGCTGGAAGAGGGGGATCGTGCTGTTTCCCCCTCGGGCGTTCGTGTTCAGGGACGAGTCCCTCTGCGGCGACACAACCGTGGTCGCTCGCCTTCCTTGGGCCGCGACTCTGCTGGTTCGTGTCGTGGATCTCGCTCCCGCTCGCGCTGACCCCTGCGGGCCGACCATTCTTGGGGGGGGGGGGTCGCCTCTCTCGGATCGATTGTCGGCTATGCAGGGGTGGCTTGTATCATGCATCGACGGGCGCTTGGACTCGATGCAAGACTCCCTCTTATCGCGCTTCTTGGCGGTGACACACCCTCAGTGCCTCACCATACCTACCCCTGCTACGGTCCCCCTCCCTTCTGCAGGCCTATGCTCTGGTCAGACTTCAGCCGCCGGGACATCCTTCAGGTTGTTCAGTCCCTGGCTGTGTTGACGGGACTGTCCTCCTATGGGACGGGTTTGTGCGACGACGGTACGCCTGGCTTAGCCATCTTGCTCGATCACCCTCTCCCGTTGGGGGTCTGGTTTGCTGAGGCCTTCGTCTTCGCCGGCCGTTCCGTCGCCGGCTCTCCTTCAGTCGCTCCCCCGGAGTCATCACTGCTTTTGCCTCCTCTTGTGTCTGTCGGCGGGTTGGACGGCGCGTTCTGGTCCTGGTTCAGCACGCCCGTTCTTGAACTTTGTTCTCTTGCTACCCCGTTCTTCTCTCACCCAGTTCAGTCCTCTGTCGACAGGGTTTTTCCCTTGCGGCGGTGGGCGCCGAACTTCTTCTCTTGTCTTTTGGTTCCCTCCAGACTTCTGTTCACCGCCTGCGGCTTCTCGCGGCGTCTGCGCCAGGCGATCTTCGCGAGGGTTTGGGCCGCGTTCGGCGGATTCCCCTTCGGCTCGCGGTGTCTTTGGTTCCCGAGCTGAAGGCGGTTTTGTGCGTGGCACCTCGGCAACGCCGGACGGTACGGTCCTCGTTCTGCCGGACAGCCCCCTTGGATATTCGTCAGGGTTTGTTGTACTCTGCGCTCTCTCCGTCGGGGCTTTTTTGCGCGGGATGCTTGGGTCCGCTACGCTTCTCTATCGGCGGACCCTGCTTACGACACGCAACGACGCGCTGTGTCGCGAGCGGGGTCTTCTCAGTCCCGTCCTTCTGCCGGTCCTCTTCGGGGTGCTGGTGCAAGTGCTGCCGCCATGCACGGGCGCAGGACAGGGACGTTACAGGCCAGTGCATCAGTTCCGCCTCGCCCTTCTGTTCTTGACCCCTTTTCATCCCCGCCATGTCGGGGCTGGCCGGCCTTCCACTTCCGGCCGCCCTTCGCCGGGGTCGGCCCCGCGACGGCCAGGGGTTGGGGTGGCCCGCCCTTTTCGACGAAGTTGGGGGGGGGGGGGGGGGTAGAGGTGGTCAACGTGGCGCTCATGCCCACACGGTCCGTACCGGGGGTACCTCCACGTCAAAACAATGTGTAGGTTCTCTGGTTCGGTCTCCTTGTTCTCCTTCTCGCCTGGCCGCCCGGGTCGCTCCCCTCCTCTCGGGAGCTCCCACGGGTTGTTTTCCCCCTTGCACCCCTCGGTGGCCACGAGGGACGTTGGTGGCGGCGGATTGCGCGGAGGGGTCTCACCTGGAGCTGGACGTCCAGGCCCCCACTCCGCTCTTGTCACCGACGCCGGCCCATCTCTTCAGAGGTGGCCCACGTGTTCACATCCATGCACGGGCAGGGTATCGTCGAGGGAGTTGACCGCCGGTCACCCGGTTTTCCTCTTCCGTGTATTTCTGGTACCGGAGTAGAACTGCGACGCGATGCGCCCGGTGGTGGCTATGTCGGCCCTCACCGGCCGCATCGTGCACACACGGTTTCGGATGCTGCCGGTACCCTAGGTACGCCTGGCCCTGCGCCCTCTGTCGTGGGTAGTGTCGCTGGCCCTCCAGGCTGCATCTTGGCTCGTTCCTCTCCATCCTCGATTCCAGCGATTCTTGGCCGTTCGGACTTCCAATCGTGTGTTCCTGTTCGACGGCCTTCCCTTCGGTCTCCACATCGCGCCGCGGTTCTTCTCCGTACTGGTGGGGCAGGCTCTGGGTCCTCTCCTCAGGAGCGGGCTCCAGATCCTGTTTTCCTTGGCCGATTGGTTGGTAGTTTCCGAAGCCCTAGGACTGTGCGTAGGCGACGCCCTCACCGTCGTTCGCCACGTCGCACGGTTAGGGTTCCCCTTCGATGTTCCCAAGTCAAGCTTTACCCCGTCGCGTGTCGTGCCATGGGTCGGTCTCGCATGGGTTTTGTCCGGCGCTACGGTGGCCCGGAGTCTGCCGACCGCGGTGCACCTTCGGTGGAAGGTCTTCGCCGTGTTGCCCTCGGTCTCCCTCCTGGGACTCGTTCGTAGGTTCGCTGCATTGGGCCGCTCTGCCCCTTCCCTTAGGGAGCCTCTGGCTACGCCGCCTCCTCCTCATGGGCACCGCGGTGTTTCCGTTGCCCCTATGGATCGGCTCCTGCCGCTCCCGCGTACAGTTCGCAAACTCTTCGGTCGCTGGGTTGCTCGGGGCGCGCTCTCTGCGGCTGTGCCCTGGACCGCCCCCCCCGCCGACGGTCTGGGTAGACACAGATACGTCGAGCGAGGTAGGGTGAGGTTCCCGATCGAACCTGGGACGTCCACTTCCCGGCAGATGGGTGGGTCTCCCTCCACTTACCCGTCTATGCCCTCGGACTGTTGGTTCCTTTGTTCTTCCTGCGGGACCACGCGCTGGCCCTTCGGGGTACGTCGGTGGCCTTCGGGTTGGACACTCGGACAGCTGTCCACTGTTTCCTAATGTGGGGGTCCTCCAGGGGGTTGACTCTATTGGGGGTCTCGGTGGAGTTGTTCTTCCTCGCGGACCGACACCCCTTCTCCTTGCATGCCTCCTCCCTGCCCGGGCCTGCCGCCCTGTGGGCGGCCGCCCTGTCGAGAGGACAGGGCGTTCTTGTAGAATGGGCGATGCAACGGACTGTGTTCGCCGACCTCGCGGCTTCCTGAGGTGTTCCGGAGGTCGCCTTGTTCGCATTGGGGATGCCGCGCCAGTTGCCTCTGGACCTCTCCCTCCGGCCTCGCGCTCCGGGGGGGGGTCCGGACGCTTTCATGGTAGCCTGCTACAGGTGGCGGTCGATATACATCTTTCCGCCACCAGACGCGCTGTTGACGTGCCCAGTCCTCGCGAGGCTGCGGCTGTACCGCGGCTGCGTCTGGCTCCTGGCGCCTCTGTGGCCGGCACGGGCTTGGTACGCTCGGTTGCCGCGGTGGTGCCCGAGTCCGGTCCCTCTACCTGTCTCCGGCTTCCACTTGAGCTAGGTTGGGGACCTCCGGACCTCGTTGGCCTTCGCATCGTGCTTGTTCATGAGGCACGGTGGCTCCCGGTCCCCGGCCGGGCCCTGACTGACTTCCTGCAGCGTTCCTGGCCGTCTTCTCCTTGGGGGACTTACGGGTCCCGCTGGAAGTCTTTTACTAGGTGGCTACAGGACACTCGCCTGCCAGTTGGCTCTCCTTCCCTCGTCCTACGCTCCTTGTTTCACCTCTTCCGTACACGTCACTTTCAAGTCGACGCTATACGTACCCACTTGTCTGCCGTCCGGGGGGTCTTTTGGTCCGTCGCTGGGCTGGTCGTTCCGCCGCAGGAGCTGGATTCGTTCCTGACGGCTGCCTTCTGGGTTCGACCGCCTCCGCGCCAGGTCCCTCCACAGTGGGATCTGGGGCGGGCTCTGGTCCTTCTGGCTTCCCCCACGTATACAAGGGCCGCTACGCCGGTTCCGTTGCTCAGGCGTCCACTCTTCCTTGTCGCTCTGGCCACTGGGGATTGGGTGTCTGCACTAGCGGCATTGTCACGGCCCCAGGACTGCGTGCGATTCTCCCTGTCCTTGCATGGCGTCTCGTTCGCCTCCTCCCCTCCTTTTGTTACCACGCATGGGAGGGAGGCCCCCGTTTTCCAGCCTTTCACCGTCCAGGCTTTACGGCGTGGGCATCCTCGCCATGTGTTGTGCCCGGTGTCAGCCTTGCACTCCTCTGTTGCGTCTGTGGCGCCGCCTTCGGGTACTGCTGTGTGGGTGTCTCCTCGGACAGGTGGGAGGCTCTCGCAGGTGCAGATGGGCCGCCACGTTTGTCGGACCGTTCGTGCCCGTCACCCTGTTTGTAGGGGTTCTGCGCACGATGTCAGATCCTTTGCTGCCTCCTTCCGGTTCCTGCCACGTCGATCCTTACCTGCCATAACCTCAGCAGTTTTGTGGTCGTCTATCAATTCCTTCATCTCCTCCTACCTCTCCGTGTCCAGTGTTCGACCCCCTCGGCCGGTGATTGCTCTCGGGGGTCGTGTTTCCTGGTGCTCTGGCTAAGATCCCTGGTCTTCCCCCCTTGTCCCTCGTTCTTTTCCTATGTTTTATTTGACAAAGGGGGGGGGGGGGGGGGGTGTACAGGTTTGCAACACTGGTTTGCAAGTTTGGGATCATGTATTGTTCCAGTACATAAGTGTTTTTGCCACATTGAAAATTGTGTTTTGTTCTTGTGTTCGGTGTTTTTGTTAGTTTTGGAAGAAAAGGGATTTTGGGTACAGTACCTTTTTGGTTTAAGACAAGTCTATGTTTTTGCATTACTATGAATGACGGGCATGTGTTAAAACTGTTCTTTTTAGCTACTCCTCAGTTTTTCACTCTTTTATTAAACTCTCTTGTTTAAATTGTGTCTTTGTCATTCATAATTTTGTTTTATGCATTGTTTTTTTTGGTAGGTTGGGCTTGGATGTCCTCCTCCTATTTGTTATGCAGCCTTGACGTTGGATTTGCCAAGACTACTAACAAATTGGGAGGTTTGACGTACCTCCCAACCTACCAAATAGGAAAACCTACTATTTGGTAGTAGTCTTGGAAAATCCAACGTACATAATACCCTCCCTCACGCCGGACCCCTGCCCATCCGCGTTCTTCTGCTGACGTGAGATGTGATGACAAGAGAGGGTCGCTCATGCGCACGTTCGACAGGGATCTGCACATGACGGAACACGGGATGGGCCTTAACCTGACAAGCGCTAAATAGACCTAAGGGCTAGGGTAGTTATTTGTGCATTTCTAGCCTTGGATTCTGACAGAATTCGTTATATTTACAATATAGAGCATTATTTGTTTTCGGTATGCTTTTATTTTACATATATGATGTATATATGAACCTTCAAGAGTGCTAAAATAAGTGGGAAAAGCATTTGGGTGGTGAAAAACGAAGATATTGGCCACCCGGTCATAATCTCAGGCGAGAGAGAGCCACAGGCAACCCTCCTCTCTCGCTGTCTGTGAGGTAACTGAGACGAGCGGGGCGGTGTGGGCCGGTGTCTGGGTGTTACATAACGATCTTTTCTGCAACCCACTTGTGCTACATTATCGCGGGAGAGAAAAATAACCGATAAATGATGATAATAAGAGGAAAAATAGGTGATAATTGAGGAAGGGAGGGAGGGGGGAATAAGGTGGGGAAGGAGGGGAGGGGGGTGGGTGAGATTTACATGGATGAGTACTGGAGGGGAATTATCTTACCTAGAGACAAATTCCTTTGTTTTGATAGGCCCTTTATTTTTTTTGGAAGGCTTTTTTTATGGTCTTGCTTCCGTGAGGCCTATCGCGTTCCCTATAGGAAGCCTTCCGTGAGGCCTATCGCGCTTGCCGGGTTAAGCGGTAACTAAGGTAAACCCCTTTTTCTTCTCTTCTATGCTTTTTTCACCTTCGGTGGTAGTTTTGGTTAATGTACAACGTCTCCTAGAGCAAGATAAGGAGTAGACTCTAGACGTTTTCTTTTTAACCGCGGTTGGAATGACGACATAGCAGTCAAAATAGACAAGTCGTCATTGCAATTAGGTTAATAGCCTTGACGTTGGATTTTCCAAGACTACTACCAAATAGTAGGTTTTCCTATTTGGTAGGTTGGGAGGTACAGTACGTCAAACCTCCCAGTAATGTAATGTCACATTAATGTGTGTGACCGTGTGTTGTTGTTGTTGTTGCTGTTCCCCAAGCTGCCTGGCCGAACAGCCCCAAGGCCCCGAGCAAGGCCAAGGCCATAACCGAGCGCCCCCACAGAACCCTCCCTGCCGACCACAATAAAGCCTGGATGACCGAAGCCACTCCATGGCGGGGAGCTGGGGAGGGTGAGGAAACGCCCAGGAAACCGTGACCGTGTGTTTGAGTTGACTAGTTACGAAATATGAATAGATTAGTGTGAGCTACCGTAGTTAAGGGGGAGGTGAGTTGACAGGCGAGTATTGAGAATACACACGTAACCATATATTTAAAACTCTTAATATTCAATTAATTTAATATAGGAACCCATTTTATGTGTGTGTGTGTCAATTATTTCATTCAATAATATATACACTTTGACAGTGAAATGCATGCTTACTCCAAACAGTGGGATATATGGGCTTAGATAATTATAACTGAATTGAAATATGATAATGCAAAATTAAATGAAAGGTTCAGTTGTATTTGACTTAAATAACATATTGTTTATAAACTTCCATGTTCGAATGGATTATCAAACTTTATATTGTGTTAGGTTTGTATAAAATGGCAAATATACTATATATATGAAGTATGTAACGATATGATATATAATTTTAGGAAGAAGATTTGGAAAACATTCATAAAAATACAATGATTTGATGAGAGGGAGAAATAAAGAACGGCTTATAGACGTGAACAAGAAGGAAAGAAGTAGAGGGGGAAGGTAGGGCTTGGCTGAGAGAGTGTGGTATAGTGGGGATGGAGTGGGGGGGATGGGGGGGGGGGTATCAATGTTACCAACACAATTCGCGGATCCCTCTCAGGCAGGTGTAGCAGGACTTATGTCCACTTATGTACCTTTTGAACTGAAAAGGTACTTGCTGGATCTTGATAGCTATGGTGGCACAGACCCGGATGGGTTTTTCCCTCTCTTTTTTAAAAAGGTTGCAGTGGTCTTGGCACCTAAATTGGCAGTGGTGTTTAGGTTGCTTTTGAAATCAGGTAGTTTTCCTCTTTGCTGGCGTAAGGCTATTATCACTCCTATTCCAAAGGGAAATACTGCCTCATCATCTCCTAATGACTATCGCCCTATCTCCATTACACCTATCCTATCCAAGCTCTATGAGAGGCTTTTGTCCAGACGCCTTTCCTCTTATTGTAATAGTCATAATTTGATACCAAACTCACAGTTTGGTTTTCGTAAGGGACTGGGTACATGTGATGCACTTCTGACACTCACCCATGACTTGCAATCTTCATTGGACCAGGGACATGAGTCTCGCGTCGTGGCTATTGACTTTAGTTCTGCTTTTGATTTAGTCAACCATAAAGCACTTCTGTTTAAGTTACAGCTCATTGGTATTGGTGGCAATTTTTTAAGGATCTTTGAAGATTTTTTGACGAAAAGATCTCAGTCTGTGGTCATTGATGGGTGTCATTCCCCTTCTGTTACTGTTGTTTCTGGTGTTCCACAAGGCAGTGTCCTTGGGCCTTTGCTTTTTATTATTTTTACTGCTGACCTGTGTTCCGAGCTTGAAAATAAACTAATCTCCTATGCTGATGATACAACTTTATATGTGTCAATTGCATCACCAATAGATCGACACGTAATTGCTACTGCTCTGAATAGGGATTTAGCCAAAATTACATCATGGTGTGAACTTTGGGGCATGAAACTTAATGCTAGTAAAACACACTCCATTATCATCAGCAGATCTCGTACCTTGGATCCTCCCCATCCTTATCTACAAGTTTCTGGCGAGCAAATTGAGAATGTGGATACTCTGCGTTTGTTAGGAGTTACTCTTGATCCCAAACTTACTTTTGAAAAGCATATTCGTTCTTTCTCCTCTTCCATTTCCCAAAAATTGGTCTGCTTCGCAAGGTTTATAAAACATTTGCTTGTGACGCCACAGTTATCAAGTCTTTTTATTCTTTTATTTTGCCACATTTCGAGTACTGCTCACCTGTCTGGCTGTCAGCAGCTGACTGCCATCTCAAGTTGCTTGACAGGTCGCTAAATTCCATCAGTTTTATTCTACCTAATTTGTCTCTTGATCTGTGTCATCGACGTAAAGTTGGTGCCCTTAGTCTTTTATTTAAAGTTTTTAACAACCCTCAGCATCCCTTACATGGGGTTCTGCCTGTGCCCTATGTCCGGGCTCGTGCAACTAGATTCACAAGCAATCTTAATTATCTTGCCATGAGCCGTGTTAATTTTTCTACTACACAGTTTTCACGGTGTTTTGTGCCGGCCATGGTTGACTTGTGGAATAAGTTGCCAAATGAGCTAGTCAATTCAGCTAATATCTCCATTTTTAAGTCTAGAGTTAATGCTTTTTTGCAGCATTAATTCTAATTTTTAAACTTATTTGATTCTATTTTATTGTATTATATTTAAGCTTGATATCCTCCACTGCATAATATGTTATCTGTGTTTAATATGTGTATATGTACAGTACAGTATACAGTGTATGTTTGTATTTTTTCCTAAGTTGCCATAGTCTCTCTCCAGTGCCTCCGGGTGTTTAGTGTGGATTGATCTTGATGGTGTTTCTGCACCCTGGTTGGAGACTTCGGCATCTCATATAATAATAATAATAATAATAGTACATTTCAGACGCGAAAATATGATATGAAATTAATATACGAGCCACAAAAACTTAGGTTCATCCATCCATCCATTTACTCAGGCCCAATCCCCGCTTGTTATATATATTATATATTTATTTTTTTTTTTTTTGGGTTGTGCCGACTCAAGACAGAGCCAGAATAGGGAAAACTTAGGTAGTGTGTCTAAATACAAGGCTAACAGTTTAATGTATCTGCCCACTTCTTGAACATAATAAACAATGGTGTCAGTATTGTAGTAGTAGTAGTACAAAGGAGTACAAAGGAAATCAAGCAACAACAGATCTAGTGACCCTTCTAGGTTGCTTGTCCTCCAAAACACTGAGGATCAAGTGTCCAAACAGTGGTTTAGAGTGGGTAAGGGAACATTGGAAAGGGAATTACTGCCCTGGAACTAATGTCCGTGGCAGGATTAGGAAGTTAGTAGGGGACAGATGGGTTAGTAACTGAGGGGGGGATAAAATAAAGTTATTCATTTACAAACGCAGTCAGTCGCGGGTTTGATGCGAGATATTTGTCTAGGCGGAGTTTAAATGAATCAACGGTGATGCAGTCTATAACGTTTCGGGGAAGCCCATTCCACAAGTTGACAACTCGATTGAAGAAGAAATTCTTAGATTCGTGTGAGTTAAAAGATTTACCAATAATTTTGCAACCGTTTCCCCGCGTGTAATTAGATTGGTCGATAGTGAAGTACTTACTACAGTTCATATTGTCGATGCCTTTGATGATTTTGAACACTTGAATTAAGTCACCTCTTAATCTGCGCTGGGTTAAAGGAAATAGATTTAATTCTCTAAGACGCTCTTCGTATGGTTTGTTCTTTAGGCTAGGTATCATTTTGGTAACTCTACGTTGAACTCGTTCTAGCTTGTTTATATCTTTTTGGTAATAAGGGCACCAGGATTGAACGCAGTATTCCAGAAGAGGGCGGACTAATGAATTGTAAAGGGTTAGGATAACTTCTTTGGATTTATGCTCAAATGACCTGCCTATAAAGCCAATTATTTTGTTTGCCTTCTTAACAACTTCTGAACATTGTTGACTCGGTTTTAGGTTACTCGATATTGTTACTCCCAGATCGGTTTCTCTGTTTACATTCTTAAGCTGAGTGCCATTCATCGAATAGTTTGCTTTCTCATTTAGGTATCCGATATGTAGTACTTTACATTTATCCGCATTGAAACTCATTTGCCAAATTTGGGCCCAACATGACAATTTATCTAGATTGTGTTGCATATCGTCAACTTGTTCTTTTGAGAGTACGCTATTTGCAATTTTTGTATCGTCAGCAAATTTTGAGATTGTACAGGTGAGACCCTCATCTATGTCGTTGATGTAAATTAGAAAGAGAATTGGTCCTAGTACCGATCCCTGGGGTACCCCGCTACTTACATTGGTCCATTTTGATGCCTTACCGTTTATGACTACTCTTTGCTTTCTGTCGCTGAGCCAATTTTCTATCCATTTCAACACACCGTCTTGTATTCCATGCGCTTTTAGTTTTAGCAGTAAACGTTTGTGGGGAACTTTGTCAAAGGCCTTTTGAAAATCAAGGTATATAATATCTACAGCTTTACTCTCATCGTAGAGGTTGAGGATATCGTGGAAGAAGTCTAAGAGGTTTGTTAAACAGGAACGTTTTTTACGAAAGCCGTGTTGAGTATCTTTAACCCCTTCAGACATATATGACGCAGAGGTTGCCAGATTAGCAATAAGAAATAGAGTTCTCTCACTCTTATAATTACCTCTCCAAAATTAGTTTTCTGCCCACATCTAACTCAAAGACAACTGCAGAGGTTGAAGTAACTAAAATAAAGGTTTGTAAAAAACCGATGGTAATAAAGGCTTTAAAGTATCCCTAATAGGCTCAAAATTGCGTCATATGTCGGAGAGGGTTAAGTATGTTATTTTCCTCTAAGTGATTTACGAGTCTGTCTCGTATGACCGTTTCTAGCATTTTACATACAACTGAGGTTAAGCTAATTGGACGATAGTTACTGGGTAGGGATTTGCTGCCTTTTTTGAATATCGGTGTTACGTTGGCTAGCTTCCACTGATCGGGCATAGTTCCAGACTGCAAGGATTTATTGAATAGTAATGTCAGTGGTTTAGAGAGCTCATCCTTAGCTTCCTTTAGAACTCTAGGCGAGATTGTATCAGGTCCAGGCGTTTTATTTACCTTGAGTTTATCTAAACAATTCAATACTTCTCTCTCTGTAACGGTGATATTGCTTAGAACATCTGAATTATCAATCTGAATCGGCGATGGTGTAGGGATATCACTGAGGTCTTCTGTTGTAAAAACTGATGCAAAGAAGGTATTGAGGGCATTACTCATTTGTTCTTCGTCTTTGGTGTATTCTCCATTTTCATCGACTAACGGTCCAAGAGTTGAAGTAACGACTTTTTTCTTTCTGATATAACTATAGAATTCTTTCGGGTTTGTTTTACTTTGATTCGCAGTATGTAACTCTAAGGTCTTTTTACTTTGCTTAATTAACTTTTTGGCTTTGCGTCGTAGCTCTACAAATTTCAGCCGTTCTTCGTCATTTTGTGAGGATTTTAATCTATCATTAGCAAATTTTTTAGCAAGCAGGCAGTTTGAAATATCTTTATTCCACCATTTGGGCTTATTATTATGGCCTGGACGCCGAGTTTTCGATGGTATGCAGTCTTGCACTGCTTTTAGGTAAGTGGCTTCGAATAACTTCCAAGATGTATTTATGTCGTTATTGTGAATTAAAAAGCTCCAGTCAGTTTCTTTAAACATAGCTCTAAGTTTATGGAAGTTTGCTTTCTTGAAATTAGGGACTTTTTCGATGCTACTATTTGGTTCGTTACTAGTAAACTTTAAAGTGAAAGTTATCGTACGATGGTCGCTGTTACTGAATTCATCACCAACATTCAAATTCTCTATTAATTCTTCTTTTGTTGCAAGTACAATGTCAAGAACGTTATTACCACGGGTCGGCGTTCCAACAAACTGATAAAGCGAACTCTCTTGCAAGTTCGTATACAAGTCATGTCCGGAGTGTGAAGTAAGAGTATCGCCCCACTTGGTCACAGGTAAATTAAAGTCACCAAAAATTACGGTATCTTGTGAGTTACTTACATCTGCAATTTGTTCGTAAATTTCTCGGTCAGTTTGCACTGATTGAGCTGGAGGTCTGTATATTAATGCAAGTATTATTTTGGTACCTTTATTATTCTTTATTAGCAGTAGTAGTAGTAGTAGTAGTAGTAGTAGTAGTATTAGTAGTAGTAGTAGTTGTTGTAGGGAGGCAACTGGATTGAAGTTGCATGGTGTAGAGTAGTTGTTGTTGTTGTTGTTGTTGTTCCCCAAGCTGCCTGGCCGAACAGCTCCAAGGCCCCGAACAAAGCCAAGGCCATAACCGAGCGCCCCCACAGAACCCTCCCTGCCGACCACAATAAAGCCTGGGTGACCGAAGCCACTCCATGGCGGGGAGCTGAGGAGGGTGCGGAAACGCCCGGGAAACCAAAGCCCCACCCAGGGCCCTGTGCCCCTCAGCAATTATGAAGAGAAAGTTGAGGGGCAAAGGCAAAATGTGACGCTTTGGCTTCCAATCTTGGTAGATTGGGAGGTCAATCCACGGAAGAGACGCCGTCACTTGAGATCTAGAAAATATATAAGTAAAAGGAACAGTCAGAGTAAGCTATGGGTATGGCAGAGATCGCTCAGTTCTCACTCTGATAGACCAGCCCATCACCACATGACTAGAACCCAATCCTCTCAGCATCAGTTAGGAAAGGCCCTAGAAAGCCGCCTTTGGAGGGGGGATAGCTCCCCTATTTCAACCCCTTTCGGGATTGGGCACCCGCCAAGTAGAGTAGTAGTATAGTAGAATAGTAGGAATAGAATAATATCTGATGTTTGTAAAATATAATGAATGTACAGTATCACCGGTATATACAAAAGTAGTAGTAGTAGTAGAATAGTAAGAATAGAATAATATCTGATGTTTGTAAAATATAATGAATGTACAGTATTACTGGTATATACAAAAGTAGTAGTAGAATAGTAAGAATAGAATAATATCTGATGTTTGTAAAATATAATGAATGTACAATACAGTAAACCCTCGCTATCTCGGACCTCTAAAAGTCGGAAACCCGCACTTCTCGGACTGGCATCGGCCTCTCGGAAAGTTTGCCGTATATCTCCGAAAATTCCGAGATGTAAGGGGAAAACTCCGAGGGCCCACATGGTCTGTCGGACAGGTGTCATATATCTCTGAAAATTCCAAGATCTAAGGGCAAATTCCGAGATCTAAGGTGGAGAACGGCAGTGAAATGGAGAAGGAAAGTGATATTTATAATTATATGTCTGCTGGATACTGTACAGGTACTGTAATTTATCTTGAATCTACGTTGTTAGTGATAGGGAAGTCTCCGTTTTCTCTGGTGGCTCGGACTCCCTCTTCTAATTCGGACATTTTCCTCTCCTTACCTCTTGATACCTTTTGATACCTTTTGATGTGTTTGCCACTCTTCTAGCGGCACCAAGGAGCGCGACGCCCCTCGCTATGGGTGGTGATTTGGTGCAGTAGACTGTTTGAAGCGACAGCTCGCTCCCTTGCGAGGATGGGCTCGTCTGGCACTTTTTGCAGTTCGACATCTAGGGCTCTCTTGAAGTTGTCTAACGAGATGTCCCTCATGTCTCTTACTCGCCGTGGGAGTTTATTGAAGAGACGTGGGCCTCTGTGTGATAACCAGCCCTCTCGCAGAGAGCCCATAGCACCCCTGTTATTCATCCGGGGGATTTCGCATTCCCAGCCTCTCCTATCACTGAATTTCATGACTATCGGAGTATGTAGGTTTGGTACTAAACCCTCTGCGATTTTCCACGTGTATATTATTAGGTAACGTTCTCTTCTACGTTCCAGTGAGTACAGATTCAGTGCTCTTAAACGCTCCCAATAGTGTAGATGTTTTATCGAACTTATATGCGAAGTGAAATTTCTTTGTACACTCTCTACGTCATTTATTTCACCTGCTTTGTATGGGGATGTTAATATGCTACAGTATTCAAGCCGCGGTAGCATTAGAGATTTGAAGAGCGTTATCATAGGCAATTCACCGCGTGTTTTAAAAGTACGCAGAATCCAACCCGTTAGACGTTTCGCAGCCGCCACTTTGACCTGGTTATGTACTTTGAAACCCATATTTTCAGACATTAATACCCCAAGGTCTTTCACACTGTCTTTCCGTTCTATTATGTGGTTAGATTCTGTTAAGTAATTTGTAATTTCTTTAACACCATTAGTATCTCCGTATTAATTGGAATTTTTCCTCATTGAATTGCATGTTGTTTTCCCTGGTCCACTGGAACACTACATTCATGTCTTCCTGCAGTCGGCCCGTGTCCTCTTGGGTGTTTACTATCTTGCTTAATTTTGTGTCATCAGCAAAAGACGACACCGTACTGTGTCTGGTGTTGGTATCTATGTCGCATATTAGTATGAGGAACAGAAGGGGCGCTAGCACTGTTCCTTGGGGCACTGAGCTTTTGACATCCGAAGGCTCAGAAGTGACTTGGTTTACTGCTACCGATTGTTTTCGGTTTACGAGGAAATTGTATATCCACCGTCCGATTTTCCCAGTTATACCTTTTGCTTTCAGTTTGTGGGCTATTATACCATGGTCACATTTATCAAATGCCTTAGCAAAATCGGTGTAAATGACATCCACGTTTTTCTTTTCTTCTAGCGCTTTAAGAATTTTGTCATAGTGTTCCAAAAGTTGTGAGAGACATGATCTTCCCGCTCTGAACCCATGTTGACCGGTGTTGTGTAGTTCATTTGTCTCCATGAATGTTGAAATTTTGCTTCGCAGGACTCGCTCGAAAACTTTAATGATGTGAGAGGTTAGAGCTACCGGGCGGTAGTTTTTTGGTAGTGGTTTTCCTTACATTTCTTCATTAGGATCGAATTCCATGAGTCCGGGCCTGGTGCCGAGTGGGATGGCATGTTGGAAATGGCCTCTGCTATGTCTTTTGGACCGAAATCAATATCCAGCATCTGAGGGGTTTCCGTGGGGGAGGTTTCCATGAAAAATATATTTTGGTCTCTGATGACTTTTGCTTCATCAGGCTCACTGAATGCCATTTCATACTGCCTGCTTAACCCTTGGGATCCGGGAGGCCTCATATGAGGCAAAATGGTAACAAAAAAATCGCCGCTATAATCATCAGAACTCGGCAACCACGCGTTGTAGCGACGTCATCTCTACGGCATTCTACAGACAACAAAAAGTTCTACAATTTGCAAAAACATTGACTGCTCTAGGTAGTCTCAATCAGTAGCTACTGAATTATGAAGTTGATTTTACCCAAATTCATATGAGGCCCCCCGGATCCCATGGGTTAAGAGTTCGCTCATTTCCTTTATGTCCCCTGTGAAAGAGCCGTCCCCTTTGCTCAGTGGGCCGATGTTTGATGTTGTTTTAGCCTTTCGTTTGGCGTATGAAAAGAAGTATTTGGAATTTTCCTTTATACCTGCAATAGCTTTCCTCTCCTCTTCCATATGTTGTAGTTCATATATTCTTAGCCTTTGTTCAATTTCCACAATTTCTCTATCTATTTCGACCTTTTGCCTATCCTGTAGATTTTGATGTGTGCGTCTTTGTGCGAGTAATTTTCTTCTTCTGTACAGCCTCCTCCTTTCCCGATCTTGTTGCTTCTTCGTTTTGTTTGTCTTGCAGGTATATGGTGGCTACAGATTTGGGTCATGGTTTCTGTTATTAAGACTAGACATTCTGCTGGTGTCAGGTTATCCATTAAATCTTCCCAGTCTATTTCCTCCATTTCTTGATTTACCTCTTCGCACCTAATGTTTTTGTTATTGAAGTTAAATTTACTGAAGGGGCCGGTTTTTGTTCTCGATTCTGAGGTTGTCTGTACACTTTCTAAGGTTGTTTTGATCTCAATTAATTTATGATCTGAGTATGTTGTGTCCGATATGTTAATGCTGTGTACTAGAGAGTCGTTGTTAGTGAAGACCAGGTCAAAGATATTGTTTTCCCGTGTGGGTTCAGCAATATGTTGGGTAAGACTAAAAAAAATCACAAAGTTCAAAAAGCTCTCTCGTATTAGTATTTACCTAATTGTATTTACCTAATTGTAGTTTACAGGAGTTGAGCTAAGCTCGTGTTGTCCCGTCTCTCAGTCTACTTTTTATCCAATTTTTTCTTGAAAATATGGATGTTCCTTGCCCCTACCACCTCCTCCTCCAGCCCATTCCATTTGTCAATACATCTATAGGGGAAGCTAAACTTCCTGATATCGTTCTTGCAGTTAGGTCTTTTTACTTTGTAGCTGTGGCCTCTAGTTATTCCTGTATCCATAATTAATATATCCTCCCTATCCAGCCTCTCCAGCCCCCGGGTACATTTGTACATCATTATCATGTCTCCCCTCTCTCCTCTCTTTTAGACTCGGTAGATTTAATTTGTCTAGCCTCCCTTCATATGGCAGTTCTCTGAGACTTGGAACCAATCTAGTGACTGCTCTCTGGATTCTTTCTAACTTGTGAATATGCTTCTTTAGATGCGGGGACCACACCACTGCTGCATACTCCAATCTTGGTCTAATCATACTCTTCATAATTTTCGCTACCATGGTCTCATCCAAATAGTTCAGAGCAACTTTCATATTCCCGGCCATTGCATACATTCCGCTAAAGAGCTTGTTAATATGTTTCTCTGGCGACAAATTATCTTGTATAATCAACCCTAAATCTTTTTCTTTTTCGGCCTTGCTAATTTTATTATCTCCCATCCTGTACTCCCAATTTGGTCTATTCACACTTCTTCCCATATTTAACACATGACATTTACTTATATTAAATTTCATTTTCCACTTGGTGCTCCATTCGTATATTTTATCTAAATCCCCTTGCAGCTCCTCACAACTACTTTTATTTGTTATTTGTCTCATAATTTTTACGTCATCTGCAAACATTGACATGTAAGAGTTTATGCCTATCGGCAGGTCATTCATGTACATAAGGAACATGAGAGGTGCCAACACAGATCCCTGCGGCACACCACTCTCAACTTTCCGCCACGATGAGTAAGTTCCTCTAATGTTGGTCCTCATTTCCCTATCTGTTAAATAGCTCTCCATCCATTTCAGCAAACTCCCCCTGACACATCCTAGCGTCTCAAGCTTAGATAACAATCTCTTATGTGGTACCTTATCGAATGCTTTGGAAAGGTCTAAGTAGACGCAGTCCACCCATCCGCCTCTTTCTTGGAGTACATCTATCACCCTACTGTAATAACATAGCAAACTGGTAACACAAGATGTCCCTTCTCTGAATCCAAATTGCTTTGGGGTTATTATTTTCTTTCTCTCCAACATTTTCATCCATCTCTTCCTAATTAGCTTTTCACAAATCTTGCATACAATACTAGTAAGTGAAACTGGTCTATAGTTTAGAGGGTCCTCAGGGTTTCCATTCTTGTATATCGGAATGATATTAGCTCTTTTCCATTCAACAGGAACCTGTCCTTTATCTAAGGAAGCTTGAATTATGTCCCTCACTGGCTCCACTAATTGCTCTGCACACTCCTTTAAAACCCAGGCAGACACTTCATCCGGTCCCATAGCTTTCCTTACTTCAAGTCCTCTCATCGCAGATAACAGCTCATCTCTAGTTATTTCAATCTTACTAAGACCACTCTCCAGTACTCCCGCCTGTGGTTCGTCAAAACCTTCCTCTCTAGTAAAAACTGACCCCAATTTGTTATTCATTACCTCACACATGTCCGATACATTTTCATACGTCCTAGCATCAACTCTTAATTTAGTAATTTGTTTCTTTACCTTCAACTTACTGTTTATATATTTATAAAATAATCTAGGGTCACTTTCACATTTATTTACTATGTTCTTCTCATAGTTCATTTTAACTTGCCTAATTATGTTAACATATCTATTCCTCTCCTGTTTATATTTATTCCGATTACTCTCAGTGTTCCTTCTTCTTAATCTAGCCCAAGCTGCATCACGCCTACCCAAAGCTCTTTTGCATTTCAAATTAAACCAATCTTTCTGCTTAGTAAAATTTCCAGTTTTATATCTTGGGACAAACATATTGGTTCCTACTCTATAAATTTCGAGGAATCTACTATATTTACCTTGTACGTCCCGTTCCTTCAAAATAAGATCCCAATCTACTCCCTCTAAATATCTTTTCAAGGATACATAATCAGCTTTACTATAATTTAATCTGTCATTTATGTAGCTATTGTCTAATCTATTGGCATTACTCGAGGTCAACTTCCATTTTAGTAATAGGTGATCACTTTTACCTACAGGACATAGATAGTTTATATCGCTAATTTCGTGAGGATCTTTTGTAAAAATCAGATCGAGTTTAGAAGGTTCGTTATTACCCCTCATTCTTGTATTTTCCTTCACATGTTGTGTAAGTACATTTTCCGTAACCAACTCCACTAGCCGACTTCCCCAAGATCTCTGATTTGGCCCTGCATCTCCCGATTCCCAATCAACCTCACTACAGTTGAAATCTCCTACCAAGATCAATCGATTCTTCCTTAAAAGCAATCTTCTCAACGACTGAATCATATCCTCTACCATCTCCTCAAACTCCAACTCCCTCCATGCTCTGGTCTTTGGTGGCATGTAAGCTACTGCTATGTCTAGCTTTTTTCCTTCTATATCATTGAGTTCAACTGCCATTATTTCTGCCTTGTCATTATTTAACTCCACGTGCTTTGCTGTCATAGGGTTCTTAACTAATACTGCCACTCCACCTCCCCTTTTACCCTTTCTATCATTTCTCCATATATTATATCCTTCACTAAACACTATGTTGCTGTCAAAGTCCTGGTTCAGCTTTGTCTCTGTCAAACAGACTATCTGTGGTTGATCTTTTCTTAATATATTATCTAACTCTACCTTTTTACTGTTTATTCCATCTATATTAGTGTAGTAGCACAGTATATTTGAATCCACCTCCTTGTTTTTCTTCCCTCTCTGCCTCCTACCAGGTTCACCTCCTCCTCCTCCATCCCTTCCCTGACCCAGTTCCACCTCCCCCACTAATTCTATTCTCCTCCCCCCTCTCTCTCCCTCTGTTCCACCCTCTCCACCTCATCCTGGCTCTCTCTCTCCGGTCCCCTGCTCCCTGCATTATCTCTCGCTCCGTCTCCTTGCTTTGACTTCGTACTTGTCTCTCTGTCTCTTTCCCTATCACTCCTCTTACTTTCGGTTCTTGGTGGCTCCTGATGTACCACTTCCTTACTTGCCCTTCCCTTATTCTCCAAAAAAATTCTTCTTTTGCTCTTCAGACAACTTTCCATTCTCTTCATCAGCCTTAGCTTGGAGTTCCCTTAACTGTTCTCGTTCTTCTACACTTAGGTCCTTTTTTACCCTTATATGATTCAGCTCTGTCGAATTTAATTTCCAGCTCACATTGGCTACTGCTTCTGCTGTTGATCTAAACTTTAGTTCCACTCTTAGTGGTCTCATCTCGCCCTTCTTATATATTCCTAACCTTCTCACCTCCTCCAGTTCTTTTACCCATCCATAACCCTCGTCTAAGTAATCCAGTATCCCCTTGACTTTCACAACATCCCTTTCCTTTCTTACCTTCATATCTGCCAGGTGCTCTTCCACATCTCCAAAGATTACTACACACTTACCTCTATCTATTGTCTCTCTCACTACCTTCTCTTTCTTCTTTAAAACTTGCACTACATTTTTTTCAAACTCTTTCTTTTCCTTTTCTCTCTCTTCCTTCTGCTCCTTCACAATTTCTTCAAGGGCTACCATCGTGGCACTCTCTACCCTTGTCCACTCATTTTTTACCTCACTAATTCCTTTTACTTCCTCACTCAGGTGGCCCTCAGTATTTGCTTCTCCGGTGTTATTTGCCACTAACTGGTTTTCTAGTTGTCTCCATTTAACGTTTGGTAGGTTAAAGTCTCCTAGCCATATAATATTTGGTGTTGGGTTCCCCAGGGTTTCCACTTCTGATTTTATTTTGTTGAGCTGGGTTTTGAATTCTTCTCGGGATGAGTCTGGAGGCCTGTATGTAACAATAACTGCTAAATTTAGGGATTCTATTTTAACTCCAAGTATTTCCACCACTTCATTACTGTTATTTAGGAATTCAGTACATATCAGTGAGTCATGTATGTACAAGGCTACACCTCCATGTGATCTATGCGTTCTGTCCGCCCTATGTAGGTTGTAACCAGGAATCCATACCTCACTATCTTCCTGATCTTTAAATTATTATGTTCCTTCCAACAACCAACTATACTCCTAAAATCGATTAATGAAATTTACAAACACATGTGGCAGTCCGTGGATTCGAATCCAGGATGCTCACACCGAAAATCAACACCTTATGCATCGCACCACGTAGACAGTTAAAGAATGGTGGACACTTCCTACGATTGATTATGCAACTTCGAATCCTGCATATCAATCTAAGCATGTACACACATCCCAACTGCAACTCACGTAGGCTATGCATATGTGAATGGAAAGAGCAATTAATGGGGCCTTAACCACTAGGGAAGTCCTCTCGATAAATTACCCCTGAACCAATATCAATTATTATGTTCCTTCCAACAACCAACTATACTCCTAAAATCGATTAATGAAATTTACAAACACATGTGGCAGTCCGTGGATTCGAATCCAGGATGCTCACACCGAAAATCAACACCTTATGCATCGCACCACGTAGACAGTTAAAGAATGGTGGACACTTCCTACGATTGATTATGCAACTTCGAATCCTGCATATCAATCTAAGCATGTACACACATCCCAACTGCAACTCACGTAGGCTATGCATATGTGAATGGAAAGAGCAATTAATGGGGCCTTAACCACTAGGGAAGTCCTCTCGATAAATTACCCCTGAACCAATATCAATTATTATGTTCCTTCCAATGTGAGTTTCTGTGAGGGCCGCAAATATAGCGTTTCCTTCTTCTAGCAGGCCCCTAATAAATGGTACTTTGTTCGTGGTTCTATTTTTTAGGCCTTGGATATTTGCAAACAAGATTGGGAGGGATTGTTTGGAGTACTATGTGTACCTAATAGTCTTCGGGATGTATTGGCCACTCTTGGGAGGCCAGGAGGTGCTTGAGGTGTTCTATGTGCTCTTCCATCTCCCTCAGTCTCTTCATCTTCATCTGCCCTTTCCCTCCTTGCCTTTTTCCTCTGTCTCGTCCTCGCATAGCTAGAGAGTTTTTTGGGCTACCATTCGTGTTAGGTCTAGCATATCTCCAAGTCCCTTTAATATGAAAAGCTGGGCATTTCATATTGTAGCAGGTCTTGTTCTCAAGTGATGTCTTGCAAAGGGATGGGTGGTGGTATTTGCAGGTTTCACCAAATCTACATTTTCCATGACTGGTTATGTTATTGCAAATTTTGGGATGAGCAAATCTACATGAATTCCCATTATATTCGCCCTTTTGACCAAAGTAGCACCTTCTTTCCAGATAATATCTGCACACTGGTGTAGACAACCCCAGTAGGTGTGGCTGGGGCTGCAAGGGGTTATGTGGTGAGCTAAGTGTGGTTGTGGGTGATAGTGGGCTTGGTGTATGGGTGGGTGAGGCCTGCAGGGGGGTGGAGTTACGGGTCGGTTGTAGGTGGGCAGGTGGCAGTGGTGAGGGGGGAGACGATGTGGAAGGGGAGCCTGATATGGGGGCTTGTTGCATCCTACGTTCATCCTGCAATTGTATTTGATCAACAGCAGTAGGGTGGTCAATGACCATAGATGGGATTAATGTGGGTGTTTTCTGGGTCTGGGGAGGTGTGGGGAGATGTGCGGCAGGGTTTGTGGATATGTAGGGTGCGAAAGGTTGTTGTTCGGCAGGCGATGTGTGTTGATGTGCAGGAGGCAATGTGGGCATTATAATGGGAAGGTGTGCGTGTGTGGGTTGTGATATTTGTATGGGCCCTGAGGCCCCAATAATTCCCCATTTTCTGTGAAAGGTAGCTATGTCTTGGCTATATTTCAGTCTATCTTGTACTTCTGTATTTTCTACAGTCTGTATGACTTGCCATGTGATATCGAAACAACTATCGCAGAAATGGAGGTTCTTCCCTCTTGTATTGTACGCCTCATTTATTGGTGTCAATCCTATGCAAATCCAGTGGTATGGTTGCTTGCACATCCGACATGCGGTGCCTTTATGCATGTGTATATTCATCTTACAACTCGTACATTTGTCTCTGGTAAACATTTTTGTTTGTTTTTTTGTTTTTGTTTTTGTTTTTGTTTTTCCACCCGCCCTTACATGGGGGGGGAGAGAGAGAGAGAGAGGGGGGGGGGGGGGGGCTTGGAGGACAAGGTGTTTGTTACGCGGTTTGTGGGGAGTGGGGGGGGGGGGGGGGGGGGGGGGGGGGGGGGGGAGTGCCACTCGTTTACACTCGTTATGTTTAAACTTTAAGTAACTTTAAGTACCGGTAACACTTTCAATAATTATCTTATGAAACAGAATTCTCACTGCCCTAACCACTTTTCCCGTTTTTGGTCGACTGTTTAGCGGAATATACGGCACTCTAGGAAAATAACGAACTTTCCAGGCTACCTATATATAGTATCTATTTTAATTTTCATATTTTACCTATCAACTTGATTCAACACTGCTCAGGTTCGAATTTTCACCACATTTGGTTGCGTGGGAGATCTTTCTCTCCAATAACGTCACTACTAACCTGCGATATGGTCGAGAAATAATCTGCACTGATTAAATTTGTTTATTTATATATTGTTTTTCTCTGTTTGCTATTATTTACGATTTTTGTTTTGTCGGTACCCTTTCCTGTCGAGGTTAAGTTTCGCTTTTGGTAAAATTGTATAGGGGGAGGGGAGGGGACGTGTCCAGGAGAGCGAGAGGATATATGTGTTTATGGTCTTTGCGGTCACCGAGGGTATTTTGTTTACAGCATACGTCCTGTTCCCAAGCTAAAAGTTAAAAGTTCCCCTGACTTTAATTCTCTGTATTATACTTTCCTAGTTTATTTACGTGATATACGATGTTCACTATCACTTTTAACTTAGGCTTCCTATTTTCCCATAGCCCTGTTTGATTTCATAGGACTATATAGCTAACACTTTGCTTTGGGACGTAACGGTTTTTTCTTTCCCTTCTTCTTTCCACCCGCCTTATGGGCCTGCCCTAGGCCTGTCCTAGACCAGCGCCGTGGCACTGCTGTTGGAGTTAACGGATTTTTCTCCAAAACGCGTATATCTCTCCAGATATTTTATCAATCAGTTCGATTTTGCACTTCACAGGACCGCGACACTACGTTTGTTTTTGTGTGTGATTTTTTAAAGTTTAACCCTTCAAACTCGGATGGTACACGTGTGTACCATTAAGTTTTGCCCCGAGGAACCCGGGTGGTACAACATTGTACCATTGCTTGAAAGCCTGTGAGCTTCGTGTGCGAGGCGTCGGTCCGACGCATGTAAACAACAGCCGGCTGGACCGACGCCCCGCATCTCCGGCCACAAGAAGGAGAGCGTCGCTTGTTCGTGTGTGCCTGTATGTTGTTGTTAAGTATCGAAAAGTAGTGTAAAGTGGCTGTTTTGGCCATAAAGTTATCTCCAATGAAATCATCATCACAAATCAAGCACTTGACTTAGAGAGCTCTACTTAACGCCATTCTACAGGTAAATAACACAGCTACGCTTGGGGATGCGCGGGAATGCGGGAAACAGTCAGCATAACAATGATACGGTAGCCTAGCCTAGACGTTTTTCGGCCAAAACACCCGGATTTCGGGGAATATTTATGTAATGCGTAGCCGGGGCGGGAGGGTTAACCCTCTCACCACGGAAGACCTCTTGAACGCCCATAAAAAAGCATATAACAGGTACCCGGAAGGCCTCTTGAACGCCCAGTGGTTGAAAGCCTGTGAGCTTCGTGTGCGAGGCGTCGGTCCGACGCATGTAAACAACAGCCGGCTGGACCGACGCCCCGCATCTCCGGCCACAAGAAGGAGAGCGTCACTTGTTCGTGTGTGCCTGTATGTTGTTGTTAAGTATCGAAAAGTGGTGTAAAGTGGCTGTTTTGGCCATAAAGTTATCTCCAATGAAATCATCATCACAGCTCAACCAGTTGACTTAGAGAGCTCTACTTAATGCCATTCTACAGGTAAATAACAAAGCTACGCTTGGGGATGCGCGGGAATGCGGGAAGCAGTCTGATTAACGAATATACGGTAGCCTAGCCTAGATGTTTTTCGGCCAAAACACCCGGGTTTCGAGGAATATATATATAATACATAGCCGGGGCTGGAGGGTTAATCACCAGTATCCCGCGGGATAGTCGAAAAATCCCGGACCGCGACGGACGTGACCCTCCTCTCTGACTGACTCTCTGAAATGTGGGATCCTGTTGGAGACGGATGGCAGTTCGCAGCTGAACCAGCTGACGATGATACGTTAATGGCAGGACCCCAGCCTCACTGAGCACACTGTACACACGAGAGGACCGGAAAGCCCCTGAGCTAATACGTATGCCAAGGTGATGAACGGAGTTAAGTGTCTGCAATGTGGATGCCGAGGCAGTGCCATATACCGGGGAACCATAATCCAGGGCAGATAGAATGGTGGATCGATAAAAGAGCAGTAACGTAGATCGGTCCGCACCCCAATGAACACGTGCCACAGACTTGAGGACATTCATGCGCTGAAGGCACCGAGCCTTCAGAGTGGCAACATGGGATTTCCAATTTAGGTGGGTATCAAAGATAAGGCCAAGGAATTTAGTGGAGGCAAGGAATTTAATCTTGGAAGAACCCATAGAGAAGGTGATGGACTGCTTACGCAAGTGTCTAAGGTCGCGATAGAAAACGACAGCATTGGTTTTTTCAGTCGAGAAGCGGAAACCAGTTGAGGACGCCCAAGCTTGTATGGAATGAAGAGCAGTGTTTAGACGACGTTGAATGTGTGTTAAACTAGGAGACGTATAATAAATGGCTAAGTCATCCACATAGAGGCTATGAGAGATATCAGAAGGGAGGCATTTTGTAACACTATTTATTGCAATATCATAGAGTACTGTACACTACTTAGGGAACAGCCTTGGGGTATTCCATTAGTTTGAGGTTTTATTGCAGATAATATACCGTTGTTTTTAACCTGAAATGTGCGGTTAGATAGAAAGTTCTGGAGGAATTGGGGAAGGGAGCCCCGCATACCAGAGCTATGGAGGATTTTTAGAATGCGATAACGCCAAGTGGTATCATAAGCCTTCGCAATGTCGAAGAAAACCGCCACTGTGGGTTGTTTCTTCGAAACTCCTTCACGTATTTGGTGCTCCAGGTGGATGAGAGAGTGTAATGTAGAGTGGCCGGGACGTGAACCATGTTGATACGGGGATAATAAGTCATGCGCCTCTGCATAATGAAGAAGGCGTGGATTGATAATTTTTTCCATAAGTTTACATAAACATGAGGTGAGCACTATGGGCCTATAGTTTGTCGGAAAACTATGATCTTTGCCTGGTTTTGGGACGGGTATGGTATACGCATGTCGCCAATTTGGTGGGAAATAATGTCTATCCCATAATTGATTATAAAGTTGCAAAAGAAAATTTAGTGCACATGGATGAAGATGACGAATGAACGCATAGGGAATGGCATCAGGACCCGGGGTGGAATCCGAGCAGTGGTCAATGGCATGCTGAAGTTCAGGTAATGAGAAAGGAGCGTTATAGTCATGAGTGCGACCTCCGGAAAACGTGATCGGGTGGGACTCCTTCTCTTGTTTCAAGCGGAGGAATTGTTGAGGGAAAGATAGGTTAGAGCTAACTTCACTGAAATGGTTTGCATGCATAGCAGTGATGACGTGGGGATCATGGGTTAAAGAGTCCGAATCAGTGTCCCGTAATGGAGAGAGTTGGGGACGGACAGTTCGCCCGTCAACACTACGAAATTTTCTCCACAGAGTAGAGATAGGGGTGCGACTAGTGAAGGACGAGATGTATGAGCGCCACGAAAGCACTTTACTTCAGATGATATTGCGTTTGACAATAGCGCAGACTTTATTATAGAAAGTTTTGAGGGCAAGTTTTTCAATGGTGATGGTGATGAAACGGAAGCATTGAGGATGAGTAGCAAGAATGGAGAGGGAGGTTTTAATTCTCCGTTGCTTATCACCCACCCTGGTGAGAAGGCGCTCTACCCTGTGTTTGAATTTGATCATGCTAGCCAGTTTGGGTGACCACCAAGGGACTCGTCGAGGATGTTGCAAGGAGGAGGTGAATGGTATGTGATGCTGTGCAGTAGAGGTTAAGAAAGACATGAAATATTCAAAGTTAACTTTGGGGGTGATCATATCCGAGAAATCTTCAATATCAGCTGTGGATTCCGTGTATATCAGCCAATTAGCTTTGGAGAGATTATATTGAGGTAGTTGTGTAAAGGGTTCAGGGGATAAGTAGTTTAAAAGAATCGAGTAGTGGTCGCTGGAGAATCTTTCCTGCAGAACCGACCACTCAAATAAAGGGGCGGCGTCAGTCGAAGCAAGCGAAAGGTCTATCGCAGAGAACGAGTTGTGTGCTGCAGACCAAAATGTAGGGGAATCTAGGTTCAAACAGCAGAGTTGTGAGTCAATCAGAAGGTTTTCGATATGTTTACCCGGGGTGTCTGTAAACGGGCTTCCCCATAGTGGGGAATGTGCATTGAAGTCACCAAGAATGAGGTAAGGAGGAGTTAGTTGTTGTGTGATATGGAGAAGATCAGCTGTGTCATGTTTACAAGAGGGTTGATTGTAGGACGAACAAATAGTGAGGGATGGAAGCTGTTGGAGGGAGATGGTAACTGCAGAAGTTTGAAATGGATTGGGATTGAGGGTGACGGGAAGAAAAGGATATTGGTAATGAACAAGAATTGCTGTACGATAGTGTATGGGGGTAATCGGAGAACTAACAGCGACAGAGTAATGTCTGGGGGGGATCACAATATTGCCTACATGCTGTAGGCATATGCAGATTGGAGAGTATAAGCGAATGAGTCTTTGTAATTCTCCCATATGAAGGCGAGCTTGGTATCCGTTAATGTTCCACTGGACAATATTATGAGGCATTGTGTACAGAGGGGGACACATCTGTATTGGGTGTGATGTCGTTTAAGGAGTCAGGCGAAGAACGGGGAGGGATAGTTGCTTGTGGGATTTGAGACGTAGGGGCAGATGAATTGGGTAATTCATCGTCATTTATTGCAGAGAATTGTTTTACGAGTTTGGGAACAAGTGTTGGAGAGTGAAGGAGCTTTAGCTGTAATGTATGTATAAAGTCCTGCGGCGAAGTAGTGGCAGTATCTGTGTTAGGGGGGAGAGTACGTGCAATGATGAAGGCGTTTGCTCGTGCAAGTATTTGAGAATCTGGCTCAGAGAGATGTGGGGTGATGTACTCCCGAAAACATCCAGAGCATCCGCAGGCACCAGGGGGAATACCCTTGCTGCAGATCAAATGGGGGTTATCAGAGGAGGGTGGCACAGGGGTATCCAGATGCATAAGTTCTTCAGTCGTGCTTTCCGTATGAGTGGCAAGAGGAAGCGGAGTATTTGGAATTGGGGGGTGTTCATCAGGGTCTGAATCACAGGGAGCGTCCTTTGTGAGTAGACGTTTACGAGTACCACACTTTTCGTGAGGAGTTGGGATAACGGGTGTCGTCGATTGATGGACATCAAATGCAGACCGTGTGAGTACCATTTCGGTCAGATCGGAGTCAATGAGATTATTGTCCTTCAGGAATTGCGTCATTATGTCTGTGGGTGGAAGGTCAGGGTGTTGGATATGAGAGACACAATAGCAAGGGGGTTTGTGATGTTGCTTATTGTTTATTGGACTACGAGAGGATACAAAGTTCCTTAAATATTCTTCGAAGGCTCTAGGATTGGAGGTTTTGTGCCGGAGGAGAAAGTATTTGCCGCAGTCGTGACATCCACAGTCTGGATCGTGATTAGGCATGGTCCACAGTTGGGTGGGTGAGTCGTTATCCGAATCACGAGAAAGGGGCCTAACTGGTATGGCAATCCTGCGTTTTTTAGAAGCCTGTGTCCTTAGTAGTTGAGGTTGCGGCGAAGGAGCATTTACGTGGTCAGGGGTACGTCGCACGACCTCCTCCTCCGTAGGCATTGACCAAAATTCCATATCTTCCGAGATGCTGGTAAAGCCCTCGAATCTATTGGAAGTGGACAACCCAGGAGAAGAGAAATTAGCGAGGCGAAATGTTTCACTGGAGGGAGAACGTCGAGGACTGTTTTGTGATGTAGATGGTCCCTTCGGACGGAGAGTAGCAGCTGTTGCGGGAGGTCCATATCTCCGGTAGGGAGGAGCTTTGCCTTCGTCCCGGAGTTGCGTTTCGGCCGCCCTGAGTGGGAGACCCGACGAGGCCTGTAGGTGTAGTATCTCCCGTTGGAATTTGTAATGTGGGCAGTCCCTATTGTTAGCTTCATGGCATCCGTCACAATTTGCGCATCTGGCCTCCTTTGACTGGCAGTGTTCCAGATCATGGAGCTCAGAGCCGCAATATTGGCAACGAGGACAGCGTGCTCTGCACCGTGCAGTAGAGTGACCAAAACGCCAGCATTCTGTACATTGCCTAGGTCTATAAACGTAGCGACATACTGGCAGTTGTCGTCCAGCTAGTTTGACATGCATGGGGAGGACGTGCCTCTTAAAGAATACCTTGACAATACGCAAACTGGGTCGATTATAGCGTTAGGGCACAACATAAGTGTCTACTTTGACGATGGAGGGGTCTGTATTTTTCAATAATTTCAAGATGCGTGGGGCCGAGTCTTGAAAGCCTCGATCAGCAATTTCGAAGTCCGAGGGGAGGGCCACTGTACCTATGCGCTGATTAAGGTATTCGTCTTCCTTACCTGTATACCTGCCACCGTGGGTGAGAAAATGGTCTTGTAAGGCTTCTGATTGTTCTTGTGTGGCAGCCTCAATCATGCGTTCTCCTTTCCCGACAGTGTGTACGGTGAAGTCACTGAAGGTCGAAGCAAGATAATCATAAAGATCAAGATCGTCCATGGGGTCACCAGTGACCTCGAAGAATCGAGGCCAATCAGGGGGACAAAACATGGCGTCTAGGGTCGGTTTTGGGACTGGGGTATATGTGGTACGACGAACTTTGTTCCGTGCGCGCTGAGGAACATGCGGCTTGAGGGTTTGCACAGTAGATGTAGATCCTTTATGAGAGGAATGTGGAGTGGATGTGTCGGTAGCTTGTGAGGTCAGAGTTGAATCAGTGGTCGTTGGGGCAGGATGCACAGTATGGGCAGTTGAATTCCCTTCAGTACCGGTACTCAAGGTATGCAACGGCCGAGGGTTAGTTGATGTGACAGTAGGCCTTTGAGATCTTGGAGGTACATAAGCAGGTTTGTTGGAGGTAGCAGATCCAGCATCCTGAGGTAAGATGGCAACAGATGTAGTCGCAGACTGGTCAGGGATACACGAAGTATCCGTAAGGGTGTCAGCTGAGGGCATCCTAGCTTCATCATTAAGGTCCTCGACTGAATGAATAGGTAGTCTAAGGCTAGGATCATGACCTGGTAATTTAGAAGTTAAGGTTGAGACCGTGGGGTTGTCATCGCTAATCTTGGTCACAGCGGCAGTACTTTGCATTGGAATTGATGCCGGGGAGACCAACTGATCGATCTCTCTATCCGACGATGGAGAATTCGTCACATTATCCGTAGAAGGCTTGCCAAGGTCAGGGATATAGGGGGGGTCCATAGGGAGGGGTGAGTCCAAGGACGGTGCAGGGGCCGGTAAAGAATCCGGCATAGTGCCACCACCATCCGAGAGGATGACGGTCAAGGAAGGTGAATCAGTCTCAATATCCATATCCAGGCCAGTGCCGGTGATCAAGGGTTCAGAGGAAGTCTCCATATGACGAAGGTATTATGATTCGTCCGGGATAAGCTCCATACCCACCACGGAGCCTATAATTAGAGGACTTGGTATTTGCCCTAGGAGTCAAACCCTGATATACATCCCTACCCCCTGTGCTTATCGACGGTCAACTCGTCAGCTTCGGGTCCAGCACCGAGAGCGAGATTTGACGATAAAAGGTTCCCCTTGTGCGTGCACGTCAGGTACTCCAGTTCTACGGGTGGAAGGGAATGCCGTCCACATCCACCCTCTATCAATTATATAGAGTAGTCCAGTCGTCAACGATAGAAGAAGGGGAAGCAAAGAAAAGGACAAAGTTAGAGAGGGAAAAAGACAGAAAAGTGGTACCTTGCAGGCCTCTGGAAACCTACGAGGAGGGAGGTCTTGGTCCACTAGGGCGGCGGAGCCTCGAACATAAGAAGGTCTGTCCCCTCTATGAACAGAGTCCACCGGCCAAGCTTCAAGCCCCGCCACCGCGACACGGTGACTCCCTATCGGCGGGGATAGCTTGGTTGTAATATATATATATATATATATATATATATATATATATATATATATATATATATATATATATATATTGAAATAATGGCCGGGGTGGAATAACACCTGTAGGATTGCTAGCCTACAGGTGAACAGGAAAGAGAAACAAGAAACAGAGGAGTACCCCATATTACCAGGAAATTCCCATGCTCTAAATACCAGTGCAACAGAAGAGTACCCCGTATTACCAGGAATTTCCCAGGCTCTAAATACCAGGGAGCGGGGTCATCTAGGTCAGTCACCCAGACAAAATGGTAAGAGTTGGAACCAATCACCATCCAACTCTCAAACCTTCTCCACCAATCACCAGCCGTCATTCGCCCAGCAGCCAGACTTGCATTACAACGAAAAAATGTTTATGCAAGTTCAACACCAAAGGCTCGAGTGCTATCGGAATAAGTGGGCATAATAGGTTCTTCAATGCAGTATTGTTACGGATAACTACAAATCAACTCGAGAAACTAATGAAGAACAGAGTTATCCAATACATCAACAATAAGCTTTAACCCTTGTCTAGCGGGGTGTTTTGGGCTCATTTGGGCATATTCAGGCCCTCCTGCATGATAAATCAAGCATCTGCATGAAAACAAAATTATTTAGCAAAAAACTACGGTTTTGACAACCCGTAAGGGAGGGAAGGAAAAACTACTATTTATTGGTGGCTCCTTACGTCAATGACGCAAGAGCCTATGGTAATATGGCCTCGTTCCGGGCTCCTCTGAGCCCGGGTTAATCCTTAGGCACTAAAAGCTTCAAAATGAGACCAGAACGAGCTATGTAGCACTCGTGGTTCTCTTGCAGTGATGCCACGAACATGGGAGTTTAGCATATATCAGTATATTTTTCCCAGCTATGCTCACTACTGGCTACACTGCCGGCCTCTCGAGAACACAGGGAACATGAGTTAATGGGCGGCGGTAAGCCCTGGGAGTCGGCTGTCTGGCCCGCTGTGCTCCCGGCCATTTGCACTCGATTTTAACCCTTTAAAAGCCTTAATAATGCTCCTAACTTGCTGCAAATTGGTGCACGACTTAACCCTCCCGCCCCGGCTACGCATTACATAAATATTCCCCGAAATCCGGGTGTTTTGGCCGAAAAACGTCTAGGCTAGGCTACCGTATCATTGTTATGCTGACTGCTTCCCGCATTCCCGCGCATCCCCAAGCGTAGCTGTGTTATTTACCTGTAGAATGGTGTTAAGTAGAGCTCTCTAAGTCAAGTGCTTGATTTGTGATGATGATTTCGTTGGAGATAACTTTATGGCCAAAACAGCCACTTTACACTACTTTTCGATACTTAACAACAACATACAGGCACACACGAACAAGCGACGCTCTCCTTCTTGTGGCCGGAGATGCGGGGCGTCGGTCCAGCCGGCTGTTGTTTACATGCGTCGGACCGACGCCTCGCACACGAAGCTCACAGGCTTTCAAGCAATGGTACAATGTTGTACCACCCGGGTTCCTCGGGGCAAAACTTAATGGTACACACGTGTACCATCCGAGTTTCGTGTACCATCCGAGTTTGAAGGGTTAAGTCGAGCGCCGCCAATAAGGGGTTAATTATAACAGAATTACACGAGTTATGATTATATAATTGCTAGACTCAGTAACTCCCACCAGAGTATTAAATAAAATACCTGGAATGATTATGTACCAAATAATACTTATCATGTATTTTTAAGCTAAGTATTAACCTCACCAACTATATCACAACGATTCCCTATATCCTTTTAACATTGAGTGCCTCTAAGTTAAAGCTAAGAAATAACTTGAACATAGTCTCACTGAAATTAAGGAAAGGTAGGAAAAAGCAAACATCCACTGGGGTAATGTTCTTAAGGCTGAAAAGTCCGGAGCATCTAACAGCAGTGGAAAATTGTCTCCCCCTCCCTCGAGAATAGGACAAGTCCTGTTGTGTTCCCTCTGACGTCCGGATCCTGAAGTCCTGATTGTGAGAAGCCGCTCCCCCTGAAGTCCAGACCAGCGAATCTATGTTCCACGTCGGCCAGACTTACTCTCGAACCACTACCCTCCTATATTACCCTAAGTGTCTCTGAGTATCTTACGTTGTGAATATTGTTGTGAAGGTAAGGTAAAATATGTGAATATTTCAGTGCTAAACTCTATATAGATCTGTGCTCAAGATCATTAATTATTGCGTATGTGTTAATCCTTCAGAACTGATATTTGTTATATAGATTTGTGGCCAAAATCTAGTGTTAATTTTATATCTATAACTCTTATAGAACGAACTACGCATACATTACATACTCGTGTCAATTAATCACTTAGCCGAATACTCACAGATTTTCCTTGTGTATGTCCATTCTATTATGTATGTAACAAGTTGAAGTTGAAGTGTATTCTGTGAATTTATTCCCTTCTTAAATAATACTTTTACCTAGAACCTACGCTCAATTTCATATTCTATTTATCTCAACCCCCTCTTCAAGAAGATTTATTGTTGATAATTTAAATCTAATTTCTTCGAGAAACCCTAAGATACGCTTTGCTATATTAAGTGTTAACCTGTTTATTTTATGAACAATATATTTGTTTGTTCCATTATTGATGTAGATAATTTTGATTCATCTCGTCTAGGAATTGTAGTCTTGAATAGATCTTTTATCTAATTGTTTCATCCTCTCGAATACGACGCCAATTTGTTCTGTATTCCATATAGGAATTTGTTAACTCGTTCAGACCTTCATACCTTATCAGGTATTTCCATCTAAGTGCAACTTTGTCGTGTACGCCATTTTATACTATTAGCATTATATAACTATTAGTTGTTGTTGTTGTTGTTGTTCCCTAAGCTGCCTGGCCGAACAGCCCCGAGTCCCTGAGAAAGGCCATGGCCACGATCGGGCTTTCCCACAGAGCTCTCATTGAGTGTAGATTGTGTTGTTGGCGTAAGTGGTTGTGTGAAATGCAGTCTTCTATGATGTGTTTAATGGTATGGGGTGCTGTGTTACATCCCGGGCAGGCGTCGACAACGGAGTCATCCAGTTTCTTCTGATAGCTCAGGAGAGCTGGATGGTGTCCGCATCTCAGCCTGGCCAGATGGACTCTGTCCTCGCGAGGAAGGGAGGATTCGGAAGGATGGATTTCGGGAGGTCGTGCATGCAGCTGCGTGTTGTCTGTGAGTGAGTGGATGGATCGGTGAGAGATATGAGTATGGATGTGCTTCTGGAAGTTGGTTCGGGGTGGGCAGGGAGGGAGAGAGGACAATAATTGTGAGTGATACCGTGTGCTGGGTGTTGTTTTGATATTTCTTGGTGTCTGTGGGTGTGTTGCCATGTAGTTGTTGTTGTTGTTGTTGTTGTTTTTCCCCAAGCTGCCTGGCCGAACAGCCCCAAGGCCCCGAGCAAGGTCAAGGCCACAACCGAGCGCCCCCACAGAACCCTCCCCGCCGACCACAATAAAGCCTGGGTGACCGAAGCCACTCCACGGCGGGGAGCTGAGGAGGGTGCGGAAACGCCCGGGAAACCAAAGCCCCACCCAGGACCCTGTGCCCCTCAGCAATTATGAAGAGAAAGTTGAGGGGCAAAGGAAAGATGTGACGCTTTGGCTTCCAATCTTGGTAGATTAGGAGGTCAATCCACGCAAGAGACGCCGTCACTTGAGATCTAGAAAATATATAAGTAAAAGGAACAGTCAGAGTAAGCTATGGGTATGGCAGAGATCGCTCAGTTCTCACTCTGATAGACCAGCCCATCACCACATGACTAGAACCCAATCCTCTCAGCATCAGCTAGGAAAGGCCCTAGAAAGCCGCCTTTGGCGGGGGGATAGCTCCCCTATTTGGGGTTGGGCACCCGCCCAATAGTGTGCCATGTAGTTTAGTGGGTGGTCTTGGTTCGTGGAGGCTGCTGCCAGGAATTGAGTGCCTCTCATGTCCAGATGGTCTTTGACTTTGAGGATTTTGGTTTCTTGATGTAGGTGATCTGTGGGTGCAGTAGCTGTGCAGCCTGTAATGATCTTCAGGGCTTTGTTTTGAATAGTCTGTAAGGTCTTATGATGTGTTTCAGCTAGGTTAGAAGCCCAGGCTGGGCTTGCATATTCCATCACTGATCTTATGTATTGTTTATATACTGTGGTGGTAGTTTCTTTGTTGTGTCCAAATTTAGTGTGAGCAAGTGACCTGAGGGTGTTAAGTCTGGGTGTCAGTTTCTTTTTAATGTTTGTGGTGTGCTGTTTGAATGTCATATGAGTATCATATGTTACTCCTAGGATTTTGGGTGTGTGTGTATGTGTTAGGGGTGTGTTGTTTATGGTGAGTTGAGGGATGTATTCGTGTTCTCCTGTCCAACTTGTGAGTAGGGTTGCGGTGGATTTGGCTGGGGCTAGATTAAGTCTGTTTGTAGTGCACCAGCCATGTAGTGTGTTGAGATAGGGTTGAAGGAGATCTGTTGCTCTTTTTGGGTCATGGTGTGTGCATGTGAGTGTTATGTCATATGCATAGGAGGCTAAGTTTATTTGGGGCGTATTGGGTGTAGTTATATCGTGCATGTACAGATTGAAGAGTGCGGGCGATAGGACGGATCCTTGTGGGACTCTGTTTGGAAAGTTTCTGATTTTAGATGACTGACCGGCAAAAGATACGTGTGCACATCTGCCTGCAAGGAAGTTGGCCAGCCACCTTTTTGTGTTGTTGTGCATGTTTGTGTTGTAGATTTTGTTTGTTAGGTTGTGGCGGGGGATGGCATCGAAGGCTTTACTAATGTCGAGTGTGGCTAATAGTGATCTGTGTGGTGGTCTAGCTGAGTTGATGCCGTCGAAAGCTCTTTGTGTAAGGTCTGTGAGAAGTGTTTGTGGAGTGCAGTGGCCTAAAGCCATGTTGTGTTGGAGCTAGGGGTAGGTCAGGTGTAATTAGTTGTAATACTAGGCGTTCCATGACTTTGGAGGGGGAGCAAAGGAGTGTGATGGGGCGGTGCGAGGAGGGTAGCGTGGGGTCTTTGTTGGGTTTGGGGAATGTGATGATGATACCATGCTTCCAAATGTCTGGTATTGTGTTGTGTGAATAGCTGTAGTTTGATATGTTAGTGAGTGCTTGTATGCCTTGTGGTCCCAGTGTTAGAATCGTGATGTGCTGGCTACAAATTGGCCTGCAACCGACTAGTATGATTGGCCTGCAAACGACCGGTATGGTTGTTTACCCTTGGCAAATTAGATAAAGAGTTGGGTGGTAATTAAGTAAATGTATATGTTATGTATCATATAATTATACTGTACTACCTATAGTATAATCGCATGTAGGGTATCTATAATTTGTAGGGTAAATTTCCCTGATGATTAAATTATCGAGGAAGCGATGACGTCATCAGCTGATGACGTGAGTGGGGGCGTGTATGCGATGTGGGGAGGAGAAGGGAGTCGGAAAGCAGAGATCGTGGAGAGAGGTTGTGCTAGCGATAGTGGGGAGCGATTGTCCGGCGTGTTTCATGTAATGGTGGTTTAAGGCATGCCTAGCAGATGGTGTAAATAGTGAGTTGGATACGGTATGTGGTTTGATTGGTATTACATGGCGTTGCAGTTGTTTGGGCTGTGGTTTTTGTGTGTCGGCGTTTGTGCTTCTTGGTTACGATGGTGGTTTGTTGTTTCGCTGAGTAGCTGGTTCATCTTGGAGGGTTCAACGTTCTTAAGGGCGAGCTACGCATCAGAAAGGTAATTATTGTAAACGTGTATAAAATATACCCTACGCATCAGAAAGGTAATTATTGTAAACGTGTATAAAATATACCGGTATATGAAGTATTTGGGAAGATATCACATATGCAGATTAGCTTAACTATATTTAACAAATTTGGTAGCAGAGCGTAGTTACAGCATGCTGGGCCCATAACCTAGAGGTCCATAGTTCCAGCGTGCTGGGCCCATAACCTAGAGGTCCATAGTTCCAGCGTGCTGGGCCCATAACCTAGAGGTCCATAGTTCCAGCGTGCTGGGCCCATAACCTAGAGGTCCATAGTTCCGTCATGGCTTCTGTAATTAAGAACCCCCCCATGTTAACTGATTTAGACAAATATGAACAATGGAAGGAAGATGTATTGATGTGGACAGAATTAACGGATATAAATAAAAAGAAGCAAGCGCTAGCCATTCATCTCACGTTAACTGGTCAAGCCAGGGAAGTGGCTAATCAGGTGTCAACAGAGGATAAGAAGATATGTTTGAGTGAGTGAGAGCACACGGGTCGGTTGAGCTCCTCATAAGAGGGGATTTTCGGAGGGGTATCGTGGGACTGAGTGACCCATATACGTATCAGAATATCGGCGATGATACGGTGTTTCGGCACATAGTAAACAGAACTGGTTTCTTGTTTAAACATCGCCCACAAAGCATATTTAGTTTAATCTTGAGTGTTATTACCAGTATCAGTGAGGGGACAAGGAGCCGTCAGGCACTAGCCCAGCCCTGCCCAGGCACCATAAACCTCCAGCAGTGACCACAAGGTGAGTGAGGTGACCGTTTATAGGGCAGGCAGTTTCACCCTTATGGTTCCCCACCATAGGCCTCATCTTCCATCTACCCCAAGGACCTGACCCTCGGTCCTTCAACTTCTCAAACAATTCTAACCTTTATGAAGTATTTGCTATAAGGTCCATTTTCATTTCCCTCTCTCTAACCATTTAGGAAATACTTGCTACAAGGTCCATTTTCATTTCTCTCTCTCTCTCTCTCTCTCTCTCTCTCTCTCTCTCTCTCTCTCTCTCTCTCTCTCTCTCTCTCTCTCTCTCTCTCTCTCTCTGTCTCTCTCTCTCTCTCTCTCTCTCTCTCTCTCTCTCTCTCTCTCTCTCTCTCTCTCTCTCTCTCTCCTTTTTATCCTTAACATCTTTCCATCCACTTTCAATCACCGCACTTAACCGCCTCATTGCCATTATTTTTTGGTTATCTATAACTTCAGATCGCTTTTTATCATTTTAGTTATTTGTTTTCCTCTAACATCTTTCATACCCGACCAGGCCAGCCCCCTCTCCAGCTCGCTTTCTTTCTCCCTCGCCCCCGCTCTCTCTCTCTCTCTCTCTCTCTCTCTTAACATTTTGTACAATTTAATAATTTTTCCATAACTGCTGCCCTAGATCCGGTTACCCACTCAGATCCTGGCTCTCGCTCACTCTCTGGCTCTCTCCCTATCTTGATGTTGACAGCATTATTAATATCCTAAGCATTCATTAATACTCAACATCAGGGTGGCGTCGCCAGTGTAAGTAATCATAGGATATAATTGGCGTGCTTCCTTTCAATCAGTTAGATCTTTTAGTTGTACCGGTGCCCAATGCCGAGGATTTATACATTTAACCACTTAGCTTTAGGAGAAGCAGGCCAATTGCCCATCAGAAAGGTTGACTATGATATGTGATGTTTTTTGTTGTTTTTTTGTTTTTTACATATCCCATCAGAAAGGTCGACTATGATAAGTGAATTGTTATGCATCCAGCCAATTATACATTAATAACAACAGCAATAATCTAGATATGTGCCAGGAGAGATTTCCCGGGGTTTCTGAAACAAGGGAGAGATGGAAGCACCACGGGAAGATCAGGAGGACGGCTTGGTAGAGGCAGAGGAACGGATAATCTTGGAAGACTATGGCCTAGCAGATACTAAGTGTCTTAAGTGCGGAACAACCAATGCAAGAAAGAATTCGCGAAAATGTTCCGGCTGTCTTAGATCTATTCATTTATCTTGTGCTAAGCTGACAAAGAAAACATCAGGAGAACAACCAAACTGGAAATGTCTCGCATGCCCAGGGCCCACTGCAGAGCCAACCGGGGCAACACCGGCAACACCGGTCGCCGACTTGACCCAACTGGTGACGAAATGGAAAGCGCGGATCCAGGTCCTTGCCCGGGTACCTAAAGGAGCCAGAATCCAAGTGGCGGAGGCCCTTACAACCATCATAAAGCAGGCCCTACAGCTCAAGACACCCCTCGCATGGGCACGGCTCCTGGGTTTCTCCTATGGGGCCCTCCGAAAACCACCCAGAACCAACATACAAGACCATCTTCAGGTTTCACTAGCCACCAGAGTGAAATGTCAAGTAGCACAGTATATGGATGGAAACAAACTGGTGGAACCCCCCGAACAGCAACCAAACAGGGCCCAGAAGCACCAGGAGAAGGAAGAGGAAGAGGCTGAACAGCTACGTAAGAGGGTCGCTGCGAAGCTGGCGGATAGTGACATCAAAGGGGCCGTCAGACTGTTGTCCTCTTCAGAAGGTTTTGCTGGTCAAGGCACCGAAGTTGTTGAAGCCCTACAAGAAAAGCACCCACCTACACCTAGGGACCTAAACCTCCCCCCTGCCCCAAATGACCAGATGCGCCAACCTTTAGTTGTCACGAAGGAGCAGGTGGTCGCCGCAGTGACTTCATTCCCAGCAGGCTCAGCCGCGGGCCCAGATGGTATCCGACCCGCCCACCTCAAAGGCCTCTTGGGTCAGGGATCAGGAGCTGCTGGGGAGGCACTCTTGGAAACCCTCACCAAATTCATCAACATGGTTTTAAGAGGGGAAGTACCCGACTGTGCCACACCCCTATTTTTTGGGGCATCACTCTGTGCACTGGCAAAAAAAGATGGCGGTGTGAGCCCAATAGCAGTAGGGAACACCTTCCGCCGCCTTGCCACAAAGGTGGGTTTGAAACCACTCTCGAATGGCCTAGGTCAACACTTAAGACCATTTCAACTAGGTTTCGGAACTCCAGGGGGGTGTGAAGCTGCTGTACACGCAACCCGCACCTACCTCAGCCAAGCCCAAGAAAAACGAGTGCTTCTAAAGATTGACATGCGGAACGCATTCAACAGCATTCGCAGGGATGTCTTCCTCCGTGCAGCTCAAGAACACATCCCCACTCTGTACCCCCTACTTTGGCAGGCTTATTCCAAACCTTCAATCCTGATTTTTGGCGAGACGGTAATCCCATCAGAGACCGGGTTACAGCAGGGAGATCCAGGTGGTCCTGCTCTTTTCTCAATAGGGGTGGATGCAGCAGCTAACAAAGTAAGGTCAGAGCTGCTGAATGTATGGTACCTGGACGATGCAACCTTGGGTGGGTCAGTAGAGAACGTTCTAACCGACCTAAATAACATCATAACTGACCTCGGCCAGGCCGGGCTAGTGATAAATGATACCAAATGTGAACTTGTTCTCCTCAACCACACACGTGAACAAGGAGAAGAGACTCAGGCCCTGTTCCGAAACATATTGCCAGATGTAAAGATCCTTCAGGAGCACCAGCAAACCCTATTAGGTTCCCCACTAACTCTGGCAGCAATCCCACCAGCACTTCAAGTTAAAAAGGAGGAGCTTCAACGTCTCGTGAGTCGCCTGATACACATCCATGCCCACTCAGCTCTGGCCCTGCTCAAGAACTGTTTCTCCATCCCAAAACTCCAATACCTCCTGCGCACATCGATGACTTACACGAACAATGGCGGCCTCCAAGAATTAGACAGCATAATCCGAGAAGCAGTGACCAGCATCACCAACGTGGAATTTAAAGAACGGGCCTGGACACAAACCACCCTTCCTGTCCGCCTCGGGGGCTTGGGCATACGGAGAGCCTCGGATATTGCCTCCCCAGCCTTTATCTCTTCCCTCATCGCGACCAACGACCTCGTATTGTCCATCCTTTATTCTAAACCCGGAATGACACTTAATGGGGACGTAACAGCAGCGATTAACACCTGGAAGGGAAGTACAGGAGTAGAGGAGGAGCCTCAGGGTACCTCCAGGAGCAAGCAGAAAGCGTGGGATACCATCTCGGCGAAGAAAACTCAAGAAAATCTCCTAACCAATGCAGACCAGGTTGCAAAAGCACGCCTCCAGGCAGCCGCCCGTTCGGAGAGTGGCTTGTGGTTACACGCCATCCCCATCCCACCTCTTGGAACTCACTTGGATGCTGAAGCGCTCCGGGTCGCCATCGCGCTCAGAGTGGGTGCGGCAGTTTGTCACCCACACACTTGCAAGTGTGATGGGAGGATGGATGCTCAAGGTCACCATGCCTTGTCATGTAATTACAACGCAGGCTGCCTGCCAAGACACTCTGCACTAAATGATGTCATAAAACGGGCCCTGCAGAGTGCTAACTGTGCATCAATCCTCGAACCACATGGACTTCACAGAGAAGACGGCAAACGGCCAGATGGGATGACCACTTTCTCCTACAAGAATGGCCGGTGCCTCGTGTGGGATGCCACATGTGTTGACACTTTCTCCACAACCAACGCCGCCAGAAACGCCGACGAAGCAGGTGAAGCCGCCCGGATAGCAGAAAATAAAAAGCGAGAAAAATATCAAGCCATCGCCAGAATTCATCAGTTCGAGCCCCTGGCATTCGAAACTTCAGGAGTCTTCGGCCCTACCACCCTTAAGATGGTGAATGAAATAGGCCGTAAAATCAGAGAAGTTTCAGGAGAACCCCGGGAAACCCTCTGGCTCAAGCAAAGACTAGGGATGGCTATCCTCCGGGGCAATGCCACCAGCGTCATGAGCTCAGTTCGACAGGACTGGGTCATGCCACTGCGTGAGGCCCCGGCAGGAGTGGTGTATCCGTAGTCTTTCCACAGTAGGGTAAAACAAAACATAAACCTTATTTGTATGTAACATGTGTGATGCACATTAACCCTTTACGAGCGGCCTATGCGGTTTATTTATATGTACCGCCCAGCGGGGTGTTTTTAGCCAAAATAGGGCTGTTTACGTGATCATTTTCATGCCTAAATAAGACCCAGAACGTAAAACAAGTATCTATCCCTGAAAGGGCATAAACAGAGCTTTCGAATGACACCATAACGATCCTTTTATGATGGCTAGTTTTCTTGCAATAACCGTGTAACGCGAGTGCAAAAAGCATGTAATTAGCCACTTTCCCGATACAATTCCGTATATCTTACAGTTTCTTACAGTAGATCCTCTGGAAAAAGGCAAACTATGCCTGTGTATCCAGCTCAGTACCAGTACTTGCACTGCTGCGGTCGTTCACGGTGTTGGCGGCGGCGGTAGCAGACGCAACATTTTTACTATTCTGTATTTTTGTTTTATAATCAAACTTCAAAATCTTGTCTTC
This sequence comes from Paralithodes platypus, assembly GCA_032716605.1. NCBI lineage: Eukaryota > Metazoa > Arthropoda > Malacostraca > Decapoda > Lithodidae > Paralithodes > Paralithodes platypus. Next base: position 9,785,940 of record CM064551.1, read on the forward strand.
CCCATGCTTTATCAAGATTACTTTCAAACTCCCTTATTGATTCGGAATCGACTACATACTGGGGCAGTGCGTTCCACTCATTTACCACTCTATCACAAAATGAGTTCTTCGCCTTCTCAAGCCTATTTCTTTCTTTGTAAATTTTCTTAGAGTGTCCTCTCGTTCTTGTTCCCTCCCGCATCAAGAAGATACCTTCACACACATCCTCATCGTACTTTCCTGACACTATCTTAAAAGTCTCTATCATATCCCCTCTCTTTCTCCTATATGCCAGTGTCGGAAGTCCCAGTGTCCTCAACCTCTGCTCATAGCCCGCGTTCTTCAACGTTGGTACCAGCTTGCTAGCTCTTCTCTGCACTTTCTCCACTGCTTCTATATCCTTTACCATATATGGAGCCCACACCTGGTTTGCATATTCCAGGTGTGGCCTAACCAGCGCTGTATATAGATTCCTGAAGATTTCTTCGTCAAGTGACACAAATGTCCTCCTTATCAGCCCTACAATTCTATTGGCTTTGTTTATCTTTTCCGCTAAATGTTCTGAGAAATTTAACTTATTATCTATCACTACTCCTATATCCTTTTCTGCACTCACTTCCTCCATCGCTTCATACATACTGTATCCTACCTTGTCTATCTTGCTGGTCCCAATCCGCATGTACTTGCATTTTTTTGGATGAAAAGGCATTAACCAATGCTCAGACCATCCCTTCATGCCCTCCACATCTCCTTGAAGCAAACCCATATCTTCCTTACTCCTCACTCTTCTATACAGTTTAGTGTCATCCGCATACAGGTATACCTCACTTCCATTAGTTATAACTTCAGGCAAGTCGTTGATAAATATAACGAACAGCAGTGGTCCCAACACAGATCCCTGAGGTACCCCACTTGTAATTTCCCTCCACCCCGAGCCTATTCCATTCACCAATACCCTCTGTCTCCGATCTTTCAGGAAGGCTTCTATCCATTTCACACATTTCTCCCCTATATTATAGCTTCTAACTTTCTCTATTAACCTTTTATGTGGGACCTTATCGAAGGCCTTCATAAAATCGCAATATACCACGTCTATTACATCACCATCTTCTAGAATTTGCATCCAATCATCTACCACCTTAATTAGCTGTAGTACCGTCGACCTCCCCGGCAAGAATCCGAACTGTCTCCCACTGAAAAGTTGGTTTGACTTCATATGATCCATTATTCCTTCTCTAATTACCGTTTCCATTAGTTTACACACAACACTTGTCAAACTGACTGGTCTATAATTCCCTGGGTCATTTCTCTTTCCCTTCTTAAATATAGCTGTTATGTTCGCCTCTCTCCAGTCCATCGGGATTTGTCCTGTATTAAACGATACCTCAAATAACATTTTCAATGGCTCTACTAACATCTCCCCTCCTTCCTTTATGATTCTTGGGTGTATCCCATCCGGTCCCGGTGACTTACTTCTGTTCATTTTTTCTATAGCCCTTCTTATTCTAGCATGGGAAAACTCTACTAGTTCTAGTGCCGGTGCCTGTTTGATGGGAATAGTAGGCACTGCGTCCTCCGACTCCACTGTTAGTACCCCCCCAAAGTATTTCCCCAGCACCTCTGCTTTCTCCTTATCAGTCTCCGCTCTACTCCCATCATTCAACCCCCCCACCAGCTCTGGGATCCCTACTCTTCTTGTTAATTTTTCCTGAATGTACTTCCAGAATATTTTTGGATTATCCTTCACATTTCTAGCTATCTCTCTCTCCCTCTCCTTCACCCCCTCCTTGTTTCCCACCTTATTTTATTGTTTATTTGTCTACGTTCCAGATCCACTTCCATAGCCTCTATACTAGACCCCCTGTTCTTTTTTAACAATTTTAATCTTTCCCACAATCGTTTCTTTCTTCTAATCAATATCCAAAGCTTTCTTTTCATTGGCAATTCTGGGTTAGTTCTTTTCCTCAATTTTGTTTTATCCTTATATTCCCTTACTGGTACACTTTTGGATACAGCATTCTCCAGTTTGACTCTAATTTTCCTCCACATTCCTTCAGCGTCTTCACCGTTCAAATATTCCCCCCAGTCAATGTCCAAACACCGTCTCAGCAGCTCATAATCTGCTCTATCATACATGTATATTTTTCTATTGCTTTTATTATCCCTCTCCAATTTAATGTTACAACTAAAGCTTATACAGGCATGGTCACTACGACCTATAGGGCTATCCACATTAACATGTTCCACTATATCCTCTTCATTGCTAAAAATCAAATCAAGTACACTCCCCTGCGTCCCATCTCTATATCTTGTCATCTCTACAATATGTTGCGTTAAAAAACAATCTCTCACTTTCTCTATAAACTTATTTTCCATGCTACCCTGTCCCGCTGGAGTAGTACAATTTGCCCAGTTGATCCTTGGCAAATTGAAATCTCCAATCAAAATTTTATATTTGTTCTCTCTATTATCTATCTCCTCCATTGCTTTCAGTAGGTTATCATCCTCTCCCCTGCTATTATTTGGGCTTCTATATATAGAGGCAATTAGAATTGATCCTCTTACACATTTTACTTCAATACACAAATACTCACAATACTGCTGTCTCATATCCACCTCATTAACCTTGAGCTCTTTTCTTATATAGCGTATATAGCGAGTGAGAGAGGTAGGAGGGAGGTGAGATTCGTGTCAGTAGGTTCGCCGCGGTGGTCTGGAGCAGTCATACACTCGCTACTCTCCTGCCACCACTTGTCTCTCTCTCTCAGCAACATTACGTGCTGAAATTGCCACTCGAGTTATGTCGAGCGCCGCCACATAGTCCAGCTTTATTTAACTCGACTTAAGTTGCGCGCCGACTTTTAGGGGTTAATAAAAGGGGATGTGTCGGATGGTTGAAAGCCACAGTTGCTCGCGCGTTTGGGGCTAGCAACACGTATTATGAAAAACATGCATCCTCCTTCATTCACTGTCCCCCCCCCTTCACTCACTCAACCCCACAATTTGCCGGAGGATAACAGGTTTTTCACAATACGTAGACGGAGGTCTTTTAAAAAAAAAAGAAGAAAGAGAATGGAGTTGACCTACTGATAGCAAAATTAGATGAGGCCTTCCTGAAGGAACCCGAGAGAAGGAAATTTATGGCATATCAGAATTTTGAGGAATGTGTGAGGAAGGATGACATGTCAATTTGCGATTTCATGAGAGAATTTGACATGAAGTACTACAAAATGACAGAAAAGGGCATGGAACTGCCAGATGAGGTGTTGGCTTTCCGTCTGGTGAAGAATTGTAAATTAACGGAAATACAAAGGGAACAGGTTATGGCATCAACAAAACCCCTATCATTTAAGGAGGTTCGATCAACATTAAAACGAATGTTTGAGTCAAGCAGTGTGACAAGGAGTGAAGTAACTCAAGAAGTTAAGGTTAAGTCTGAACCGGTATATATGACAAAGGTGAATGGGAAGGATGATTTGAAGAATAATATGGATTTCAGGAGCATGGGTGAGAATTTCAATATTGAGATAATGTGTACTGCCGCAGAAAGTCCATGGAGTAATGGGACGTGTGAAAGACTGAATGCAGTGCTAAAGGCTAACGTACTAAAGATTAAAGAAGATACTAAATGCAACATAGAAACTGCACTGGCTTGGGCTGTGGCTGCCAGGAATGCTCTTCACAACAATAATGGATTCTCCCCTAATCAGTTGGTGTTTAGTTTTAATCCTAACCATCCTAACATAGCAGCAGATAACCCTCCAGCCTTGGAAAATGTTACATCCTCTCAGATTGTAGCTAATTTGAATGCTTTGCGTAAGTGTAGAGAGGAATTTGTGAAATCTAATGCTAACGAGAGAATTAAAAGGGCTTTGTCACATAACATTCGTAAAACAAATGATGAAGATGTTAAGATAGGCAATTATGTCTATTATAAACGAGAAGGCGAGGACAGCTGGCGAGGTCCTGCAAGAGTTATAGGTAAGGATGGTAAGGTTAACATTTTGCGGCATGGAGGTTATGTTGTAAGGGCCCATGTATGCAGAGTGAAAGGATACTCGGCCAGTAATGTGGTTAGCTCTAGTAATGAAGGTAGAAGCAGTTTACAGACTACAGAGGAGACGACAGAGAAGGCCGCTGCAGTGAGTGATGATGACAGTGATGGCGATGATGTAAGTGGTGAAACTGTGGAGGATTGTAATGAGGAAAGGAATGCTATCCCAAAGGTAGGAAAGCGATATGAGGTATCACTTACAGATTCCAATGAGAGGATTAACGTCAAGATCTTAAGCAGGGCAGGCAAAGCATCGGGTAAATTTAAGAATTGCTTTAACTATCGTAATGAAGAGAACGGAGAAGAGACCTGGATGGATTTCGTGAAGGACATTAATGAAATTAGAGAAATAGAAGATGAGGAGGAAATAATGATTACATGTTCAGGTGAAAAGTCTATGGAAGCCAAGAGAAAAGAAATAGACAGTTGGAGGGAGAATGATGTATATGATGAAGTGGAATGGGAAGGTCAGGACATTATTTCCACAAGGTGGATTGTGACTGAGAAAGAGACTAAACAAGGTAGGATTGTGAAAGCCAGACTGGTGGCTCGCGGATTCGAGGAAGAGCTGAAGGATGAGGTAAACACCGAATCTCCTACATGTGGTAAAGAATCATTGAGGTTGGCTCTAGCTACTATACAAATGAAAGGGTGGTCATGTCACACGATAGACATTAAATCGGCATTCCTGCAAGGTAACGGCATTAAACGTGAGGTATATTTACATCCTCCGCCAGAATTCTTCAGTGGAAGAATTTGGAAACTTAAAAAGACGGTTTATGGACTGAGTGATGCTGCAAGAGTGTGGTATGACACTGTAAAAGAAGAACTGATTATGCTTGGTATGAGAATGTCGAGATTTGATCCAGCATTGTTTATGTATACCAGAGATAATAATTTGGAAGGCATTGTGTGTATTCATGTGGACGACTTTTGTTGGGGTGGTACTGATCAGTTTGAAGAGTGTGTGGTTTCAAAATTGAAAAACAATTTTCTGGTGGGATCAGCTGATTCCAAGAAGTTCAAGTATGTAGGCTTGAATATACAGCAAACGGCCGATGGAATTAGTATAGATCAAGAAAGCTACATAAAGTCGCTGAAACAAGTGGACATAAGTCATAAAAGGGCTCAAAGAAAAGATTCAGGACTAAACGAGGAAGAAGTTCACAAGTATAGGTCAGTTGTTGGTCAACTCAATTGGGTAGGGACCCAGACTAGGCCAGATATTTCGTTTGATGTTTGTTCTTTGAGCACCTTGATAAAGAAATGTACTGTTGGTGACATGATGGACGCTAATAAGGTAGTTAAGAGAGTAAAGACTGATCAAGTACATATATTCATTCCCACTCTGACTGAAGGACTGCACCTAGAATGTTACAGTGACGCTTCATTTGCAAACTTGACCGATTGTGGCTCTCAAGGAGGTTTCATAGTTTTTCTAACTGACACAGAGGGTAGAAAATGTCCTGTCATGTGGAAATCAAGGAAAATAAGGAGAGTGGTGAAGTCCACATTAGCAGCAGAAACTATGGCTCTGTTGGAAGCAGCTGAGAGTGCATATTATATTGGAAAAATACTGGAAGATATTGGTGATATTGGGGAAGTGCCTATAAAATGCTACAGTATGTGGATAATAGGTCTCTCGTAGAAGCACTAAGGTCTGTTAAGAAGGTGGATGATAAGTACCTTAGGATTAATATTGCCTGTATGAAAGATATGCTGGCTAAAAGAGAAGTTACTGGTGTGGAGTGGGTAGATACAAGGAGTCAACTTGCAAATTGCCTTACCAAAAAGGGGGCATCACCTCAAATGCTCATTGGAGCAATTACTATGTAGAGTATTACATAGAGATGTCTTATGAACATAGTAGTGACATTGTTGCATTACTAATGCAACAATATTAGATTGTGTCGTAATGCAACAATATTAGATTGTGTGTCGTAATGCACAATATTAGACTGTGTGTAGTAGAAAAAATAAAAAATAAAAAAAATAAAAATAAAAAAAATAATAGGGAATTTTGTTAGAATCTTGATGTGCTGGCTACAAATTGGCCTGCAAACGACTAGTATGATTGGCCTGCAAACGACCGGTATGGTTGTTTACCCTTGGCAAATTAGATAAAGAGTTGGGTGGTAATTAAGTAAATGTATATGTTATATTTGTTAGTAGTCTTGGCAAATCCAACGTCAAGGCTATTAACCTAATTGCAATGACGACTTGTCTATTTTGACTGCTATGTCGTCATTCCAACCGCGGTTAAAAAGAAAACGTCTAGAGTCTACTCCTTATCTTGCTCTAGGAGACGTTGTACATTAACCAAAACTACCACCGAAGGTGAAAAAAGCATAGAAGAGAAGAAAAAGGGGTTTACCTTAGTTACCGCTTAAGGCCCATCCCGTGTTCCGTCATGTGCAGATCCCCGTCGAACGTGCGCATGAGCGACCCTCTCTTGTCATCATTTTTTCACGCGCTCCATTCAATGAAGTCGCTTTTGTTGTGCTCCTTTAATTCACCCTGTTTAGGTTCGTTTCGGCTTATCTGGCCTTCTTTTTTGTTAGACAGATGTTACGTGATCTAGGGCACACGTAAATGGGCTCCTAAGTGTGTATAATGGAGACGCGTGTGGAAATAGCCTACCGAAGGTACGGGGGCGCCTGGTGTTCCTCGTATATGTTTTTCATTCTTTCTCTTTTCATATTCTTTTTCCTGTTAGTCTGGGCATAGTTTAGCTTTTAGCTTAATTTAGCCTAGCTCGTTTTCTCATTCAGGACTTGCTATGCCCCTATGAGTTTTCATTTTTTCATAGCCTAGGTGTACCGTTGGTAAACAATCTGAGATTTCGTTGGTGGCGGTGCTGTTTGTAGAGTTTGTGTCGGCCGCATTATTAGCGTTATTCCCGAGTCCCCCCTTTCGAGTCCTTCACTGTGTCTCAAGGGCCTGGGCGACAGGTGGTTCGTGATACTCCAGGGGTACCCCACGGGGGCCCCTCTTTCACACCACAGGGTTTTTCGCCCCCGACACATTCTCTGCTCACGGCTAGGCCACCCTTTTTCTCACCAGTTTCATTTACTGGTTTTTGTTTTCTCTTCCTGTTTCACCTCCATCCTTTCATAGTCTTTTGCCCAATCCAGGGGTACCTCACGGGGGCCCCTGTTTGTGCGAAACCACCCTCCCTGCCACTTCTCCTCATGGGTCTTGCTCTATCTCTGTGGGTTGGGTGGTTCCTGGGGGATGTGCCTCCTCTCCCCTGGTGTGTCTTCCTTGCCTCTCCCTTTACCGGTTGAGTCAGGATAAATTCGAGGAAGACACTGCTCAGCTTGATGGCCATCATTGCTTGGAGTTCATAAGGAGATGACGCTTTTTTTGTGGCCTTTTTTGGTATTCCCTAGACGCTCCTCTCGCTTTTTTCGGCGCCGGACCATCTCGGCCGGTCCCGCAAATTTGCGGGAGCTTGATTCGGTCCTCTGGGACATTTCGGCTCCCCGCAAATTTGCGGAGATCGTTGGGGGGTCCCGCAAAATTGCGGGAGGGTGGTGTCGGTACGGTTATGCCTCCTTTGGCCCGCAAATTTGCGGTAATAGTTGGCTTTCACTATTGACTTTTTTTATGTCATCTTGTTGCCTGATACTATATTGGTGTATGCACTTTACCGGTGTTATAGGCCCTGCATGTAAGATGTTGAGTGGTGGTTAACACTTTCTCCATCTTTGCAGGTTCTGCTAGTGCTCTTCCGCCTCGGCCGCCCTCCTCACCTACCTCTGTGCTCCCAGTTTAGGGTGAGTACGGATACCTGTTTGCATGTGTGTTCCTGTTTCCCCATGCTCCTTCCCTGGTTCTTCTTGGACATTCTCTCCACTTACTCCTTCGACGTGCTGATTATGGTGTGTGTTCTTCTAGTGCAGGTAGGCTGCCTTGCTTTCGCCTTGGTTGTCGCTCCCCGTGCTTGGAGAGCCACAAGTCCTGCTTGCGCCACTCGCTCTGTGTGTCCTCTACGGCCTACCTCCCTGCTCTGTGTGGCACGTGTCTGGCCCTGGTGGTTGTGCTGCTCCATGGCCCTGGTTCCTCGGCGGCGGCTGTGGCCTCTGCTTCCCTTCAGTCGGTGTGGACGATGCTCTCCCGCCACATTAGGACTGTGGGCCACCGTTCCCCGGCCTTTGTTGCCGACCGGATCCGCGTCACCCTGGGTATCCCTGACCCGACTGAAGGCCGTTCACCTGGCCCTCTCCCTGCTCGGGCCCTCTCCCCTGGGTCCCGCAGCCGGTCGTCCCATCGTCGGGGGGTTCCCCGGCTCCGTCCACGCTCTCGCTCGCCTCGTCGTCCTCCTGATCGCCTTGACGACGCCCATCGCCCTCGTCATGGTTCTCGCCCTGAGGCCGGGTTAGCGGCTCTGCCCCTGTGCGCCCTCCCCTGGCCTCTACGGATAGGGGCTCTACTCCCTTCCGCCCGCTTCCCCAGCCCAGACGACTTCCTCTTACGTTGTCCTCTCCGCGCACGGTTGTTCATGCTGTAGCTGGCCCCCTGCTCCCTCCTCCTACACTGTCCAGGAGGGTCCGCCTGGATGTCGTTGCTTCTCCTACTTCACCTGCTTCAGTGCCTATTCTTCCTTCACGGTCTCGTCCCACGGTGGTGGTCCCTCCCTCCTCCGCCTCGGTGTCGGGCCGCCCTGTTATCTCAGCCCCGGGGATCCTTGCTCTGTTTCCCCCCGCGGCTCCTTCTGGCCTCCTTTCACCCAGCCAGCCTTCCCACTCCCGTCGTCCTGCTCCTCCTCATTCTTCTCTTCCTGACCTTCACTTACCGTCTCGCCAGGGGGGTACCCCTCCTCTTGCCTCGGTGGGGTTTCGCGAGGTTTCGGGGTCCCCTTTCTCAGGAGCTGACGTGTCGCTGGAAGAGGGGAATGTTGCTGTTTCCCCCTCGGCCGTTTGTGATCGGGGACGAGTCCCTCAACGGCGACACAACCGTCGTCGCTCGCCTTCCTTGGGCCGCGACGCTGCTGGTTCGTGTCGTGGGTCTCGCTCCCACTCACGCTCGCCCCTGCGGGCCGACCAATCTGGGGGGGGGGGTCGCCTCTCTCGGATCGATTGTCGGCTATGCAGGGCTGGGTTGTGTCACGCTTCGACGGGCGCTTGGAGTCGATGGAAGACTCCCTCTTCTTGCCCTTCTTGGCGGTGACTCACCCTCAGCGCCTCACCCTACCTACCCCTGCTACGGTCCCCCTCCCTTCTGCAGGCCTACGCTCTGGTCAGACTTCAGCCGCCCTGACATCCTTCCGGCTGTTCAGTCCCTGGCTGTGTTGACGGGTCTGTCCTCCTATGGGACAGGTTTGTGCGACGCCGGTATGCCTGGCTTAGCCATCATGCTCGGTCACCCTCTCCCATTGGAGGCCTGATTTGCTGAGGCCTTCGACTTCACACACTGATCCGTCGACGGTTCTCCTTCCGTCCCTCCCCCGGAGTCATCACTGATTTTGCCTCCTCTTGTGTCTGTCGGCGGGTTGGACGGCGCGTTCTGGTCCTGGATGAGCGCGCCCGTTCTTGAACTTTGTTCTATTGCTACCCCGTTCTTCTCTCACCCAGATCAGCCCTCTGTCGCCAAGGTTTTTCCCTTGCGACAGAGGGTGACGGACTTATTGTCTTGTCTTTAGGTTCCCTCCAGACGTCTGTTCACCACCTGCGGCTTTTCGAGGCGTCTGCGCCAGGCGATCTTCGCGAGGGTTTGGACGGGTCCACCTTCGGCTCGCGGTGTCTTTGGTTCCCGAGCTGAAGGCGGTTTTGTGCGCGGCAACTCGGCAACGCCCGACGGTACGGTCTTCGTTCTGCCGGCCGGCCTCCTTGGTTATTCGTCAGGGTTTGTTGTACTCTGCGCTATATACGTCGGTTTTTTTTAAGCAGGATGCTTGGGAATGCTACGCTTCTCTGTCGGCGGCCCCTGCTTCCGACACGCGACGCCGCGCTGTGTCGTTGCGGACCCTGCTTACGTCACGCACCGACGCGCTGTGCCGCGCGCGGGGTCTTCTCAGTCCCGTCCTTCTGCCGGTCCTCTTCGGGGTGCTGCTGCAAGTGCTGCCGCCTTGCACGGGCGCAGGACTGGGACGTTGCAGGCCAGTGCGTCGGTTCCGCCTCGCACTTCTGTTCTTGCCCCTTTCATCCCCTCCATGTCGGGGCTGGCCGGCCTTCCACTTCCGGCCGCCCTTCGAAGGGGTCAGCCCCGCGCCGGCCTGGGGTTGGGGTGGCCCGCCCTTTTCAACGAGGTTGGGGGGGGCGGGGGTAGAGGAGGTCAACGTGGCGCTCATGCCCGCACGGCCCGTACCGGGGGTACCTCCACGTCAACACAATGTGTAGTTCTCTGGGTCGGCCTCCTTGTTCTCCTTCTCGCCTGGCCGACCGGGTCGCTCCCCTCCTCTCGGGTGCTCCCTCGGGTTGTTTTCGCCCTTGCGCCCCTCGGTAGCCGCGAGGGACGTTGGGGGCGGCGGGTTGCGCGGAGGGGTCTCACCTGGAGGTGGACGTCCAAACCCCCACTCCGCTCTTGTCACCGACGCCGGCCCATCTCTTCAGAGGTGGCCCACGTGTTCACTTCCATGCCCGAGCTGGGTAGCGTCGTGGGAGTTGACCGCCGGTCACCCGGTTTTCCTCTCCCGTGTCTTTCTGGTACCGTCGACGAACTGCGACGCGATGCGACCGGTGGTGGATCTGTCGGCCCTCAACGGGCACATCGTGCACACACGGTTTCGGATGCTGCCGGTACCCCTGGTACGCCTGGCCCTGTGCCCTCTGTCGTGGGTAGTGTCGCTGGCCCTCCAGGATGCGTCTTGGCTCGTTCCTCTCCATCCTCGCTTCCAGCGATTCTTGGCCGTTCGGACTTCCGATCGTGTGTTCCTGTTCGACGGCCTTCCCTTCGGTCTCCACATCGCGCCGCAGATCTTCTCCGCACTGGTGGGGCAGGCTCTGGGTCCTCTCCTCAGGAGCGGGCTCCAGATCCTGTTTTCCTTGGCCGATTGGTTGGTAGTTTCCGACGCCCTAGGACTGTGCATTGGCGACGCCCTCACAGTCGTTCGCAACATCGCACGGTTAGGGTTCCCCTTCGATGTTCCCAAGTCACGCTTGACCCCGTCGCGTGTTGTGCCATGGGTCGGTCTCGCATGGGTTTTGTCCGGCGCTACGGTGACCCGGGGTCTGCCGGCCGCGGTGCACCTTCGGTGGACGGTCTTCGCCGTGTTGCACTCGGTCTCCCTCCCGCGGTGGCTCTGGGACTCGTTCGTGGGTTCGCTGCATTGGGCCGCTCTGCCCCTTCCCTTAGGGAGCCTCTGGCTACGCCGCCTCCTCCTCATGGGCACCGCGGTGTTTCCGTTGCCCCTATGGATCGGCTCCTGCCGCTCCCGCGTACCGTTCGCCGACGCTTCGGTCGCTGGGTTGCTCGGGGCTCGCTCTCTGTGGCTGTGCCCTGGACCGCCCCCCCGCCGACGGTCTGGGTAGCCACAGATACGTCGAGCGAGGTTGGGTGAGGTTCCCAATCGAACCTGGGACGTCCACTTCCCGGCAGATGGGTGGGTCTCCCTCCTCTTACCCGTCTATGCCCTCGGACTGTTGGTTCCTTTGTTCTTCCTGTGGGACCACGCGCTGGCCCTTCGGGGTAAGTCGGTGGCCTTCGGGTTGGACACTCAGACAAGCTGTCCCCTGTTTCCTTATGCGGGGGTCCTCCAGGTCGTTGACTCTATTGGGGGTCTCGCTGGAGTTGTTCTTCCTCGCGGACCGACACCCCTTCTCCTTGCATGCCTCCTCCCTGCCCGGGCCTGCCACCCTTTGGGCGGCCGCCCTGTCGAGAGGGCAGGGCGTTCTTGTAGAATGGGCGATGAAACTGACTGTGTTCGCCGACCTCGCGGCTTCCTGAGGTGTTCCGGAGGTCGCCTTGTTCGCATCGGGGGTGCCGCGCCAGTTGCCTCTGGACCTCTCCCTCCGGCCTCGCGCTCCGGGGGGGGTCCGGACGCTTTCATGGTAGCCTGGTACAGGTGGCGGTCGATATACATCTTTCCGCCACCAGACGCGCTGTTGATGTGCCCAGTCCTCGCGAAGCTGCGGCTGTACCACGGCTGCGTCTGGCTCCTCGCGCCTCTGTGGCCGGCACGGACTTGATCCGCCCGGTTGCCGCGGTGGTGCCCGAGTCCGGTCCCTCTACCTGTCTCCGGCTTCCACTTGGGCTAGGTTGGGGACCTGCGGACCTCTTTGGCCTTCGCATCGTGCTTGTTCATGAGGCACGGTGGCTCCCGGTCCCCGGCCGGGCCCTGACTGACTTCCTGCAGCGTTCCTGGCCGTCTTCTCCTTGGGGGACTTACGGGTCCCGCTGGAGGTCTTTTACTAGGTGGCTACAGGCCACTCGCCTGCCAGTTGGCTCTCCTTCCCTCGTCCTACGCTCCTTGTTTCACCTCTTCCATACACGTCGCTTTCCAGTCGACGCTATACGTACCCACTTGTCTGCCGTCCGGGGGGTCTTTGGGTCCGTCGCTGGGCTGGTCGTTCCGCCACAGGAGCTGGATTCCTTCCTGACGGCTGCCTTCCGGGATCGACCGCCTCCGCGCCGGGTCCCTCCGCAGTGGGATCTGGGGCGGGCTCTGGTCCTTCTGGCTTCCCCCACGTATACAAGGGCCGCTATGCCGATTCCGTTGCTCGGGCGTCCACTCTTCCTTGTCGCTCTGGCCACTGGGGATCGGGTGTCTCCACTAGCGGCATTGTCACGGCCCCGGGACTGCGTGCGATTCTCCCCGTCCTTGCATGGCGTCTCGTTCGCCTCCTCCCCTCCTTTTGTTACCACGCATGGGAGGGAGGCCCCCGTTTTCCAGCCTTTCGCCGTCCAGGCTTTACGGCGTGGGCATCCTCGCCATGTGTTGTGCCCGGTGTCAGCCTTGCACTCCTCTGTTGCGTCTGTGGCGCCGCCTTCGGGTACTGCTGTGTGGGTGTCTCCTCGGACAGGTGGGAGGCTCTCGCAGGTGCAGATGGGCCGCCACGTTTGTCGGACCGTTCGTGCCCGTCACCCTGTTTGTTGGGGTTCTGCGCACGATGTCAGATCCTTTGCTGCCTCCTTCCGGTTCCTGCCACGTCGATCCTTCCCTGCCATCGCCTCAGCGGTTTTGTGGTCTTCTATCAATTCCTTCATCTCCTCCTACCTCTCCGTGTCCAGTGTTCGACCCCCTCGGCCGGTGATTGCTCTCGGGGGTCATGTTTCCTGGTGCTCTGGCGAAGATCCCTGGTCTTCCCCCCTTGTCCCTCGTTCTTTTCCTTTGTTTTATTTGACAAAGGGGGGGGGGGGGGGTGTACGGGTTTGCAACACAGGATTGCAAGTTTGGGATTATGTATTGTTCCAGTACATAAGTGTTTTTGCCACATTGAAAATTGTGTTTTGTTCTTGTGTTCAGTGTTTTTGTTGGTTTTTGAAGAAAAGGGATTTTGGGTACAGTACCTTTTGGGTTTCAGACAAGTCTATGTTTTTGCATTACTATGAATGACGGGCATGTGTTAAAACTGTTCTTTTTAGCTACTCCTCAGTTTTTCACTCTTTTATTAAACTCTCTTGTTTAAATTGTGTCTTTGTCATTCGTAATTTTGTTTTATGCATTGTTTTTTTGGGTAGGTTGGGCTTGGATGTCCTCCTCCTATTTGTTATGCAGCCTTGACGTTGGATTTGCCAAGACTACTAACAAATTGGGAGGTTTGACGTACCTCCCAACCTACCAAATAGGAAAACCTACTATTTGGTAGTAGTCTTGGAAAATCCAACGTACATAATACCCTCCCTCACGCCGGACCCCTGCCCATCCGCGTTCTTCTGCTGACGTGAGATGTGATGACAAGAGAGGGTCGCTCATGCGCACGTTCGACAGGGATCTGCACATGACGGAACACGGGATGGGCCTTAAGCGGTAACTAAGGTAAACCCCTTTTTCTTCTCTTCTATGCTTTTTTCACCTTCGGTGGTAGTTTTGGTTAATGTACAACGTCTCCTAGAGCAAGATAAGGAGTAGACTCTAGACGTTTTCTTTTTAACCGCGGTTGGAATGACGACATAGCAGTCAAAATAGACAAGTCGTCATTGCAATTAGGTTAATAGCCTTGACGTTGGATTTTCCAAGACTACTACCAAATAGTAGGTTTTCCTATTTGGTAGGTTGGGAGGTACGTCAAACCTCCCAGTATCATATAATTATACTGTACTACCTATAGTATAATCGCATGTAGGGTATCTATAATTTGTAGGGTAGATTACCCTGATGATTAAATTATCGAGGATGCGATGACGTCATCAGCTGATGACGTGAGTGGGGGCGTGTATGCGATGTGGGGAGGAGAAGGGAGTCGGAAAGCAGAGATCGTGGAGAGAGGTTGTGCTAGCGATAGTGGGGAGCGATTGTCCGGCGTGTTTCATGTAATGGTGGTTTAAGGCATGCCTAGCAGATGGTGTAAATAGTGAGTTGGATACGGTATGTGGTTTGATTGGTATTACATGGCGTTGCAGTTGTTTGGGCTGTGGTTTTTGTGTGTCGGCGTTTGTGCTTCTTGGTTACGATGGTGGTTTGTTGTTTCGCTGAGTAGCTGGTTCATCTTGGAGGGTTCAACGTTCTTAAGGGCGAGCTACGCATCAGAAAGGTAATTATTGTAAACGTGTATAAAATATATATGAAGTATTTGGGAAGATATCACATATGCAGATTAGCTTAACTATATTTAACACCGGGTGTCTGAGGTGTATGTTGCTTATGTTGTCTAGGCCACAGGCGGGTGAGTGCTTGAGATTGTTGATGATATGCTTTGTCTGGTGATTGGTGAAGGGTGTATTGTCAGGGTCTGTGGGGAATTGTCTCTTACGTCGGATGAGACGTCGGTCGTCTTTGTGAGGTTTTAGGTGGCTGACATGTGAGAAGTGATTGATGAGAGTGTTTGCTTGTTGTTTACATGAAGGAGTAGAGTCTGTTGTTGTGATTGCAGCATGTGATAGTGTTGTGTTG
Organism: Paralithodes platypus; assembly: GCA_032716605.1. Classification (NCBI taxonomy): domain Eukaryota; kingdom Metazoa; phylum Arthropoda; class Malacostraca; order Decapoda; family Lithodidae; genus Paralithodes; species Paralithodes platypus. The sequence continues at coordinate 9,800,966 of CM064551.1, forward strand.
CTGTTGGAAAGTGTGATGCTGTTTAGTGTTTTGTAGAGTTTTTTGGGGTTTGTTTTGTGATCAAGTGTTTGTAGGAAGTTATTCCAATTTAGTTTTTGGTGTTCTTGTATTTTGTTGTTAGTTTGGGTGTTGAGTGCTTGAATTTTTTGTGTGATGTCTTGTGTGTGGGGTGCTGGGGAGTGTTTCAGTATGTCGCGTTGTCTGATGAGGTTTTGAATTTCTGGTGTGAAGTTGGGGTTGTGTCTTTTTCTGTTACCTCTTGGAATGTGTTTCTTGTCAGCGTTTTGGATAGTTTTATTGAGTATGTGTACAGCATTGTTGATGTTAGTGATGGGTGTACTGTTTATAGTTGTGAAGTGTTGTTCTGTCTCATTTGTGAATGCTTCCCAGTTAGCTCTTTTATAATTGGTGTATGTGTGTTTGTGGCTAGCTGGGGTGAGTCTGGTTTTGGTGGTGATAATGATCGGGAGGTGGTCAGAGCCTAAGGTTCTGACCACCCTCCAGGATGTTGTGGGGGCGAGTTCTGGGGAGCAAAAGGTGATGTCTGGAGATGATGGGTTATAGAGGGCTTGGTGAGGAATATGGGTATGTTGATGGAGGTCGTTAAGGATGATGAGGTTATCGGTTTGGTTTTGTAGTACCAGCCCTCTGTCTGTTAACCAGTTCAGATATCCTTCATATCTTACCAGGTATTTTTATCCAAGTGCAACTCCGTCGTGCATGCCAATTTTATACTACAGTATTAGTATTATTCCAACTACTAGTACACGTTATTTTTATTTACGCGTTTCCCTACTTTCTGTAGCATTATATTGATTGATTCAGTTCAGGTTATATAAAGGGGACCGACCGGTTATTTACTAACTTCCAGGTTTTACTTACAATGTAAATGCAATTTGGCACAGGTGTATGTGACCATAAAACTAGGTATTATTCTTAACCCGTTGAGCCCCGGCTAGTTATAATATTTTGTTCACCCCAGTCCCAAGCCATTTTCACTTCTTGTTTTTGTTTGCTAAAATGGAAGACAAGGAGGAGAAATGAAAAAAAAAAAAAAAAAAATCACCTCGGATATTTTTTTTGGGGGGGGGGCCTCAAAAAAATTGTTGAGCCAAAATGGAAGAGAATTGTGAGAAATGAAGAAAAAAATAAAAAAAAACTCACCTTGGTCATTTGTGGGGGGGGGGGGGTCGAAAGTTCGTCTCCCCCGCATGACCACCCGCCCGGGAGCACTAGGGTGAAAACTGAGTATGGCAATGTACGGCATACATCCTAAGGAGTGTCTCACATAAAACTCAAGCCTCTAGCTCCCATACGACCGGAGTAATGAAGGTTCAAAGTGGCGGTGAACTAAGGGTGTAAAATATCCCCACTAAGCTCACCACCACCGGCCGCGCGGCTGTCTTGGCCCGCTCACACCTACTGGCCCGGCTCCCACACACACTACGGTACCTCCCCCTCCTATTCTCCCGTCATTTCCTACCTTACGAGCCACGTAACTGATTTTAATATGCCGGACACACGTGATGCGTCGCTGGGAGTTGGTGATCAAACACTGCCGACGCATCACGTGCGACGCTGGGTCTCACTGGGTTAAGGTTTAACAATGATTTTTACTAACCCAAAAAAGTAATGAATGAATGAATGAAACTCCCAATAACCCAAGAGATTATTCAAAAGTTAAAAAGGGTAACCAAATTATAATTGAAAACGATGTCATCTGATCGCATTGATCTTTAGTCCATCTTGGTGTAAGCTTGTCAACAAATAATTATCTAGTTCGCATGACTAGCCAGGATTAGTCAGTGAGACGAATTATTGACGTTGCCTGACTGATTATAAGTTTGGTGATGAGGCAAAAGGGTTGGTGTCTCTAGGGATATAATTGGACGACAGATGGCGTGAGCGTGTGTATAGGGAGAGGCGTCGACTCTAACACCAGGGAAGAACAGAGAAAGAGAGAGAGAGAGAGAGAGAGACAGTGTGTGTGTGTGTGTGTGTAAAAAATAATAATTGTCAGTTTATTGTTCATTGCAGCCCTGAGGCTGAAAATCTACATAGTTTTCTTAAACCTAGGTTACCCGTTACCTGTTATAGAGATCGCCACCTGTAAGTGGCACCGATTAGCGTGTTGCTCATCGGTAATTTGCTTAGGGTTTATTCCCCTACATGGGTTGCCCACCAAAGCTATCGAGTCCCATCCACCCGGAAACACCCCTTTCAGATATCAGGGGGAACTGCTATCACCAGAGACACCCCTATCACAGGGGGACCGTGTAACACCAGATACACCCTACTACATTATAGGGGACGGGTGGAGGAGGGGATGTACCCGAACTCTTCAGGGGGTAGAGGTACAGATATTCGTTAGTTAGATGGTTCAGTGGACTGTATAATAATATCATATAATGGTTTATATCACCTGAAGACTGGAACTAGTGCTGTAGAACTTAGTTGACCTGTTGACCTGATGTTGCAAGATGGTGTGTGAAACAGGTGATAGGATAGAGTTGATGAATAAAGAAGGGGGCCACTATACTTAATGATTGATGGGAATGATGATTAATGATCTATGGATAAGTATGGATAGATGGAGAATTGATGAGATAAGTACTATCACTAATGGGGCGAAATATGAGGTGAAACACGAGTGTAAGCAGACGGTCTGGTAGTGGTGGCGGCTAGGGAGAGAGTGCGGTACCCTCACAATATTCGCGAGAGGTCCGCCAATATCACACATGCGCAAATGGGTAGGTATATTTTTTCCCACCCAACTATAATTACTGTACCTAAGTTCATAGGAATGATACCCCGCCGATAGGGAGTCACCGTGTCGCGGTGGCGGGGCTTGAAGCTTGGCCGGTGGACTCTGTTCATAGAGGGGACAGACCTTCTTATGTTCGAGGCTCCGCCGCCCTAGTGGACCAAGACCTCCCTCCTCATAGGTTTCCAGAGGCCTGCAAGGTACCAATTTTCTGTCTTTTTCCCTCTCTAACTTTGTCCTTTTCTTTGCTTCCCCTTCTATCGTTGACGACTGGACTACTCTATATAATTGATGGAGGGTGGATGTGGACGGCGTTCCCTTCCACCCGTAAAACTGGAGTACCTGACGTGCACGCACAAGGGGTACCTTTTATCGTCAAATCTCGCTCTCTGTGCTGGACCCGAAGCTGACGAGTTGACCGTCGATAAGCACAGGGGGTAGGGAAGTATATCAGGGTTTGACTCCTAGGGCAAATACCAAGTCCTCTAATTATAGGCTCCGTGGTGGGTATGGAGCTTATCCCGGACGAATCATAATACCTTCGTCATATGGAGACTTCCTCTGAACCCTTGATCGCTGGCACTGGCATGGATATTGAGACTGATTCACCTTCCTTGACCGTCATCCTCTCGGATGGTGGTGGCACTATGCCGGATTCTTTACCGGCCCCTGCACCGTCCTTGGACTCACCCCTCTCTATGGACCCCCCCTATATCCCTGACCTTGGCAAGCCTTCTACGGATAATGTGACGAATTCTCCATCGTCGGATAGAGAGATCGATCAGTTGGTCTCCCCGGCATCAATTCCAATGCGAAGTATTGCCGCTGTGACCAAGATTAGCGATGACAACCCCACGGTCTCAACCTTAACTTCTAAATTACCAGATCATGATCCTAGCCTTAGACTACCTATTTATTCAGTCGAGGACCTTAACCCTCCTGGCCCGGTTGTCATTTTAAAATGACACCACGAATTAAGGGCAGGTGCCCGGTTGTCATTTTAAAATCTGTAAGCTTGAAAGCCTATTCAGCTTGGTCTGAACGCCGTGCGTCCGACGCATGTAAACAAAGCCGATCGTTACGTCACCGCACCTCCGAAAACAAGAAAGAGAAGACTCGTTTGTTATTGTATGTCTGTATGTCGTTGTTTCAGTAGTGAAAAGATCGTCATATTGCTAACATCGCCTGCAAGTGCTCTCCACTGAAATCGTCATCACAACTGAACCAGTTGACATAGAGAGCTCTACTCAACGCCAGTCTACAGATTGGAAACCGCACTACATTTATAGATGCGTGGGAAATTTCTAGCAGTTAAACTAAACAAAAATACGGTAGCCTAGGCCTAGACGTTTTTCGGCCAGATCGCCCGGGTAGCCCACACTTCATTTTGAGAGCCTGCCCGGGCCAGGAGGGTTAATGATGAAGCTCGGATGCCCTCCGCTGACACCCTTACGGATACTTCGTGAATCCCTGACCAGTCTGCGACTAAATCTGTTACCATCTTACCTCAGGATGCTGGATCTTCTACCTCCAACAAACCTGCTTATGTACCTCCAAGATCTCAAAGGCCTACTGTCACATCAACTAGCCCTCGGCCGTTGCATACCTTGAGTACCGGTACTGAAGGGAATTCAACTGCCCATACTGTGCATCCGGCCCTAACGACCACTGATTCAACTCTGACCTCACAATCTACCGACACATCCACTCCTCATTCCTCTCATAAAGGATCTACATCTACTCTGCAAACCCTCAAGCCGCATGTTCCTCAGCGTACACGGAACAAAGGTCGTCGTACCACATATACCCCAGTCTCAAAACCAACCCTAGACGCCATGTTTCGTCCCCCTGATTGGCCTCGATTCTTCGAGGTCACTGGTGACCCCATGGACGATCTTGATCTTTATGATTCTCTTGCTTCGACCTTCAGTGACTTCACCGTACACACTGTCGGGAAAGGAAAACGCATGATTGAGGCTGCCACACAAGAACAATCAGAAGCCTTACAAGACCATTTTCTCACCCACGTTGGCAGGTATACAGGTAAGGAAGACGAATACCTTATTAATCAGCGCATAGGTACAGTGGCCCTCCCCTCGGACTTCGAAATTGCTGATCAAGGCTTTCAAGACTCGGCCCCACGCATCTTGAAATTATTGAAAAATACAGACCCCTCCATCGTCAAAGTAGACACTTATGTTGTGCCCCAACGCTATAATCGCCCCCGTTTGCGTATTGTCAAGGTATTCTTTAAGAGGCACGTCCTCCCCATGCATGTCAAACTAGCTGGACGACAACTGCCAATACGTCGCTACGTTTATAGACCTAGACAATGTACAGAATGCTGGTGTTTTGGTCACACTACTGCACGGTGCAGAGCACGCTGTCCTCATTGCCAATATTGCGGCTCTGAGCTCCATGATCGGGAACACTGCCAGTCAAAGGAGGCCAGATGCGCAAATTGTGACGGATGCCATGAAGCTAACAATAGGGACTGCCCACATTACAAATTCCAACGGGAGATACACCTACAGGCCTCGTCGGGTCTCCCACTCAGGGCGGCCGAAACGCAACTCAGGGACGAAGGCAAAGCTCCTCCCTACCGGAGATATGGACCTCCCGCAATAGCTGCTACTCTCCGTCCGAAGGGACCATCTACATCACAAAACAGTCTTCGACGTTCTCCCTCCAGTGAAACATTTCGCCTCGCTAATCTCTCTTCTCCTGGGTTGTCCACTTCCAATAGATTCGAGGGCTTTACCAGCATCTCGGAAGATATGGAATTTTGGTCAATGGCTACGGAGGAGGAGGTCGTGCGACGTACCCCTGACCACGTAAATGCTCCTTCGCCACAACCTCAACTACAAAGGACACAGGCTTCTAAAAAACGCAGGATTGCCATACCAGTTAGGCCCCTTTCTCGTGATTCGGACAACGACTCACCCACCCAACTGTGGACCATGCCTAATCATGATCCAGACTGTGGATGTCACGACTGCGGCAAATACTTTCTCCTCCTGCACAAAACCTCCAATCCTAGAGCCTTCGAAGACCATTTAAGGAACTTTGTATCCTCTCGTAGTCCAATAAACAATAAGCAACATCACAAACCCCCTTGCTATTGTGTCTCTCATATCCAACACCCTGACCTTCCACCCACAGACGTAATGACGCAATTCCTGAAGGACAATAATCTCATTGACTCCGATCTGACCGAAGTGGTACTCACACGGTCTGCATTTGATGTCCATCAATCGACGACACCCGTTACCCCAACTCCTCACGAAAAGTGTGGTACTCGTAAACGTCTACTCACAAAGGACGCTCCCTGTGATTCATACCCTGATGAACACCCCCAATTCCAAATACTCCGCTTCCTCTTGCCACTCATACGGAAAGCACGACTGAAGAACTTATGCATCTGGATACGCCTGTGCCACCCTCCTCTGATAACCCCCATTTGATCTGCAGCAAGGGTATTCCCCCTGGTGCCTGCGGATGCTCTGGATGTTTTCGGGAGTACATCACCCCACATCTCTCTGAGCCAGATTCTCAAATACTTGCACGAGCAAACGCCTTCATCATTGCACGTACTCTCCCCCCTAACACAGATACTGCCACTACTTCGCCGCAGGACTTTATACATACATTACAGCTAAAGCTCCTTCACTCTCCAACACTTGTTCCCAAACTCGTAAAACAATTCTCTGCAATAAATGATGATGAATTACCCAATTCATCTGCCCTTACGTCTCAAATCCCGCAAGCAACTATCCCTCCCCGTTCTTCGCCTGACTCCTTAAACGACATCACACCCAATACAGATGTGTCCCCCGCTGTACAAAATGCCTCATAATATTGTCCAGTGGAACATTAATGGATACCAAGCTCGCCTTCATATGGGAGAATTACAAAGACTCATTCGCTTATACTCTTCAATCTGCATATGCCTACAGCATGTAGGCAATATTGTGATCCCCCCCAGACATTACTCTGTCGCTGTTAGTTCTCCGATTACCCCCACACACTATCGTACAGCAATTCTTGTTCATTACCAATATCCTTTTCTTCCCGTCACCCTCAATCCCAATCCATTTCAAACTTCTGCAGTTACCATCTCCCTCCCACAGCTTCCATCCCTCACTATTTGTTCGTCCTACAATCAACCCTCTTGTAAACATGACACAGCTGATCTTCTCCATATCACACAACTAACTCCTCCTTACCTCATTCTTGGTGACTTCAATAAACATTTCCCACTATGGGGAAGCCCGTTTACAGACACCCCGGGTAAACATATCGAATACCTTCTGATTGACTCACAACTCTGCTGTTTGAACCTAGATTCCCCTACATTTTGGTCTGTAGCCCACAACTCGTTCTCTGCGATAGACCTTTCACTTGCTTCGACTGACGCCGCCCCTTTATTTGAGTGGTCGGTTCTGCAGGAAAGATTCTCCAGCGACCACTACCCGATTCTTTTAAACTACTTATCCCCTGAACCCTTTACACAACTACCTCAATATAATCTCTCCAAAGCTAATTGGCCGACATACACGGAATTCACAGCTGATATTGATGATTTCTCGGATTTGATCACCCCCAAAGCTAACTTTGAATATTTCATGTCTTTCTTAACCTCTACTGCACAGCATCACATACCATTCACCTCCTCCTTGCAACATCCTCGACGAGTCCCTTGGTGGTCACCCAAACTGGCTAGCATGATCAAATTCAAACACAGGGTAGAGCGCCTTCTCACCAGGGTGGGTGATAAGCAACGGAGAATTAAAACCTCCCTCTCCAATCTTGCTACTCATCCTCAATGCTTCCGTTTCATCACCATCACCATTGAAAAACTTGCCCTCAAAACTTTCTATAATAAAGTCTGCGCTATTGTCAAACGCAATATCATCCGAAGTAAAGTGCTTTCGTGGCGCTCATACATCTCGTCCTTCACTAGTCGCACCCCTATCTCTACTCTGTGGAAAAAATTTTGTAGTGTTGACGGGCGAACTGTCCGTCCCCAACTCTCTCCATTACGGGACACTGATTCGGACTCTTTAACCCATGATCCCCACGTCATCACTGCTATGCATGCAAACCATTTCAGTGAAGTTAGCTCTAACCTATCTTTCCCTCAACAATTCCTCCGCTTGAAACAATAGAAGGAGTCCCACCCGATCACGTTTTCCGGAGGTCGCACTCATGACTATAACGCTCCTTTCTCATTACCTGAACTTCAACATGCCATTGACCACTGCTCGGATTCCACCCCGGGTCCTGATGCCATTCCCTATGCGTTCATTCGTCATCTTCATCCATGTGCACTAAATTATCTTTTGCAACTTTATAATCAATTATGGGATAGACATTATTTCCCACCAAATTGGCGACATGCGTATACCATACCCGTCCCAAAACCAGGCAAAGATCATAGTTTTCCGACAAACTATAGGCCCATAGTGCTCACCTCATGTTTATGTAAACTTATGGAAAAAATGATCAATCCACGCCTTCTTCATTATGCAGAGGCGCATGACTTATTATCCCCGTATCAACATGGTTCACGTCCCGGCCACTCTACATTACACTCTCTCATCCACCTGGAGCACCAAATACGTGAAGGATTTTCGAAGAAACAACCCACAGTGGTGGTTTTCTTCGACATTGCGAAGGCTTATGATACCACTTGGCGTTATCGCATTCTAAAAATCCTCCATAGCTCTGGTATGCGGGGCTCCCTTCCCCAATTCCTCCAGAACTTTCTATCTAACCGCACATTTCAGGTTAAAAACAACGGTATATTATCTGCAATAAAACCTCAAACTAATGGAATACCCCAAGGCTGTTCCCTAAGTAGTGTACTCTATGATATTGCAATAAATAGTGTTACAAAATGCCTCCCTCCTGATATCTCTCATAGCCTCTATGTGGATGACTTAGCCATTTATTATACGTCTCCTAGTTTAACACACATTCAACGTCGTCTAAACACTGCTCTTCATTCCATACAAGCTTGGGCGTCCTCAACTGGTTTCCGCTTCTCGACTGAAAAAAACAATGCTGTCGTTTTCTATCGCGACCTTAGACACTTGCGTAAGCAGTCCATCACCCTCTCTATGGGTTCTTCCAAGATTAAATTTCTTGTCTCCACTAAATTCCTTGGCCTTATCTTTGATACCCACCTAAATTGGAAATCTCATGTTGCCACTCTGAAGGCTCGGTGCCTTCAGCGCATGAATGTCCTCAAGTCTGTGGCACGTGTTCATTGGGGTGCTGACCGATCTACGTTACTGCTCTTTTATAGATCCACCATTCTATCTGCCCTGGATTCTGGTTGCCCGGTATATGGCACTGCCTCGGTATCCACATTGCAGACACTTAACTCTGTTCATCACCTTGGCATACGTATTAGCTCAGGAGCTTTCCGGTCCTCTCGTGTGTACAGTGTGCTCAGTGAGGCTGGGGTCCTGCCATTAACGTATCATCGTCAGCTGGTTCAGCTGCGAACTGCCATCCGTCTCCAACAGGATCCCACATTGAAGGACCTTTTCCGTTCCCAATATTTTTGTGTTACTCCTACTACTACCTTGCCTTTTACCCTCTTATCCTGCCAATTACTCGCATCTTACAATATTCCAACACCTCATTCGCCCCTCCCCTGTATTTCAATTACCCCCTGGATCCTTAAACACCCTGAAGTTTGTTTCCATTTGACTGACCAAGTAGAGGCTGTGACTCCAGTCCAACGCCGTACCTTAGCATTACAACATCTTGATAGTCATGTTCCAGCTGCCTTCATCTACACTGATGGTTCGAAGGTTCCGGATGCCGTAGGTAGTGCAGCGGTTTCTGACCATGGTATCCATCAAAGCTCCCTACATCCTTGTTCCACCGTTTTCACTGCAGAGTTGTGGGCTATTCATGGTGCCCTGACCCTCATCTCTGCACTTCCAAACAATCCTCCTCACGTAGTTATCTGCAGTGACTCAAAAAGTGTGTTGCAAGCATTAGGAGAGTACGCCCCACGTGACCCATTGATCATCGATGTTATCCTGAAAATCCACGAATTAAAATGTAGCTCTCGATCCATCACCCTCTGTTGGATCCCCGCCCATGTAGGCATTGCGGGAAATGAACGTGCTGACGCCCTTGCTAAACAGGCCTGTCTAGGTGCTCCGGCATCCACTGTCCTCAGATCGGATGACCTAATTCCTGTAGTTCGACGGCATATTCATGATAAGTGGCGCTCAGAATGGAGGGATCAACCTTTGGGAGGTCACCTTCGTTCCATCAAAGACGACATTCACATGTGGCCCTCTTCACTCAGCCCCTGTCGCGCTGACCAAACCCTCTTAACTTGATTCCGCATAGGACACACGAGACTCACTCTTGGATATCTAATGACCACTCCCCGTAGTCCTCCGCCAGAATGTCACCATTGTCGCACAGTTCTTACTATCCCTCACATTTTATGCGTTTGTCCCATGTACGGCCCTGAAAGACGTCGCTTCTTGCGACACACCTCTTTAAAAGACATCCTTTCTGACTCAGATTCATTCTCGTTCATAGCCATCCGCCATTTCTTAGCAGCTCTTAATCTCTACGATGAAATCTGACCAGTGACCTATATGACTTGACTTACTATCCCCCCGCCGACCACTAGCCTTATGAGGGCCTCAGCCCAGAGGGCTAGTTTAAATTAAACACGTCTTCAACAACAACAACAACCCCCACACACTATCGTACAGCAATTCTTGTTCATTACCAATATCCTTTTCTTCCCATCACCCTCAATCCCAATCCATTTCAAACTTCTGCAGTTACCATCTCCCTCCCACAGCTTCCATCCCTCACTATTTGTTCGTCCTACAATCAACCCTCTTGTAAACATGACACAGCTGATCTTCTCCATATCACACAACAACTAACTCCTCCTTACCTCATTCTTGGTGACTTCAATAAACATTCCCCACTATGGGGAAGCCCGTTTACAGACACCCCGGGTAAACATATCGAAAACCTTCTGATTGACTCACAACTCTGCTGTTTGAACCTAGATTCCCCTACATTTTGGTCTGCAGCCCACAACTCGTTCTCTGCGATAGACCTTTCACTTGCTTCGACTGACGCCGCCCCTTTATTTGAGTGGTCGGTTCTGCAGGAAAGATTCTCCAGCGACCACTACCCGATTCTTTTAAACTACTTATCCCCTGAACCCTTTACACAACTACCTCAATATAATCTCTCCAAAGCTAATTGGCTGACATACACGGAATCCACAGCTGATATTGATGATTTCTCGGATTTGATCACCCCCAAAGTTAACTTTGAATATTTCATGTCTTTCTTAACCTCTACTGCACAGCATCACATACCATTCACCTCCTCCTTGCAACATCCTCGACGAGTCCCTTGGTGGTCACCCAAACTGGCTAGCATGATCAAATTCAAACACAGGGTAGAGCGCCTTCTCACCAGGGTGGGTGATAAGCAACGGAGAATTAAAACCTCCCTCTCCAATCTTGCTACTCATCCTCAATGCTTCCGTTTCATCACCATCACCATTGAAAAACTTGCCCTCAAAACTTTCTATAATAAAGTCTGCGCTATTGTCAAACGCAATATCATCCGAAGTAAAGTGCTTTCGTGGCGCTCATACATCTCGTCCTTCACTAGTCGCACCCCTATCTCTACTCTGTGGAGAAAATTTCGTAGTGTTGACGGGCGAACTGTCCGTCCCCAACTCTCTCCATTACGTCCGGGACACTGATTCGGACTCTTTAACCCATGATCCCCACGTCATCACTGCTATGCATGCAAACCATTTCAGTGAAGTTAGCTCTAACCTATCTTTCCCTCAACAATTCCTCCGCTTGAAACAAGAGAAGGAGTCCCACCCGATCACGTCTTCCGGAGGTCGCACTCATGACTATAACGCTCCTTTCTCATTACCTGAACTTCAACATGCCATTGACCACTGCTCGGATTCCACCCCGGGTCCTGATGCCATTCCCTATGCGTTCATTCGTCATCTTCATCCACGTGCACTAAATTATCTTTTGCAACTTTATAATCAATTATGGGATAGATATTATTTCCCACCAAATTGGCGACATGCGTATACCATACCCGTCCCAAAACCAGGCAAAGATCATAGTTTTCCGACAAACTATAGGCCCATAGTGCTCACCTCATGTTTATGTAAACTTATGGAAAAAATGATCAATCCACGCCTTCTTCATTATGCAGAGGCGCATGACTTATTATCCCCATATCAACATGGTTCACGTCCCGGCCACTCTACATTACACTCTCTCATCCACCTGGAGCACCAAATACGTGAAGGATTTTCGAAGAAACAACCCACAGTGGCGGTTTTCTTCGACATTGCGAAGGCTTATGATACCACTTGGCGTTATCGCATTCTAAAAATCCTCCATAGCTCTGGTATGCGGGGCTCCCTTCCCCAATTCCTCCAGAACTTTCTATCTAACCGCACATTTCAGGTTAAAAACAACGGTATATTATCTGCAATAAAACCTCAAACTAATGGAATACCCCAAGGCTGTTCCCTAAGTAGTGTACTCTATGATATTGCAATAAATAGTGTTACAAAATGCCTCCCTCCTGATATCTCTCATAGCCTCTATGTGGATGACTTAGCCATTTATTATACGTCTCCTAGTTTAACACACATTCAACGTCGTCTAAACACTGCTCTTCATTCCATACAAGCTTGGGCGTCCTCAACTGGTTTTCGCTTCTCGACTGAAAAAACCAATGCTGTCGTTTTCTATCGCGACCTTAGAAACTTGCGTAAGCAGTCCATCACCCTCTCTATGGGTTCTTCCAAGACTAAATTCCTTGGCCTTATCTTTGATACCCACCTAAATTGGAAATCCCATGTTGCCACTCTGAAGGCTTGGTGCCTTCAGCGCATGAATGTCCTCAAGTCTGTGGCACGTGTTCATTGGGGTGCTGACCGATCTACGTTACTGCTCTACTGGTGATGGGCTGGTCTATCAGAATGAGAGCTGAGCAATCTCTGCCATACCCATAGCTTACTCTGACTGTTCCTTTTACTTATATATCTTCTAGATCTCAAGTGACGGCGTCTTTTCCGTGGATCGACCTCCCTACTGCCAACCTAAAAGTTGGCAGATTGGGAGCCAAAGCGTCACATTTTTCCCTTGCCCCTCAACTTTCCCTTCATAATTGCTGAGGGGCACAGGGCTTTGGGTGGGGCTTTGGTTTCCCGGGCGTTTCCGCGCCCTCCTCAGCTCCCTGCCTTAGAGTGGCTTCGGTCACCCGGGCTTTGTTAGTGGTAAGCAGGGAGGGTTTTGTGGGGGCGCTCTATGGCCTTGGCCTTGCTCGGGACCTTGGGGCTGTTCGGCCAGGCAGCCTGGGGAACAACAACAACAACAACAACAACAACTGCTCTTTTATAGATCCACCATTCTATCTGCCCTGGATTCTGGTTGCCCGGTATATGGCACTGCCTCGGCATCCACATTGCAGACACTTAACTCCGTTCATCACCTTGGCATACGTATTAGCTCAGGAGCTTTCCGGTCCTCTCGTGTCTACAGTGTGCTCAGTGAGGCTGGGGTCCTACCATTAATGTATCATCGTCAGCTGGTTCAGCTGCAAACTGCCATCCGTCTCCAACAGGATCCCACATTGAAGGACCTTTTCCGTTCCCAATATTTTTGTGTTACTCCTACTACTACCTTGCCTTTTACCCTCTTATCCTGCCAATTACTCGCATCTTACAATATTCCAACACCTTATTCGCCCCTCCCCTGTATTTCAATTAACCCCTGGATCCTTAAACACCCTGAAGTTTGTTTCCATTTGACTGACCAAGTAGAGGCTGTGACTCCAGTCCAACGCCGTACCTTAGCATTACAAAATCTTGATAGTCTGTTCCAGCTGCCTTCATCTACACTGATGGTTCGAAGGTTCCGGATGCCGTAGGTAGTGCAGCGGTTTCTGACCATGGTATCCATCAAAGCTCCCTACATCCTTGTTCCACCGTTTTCACTGCAGAGTTGTGGGCTATTCATGGTGCCCTGACCCTCATCTCTGCACTTCCAAACAATCCTCCTCACGTAGTTATCTGCAGTGACTCAAAAAGTGTGTTGCAAGCATTAGGAGAGTACGCCCCACGTGACCCATTGATCATCGATGTTATCCTGAAAATCCACGAATTAAAATGCAGCTCTCGATCCATCACCCTCTGTTGGATCCCCGCCCATGTAGGCATTGCGGGAAATGAACGTGCTGATGCCCTTGCTAAACAGGCCTGTCTAGGTGCTCCGGCATCCACTGTCCTCAGATCGGATGACCTAATTCCTGTAGTTCTTTTTTTTTTTTTTTTTTTTTTTTTCTATATTCCAACTACTCCCTCTCGGGCATAGGCTGAGAGCCTGTACATTCCACCGCTCAACACGGTGAAGCCCGTGAGGTCTTGTTCCAGCCTGGGGAGTGAGACATGTGAAGCATCCATCATGGCTCAAAGCAGCTCCATCTCTGAAGCGGCTGGTTGCTTCGCTCAAGTGCTTCACCGTCTCACCCTCCAGACTCAGACCCTCACTCTCAGAACGCCACCTATTGAGCAGTGAACTCACTATGGCATATTTATGATAAGTGGCACTCAGAATGGAGGGATCAACCTTTGGGAGGTCACCTTCGTTCCATCAAAGACGACATTCACATGTGGCCCTCTTCACTCAGCCCCTGTCGCGCTGACCAAACCCTCTTAACTTGATTCCGCATAGGACACCCGAGACTCACTCTTGGATATCTAATGACCACTCCCCGTAGTCCTCCGCCAGAATGTCACCATTGTCGCACAGTTCTTACTATCCCTCACATTTTATGCGTTTGTCCCATGTACGGCCCTGAAAGACGTCGCTTCTTGCGACACACCTCTTTAACCCTTCCTACCTGGTCTGCCTTAGGTAAGGACAGCACGAAAGAAGGGCTGCTACCCGGTATGCCTTATCTAAGGCATGAGCTTAATAGCCTAATTAAGCTTGGTCCGAACGCCGTGCGTACGACGTATGTCAACAAACCCAAGAGTTCGTCACCGCACCTCCGAAAACAAGAAGGAGAAGACTTCTCAATGTTATTGTTCTGACGTCATGACGAAATTAGTGTCTAAAAAGCCCCCATATTGGCAACATCTCTGCAATATTGGCTCCACTGAAATCGTCATCACAACTGAACCAGTTGACTTACAGAGCTCTACTCAATGCCAAAATACAGATTGAAAACCGCACTACGATTATAGATGAGTGGGAAAGTTCTAGCAGTGAAAATAAACATAAATACGGTAGCCTAGGCCTAGACGTTTTTCAGCCATATCGCCCGGGTAGGGGCGACCGTCATTTGGTAAGACAGCCCAGGGAGGAAGGGTTAAAAGACATCCTTTCTGACTCAGATTCATTCGCGTTCATAGCCATCCGCCATTTCTTTGCAGCTCTTAATCTCTACGATGAAATCTGACCAGTGACCTATATGACTTGACTTATTATCCTCCCGCCGACCACTAGCCTTATGAGGGCCTCGGCCCAGAGGGCTAGTTTAAATTAAACACTTCTTCAACAACAAACAACATAGGAATGATAGACTACCCAATATCCAATATAGAACATAATTATTAACTTTTAATTATTCTATATAACCATTGATCCCACAAACTTAATACTAAATACCCAATGTAATACTTAACCCTCTGAGTGCCAGGGACGTACAGTAGGGTCCCGCATAAAACGTGTTCAGATAAAACGAGTCTCGATTAAAACGAGCGACCTAAAATATTAATATTTAAATATTTAATTTTCGATAAGAACGAATGTGATCACATAAAACAAGTCCGCCGCCCAAAGTGGGGCAAATCCGAGGAGTTTTCATATAGAGCGCCGAAATATCGTACAAAACGTACGAAATATCGTAAGTTTTGTACGGAAATTTACGATTACAGTGAACATTGACGATATTGGGCCGCCAAAATGCCGTGTTCACATAGAACGAAATCGCATAAAACGCCCTCGTTTATCGACCAATTTCTCGTTTTTATGCGGGACCCTACTGTATATATACGTCCTAGGGTGTTGTTGTTGTTGTTGTTGTTCCCTAAGCTGCCTGGCCGAACAGCCCCGAGTCCCTGAGAAAGGCCATGGCCACGATCGGGCTTTCCCACAGAGCTCTCATTGAGTGTAGATTGTGTTGTTGGCGTAAGTGGTTGTGTGAAATGCAGTCTTCTATGATGTGTTTAATGGTATGGGGTGCTGTGTTACATCCCGGGCAGGCGTCGACAACGGAGTCATCCAGTCTCTTCTGATAGCTCAGGAGAGCTGGATGGTGTCCGCATCTCAGCCTGGCCAGGTGGACTCTGTCCTCGCGAGGAAGGGAGGATTCGGAAGGATGGATTTCGGGAGGTCGTGCATGCAGCTGCGTGTTGTCTGTGAGTGAGTGGATGGATCGGTGAGAGATATGAGTATGGATGTGCTTCTGGAAGTTGGTTCGGGGTGGGCAGGGAGGGAGAGAGGACAATAATTGTGTGTGATACCGTGTGCTGGGTGTTGTTTTGATATTTCTTGGTGTCTGTGGGTGTGTTGCCATGTAGTTTAGTGGGTGGTCTTGGTTCGTGGAGGCTGCTGCCAGGAATTGAGTGCCTCTCATGTCCAGATGGTCTTTGACTTTGAGGATTTTGGTTTCTTGATGTAGGTGATCTGTGGGTGCAGTAGCTGTGCAGCCTGTAATGATCTTCAGGGCTTTGTTTTGAATAGTCTGTAAGGTCTTATGATGTGTTTCAGCTAGGTTAGAAGCCCAGGCTGGGCTTGCGTATTCCATCACTGATCTTATGTATTGTTTATATACTGTGGTGGTAGTTTCTTTGTTGTGTCCAAATTTTGTGTGAGCAAGTGACCTGAGGGCGTTAAGTCTGGGTGTCAGTTTCTATTTAATGTTTGTGGTGTGCTGTTTGAATGTCATATGAGTATCATATGTTACTCCTAGGATTTTGGGTGTGTGTGTATGTGTTAGGGGTGTGTTGTTTATGGTGAGTTGAGGGATGTATTCGTGTTCTCCTGTCCAACTTGTGAGCAGGGTTGCGGTGGATTTGGCTGGGGCTAGATTAAGTCTGTTTGTAGTGCACCAGCCATGTAGTGTGTTGAGATAGGGTTGAAGGAGATCTGTTGCTCTTTTTGGGTCATGGTGTGTGCATGTGAGTGTTATGTCATCTGCATAGGAGGCTAAGTTTATTTGGGGCGTATTGGGTGTAGTTATATCGTGCATGTACAGATTGAAGAGTGCGGGCGATAGGACGGATCCTTGTGGGACTCCGTTTGGAAAGTTTCTGATTTTAGATGACTGACCGGCAAAAGATACGTGTGCACATCTGCCTGCTAGGAAGTTGGCCAGCCACCTTTTTGTGTTGTTGTGCATGTTTGTGTTGTAGATTTTGTTTGTTAGGTTGTGGCGGGGGATGGCATCGAAGGCTTTACTAATGTCGAGTGTGGCTAATAGTGATCTGTGTGGTGGTCTAGCTGAATTGATGCCGTCGAAAGCTCTTTGTGTAAGGTCTGTGAGAAGAGTGTTTGTGGAGTGCAGTGGCCTAAAGCCATGTTGTGTTGGAGCTAGGGGTAGGTCAGGTGTAATTAGTTGTAATACTAGGCGTTCCATGACTTTGGAGGGGGAGCAAAGGAGTGTGATGGGGCGGTGCGAGGAGGGTAGCGTGGGGTCTTTGTTGGGTTTGGGGAATGTGATGATGATACCATGCTTCCAAATGTCTGGTATTGTGTTGTGTGAATAGCTGTAGTTTGATATGTTAGTGAGTGCTTGTATGCCTTGTGGTCCCAGGTGTCTGAGGTGTATGTTGCTTATGTTGTCTAGGCCACAGGCGGGTGAGTGCTTGAGATTGTTGATGATATGCTTTGTCTGGTGATTGGTGAAGGGTGTATAGTCAGGGTCTGTGGGGAATTGTCTCTTACGTCGGATGACACGTCGGTCGTCTTTGTGAGGTTTTAGGTGGCTGACATGTGAGAAGTGATTGATGAGAGTGTTTGCTTGTTGTTTACATGAAGGAGTAGAGTCTGTTGTTGTGATTGCAGCATGTTATTGTGTTGTGTTGCTGTTGGAAAGTGTGATGCTGTTTAGTGTTTTGTAGAGTTTTTTGGGGTTTGTTTTGTGATCAAGTGTTTGTAGGAAGTTATTCCAATTTAGTTTTTGTTGTTCTTGTATTTTGTTGTTAGTTTGGGTGTTGAGTGCTTGAATTTGTTGTGTGATGTCTTGTGTGTGGGGTGCTGGGGAGTGTTTCAGTATGTCGCGTTGTCTGATGAGGTTTTGAATTTCTGGTGTGAAGTTGGGGTTGTGTCTTTTTCTGTTACCTCTTGGAATGTGTTTCTTGTCAGCGTTTTGGATAGTTTTATTGAGTATGTGTACAGCATTGTTGATGTTAGTGATGGGTGTATTGTTTAGAGTTGTGAAGTGTTGTTCTGTCTCATTTGTGAATGCTTCCCAGTTAGCTCTTTTATAATTGGTGTATGTGTGTTTGTGGCTAGCTGGGGTGAGTCTGGTTTTGGTGGTGATAATGATCGGGAGGTGGTCAGAGCCTAAGGTTCTGACCACCCTCCAGGATGTTGTGGGGGCGAGTTCTGGGGAGCAAAAGGTGATGTCTGGAGATGATGGGTTATAGAGGGCTTGGTGAGGAATATGGGTATGTTGATGGATGTCGTTAAGGATGATGAGGTTATCGGTTTGGTTTTGTAGTACTAGCCCTCTGTCTGTGTCGGGGTTGTCGACAAACCAGGCCGACGTCTTGGCGTTGAAGTCACCACCCAGGATGATGTGTGGGGTGTGTGGGGTGTTTGTGATGTGTTGTAAGTGTGGTCTGTATTCATTTGGTACTGTAGGGGATGTTTGGGGAGGGATGTATGTGTTTATGATGGTTATGTTGGAGTTGTTGCCAGTGCGTATTTTAATTGACTGTATTTCTGTTGTGTTATCATTTGGGGGGAGGAGTGATTTGGTTTGTACACTGGTTACTATGTATGATATTTCTTTGTGCACCAGGGTGATGAGTCCACCGCCCCCGCCGACAGCCCGGTCTTGTCTGATGGTGGTGAAATTATGAAATGTGGGTGTTTTTTGTGTTGTGCGGAGTTTTGTTTCTTGTAAGATGGCAATGTGTATGTTGTGTTGTTTGATGAAGTGTGAGAGTTCGTGTTTCTTTGTGTTGATGCCATCTATGTTCAGTTGAAGAATGTTAATGTTATGTGCACGATGTATGTTGGGTGCTGCTGCACGAGGATGGGGTGGGGGTGGGGGTGGGGGTGGGGGTGGGGGTGATGGGGGGGTGGGGGTTGGGGTGAGGGAGGGGCTGGGGGTTGGGATGGGTGAGGTGGGGGTGGGGATTGGGGAGCAGGAGATGGGGGTTGGAATGGATTAGGATGGGGTGTGGTGTGTTGAGTTGAGGATGTGGATGGTATGTGAAGGTTAGGTGGGTTAGGGAGGAGAGGTGGACGGGTTTTAGGGGGGGGAGTGGATGATATGGGAAGGTTAGGTGGGTTGGGGAGGAGAGGTGGACGGGTTTTAGGTGAGGGATTTGACTGGGAGAGGGAGGGGCATGAGGAACAGGTCCAGGTGTTTGTGTAGTGTTTCTTGGAGGCAAGTGTTGTGCAGGTGAAGTGGGTCCAGTTCCCGCATGAATTGCAGAGAACTGAACCCTTAGTATGGCGACTCGAAGTGATGGGTTTTGAGCAAGTTGGACATATGTATGTGAACGTGGGTCCTGGGTTGCTCTCAATGTCTCCGGCTAGAAGAAGTCTTCGAGAAATGACAGCCGGAGAGTCATTTCTCGGTGTAGGAAAAACTGTGTGATGTGTGTGTGTGGTGTGAGAGGTGTGGAAATTCCCGGCGCGACCGAAGCCGCTCCAAGGACCCGTGCCCCCAGGGAGGGGGCAGGGGATGGTTGTGACGGTTTGGCTCCCGAAACTGCTCCCCGCGGCCGGCATCCGGTTTTCCTCCACTGGTCGTTGATTTTGTCTTCGGCTGTGGAGGGTCGGCAGCCATCCGCGGTTGGCAGCCTCGGGAGGTGGCCCCACGGCGTAGACGCCGCCACATCAGGACCTAGGGTGTTGTCACGCCCAGTGCCAGGGACGTATATATACGTCCTCGCCGAAAAAAAATTGTAGCAGCGAAACGACTGCACCTATGGCTTTCATATTTTTACCACATGTACCTTACCCTTTTTGCTATCCACCACAAAAATCCCAAATCCCTCCTCCCACCCACTTGCTGACTGTCGGTCCCGTCAGAAGGAAAAAAAAGGAAAATCTGTGGCGGCGAAACGACTGCACCAATCGGTTCCATATTTGTGTGACAAGTCCCTTACCCTTCTGCCTTCCCCCCACCACACCCCCAACCGCCTCCCACCACTCACTTCCAGCGTATCCGTACGAAGATAAGGAAAAAAAGGAAAATCCGTGGTGGCGAAACTACCTCATCAATCGGCTTCATATTTGTAACATGAGTCAATTACGCTTCTACCTTACCCCCACCATCCCCCAAACCACCCTCCTACCCATACATTCCGATACCATAAAAGTCTCTGTAGTCTATATGTGTCTTTTCAGCTACTTTCGGGACCATCCGAACCTAATTTCTGGCGAAAATGGACAAGGGGAGTGTTTTTTTTACCATTATCCTTCCTTTCTCTCCCAACTTGATAGATTTAGCCCAAAAAAAAAAAAAAAAAAAAAAAAAAAAAAAAAAAAAAAAAAAAAATCTGGCACTGGCAGAAGCACACCGTCAAAATTGGTTGGCACTCAGCGGGTTAAAGTAAGACTGTCCATATCAGAGTTTGGACACATTCCCGCCACCAGGTTTATATAATACAGTATCTACAAAAGCCCAGAGGCTATTTTATTCCGCCATGATTGGGAGGAGGCTTGAGCCGCCTGTCGACTAGGACGTCCACTGGGTACTTTGACCGGCTGATCGGTCGAGGTAGCCCCTGTGGGAATGTCTCCAGGCGTCTCCGAGGAGTCCTCTTTGCACTCAATGTCCCCCTCAAGAGGGTACAGTCGGACAGTCGGCCGCGTATATGTTCCCGTCTTCGTCCGGACTCTAGCCACTCTGACTTCTCCGTCCTGACCGGGTAATAACTCGACAATACGGCCCAACTTCCAAAAAGTGCGCGGACCCTCATCATGGATGATGACGACATCACCGATACCCGGCCACCGACCATTTATTGGTCTCAGCTTACACTTATGCGCCTCTCTGAGGGTCACCAGATACTCGTTAGACCAGCGTCGCCAGATATCTTTCGACAGTTTGCGAATACAGTATATTGATATCTGGCTGAGATGACATCTTTATTTATGTAGTCTGGATCTTCCAACCCATCCTCTACTTCATTATCATCAGGAAGATCCCGCAACCGATGACCCCGCATCAACACAGAGGGTGTTATTGGGGTAAGATCCCCTAGGTCGCCGGAAGCATAATATAAGGGACGATCATTGATATAAGAATAGGAGCTTTGAATGTGCGTGGATGTAGTACGAATGAGAAGCAAGAGGATATTGGAAGGTTATTTGAAAGAAGGATGTATGATGTCCTTGCATTGAATGAAACAAAGATGAAAGGAGAGGGAGAAGTGGATTTTGGAAACGTGATAGGTAGAAAGTCTGGAGTAGACGAGGGAGTCAGGGGGAAAGAAGGAGTGGCTATTATTGTGAAGGAGGAGTTGAGAGAGTTTATAAAAGAGTGGAAAGAGGTGTCATCAAGGCTAATGTGGGTAAGAATGCGGTTTAAGGGTGAAAGGTGGGTTTTTGTAAGTGCGTATGGACCAGGAAGTGAAAGAGAGTTAGACGAGGTAGAGGGTTTCTGGGAGGATTTGAGAGATTGTCTACAAGGGTTTGATGAAAATGAAAATGTTATAGTTTTAGGGGACCTAAATGCTAGGGTAGGAAATGAGCCTGTTGAGGGAGTCATCGGTAGTTTTGGTGTGGATGGTGTAAACGAGAGTGGAGAAAGACTGAAAAATGTATGTGAAGAGTGTAGATTGAGTGTAGGTAATACGTTCTTCAAAAAAAGGCGTATACACAAGTACACCTGGCATAGACTTGTGAGGGGAGAGATTGTAGAGAGGGCATTGATGGATTATGTGCTGGTGACAAGGGAAAGATTGTGTAGACTGCTGGATGTGAATGTGATGAGAGGTGAGGCGGAGGGTATGTCAGATCATTACCTGGTGGAGGGAAAGCTAAGAGTTAAGAGTTACAGGAGAATAAGAGACAAGCGTGAAGTAAGAGAGGTAATAAAAGTTAGTGAGTTAGAGAAGAGTGAAAAAGAGAGGGAGTACAAGGAAAGACTAAATGAAAAGTGGATGGAAGTGAGAGAGAAGTAGAGGTTGAATGGCAACAGTTTAAGGAAGGAGTGAAAGCAAGTGCAGAGGTAGTATGAGGCAAAAGGAAAGTAGGAGGCAGAGGTATCAGGAAGGGAAGCGAGTGG
Organism: Paralithodes platypus; assembly: GCA_032716605.1. Lineage (NCBI taxonomy): Eukaryota > Metazoa > Arthropoda > Malacostraca > Decapoda > Lithodidae > Paralithodes > Paralithodes platypus. The sequence continues at coordinate 9,823,263 of CM064551.1, forward strand.
TGGAATGATACGGTGAGAAAGGCAGTTGAGGAGAAGAGACAGTGTTTTGAGAGGGTTTTACAGGATGGTAGTGTTGAGGTATGGGAGAGGTACAAGGAGAAAAGGAGAGAGGCAAAACGGAAAATTAGAGAAGCGAAAAAAGATGCAAACGAAAGGTGGGGCCAAAGGCTGAGTGAGAATTTTGAAGAACGAAAGATGTTCTGGAAGGAGGTAAATAAAGTAAGGAAAGGAGGACAAAAGAGGGAAGAGTCAGTGAAAGATGAAAATGGAGAATTACTAGTGGAACCAGTTGAAGTGAGGAAAAGATATGCCGAGTATTTTGAATCTTTGTTAAATACAAGAGATGGAAGAGAAGCAGTGATTGAAGCAGAGGTGGATGGAGATAGGTTACCCAGGCCACCCAGGTGGCAGGGAATGAATGAAAGGATTGAGGAAAATGAGGTGAAAGAAGCAGTGAAACAAATGAGAGCGGGAAAAGCAGAAGGTTTGGATGGTATTGCTGTGGAGTGTATAAAGAAGGGTGGAGATGTGATAATAGATTGGTTGGTGAGACTTTTCAATGTGTGCTTTGCTGTGTCAATGGTACCAATAGACTGGAAGAGTGCATATATTGTGCCGTTGTACAAGGGGAAGGGAGATCGGCAGGAGTGTTCGAGTTATAGAGGTATTAGTTTATTGTCAGTGGTTGGAAAGCTGTATGGCAGGGTGTTGATAGAGAGGATAATAAAGTGTACGGAAGTTGCAATAGGAGAAGAACAGTGCGGTTTTAGGAGGGGAAGAGGGTGCGTGGATCAGATGTTTGCAGTAAGACAGTTATGCGAGAAGTATTTAGAGAAGCATAAGGAGATATTTTGGGCTTTTATGGAATTGGAAAAAGCGTATGATCGTGTGGACCGTGAAGCAATGTGGAAGGTGTTAAGGATTTATGAAATAGGAGGAAATTTGTTAGAAGCAGTTAAGAGTTTTTATGAAGGGAGCAGAGCATGTGTGAGAGTAGGAAATGGTGAGCTGAGTGAATGGTTTGAGGTAAAGGTAGGTTTGCGACAGGGTTGTGTAATGTCACCATGGCTGTTTAATATGTTTATGGATGGTGTGGTGAGGGAGGTGAAAAGGAGAACTATGGGAAGAGGATTGGGTTTAGTAGGAAAGAATGGTAGAGATTGGGAGTTGAATCAGTTGCTGTTCGCTGATGACACAGCATTGGTGGCGGATTCTGATGAGAAACTGCAGCGGGTAGTCAAAGAGTTTGGTGTGGTTTGTGGAAGGAGGAAACTGAAGGTGAACGTCAATAAAAGTAAAGTAATGGTGTGTAATAGGGGAGAGCATAGGGTGAATCTAGATGTGAGGCTGGATGGGGAAATATTGGAACAAGTAGAGTGTTTTAAATATCTAGGAGGAACGATAAGCAGGAGTGGAGGTATGGAAGTGGAGGTAAAACAGAGTGTGTGAAGGAAGGAAGGTTTTCGGAGCAATGGGAAGTATGTGGAAGACGAGAAATCTCGGAGTGAAAGTAAAAAGTGCACTGTATCAAGGAATTGTTGTGCCAACAGTGATGTATGGGGCTGAGACATGGGCTCTGAAGAAAAAGGAGAAAAGAGGGCTGGATGTGATGGAGATGAGCTGCTTGAGGAGTATGTGTGGAGTTACTCGTAGAGACAGATTGAGGAATGAAGAGATACGTAGGAGAGTGGGGCAGCAGGAACATTTGTCAGCCAGAGTGGACAGAAGGGTGCTGAGCTGGTATGGTCATGTTGAACGAATGGGAGATGAAAGGCTTACAAAGAGAATATGTGAGTCAGGTACAAGGGGAGATAGAAGGGCAGGAAGACCCCCATTGAGATGGAGAGACTGTGTAAGAAAGGCTTTGGATGATAGAGGAATGACTATAGATCAGGCAGGGGAAGTGGTGGTGGACAGGAGTGAATGGAGAATGCTTGTGAATAGTTGAGTGAACACGTGGTCATTTGGAGTAAGGGGTCGGGCGCAAGTTGGACTAGATAATAGTCCATCAGGCGCCTGGCCCGGGGAGACGATTAATATGAAGGGTGTGCCTGGAAGTGTGGTGGGAGGGCTTGTGGCTTTGGCTCCGCTGCATGTCTGCCTGCCGAGATTGGAACCTCTCCGGGTGGTCAGGGGCCGGGGGAGTGCTGGAGCGACCTTGGTAACCCTGGTCTCTGAGTCTTCTCCTGGGTGACCTGGATGTGTGTGAGTTTGTGTTTTTTATCTGTGTTTATTTTTTGTTTTATGTTGTTTTTGTGTTTTCCCTGTTCTTGCTCTGTCTTGAGTCGGCTACCCCCAAAATGGGGATTGGGCCTGAGCATATAGATAGATAGATAGATTGATAATGGCCTCAATTTCCAACAGTAGAGTAGTCAATTCCTCCAAGGAAATTAAGGCACGTCCCAACACCTTCTTCAACCCCGCCTTGACAATGCCGATGGCCCTTTCCCATATAGCGCCGAACCACGGCGCCCTAGCCGGGATAAACCGCCACTCACATTGAACACTGCCAAGGTGGGACTGAACTTTAGGGTGATTACAAATGTCCGATAAGTACCCAGAGGCCCCCAAAAAAGTGCTGGCATTGTCATTTAAAATTATCTGGGGAAATCCCTATCGACTACAGAACCTCCTGAATGAGTGGAGGAAACTGTCACAAGTGAGGTTGGTGACTATTTCGATGTGAATCGCTCTGGTGACCGCGCAAGTAAATAAAAGCATGTAAGCCTTTATGGTCGGCGAGTCCTTGATCGGGATTGATCGGGATTGCTCCGCTATAGTCCACCCCAGTGACCTTATACGGGTCTCCAGGGGTGGTTCGCAGGGCTGGTAAAGGTGGCAGTCCTGCATAGTCGTAGGGCTTACCTTTTACCCGACGACATTTCAGACATTTACCCAGTACGCTTTTCACCACCTGCCTGAGTTTAGGCACCCACCATTTTTGACGAACATAGGTAACCACGTGACCGACCCCGTAATGGCAACAGAGCCGATGGCACCGATCAATTATCAGGTGGGTCAAGGGATGTTTGGAGGGCAGAAGTTTAGGATACTTGCATGATTCCGAGATAGCCGCTAACCTCAATCTGCCTCCACAATGAATTATACCTCCCTTCAGGTGTAGTCCTAACTGGTTGATTAAGTTATTTCTGGACTGTTTACCCTTCACCATTATTTTAAGTTCCTGCGAATAGGTATCTTTTTGGCATAATTTGAGTAAAACATTATCTGCAGCTCTAATTTCATGTACGTTGAGATGAGCACTACCTGTGGGGGGCAGGCTATTTCTTTTTGCCTTAAAATTATTTACGAAACGTATCACCCATGCTGTGACACGCTGCAATCTTTCATAGCTGTTATATTTGTGCCAGTCCCATAACTGTGTGTCATCTTGGGGCACCGTGCCTACAATTTGGGTCACGATACCAGCGGGCTGCTGTTGGAGATCTATATTCTCTGGCCATCCATCGGGTTTCGGGAGCCAAGAAGGCCCATTCCACCACAACGCAGAAGAACTCAAACATTTAGCAGACACGCCTCGAGATACCATATCACTTGGGTTCTCTTTAGTCGACACATACCGGAAATAAGCAGTCGGGACTAGGGCATGTATCTCGTCGATGCGGTTAGTGACATACACTGGCAGTTTCTTTTGACTGTGAATCCAGTGTAGCGTAATTTGACTGTCACTCCACACATAGGTTTCAGAGATATGAAGTTTATCTTTATAGGCATTCTCAACGAAGTTAATCATTCTGGCGGCTAGCAGAACTGCAGTCAATTCCAATTTAGGGATGGAAAGGGACTTGATGGGGGCCACTTTAGCCTTTGCCATGACCAAGTGGCTACCCTCTGGACTGACTAGATATATAGCAGTCCCGTAAGCGACACTGCTTGCGTCAGCAAATGCATGCAGGGAAACAGTCTTTCTGAAACAGATCCTCCTAGAGAACTCAATACAACTACAGAGAACCATATCATCCACTATCCCCCGCCATTCCGCTTGCAGGTCCACAGAAAGAACATCGTCCCAACCCAATTTCAGTCTCCACAATTGTTGGAGAAAGATTCGAGACCTTATTGATACTGGCAACACAACACCCAAAGGATCAAAGAGTTTGGCAGCAAACCTTAAACACTCACGCTTTGTAACCTGGTCAAAAGGAGCATACTGAACTCCAAAGGAAAGAGACTCAGAGTCAGTTTACCACACCAGGCCAAGTACTCTCGCCAACTCCTGTTGTTCCGCAGCAACACCATCCTTCTGCAACACCTTTCTCATGACGGGACTATTTGAGGCCCATTGGTGCAGGAATAAATGGGCATTATTCATTACTTCACGAGCCATATCGTAAGCTTGGACGAGGGAACTTTCAATATACCCCGTACCTTGGAGGTTATCGATATATAGCCCGGCCCTAATTTCCTGCACCAACTCCGGGTCTGCATCAACAAGAGAAAGATGCTTAAGGATGGTCGCGTTAAGCAGAAACTGGGAGCAGGTAGCGCCAAACAATACAACCTGGAACCGATAACATTGCAGAGGCGAATCTAGTCGAAGAGGATCCTTTGGCCACATGAATCTGGTGTAATCTCTGTCGTCCTCATGTAGTTTTAACATCAAGAAGGCTTTCTCAATGTCACTGACCCATGCATACTGATGCAAACGGAATCTCAACAAGACCTGAGCCAACTCTGGCACTAAAGATGGTCCCGTGTACAGACAGTCGTTCAGACTAGGCAAGTACTGTACTGGTTAACCTTAGCGGCAGAGGTGGGCGCGCTCCGGTGGGACCGGTAATGCAGCAGCGCTCCGCGCTCAGCAGACATAAGGTAATGCGGCAGCGCTCACACGCTCCTTTTGTCAGCAGACCCGATGGGCTTCCTGCGCTCCGCGCTCCCAAAAATAGGTACTGTATATAAAAAACAAAACAAACAAAACAGCTTCTAGAAGTTATTTAATTATTTACCTTTGTCCTTCACTTTGTCCTTTGTCTTTCACTTCACTAAATTCCAAGAATTCAAAACATTAAAAAAAACTCAAGTCATGGTGTCTTTCTGAAGTTTAACTGTTTAAGTTTCTCACTTTCTCAGTTTCTGTTATTCTTTATGTCATATCAATGAATCAAATGTCAATGATATGATTGATATCATTGCAAATGTCAATGATATGATATGATTGATATGATTGTGAGTTTGTGACATTGTGACTGTCCATTGATATCTATGATATGACATAAAGAATTACAGAAACTGTCCAAACTGAGAAACTAGGTCCGAAACTGCCAGGTCCGACGGTATATAATTAATAATAATTATATATATAATATACGGCCGGGACTAGGGTCTTGTCAGATGTCAGTTGTCACGCCCAGTGCCAGGTCCGTATATAATTATATACTGACTCGCCAAAACAAAATCGTAGCAGCGAAACGACTGCACCTATGGCTTTCATATTTTTAGTTTTTTACCACATGTACCTTACCCTTCTGCATACCCACCACTACCTCAAATCCCTCCTCCCACCCACTCGCTGACTATCGGTCGCCTCACAAGGAAAAAAAAAGAAAATATGTGGCGGCGAAACGATTGCACCAATCGGTTCCATATTTGTGTGACAAGTGCCTTACCCTTATGCCTTCCCTCCACCACACCCCCAACTGCCTCCCACAACCCACTTCCAGCGTGTCCGTACGAAGAAAAGGAAAACAAATAAAATCTGTGGTGGCGAAACTACCTCACCAATCGGCTTCATATTTGTAACACGAGTCAATTACGCTTCTACCTTCCCCCCACCATCCCCCAAACCACCCTCCCACCCATACATTCAAGTAACATTCCGATAGTATCGATACCATAAAATGATAAAAGTCTCTGAAGTCTATAGTGTCTTTTGACTATCAGACAGTCAGACAGGCTTGGGCTATACCACTGCCAGACTTACCCTTAGGCCCCTTCGTAAGCCGTAACTTGCCTGTAAGGTTTACTTTGCGTTAGCAAAAGCCAACAAATAATAAATAACAAGTTAACAACTGTAACACTGTCAGTCTGTCACTATCATAGTATCACTGTATCACAGTTCACTAACACCGTGAGTAACACCGTACGAACGGTACGATGACTGTACACGATAATGACGTTCTTGTACCTGTTGTTGACAGGAAAAATCGCCTCCGGAGCGCCAAAAAGGAGCGCGAATTTCTAGCTGCGCTCCCCGCCTGCACTCCGATTTCAGAATTTTGCCGCTCCTCGCTCCGCGCTCCTCTATATTGGTAATGCGCACCGGATCGCAGAGCGCAGAGCGCCAAATGGCGCGCACATGCCCACCTCTGCTTAGCGGAACAATCAAATACAATACGAACCGGAGTAGTCCTGCTTTCCTTTAAGATCCCATGATGCGCCAGATAGTGACATGACCCAGGGTCATCGAATGGAACCTCCTCAATGAAACCACGCGACAACTGATCAGAAAATACCTGCGAATATTGTTGACAAAAACCAGGGTCAGCAATGAACCTCTTCTGGAGTCCTCGTAACCTACCCACAGCCAAACCTTTGTTGGTGGGCAACCGTCCCTTTTCTTCGGTCCAGGGAAGACGTACCTGATACTGTAGACTTTCTGGATCATACGTGACTGTCTCCTCATAACTGATCAAAGCTTGCCGTTCGGCTTGCGAATGTTCTTTGGGTGATATGCCAATGTGGTCTAAATCCCACAAAGCATTCAGTTCTTCTTTGCACGGGAACTGTCCAGTAGACATATATTGGTCCACTGGAGTTACTGCCACTTTTAGAATTGTTACAACCTCAGTATTGGAACTGGATGTGGATGCCGCATAAGAACCACTCAGTGCATATCCGAATTTGGTTGGAAGTAAAACCAAATTACCTACCCGTTTATAACCAGGTCGCACTATGTTGTAGTAATAGTCGGCACCAATTAGTACCTCCAGCTGTGCTGTCTCTGTGACGCATGAATTGGCCAATTTAACCCTTCCTACCCGGTCTGCCTTAGGTAAGGACAGCTCGAAAGAAGGGCCGCTACCTGGTATGCCTTACCTAAGGCAGCAGCTTAATAGCCTAATTAAGCTTGGTCTGAACGCCGTGCGTACGACGTATGTCAACAAACCTAAGCGTTGCGTCACCGCACCTCCGAAAACAAGGAGAAGACTCTTCAATGTTATTGTTCTGACGTCAGACGAAATTAGTGTCTGAAAAGCCCCCATATTGGCAACATCTCTGCAATATTTGCTCCACTGAAATCGTCATCACAACTGAACCAGTTGACCTACAGAACTCTACTCAACGCCAAAATACAGATTTTTTTTTTTTTTTTTTTTCTATGTGATTGAGGGAGGCAAAAGGCATAACTGCCTATAGCGAGTGCCTCCCCCATAGTTGAAAGAGTGACAGGGCCAAAATCAAGGGACGTTCGAGCCAAAATGCCTGGACACACGGAGTTTGAAGCAATTTAAGTCATAGGAAGAGGGAAAGACTGATTCTGGGAGAGTTCCAGAGCTCAGATGTTGAGCAGAAGAAAGTTTGAGAGTAACGTTTCACTCTTGGGTTGGAGAGTTGCACAGAGTAGGGGTGGGATTGAGTTGCAAGACGGGTACCACGTGCCCTACGTAAAGGAGGTGGTATGCACTGGGATAGCTCTGAGGAACACTGATTATTATAGTAGCGATAGAATAGCGAGAGAGATGCAACATTGCGGCGGAGAGAGAGAGATTGCAGAGAGTTGGTGAGTGGACGGGAGTTAATGATACGAAAGGCCTTCCTTTCAACCTTGTCTAGGAGAGCGGTGTGAGAGGAACCTCCCCACACATGTGAACAATACTCAATACAAGGGCGCACTATGCCCCTGTACAGAGCAAGAAGCTGTGCAGGGGAAAAGAACCCCCTAAGGCGGTTGAGCACACCCAGCTTCTGGGAGGCTGCCTTAGCAAGACTGGTAATATGGTCCTTCCAAATGAGAGCAGAAGAAAACGAGACACCAAGAATATTGAGAGAAGATGAAGGGTTGATTTTTGTATTGTTGAAGAATAAGGGATAGTCCGCTGGGAGATCCTGACGGGTAGATAGATGGAGAAATTGGGTTTTGGAAGCATTAAAGTTAACAAGGTTTTGGCGATGGGCTGGTCTATCAGAGTGAGACCTGAGCGATCTCTGCCATACCCATAGCTTACTCTGACTGTTCCTTTTACTTATATATTTTCTAAATCTCAAGTGACGGCGTCTCTTCCGTGGATTGACCTCCCAATCTACCAAGATTGGAAGCTAAAGTGTCACATTATTCCTTTGCCCCTCAACTTTCTCTTCATAATTGCTGAGGGGCACAGGGCCCTGGGTGGGGCTTTGGTTTCCCGGGCGTTTACGCACCCTCTCAGCTCCCCGCCATGGAGTGGCTTCGGTCACCCAGGCTTTATTGTGGTCGGCAGGGAGGGTTCTGTGGGGGGCGCTCGTTTATGGCCTTGGCCTTACTCGGGGCCTTGGGGCTGTTCGGCCAGGCAGCTTGGGGAACAACAACAACAACAACAACAAGGTTTTCTCTGCCCCAAATGGAAATAGTATTTAGATCAGAATTTAAGAGTTCTATGGCTTCATTACGTTTGTCGTTGAGGGATTGCTGGCTGGGGCGTTCTGAAAAACTAATGGAGTAGTGTAAAGTTGAGTCGTCTGCGTATGAATGGATGGGAATTAAGGTACAGTTAAGGAGATCATTTATAAAAATTAGAAAGAGAATAGGAGATAGGACAGAGCCCTGAGGAACACCGGAGTTTATAGGGTGAGGAAGTGAACAATGGCCGTCCACAACCGCAGCTATGGAACGGCCAGAAAGGAAATTAGAGACAAAGGCACAGATGGAGGGATAGAAACCGAAGGAGGGTAGTTTAGAAATTAAAGATTTATGCCAGACTCTATCGAAGGCTTTCGATATGTCTAGTGCAATAGAAAAAGTCTCACCGAAGTCCCGAAAGGAGGATGACCAAGAGTTAGTAAGATATGAAAGAAGATCACCAGTAGAGCGACCCTTAAGGAAGCCATACTGGCGATCTGAGAGCAGATTATGAGAAGAGAAATGCTTAAGAAATTTGGAAGCAAGAATAGTTTCAAAAACTTTAGAAAGACAAGAGATAAGAGCAATTGGACGATAGTTGGAGGGTTGAGAGCGGTCACCCTTCTTTGGGACAGGTTGAATGTGAGCAAACTTCCAGCATAAAGGGAAGACGTTAGAGGATAGACAGAGACGAAAGAGTTTGCCTAGGCAGGGAGTCAGCACGGAAGCACAGTTTTTGAGAACAACAGGAGGAACACCGTCCGGACCGTACGCCTTATTAGTGTTAAGCCCAGAGAGGGTAGAAAGTACATCTTTAGAAGAGATTAGGATATTAGGCATAAGTAAGAGAGAGGAGGGCGGAGAGGGAGGAATAGCACCGGAATCATCCAAGGTGGAGTTTCTAGCAAAAGTTTGAGCGAAGAGTTTAGCTTTGTCAGAGGAAGAAGTGATGGTTGTGCCATCAGAGTGGGAAAGGGGAGGGAAAGACGAGGAAGAGAAATTGTTGGAGAGGTTTTTGGCTAGATGCCAGAAAGCTTGGGAAGAGCTAGAGTTGGATAGTTCAGTGCATTTATTATTGATGAAAGAGTGTTTGGCAAGTCGAAGAACAGATTTGGCTTGATTCCGGGCAGAAACATATGAAGAATGAGAGTCTTGAGTTTTAAGGCGTCGGTACCGTTTGAATGCTTCCTCCTTATTGCGGACAGCAGTAGAACAGGCGTGAGTAAACCAAGATTTTTTAGCATTAGTCTGAGAGAAAGAGAATGGAATGTATGCTTCCATGCCCGATAGGATTACCTCGGTAATGCGTTCAGCACTCTCCGAGGGTCCCCGGCCATGGAAGCAGAAATCATTCCATGGGAAATCAAAGAAGTACTGCCGAAGAGCCTCCCAGTCGGCAGCGCCAAAGTGCCACAAGCGCCGCCGGCTAGGAGGATCGGGTGGCTGTACTGGAGAGATAGGACAGGTGACAGAGATAAGTTTATGGTCGGAGGAGCCCAAAGGAGAGAAAAGATCGACAGTATAAGAAGAAGGGTTAGAAGTTAGAAACAGGTCAAGAATGTTGGGCCGATCTCCGATGCGATCCGGGATACGGGTGGGTTGCTGAACTAACTGCTCTAGGTCATTTAGGATAGAAAAGACGTAGGCTTGTTCACCAGGTGGATCAGTAGTGTGAGAGGAGAGCCATTGGCGGTGGTGAACGTTGAAATCTCCTAAGATGGAGATTTCTGAGAAAGGAGAAATGGATAGAATGTGTTCCACTGTAGAGTTTAGATAGTCAAAGAATTTAGGAAAGTTGGTAGAGTTAGGGGAAAGATAGACAGCACAGAAATATTTAGTAAGAGAATGACAGGAAAGTTTGAGCCATAAAGTTGAGAATTCAGAGGAGTCGAAATCGGGAACACGAGAGCAAGTGAGTTTGTTGTGCACATATGCACAACATCCGCCTTTGGCTTTGAAACTAGGATAGAGAAAGTAGGAGGATACAGAGAAGGGGTTGCTGGATGTTGCTACAGACACCTGGGTTTCGGTGAGGAAGAGAAGATCAGGTTTGTAGGAGGAGAGATGGTGTTCAACAGAGTGAAAGTTAGAGGAAAGTCCGCGAATGTTGCAGAAATTAATAGAAAGAGTAACAGGCCGAGGTCCAGGTAATTGTGTGGGGTCGTCAGGGGATGGTCGGTCGGGTGAGGGGGCATTTATGGTCCCCCCCCTGGGGACTCCGAGGCTGGGCTAAAATTCATCATTTTGTGTTTTTTTAATTTTGGTGTGGAGGAATGAAGTGTGGTGTGCATGTTTAGTGTAGTGAAGTGGATAGGAGGAGGAGGTGTTTGTGAGAGCTAGCTGGATTGCTCTCAGTGTAAATGAGGCACAAAGAAAATCAGTAAGAGAGGCCAAGCAAATGAAACAGGAGTTCCAGCGATTCTTTATCACATGCCTATAACCTCACCTGGGTCTAGCCCTGATCGATTGGTGCCTACAATCTCCCCACACAGATTGCAAACCGCACTACGATTATAGATGAGTGGGAAAGTTCTAGCAGTGAAAATAAACATAAATACGGTAGCCTAGGCCTAGACGTTTTTCAGCCATTTCGCCCGGGTAGGGGCGAGCGTCATTGGGTAAGACAGCCCGGGTAGGAAGGGTTAATGCCATGGTGCTTTAAACTAATCATTTCAGCACTAAGACTAGACTCACCTAGTTCGGGAAGATCCTCGACCACAATTGCTTCGAGACGATGGAACCTACCCCGATGTAAATATTTCAGTGCTACAATAGTTGTCCATACTTAGTATACTCTAACTAGTATGAACAGTCTCGATGTTACGTAATCTGGGTTGATGTAGCGTTACGTATCTTTCCGTAGTCTTAAGTTGAACGCTTCCATAACCTTGGTCGAACGTTCCATGATTGGGTAGAATATATTATTCTGTAGTTGTATATGGGAAAGTCTTGTAGGATTATAATTCCTATATATATATTTGTATTATTTAAGATTGTTCATAAGTATCTCATTGTAAAAAAGATGGGATACATTTTCCATATGTTATGCACGTGCGCGGTAGGTCATGACAGAGATAAACACAACGCGCTCACTCACTCGCCAACCAACCTCCATCCCAGCTACACACGCTAAGCCTTCTTCCTATAGTTTCATATATCAGGTGTTTTCACTTCACTTTCATCTCATATAGTCACTACATCATCATCTTTGTTAGTTATCACAAATTTAACGTAAATATCTAGCCTATCCTAGCCTATTGTAGCCTCTTTTCATACGCTTGTTTACCTTACTAACCACTTCAAGTCATCTAGCCTATTTTCCGCCATCCTCCAATCGCCAGCTGAGTTCATCTAATGGGTAATTATTTTATATGGTTAATGCTTCTTAGAAATTAATAATATACAGTCCACTTAGCTAAATTAACCATATAATTGGTCCTTAGACCTTTCCCTAGTTTGCCACCCCCCCCCCCCCCTTTTTTTTTTTAGGGTTATTCGGCGGTCGGTCGTTGCCTTGCTTGGAGTGGGGCTGGCCTATCCCTGTTTTTGTCATGAGTCCTACTACGTCCTCCAGGCCCCGGTCTTTTGGCCCCATGGGGCTGTCGTTTGTTTTTTTCGTGCGCTCTTTGCTCTGGCCGCCCCAGGTGCCTGACCACCAGTGGGACAGGATGTGGAAACTAGTGGATAGGTCAGGGCTGCGACGGGAGTTTTACCCAGAATGAAAAGTTATACATCTGATCCAGTACAGTACTCAAAACAATAATTACTTTAAATGCTTTTTCGGGCTCATTAAATTATATTAAAACTACTTTAGCCCTAGAAAATATTGCACAATTTGCACGGCATTAAGATTAAATTCATCCATACTGTACTGTATAATAATTTAAATCTAGATCAAAATTATACTGTCAAATAACTTCTTTATTCATTCACATATCTTTCTAAATTCTACTCTCGTCGTGTGCCCTGAAGGCGGGGTAATATGATAGCTGATAGGCTGAGTGTGTGTTAATCCAACTCAAAAACTTTTTCCTTGGGACTTCTTGATATGAACTTTTACTGTGTACAATTTTCACATTTATTAAATTTAATAATATAAAATTAGCGGTACCCATTGAGTTTAGCCTGTTTGAATTAGCCTATTGGCTCTCTCTCTCTTAAGATTCTTGAATTTATTATAACTTTAAAACGGTACCTCTTTTTTGACATCTAGAGACTTTTGGCCTATACTGTATTGTACTAAGTTTCCCTCCCGGCTTTTCTTGAATTAGGGTGTAATGATTCTGTAATTTCTGACGATGACAGGACTAGCCCAGACACAAAAGTGTTGTCAGCTGGCGGGAGAGAAACAAATCCCTCAGTCAACCTGACGCCAAAATCAACCCCTTCCGCCAGCCACCGATGCCAAGGCCCGTCCTCAAGATTGGTGAGCTTGACCATGACGGTGCCGTCAGCATCGCGAGCACTCTTCACCAGAGGAAGACCGGCAATGGCTGACAGAGCGGGTGCATCAGCTAAGATGTCTTGGCGGGTGTAGTCCGACCATAAACGGGTAGACCCAGAGGGAGATACCCTAGGATGGTACGAAAAAAACTGCATATCCGACCTACTGGGGTGAGGCCGGATATCCACCTCTGGGACTAGGCCGTCCGGAGTCAGTGCCCGGAAGATACCCTTAGCACTAATCTGTATAGCCCAAGTCTCAGCAACCGGCCGGAGCCCCCGTGCATGAGTGGCGGCACGTTCCGGGTGAGTAGCCACCACATTCTGCAAAGACGCAGGCTCGCCATACAAAGGGAGGACACGTTTGGGGATCTTAAACTTAGACAGTGGGGGAACACTAACTGGCTGGCCAACCATCCCTAGCCCGCTCCCAGGCAGCACGACGAAAGACGGCGAAGGAGCCGGAGAGGGGGCTGGCACAGGCAGAGCCGCGGCCGCCACCACAGGGGTTGCTGGGCCAGTTGGCAGTAAATCTTCAAATGGAGGAAGAGGGGTAACTACAGGAACCACAGTAGGAAGCTGAGGAGGCCTAGCCATAGCCTCGGTAAGCTGTTCCAGGGCCGCTTACAAGGCCCCGAACCGGGCACAGTTTTCCTCCTTGAGGGAGTTGAAGGCCTCGAGCCACTCAGGGGCTGCGGCCGAGCGATCAGGCAACGTCGATTCCGGGGAAGTCGACACGGCGACGCGCAGCCGACTCCTCTGAGCATGGAGGCGCGGAGGAGGCGTATAGTGCAGAGCTGGACGAGGGGAGTCCTCCAGGACAACCAAGTCAGCTTCCTCCTCAGGCTTCAGCCAAACCCCCCTGTCGGGGTCCTCAGGATCCTCAAAGTCCTCCTCAATGTCAGTCCACTCTTCCTCCTCACCGGCGCTTGGCACTGCCGGAGGAGGCGACTAAGCACGTCCCACATGAGACGATTGGGCACACCGAAACGCCGGGTCGACAGGACCCGGGGACCCCAGGGGAGACAGAGGCGGGGCGGGCATATTGACGGCCGGCCCAAACAACGAGACCACCCGTGGTATAGGGGTCGATGTGCTGGCAGGCGGGGGAGCAACAGGTTGATGTCCCTCAGCCTGAGACGCCGCAATCTCCCTGATCAAGGCGTGGGTAGTCCTCCGAGTAGGGGTAAAGTGAGGGGACACCACACGAGGCACAGGAGAGGCGGCACTTCGACGAGGCGAAGGAGATGGACACTTCCTCTTCCTTCCGCGGTCCAAAGACGTCGTAGAGAGGTCTGCAGGAGGCACTTGAGGAAGGGCGGCCTGGAGCCCTGACGGAGGAGCAGAAGGAAGGCGGAGCAGGAGCCGAACATCCTCGTCCTTGAAGTGAGGGATGCGGTGTAGGGTCTTCCCAACATATTGAGAAATGCCCTCCCACGTAGCCAGGAGGCGCGCCGCAGACTCCGCCGCCTCAGGTGACAAGGGGTGAGACTCTACTGCCATAACATCAATGAGGCAAGGACCGCACCTCCTGGGAGAATAACCATCCCTGGAGTAACAAGCCACGTGGGTAGGGTACTCCAGATGGCCGTGACTGACCACAGGCCTACCACATCCCCGCCTGGTGCAGAGAGGGAGCGTCATCACTCCTGCAACCGGAAGAAAAAACTATTCTTGAGCCCTCATACAGGTAGGAATGCAAAACACTAGCAAAGAAAAGAATCCCCTGAAAACTGAGACAGGCACAAAGGGAGAAAGCCACCCGCGAGTGGCCCCTACCTCTGAAGGTGTAGCGTTTCCCATACAAGGATAATAAACCCCCCACCCCCCTTGAACACCCCAAGGAAGGATGAAGGTCAATAAGACACCATCCCAGACAAAAATGGAATAAAGTCGCAAGTTAAACTGATCACAAGGGCAGGGAGACGCCCAAAAACGCTCACTAGACTTTGAGAAAGAAAAACCTCCGCCGCATGACGGAGAGTGCCTATTCCACCCCCCCCCCCCCCCCAATGTAAACCCCAAGCAGGTGAACAAATAAGGCGACAGTACCAGTAGGCCTTAGGCGGATGCGAGGGAGGCACAGGAGAGCACCCATTAAAGTGGAGCGGATCACAGCCTGGGAAAAAAGGGAGAAGAGCATTGAACACCAGAACCGATGCAACAACAGGCATGGACAAGTAGCAATGCACTCCCCAACTCAAACCCAGAGAGGAGCGGACCAACAAGGGACCCTCCGGTCGGGGGCGGGACAACAGGACAGCCAAAAAGGCGTGAAACACACGCCGCCGTAGGGCGGGGTAAACACGCCCTGGAACGGTTCCAAGACGCTCCAGAGCGGGCCACAGCCACCAGAACCTTACCAAAGCCTCTCTGAGACAAGTAGGACCGACTTAGAGCGGGGGAAGAACCCGCACTCCAGGGCGGTTGAAGACACCATGAAGAGAGCCGAAAAACCAAACGAACCGACCTGGAGCGTGAAAAACCAGCGCTCCAGGGCGGGGTGGTCACGCTTGAGCGGGAGGACGATAGAGCGGTCTCACGCTCGGCCCAGAGCGGCACCAAGAAGGAGAAGACAGCGCCGAAGCGACAGACGTACGTCCTGGAGCGGTAATACCGACGCTCCAGGGCGGAGCGGTAATACCGACGCTCCAGGGCGGAGCGGCGACCTCCTTATTAATTGTCTGAGGGCCAGAGTAAGGGAAAGAAGACAGGTGAGAAGTGCCAGACGCTCGCCCTGGAGCGGTATCACTGATGCTCCAGTGCGTAGCGGAGCCAGGTCCAAGTGATAGAGGACCGAAGCGTCACTCACCGACGACACTTAAGGACAATAATAATGTGATTCGTCTGGTAAGTAGGCCCCCCCAGGGACTCGAGAAAAGGAACGCCAACCAAAGACCGACCTGGCGTGGGACGTAACCCACGAACAGGGAGGAGCAGAGGAAGACATTGCCTATTCACAAGGCCCTAAGTCGGCAAAAACAGAATCGAACGACAAAACGCCCCCCGTAGGCTAGGCCACCCACAAAAAGTTAGCCTAATCGGCAATAGGTGATAGGAATAATTAAAAAGAAGGACGCCACTAGCAACCGCACACCCAAAGAGGTGTGAGTGCGACAGTAAAAGACCAATCATGGGGCAAGTGACATCCCGGGTCGGCGCCCCCCACCATAACACCACCCGAAAAACCGAAGTTAGCCTAGCCACCGAAAAAACGCGGGAAAGTCAGAAACTAAGGTAGTGACAAGAAGCCCTAAATGAATAGAACCTATCAAAACCTAAACTAAAGTCACCGCAAGGAATAAAAGCAAATAAGGCAAAGGCCTTTCAAACATGAGCGGTGCTAGAACTAATAGAGTTTTCCCATGCTAGAATAAGAAGGGCTATAGAAAAAATGAACAGAAGTAAGTCACCGGGACCGGATGGGATACACCCAAGAATCATAAAGGAAGGAGGTGAGATGTTAGTAGAGCCATTGAAAATATTATTTGAGGTATCGTTTAATACAGGACAAATCCCGATGGACTGGAGAGAGGCGAACATAACAGCTATATTTAAGAAGGGAAAGAGAAATGACCCAAGGAATTATAGACCAGTCAGTTTGACAAGTGTTGTGTGAAAACTAATGGAAACGGTAATTAGAGAAGGAATAATGGATCATATGAAGTCAAACCAACTTTTCAGTGGGAGACAGTTCGGATTCTTGTCGGGGAGGTCGACGGTACTACAGCTAATTAAGGTGGTAGATGATTGGATGCAAATTCTAGAAGATGGTGATGTAATAGACGTGGTATATTGCGATTTTATGAAGGCCTTCGATAAGGTCCCACATAAAAGGTTAATAGAGAAAGTTAGAAGCTATAATATAGGGGAGAAATGTGTGAAATGGATAGAAGCCTTCCTGAAAGATCGGAGACAGAGGGTACTGGTGAATGGAATAGGCTCGGGGTGGAGGGAAATTACAGGTGGGGTACCTCAGGGATCTGTGTTGTTGTTGTTGTTGCTGATCCTCAGGCTGTCTGGCCGAGCAGCCCCAAGGTCCCGAGCAAGGTCAAGGCCATAACCGAGCGCCCCCACAGAACCCTCCCAGCTTACCACTAATAATGCCCAGGTGACCGAAGCCACTCAAAGGCGGGGAGCTGAGGAGGGTGCGGAAACGCCCGGGAAACAATAGCCCCACCCAAGGCCCTGTGCCCCTTAGCAATTATAAAGGGAAAGTTGAGGGGCAAAGGAAAAATGTGACGCTTTGGATCCCAATCTGCCAGGGTTGGCAGTAGGGATGTCAATCCACGGAAAAGACGCCGTCACTTGAGATCTAGAATATATATAAGTACAGTAAACTTCCGTTAATCCGAAGGGCAGCGGATTAACGAGGGCCGGTCCGGCCTTCGTTCGGATTAGTGGATTTTTCGGATTATCGGACTTTACCCCTATGAACCTGTGGCCTGACGAAAACATTGAGGCATTAGGCCACCCAAATGACACAATGGTGCACACATATCGGCTCATATGTTCATGAAATCACTTCAAAAGTTTACCATTGTCATTGTAGCCTATTACCTACTTCAAAACATTCAGATTAATGGTCAAAGGAATCTGCTGATATAAACGTAAACACCTTCTTCTTTTTCGTATTGTCACATGTCCGCATCGTCTACTAGCGAGTTTGTCTTGCTCTTGAAAGCACCCTTGGGACGCTCCGATCACTGAACTATAAATAGTAGCGTATCGGAACGTCCAAAGGTGCGTTTTCAAGCGCAAGACTGAATGCGCTTGCAGACGATGCGGTGCAAGCCAGTAGCGCATCGGAGCGTCCCAAGAATGCGTTCAAGAGCAAAACAAACGCTCTAGCAGACGATGTGGTGTTTACGTTTATATCAGTAGCTTCCTTTGACCATTAATCTGAATGTTTTGAAGTAGGTAATAGGCTACAATGACAATGGTAAACTTTTAAAGTGAATTCATGAACTTTTTTTTTTTTTTTTTTTTTTTTTTTTTTTTTTTTTTTTTTAAGAGACAATGAACGGAGGAAGGAAAACACAGATAAAACAAAAAGGTCCATGTGCCTAAAGGCATCCTCCATTCATAAAATGTTTGTAACAACTGGATTTAAACATTTGTAGATTGTAAGTTTGTGGAAAGCAATTCGAGGG
This sequence comes from Paralithodes platypus, assembly GCA_032716605.1. NCBI lineage: Eukaryota > Metazoa > Arthropoda > Malacostraca > Decapoda > Lithodidae > Paralithodes > Paralithodes platypus. Next base: position 9,841,419 of record CM064551.1, read on the forward strand.
AAGTGAATTCCAAAGAGTAGTAGCTCTGGGGATAAATGAATTCTGATAAGCAGAAGTTCTGCATTGTGGAGGAGAAAGTGTAAATTCATGGGCGCTCTCAGCTGCCCTAGTTCTACGGGGAAAGATATGGAGAGGCGGCACAATTGAAGCAAGTTCCTCGGAACAATTGCTGTGAAAATATCTGTAGAATAATGCAAGGGATGCAACGTTTCTTCGTATGGATAATGTAGGAAGGTCCTGTGTGATTGATTAATCTAATAGCTTTATTTTGAATTTTGTCCAACTGCCTCAATGCAACCACTCCACTTCCACCCCACAGAGGTGAACAGTAATCCATCTGAGAACGCACATGACTTTTATATATCACGGCCAACTGCTCGCCAGTGAAGAATTCTCGAACTCTGTACAGGAGTCCCAGTTTTTTAGAGGCATTCTTAGCAATGCTTCTAACATAATGTGTCCAGCTCAAGTTAGTAGTTAATGTTACACTGAGAATGTCAATACTAGGGGAAGTGGGAATATTTACATCATTAAAAAATATATGGGAGTCAGTGAGATTCTGTCGGTTAGAAAATTGAATGTACTTGGTTTTCTATGATATGTGTGTGCTCCATTATGTGTCATTTGAGTGGACTAATGCCTCAAAAAGGGGACTTTGGGACTTCTTGAAATTCGGACCATCGGGTGAATTCGGATTTGGCCTCAAATTGAAAAATTCGGACTATTGGGAGATTCGAATCATCGGTCATCGGATTAAAGGACTTTTACTGTAAAAGGAACAGTCAGAGTAAGCTATGGGTATGGCAGAGATCGCTCAACTCTCATTCTGATAGACCAGCCCATCACCACTCAGGGATCTGTGTTGGGACCACTGCTGTTCGTTATATTTATCAACGACTTACCTGATGTTATAACTAATGGAAGTGAGGTATACCTGTATGCGGATGACACTAAGCTGTATAGAAGAGTGAGGAGTAAGGAAGATGTGGGTTTGCTTCAAGGAGATGTGGAGGGCATGAAGGGATGGTCTGAGCATTGGTTAATGCCTTTTCATCCAAAAAAATGCAAGTATATACATGCGGATTGGGACAAGCAAGATAGACAAGGTAGGATACAGTATGTATGAAGCGATGGAGGAAGTGAATGCAGAAAAGGATATAGGAGTAGTGATAGACAATAAGTTAAATTTCTCAGAACATTTAGCGGAAAAGATAAACAAAGCCAATAGAATTGTAGGGCTGATAAGGAGGACATTTGTGTCACTTGACGAAGAAATCTTCAGGAATCTCTATACAGCGCTGGTTAGGCCGCACCTGGAATATGCGAACCAGGTGTGGGCTCCATATATGGTGAAGGATATAGAAGCAGTGGAGAAAGTGCAGAGGAGAGCTAGCAAGCTGGTACCAACGTTGAAGAACGCGGGCTATGAGCAGAGGTTGAGGACACTGGGGCTTCCGACACTGGCATATAGGAGAAAGAGAGGGGATATGATAGAGACTTTTAAGATAGTGTCAGGAAAGTACGATGAGGATGTGTGTGAAGGTATCTTCTTGATGCGGGAGGGAACAAGAACGAGAGGACACTCTAAGAAAATTTACAAAGAAAGAAATAGGCTTGAGAAGGCAAAGAACTCATTTTGTGATAGAGTGGTAAATGAGTGGAACGCACTGCCCCAGTATGTAGTCGATTCCGAATCAATAAGGGAGTTTGAAAGTAATCTTGATAAAGCATGGGGAAGACAAGATTTGAAGTTTGATTATAAAACAAAAATACAGAATAGTAAAAATGTTGCGTCTGCTACGGCCGCCGCCAACACCGTGAACGACCGCAGCAGTGCAAGTACTGGTACTGAGCTGGATACACAGGCCTAGTTTGCCTTTTTCCAGAGGATCTACTGTAAGAAACTGTAAGTGTCCAATGACACGCATGCGCAGAGGGCTGAAAACATGAGAGACCTCCAATTTCAACGCAAACACTCGAATAAACACCTGAGTGCCCATTTTACGTTGTGCCTACAACACGGATCATCTATCTATAATTCCAGGTGCCAATTAAAGGCCCAAAACTCACCAAAAGGTGACGAAGATAGGAGTGGAAGGCAGCAAAAATTGGAGCACCAGAAACACATGTGCACCCAAGTGGTAGCGCGAAAGAGATGCCCTTTAATCCGGACCGGGTTTGAAGCCACGCCCCTGACAGCGGCGTGAAGAGCCAGATGGAATGGCCTAGTCGACAACTTTTTCTTTTCTTTCTCGTTTCTCTTTTCATTTTCTATTAAAAAGACCTCAAAAGTATGTACAACGTACCTAGTACAAAGGAGTACAAAGGAGAGAGTAAGGTGCTACTCTAGATGTTATCGATTTAATTCGCGCTATGTGTATACGATAATTGCCGCTCTAGGGCGAAGCAGATTACAACGTCATAGTATAAGCTCTACATTGGAACGTAGAGGCTACTACTAAATTAACACTGTTGAGTTAGAGGAACGGTTTCCAGGGTTGTTTCCATCATGTGCTGTGACTCGAAGCATGTCTGTCAATGTTCCGAAAGTAAGTTCCTCGTATAGGGAAGAGAGTTTGTCAACAGAAAATTCACTTGGTGACCTATTTGACCATGATTCGGATTTGACAGAGTCGGGTGATGATGCTCCCAATACTGGAAATTCAGAAGTAGAAATTAAAAAATTTGTTATCACTCAAACTGATTTCATTAAAGCCCAAAGTAATGATCCAACCTTGTCTAGTATGCTAACCAGGGCAGTGGAGGAAACAGAATCCCACATCAGATCAGTTTGTTATTATAAGAGGTCGGGGGTACTCATGAGGAAGCTTAGACACCACAAAACTCCAGGAGATGAGGGGTGGAGTGAGGTACACCAGGTGGTGGTGCCAGCGTGTTTCAGAGGAGACATTCTTGTTTAACCCATGATTTTGTTGGTGGTCATATGGGAGTTAGTAAGACTTATCATAAAATACTTCTGCATTTTTTCTGGCCAGGATTGCATAAGGATGTGGCTCAGTATTGTAAAACTTGTCACATTTGTCAAATGACCGGTAAACCCAATCAACCAATCAAACCTGCACCACTTCAGCCCATTCCTGTTGTTAATGAACCTATTCAGAAAATAATTATTGATTGTGTTGGTCCGTTACCCAAAGCTAAGAGTGGTAATCAGTACTTGCTTTCTGTTATGTGTGCCACTACTTGATACCCTGAGGCTATACCTTTGAGGAACATTACTTCAAAGGCTGTGATTAAGGCATTAACTAAATTTTGTACCCAATTTGGTATCCCTCAGGTGGTGCAGTTCGATCGGGGTTCCAACTTTACTTCAGGTGATGCAGGGGTTGGGGATCAAACAGTATCTTGCTACAGCCTTCCACCCGGAGTCTCAGGGCGCCTTAGAGCGTTTTCATCAAACCCTAAAGAGTTCATTGACTACATATTGCTTGGAACAGGATTCAGACTGGGATGAAGGCATTCCTTATGTATTGTATGCTATTAGGAGTTGTTACCAAGAATCATTGAGGTTTTCCCCATTTGAGTTGATCTTTGGTCATGAGGTTAGGGGACTTCTTAAGGTGATGAAGGAATCATTAGTGAATAGTAATATTAAGTTACCCCTAAATCTGTATGTGGAGAAGATTAAAGAGAGGTTGAAGAAAGGTTGTGAAGTTGCCATGAGTAATTTAGCTAAATCTTAAGAAGAAATGAAGAGGAGGTATGATTTGAATACTGAGTGTAGGGAGTTTCAACCTGGTGATTCTGTGTTGGCGTTTCTACCAATGCATTAAAGTCCGCTTCAGGCAAAGTTCTGCGGCCCATACAAAGTAAAGAAGAGAGTGGGAAGTGTTAATTATATGATTGAAACTCCAGGGAGAAGAAAGAAAGAAAGAATGGTACATATAAACCTTTTAAAGTCCTATCATGATCGTGAAGAGTCTGTTTGCACTGTCTCTGTAACTGATACTGTACCTGGAAATGGAGAAGCCCAGGATTTTGCACTAGAGTTTGAGGTGAAGTTGACTAATTCTGCAGTGATGAATGATCTTCCTTCAAAACTTTCTCATCTCCCACCAGCTCAGAGTAAGGATGTATATAATCTACTTGAGGAATTTTCACAGCTTTTTGATGATGTGCCTCACCCATGTGATCTTGTGGAACACGACGTGATGCTCCAGGACAACGCTCGGCCAGTCAAGCAATCGCCATATAGGGTCAGTCCGAGTAAGAAGAGTTATATGCGCAAGGAGGTAGAGTTTCTACTGAAAAGTGGCTTAGTGGAACCAAGTAAAAGTGAGTGGGCATCTCCTTGTATACTAGTGCCAAAACCTGATGGTGGTATGCGCCTATGCACCGACTATCGTAAAGTAAATTCTCTCACTAGGGTAGATTCATTTCCTCTCCCTAGGATTGATGACATTATTGATAGCATTGGGAATTCTCGGTTCTTGACTAAGTTAGACTTATTAAAGGGATATTATCAGATCCCTTCATCAGAAAGAGCAAAAGAAATCTCAGCCTTTGCAACTCCTGAGGGACTATATCAATACAAAGTTACCCCATTTGGAATGCAAAATGCGCCTGCCACTTTTCAGAGATTGATGAATATGATTACAGCAGGACTGACGGGAGTTGCAGCCTATTTAGACGATTTGGTGGTACAGTATACAGTGACTCTTGGGAGGACCATATTTCTAGTCTGCACTGCCTACTTAGCAGATTGGATGAAGCAAAACTAACAGTGAACCTGGTGAAAAGTGAATTTGGCCATGCTAGAGTAATATACTTGGGACATGTCGTGGGAAATGGCAAAGTGACTCCTGTTGCAGGAAACGTAGATTCTATTCATAATTTTCCAGTTCCAACTAATCGTAGGGCAGTGATGAGGTTCCTTGGCATGGCCGGTTTTTACAGACGATTCTGCCCCAATTTTTCAGAAGTTGCTGCCCCCCTGACAGATCTGGTTAGTCCAAAGAAGCCCTTTCAATGGTCACCGGAGTCACAAGCTGCGTTCGACCGGATCCGCAGTCTACTAACGTCCAGTCCTGTTCTACAAGCCCCGGATTTTGATCGACCCTTCAGCCTTCACGTGGATGCTTCTGATGTGGGTGCAGGTGCCGTACTCCTTCAGCAGGGTCGAGAGGAAGTCTTGCATCCAGTTTGCTACATGTCTACAAAATTTAAGAATCACCAGAAAAACTATAGAACTACAGTCAGCCCTCCATTTAACGGACTTTTAGGGCTGTTCGGCCAGACAGCTTAGGGAACAACAACAACAGACTTTTAGGGGGGAAGCGAAGTCCGTTAAGTGCAAAAGTCCGTTAAGTGCAAATGACCTCTGAAAAGTGGTTAGGCCCTAGCCTATTCATTAATAAAATGACAAAAATTCGGTTTTTCTTACCTTATTTACATACTATGGTACACAATGCTAATATAATTGCCCAATAATGTATATAATGCTTATTGTTTGGCATTATGAGTATTGTACATATCAGTAATGGGCGAAATTGTAAATAAACCCTATCCTGGAGACGCCATTTGCAATGTTTACATTTTGGCGTCCCTATTCAGTCAAACAATACGGTGCAGGGTCTGTTTTGGTACGCAATACTGTAGCCTACTATTTTGGATACTACCAAAGTATTCATAGTTCGTAATATTTTATGGGATAAATATAAAGCAATATCAAAGTGTGTTTTATTTATTACAATAATACCCAATAATACCATAATATATTATGTGGATGCAAATTTGTAGCCTACGAAATAAAATAAAAAAAAAGTGACGATATTGTTACTGTACCGAAAGTTCAGTGTACCGGATCGTTGTACCGTAGCGTCAGGCCAAAACGTAAACATTGCAAATGGCGTCTCCAGGATAGTTACAATTTCGCCCATTACTGATATGTACAATACTCATAATGCCAAACAATAAGCATTGTATACATTATTGGGCAATTATATTAGCATTGTGTACCATAGTGTTTAGTTTATATGTTACATCTGAGTGTGTGTAGACTCGATACCTGTGTGTAGACTCAATATGTCTAAAAAGTTTGGTTGATTTTAGAGGCTTAATTTACCAGCTGGAGTCCGTTAAATCCGAAATCCGTTAAATCGACGTCTGTTAAATGGAGCGTCGACTGTATAGAACTATAGTACTATAGAGAAGCATGCACTACTCCGACCTACTCTAAAGAAACCTGGACTTGATGTTGAGAACATGTTGAACTATCGTCCTGTCTCCACCCTGTCCTTCATATCAAAGATATTAGAGCGTGCAATACTTGACCAATTACAACCACTACTTCAGCAGAATGAAACTATCCCAATTTTTCAGTCTGCTTACCGACAGCATCATTCAACTGAAACAGCATTGATTAGAGTACATAATGATCTAGTTGAGAACATTTGCAATGGTGTGGCCTCACTATTGGTCTTGCTTGATCTCTCTGCGGCCTTTGACACAGTGGATCACGAGTTGTTATTGAGTGATCTTTATGATTGTGGTGTGCGTGACTCCGCTCTCTTGCTTCTTGGGTCGTACTTGTCAGGTAGATCCCAGAGTGTGATGGTAAATCAAGTGGTCTCGGACTCGACACCCCTGCAGTATGGTGTTCCGCAGGGATCAGTTTTAGGTCCTATCCTATTTATAATTTATATCAGCAGTTTGTCTCTTCTGCTTCGTGCACATAATGTCACCTTTCACTTTTATGCAGATGACACCCAGATTTATGTGAGAATCACAAATATAGTTGATATACGGAGTAAGATGGAATTGTTGATGTCTGATATCAAGAAGTGGATGAGAGCGAGAAAACTTAAACTAAATGATGGTAAAACTGATATTCTCATCATCCGAGGAAATAGAAGAGCTGATGATATAGTAGGTGCCCTCTCCATCAATGTGGGTGGATCTCAGCTGCGACCGGCCAACTCTGTTCGAAATCTGGGTGTATATGTGAACTCCCGATTAGATTTCAAAGAGCATGTAAACCAGATAGTTAAAAGTTGTTACTTGCACATCAGAAATCTCTATTTGGTGAAGCCGTTTATAACCAGACGTTGCCTCCTGACGTTGGTTCACTCATTGGTCTTCTCTCGTGTTGATTATTGCAATGCCCTGTTGGTGGGTCTTCCAAATTATATTTTAAAGAAAGTTCAGTCTGTTCTTAACAGGGCCGCAAGACTAATTTTTGGTGTTCCACCTAGAACTCCTACTACATCTCTTCACATAGAACTGCACTGGCTGCCAGTAAGAGCAAGAATAGAATTTAAGTTGTGTTTGGTGACTTTTAAGGTTCTCAAATTTGGTGAGCCTAGGTACCTTGCGGAGCTGCTCAGGCGCCCACCGGCACACCATGGTGTAGTTGTGCGTCATGACAATGACCCTTTTCGTCTTGATGAACCAAGGGCTTTCCAGCAGTCTTCTTTCTTTGAGAGGTCATTCTCCTACATGGCTCCGAGGTTGTATAACAGGTTGCCGCTGTCCATGAGACAACTGAGTTCTGTTGAATGCTTCAAGAGACAACTTAAGACTTTTCTCTTTGAGAGAGGCTATGGTCTTGAGAGAGGTGTCATGACAGATGGCTATAGAGTTTAGGCTATTTTGCCACTGCTAGTGATTGTTAAATGTGTGTTGTATATAAGCCTTCTTTTGATGCATTGATTTTGTTCTTTTTTCTTTCTCTTTCCGAGCGCTAGTGAATTCTTCGGAAAAATTGGCGCTTATGAGAAATAAGTAACATGCTTATTATTATTATTATAGAAAAAGAAGCATTATCTTTGTTGCTAGCTCTTGAAAATTTTGAAGTATACCTGCAAAGTTCTCCTCATCAAATTACAGTTTATAGTGACCATAATCCTCTTCAATCTGTGAACAAAATGCGTAACAAAAATCAAAGATTAATGAGATGGTCCCTAGCCCTTCAACCTTATAACTTGGTCATTAAACACATACGGGGAAAGGATAATATCTTGGCTGATACATTGTCAAGGATAGAAATTTGAATGGTAACTTGAGAGAAAGGAGGTCCCTACAAGGGCCATCTTTTCGGGGAAGGTGTTATGGAATTTTGTTTTAAATTTAAGTCACTGGAGTTTAACCCTCCAGCCCCGGCTACGCATTACATAAATATTCCCCGAAATCCGGGGGTTTTGGCCGAAAAATGTCTACGCCTAGGCTACCGTATCTTTGTTATTCTGACTGCTTCCGCATTCCCGCTCATCCCCAAACGTAGATGTGTTTCGTACCTGTAGAATGGCGTTAAGTAGAGCTCTCTAAGTCAACTGGTTCAGTTGTGATGATGATTTCATTGGAGATAACTTTATGGCAAAAACAGCCACTTTACACTACTTTTCGATACTTAACAATAACATACAGGCACACACGAACAAGCGACGCACTCCTTCTTGTGGCCGGAGATGCGGGGCGTCGGTCCAGCCGGCTGTTGTTTACATGCGTCGGACATACGCCTCGCACACCAAGCTTACAGGCCTTAAGCTCATGGGCGTTCAAGAGACCTTCCGGGTAGCTAGGGTGTGTTTTTTATGGGCGTTCAAGAGCTCTTCCGGGTCTGGAGGGTTAAAGTTAATGATTTTTGCAAGAATGATGTTCCCTACAAAGGCATTCTTTTGGGGGGAGGTGTTACGGTATTTGTTATTTAATTATATTTCTATGTTGATTCAAGTTGTTTAGCTGTGCCTCTGTGGAGTATTAATGGAGTAGAAGCTTCGAGACGGGGTTATTGTGAATTAAGTCTTTGTGCATTAGTGAAGATGGAGCTTTGAAGCTTCATAAGCTGGATGAAACTGAAGTTCCGAGGTTTCACTTTGTTTGATATTTGCCGTTCGATGCCTCGAGTCGGACTTTCGGAGGCTATAAGTAAGGAAATTACGGCAGAATAACGTCAGTCAAGGTTGGAGTGGTGTGGCTGGTGGTTGTGGGTGTGTTGCCTCCATCTCATTTGTGATAAGTATAATTTATTATGTAAATGGTTAAACTGCCTTCTTTACTATATTAATACTCCACTAGGTTTTTATGTATTTATTATTAGGATGGTTTTGATTCACTGATACTTTTAGAGGAAGTGAGAAGTTTTCGCTTGAACAGATATAAATAATTAATAGTTTATTTATTACATTTTAACACTTAATCTTTTTACTTTGTAATGGCTTTCATTATATTTTAATTATATGAACGTTGTCTCTTATTCTGCCTTTACAATTACCTGTACTTTATTGTCTTAAATCGGAATTTACACCAGGACCAGGTGATAAGTTATAGATTGCATATGAATCCTTAAGATCTTGTGTAACACCATACTCTTAAATGTTTGCCTTTTCTCTTTTTCATATCGGGTTTGCTTAGTATTCACATCTTTAAAAGTATCATTATTGGAGAATGAGCAAAATAAATGATTAAGCAATACTTAATTTACATTTACTTTATCCGTATATTAGTGAAGCAAATGTGACTCCAGTAACAAGATGTAAGGGGGTGCTAGACTATGAAACCTTACTACAGGGGGTGCTGATGTCGGAAAAGGTTAAGAAGCACTGCCCTAGACAAAGCAAATGATCCAGCTTCGCATGTGTCTTACCCTTGAGATGCAGCGCATCTTAGTACACACCCTTCAGATCGCCCCTTCCGCTGACAAGACTGTTGATGAGGTGTTGTTGTTGTTGTTGTTGTTGTTCCTCAAGCTGCCTGGCCGAACAGCCCCAAGGCCCCGAGCAATTCCAAGGCCATAACCGAGCGCCCCCACTGAACCCTCCCTGCCGACCACAATAAAGCCTGGGTGACCGAAGCCACTCCATGGCGGGGAGCTGAGGAGGGTGCGGAAACGCCCGGGAAACCAAAGCCCCACCCAGGGCCCTGTGCCCCTCAGCAATTATGAAGAGAAAGTTGAGGGGCAAGGGAAAAATGTGACGCTTTGGCTTCCAATCTTGGTAGATTGGGAGATCAATCCACGAAAGAGGCGCCGTCACTTGAGATCTAGAAAATATATAAGTTAAAGGAACAGTCAGAGTAAGCTATGGGTATGGCAGAGATCGCTCAGCTCTCACTCTGATAGACCAGCCCATCACCACCGCCTGAGGTGTTGGACGCCCTGCAGACAGAATGAGGCACTTCGTCGACGAGAGCTGTTAAGTTGCACACAGCTTGAAGGAGAGTCATTTGCGGAGTTTTATGTCCGCCTGAAACAAATTTCAGACGAAGTTGATGTGTGCCCTGGAAATTAGTCTGTCTGTGAGGAAACACAGCTCAAGATGGTGATCCTTATGGGTATCAGAGACAAGGAGCTGGTACAGAAGCTCCTCTCCCTAGACTCCAAGTCATCACTACAGGACATTGTGACTACATGCCGTTCATATGAGGCTGCTCGATCTGCGACTGCAGCCATTAGTGCTCCTTCTGACCAGTTGAGAGCCATCTCTTCCTACAAGAAAGACAAGAAAGCTCAGGAAAACAGCAGGACTCCGCCTATCAAGACCTCTTCGAAGCCAGCTGATTTCTGCCAGTGTTGAGCTCGCCAGCATGGGTCGGACAAGTGTCCAGCTGCCCAGAGCACCTGCAACGGCTGTGGACGACAGGGCCACTGGTCACGGACAGTTAAGTGCCCCGCCAGTAAGGCCCAATGCCGCCTCTGTAGCCGTAGTGGGCATTATGATAAGTGTTGCCAGGCAACGAAGAAGAAGGAAAAACGCCGAGGCGGTTCTCCAACTTACAGCGGTGCCTCCTCCGACTCCGACAAGTCTCACGAGGCGAGGAACAACAACTGTCGTCGTGTGGGATCAACTTCTTCTGCTGACAAGACACCACAACCCATCTTCGTCACCCTTTCGTACGGCGATGTCAAATCCCGCCTACAGATGCTACCAGACACAGGTGCTGACTTTACGGTGATTGGCCAGCGACACCTCGATGGTCTGGGTATCCCTAGGAGCAGCCTGCATGCCCCTTCGCCTACTATGACGATCATGGCAGATGGCTCCCAGATGGCACCTGCACTAGGTGCGTTCTAGGCAACCCTCACCCTAGGCAAGAGATCGTGTCCCGCCCTGATTCAAGTACACGACGGTGTCCAGACTCCTCTGTTTTCTTTCGGCCATTGCAGGGAGTTAGCTATCATCTCTCCTGACTTTCCTAAGCCCATTTTGGAGATCACACACGTCAACAGGTGCGAGGCTACACCTCTTTCAGCCTCCTCGTCACCTTCGGCCGCCAAGGATTACTTCCTGAAGGAGTTCAGCGACGTGTTGGTATCCATAGATGACCTGAAGACAACGCCCCTCAAGCCAATGGTGGGTCCACTTATGAGGATTCATCTCAAGGAGGCAGCTGTGCCTTTCGCCATCCACACTCCACGACAGATTCCCTTTGCCTTTAGGGATCAGGTCAAGCAAGAGTTGGAGTCCATGGTGGCCCAAGGTATCATCATACCTGCCGGAGACGACCCTTCAGATTGGTGCCGTCGCACCTTGACTGTATCCACGACGTGCTCACCAGGTGCAGCAAGTTCGGAATTACCCTCAACAAGAACAAGTTTGTGGTTGCCGCACCGTCTGTGAACTTCTGTGGGTACACCATCTCAGGTGATGGTATTTCGGCTGACCAGAACAAAGTACCTGCTATCAGGGACTTTCCGACCCCGACCAACTTGACCGACCTGAGATCATTCATGGGCTTGGTCAACCAGCTGGCCGAGTTCACCCCCGACATCGCCGCTACTGCCCAGCCTCTCCGCCCCCTCATGAGCCCCAAGAGGACATTTCTGTGGAACCCAGACCATGATGAGGCCTTCCTGCGCGTCGTCAGCCCTTGTGAGTCCACCCATTCTCGCCCTCTTCGACCCAGATCTGCCCACCCTTCTTCAGACTGATGCATCGCGGCTTAATGGCATTGGCTACGCCCTTCTGCAGGACCATGGCGATGGCCATCTGCGGCTAGTCCAGTGTGGCTCTCGATTCCTGGCGGATGCCGAGACCCGCTACGCAACCATCGAGCTGGAAATGTTGGCCGCTGTCTGGGCAATGTCGAAATGTAGACTATATCTACAGGGCCTACAGAACTTCACATTGATGACTGATCACCGCCCACTCATCCCTATCATCAACCACTACACGTTGGATGCCGTGGAAAATCCCCGCCTCCAGCGCCTGAAGGAGATCTCACCCAATGTCTTCACAGCCGTGTGGCGTGCCGGCAAGTTGCTCTGCACCCCTGACGCCCTATCTGGAGCCCCTGTCAGCCACCCCACACCAGAGGATGAGATCGCCTGTGCCAATGCCGCCGCCCACCTCAGGACAGTAGTGACCACAAAGGACGTCATCAACCCAGGAGAATCTTCAGTTCAAGATGCCGACAGGACTCTACAGGATCTTCGAGCTGCAGCAAGAGCGGACGCTGCGTATGTCCGCCTACTCGACTGTGTCACCTCAGGATATCCTACCAACCGGTATGACCTCCACAACTCCTTGCTCCCATACTGGAAGATACGGGACGACCTCTACGCTGATGGTGACCTCGTCCTCTATGGCCCTAGGATCGTGGTTCCTGCTGCTCTCCGCCGCCGCACCCTACAGCAACTTCACGACAGTCACAGAGGTGTGGAGGCCACCAAACGCAGAGCAAGGCAAGCTGTCTTCTGGCCGGGGATAGATTCCGACATCGCCAGCACTGTCCATGCTTGCGAATCGTGCCAGATCCTCCAGCTTAGCCTCCAGAAGGAACCCCTCATGAACGACGACAACCCTACAAGGCCCTTCGAGTCCGTTTCGGCCGACTTCTTCATGGTGGCTGGGAAGTCCTTCCTGGTTGTGGTCGACCGTCTCTCGGGGTGGCCTGTCGTCGTCCCCTGCAAAGGCGACACTACTGCATCTGCGACCATCAGGATCTTCTGTCGCTACTTCTGTGAAGTTGGTGTTCCCCTCCTTCTGAGGATCGATGGAGGCCCACAATTCACCAGCCACGATTTCCGGGACTTTATGGAGCGATGGGGAGTCCGCCATGTGGTAACATTATCGCATTACCCACAATCGAACGGCCATGCCGAGGCTGCAGTGAAGTCTATCAAGCACCTCATCCTTAAGACTGCGCCCTCTGGCAACATTGACTGTGAGGACTTCGACCGGGGTCTCTTGGAACTCCGGAACACCCCCAACTTCACTGGCCGCTCCCTGCTAAATTTGTGTATGGTCATCATCTTCGGACATGTCTCCCTGCCCATCCCCGAGCATTAAATAAGGAGTGGCAGACCAAAGCCGAGGACTGTGACAAACGTGTAGCCGACCGTGCCGAGCAGGTTAAGACCCGGTACGATGCGCACGCGCAACCCCTCCCAGGTTACGTGTCGGTCAGCAAGTTCGGATTCAAGACCCTACATCGCAACGCTGGGACAAGGTGGGGGTTGTCATGAGTCTTGGCAAGTCCAGGGACTACGAAGTACGTCTCGCTAGTGGCCATGTGTGGTGGCGTAACCGCCGCTTTCTCCGCCCTGTGCCACAGAGTGTTGACCCCCTCCCCCAGTCCCCTGTGGCCCATTGCAATGACCAGAAACAGATGTCCTTAGATTATAACCCCTCAGTTACCCCACGTTGTTCAGTACGACTCAAGGAAAAGAAGTCCGCTCGAGATTGAACTACAAGCGTGAGGGGGGAGGGAGGTGTATGTACTGTATATGATAAATAGTACCTATTTATATAGTACCTACCCACTACTTCTAGTGGTTCAAGGATTGTGTGGGTGAGAATGAAAGTAGGAATACAAACGTGGGTGATTGTATGCGTGTATGCCTCGACAGAGGATATACTTGAAAGAAAGAAAGAGGAGTTCTGGATGAATGTGGAGGCGTGCCTGGAGAAGTTTGACAAGAACGAAAGAATATTTCTGATTGGGGATATGAATGGTAAGGTGGGTGATAGGAAAGTTGAGGGAGTGGTGGGAGGGTGGGGGATACCATCAGAGGTGAATGGGAATGGTAGTGCACTTGTGGACGTATGTGTGGGGAGGAGGCTGTGGATAGCCAACACCTTCTTCCAACACAGAATGATCCACAGGTACACATGGAAACGGATGTTGACAATGAAGGATAAGACAGTGGTGGAACGAAAGTCATTGATTGATTATGTATGTGTGGATGAACGAATGAAGAAATCTGTGATGGATGCTAAGGTGCATAGGGGTATTGGAGGGGGTCTGTCTGATCATTATGTAGTGGTAGCTAAGGTTAGGATACTACAATTAGGTAAATACAAAAGAAGTGGGTGAGGAGAGCTGGAAGGAGACGAGAGGGGGGTGGAATGGTGAGGAGGGTGGAGAGGTTGCAGGAGGAGGAAGTCAGGGAGGAGTACAAGAGAGCAGTGGAAAGACGACTAGGTGGGTTCGACCTGGAAGTTATGGAGGAAGTGGAGGAGATGAGCAAGGTGTTTAACCCTTCTTTGGCAGCGCGCAACTTATGTCGTGTGAAATAAATTTGGACTAAGTGGCGGTTCACAACTTATGTTGTGTGCCATTTTCAGCACGTAATGTTGCAGAGAGAGAGAGCGGAGCGGTGTGAGGAGCGTAGTAAGGCAATGACCGCCGCCCACCACCGCGGTGGGCCAACTGAAGTGAAAACCACCCTTCCATTCCCCCTCACACTCGCTACACAGGGAATTATGTAAGGAAAGTACCTAATTACATGGTTTTTGCACTCGTGTTACGCGATCGTTGCAAGAAAACCAGTGGTCGTACAAGGATGGTTGCGGAGTCATTGGAAAGCTCTGTTTATGCCCTTTCAGGGATAGATACTTGTTTTACGCTCTGGGTCTTATTTAGGCATGAAAATTATCACGTAAACAACCCTATTTAGGGTAAAAACACCCAGCTGGGCGGTACATATAAATTACCGCCTAGGCCGCTCGTAAGGTGTTAAGGATGAGATCTATGCAGCATGTGAGGAGGTGTGTGGAGTGAGGAGAAGAGGGAGGGGAGTGAAAGGTACAGCATGGTGGACAGAAGAGGTAAGAATAGCTGTGGAAGAAAAGAAGAAAGCATATAGAGAGTGGTTGGGTAGTAGAGGGAATGAAGATTCCGAGAGACAGAAACGAGCGAGGTACGTGGAGAGTAAGAGGGTGGTGAAGAGAGTAGTGAAGGAAAGTAAGAGTAGAGTAGATGAGGAATTTGGAAGGAATCTGAGTGTAAAATGGAGGGAGAGTAAGAAACTGTTCTGGAAAGAAGTCAAGAAAGTTAGGGAAGGTAGCAAGGGAAACAGTAAGGGTGTGAAAGATAAGAATGGGAGAATGCTAGCCGAGAAGCAAGAGAGAGTCGAAAGATGGAGGGAGTACTTCAATGAGTTGCTAAATGTAAGGAATGAAGAGCCAGCAAACATAGCTGGATATGGTATGGGAGGGAGAAGAAGAGAAGTAGTGGAGGAGGAGGTGGGGATCAGGAGGTCAGAAGTGTGGGAAGCCATGAAAAGAGTGAAGTTGGGGAAAGCACCAGGAACAGATGGAGTGTGTGGGGAAATGTTGAGGTATGGTGGTGAGATAGTGATAGAATGGGTATGGAAAATGTGTAAACTAGCATGGAAGAAGGGGAGTACACCCGATGACTGGAAGACTGGCATAATAGTCCCCCTATATAACATACATACATACATAAAATTTTAAGACTGAGTGTTCCACACATAAGTGCAGTTTCAGTCTCTTGTCCTAATGGCGGCATTCCAGGCAACCCTGTTAAGGGCTGCTTCACTTGTCAAGTTCTTGGATTTGAGATCGGCGCGTATAGTCCGATCCCAGGTCTTCCTCGGTCCACCCCTTGGTGCAGCTCCCTCCACAATCACAGACCTGCATTTTTTCACCCAATTTTGTTCATCCATTCTCTCCACATGTCCATACCATCCCAGTCTACTTGTACGCATCACCTCGCTAATACTCTTTATACCTAAACGTCTCCTCAGCTCAACATTTGTTATTCTATCCTGTAGCCTGGCCCCACACATCCATCTCACCATTCTCATCTCATTACGCTCCATTCTGTTGACATCCTCTACTTTAACGGCCCATGTTTCTGAGGCATACGTCATTGCACTTCTAACACATGAGGCATACACCTTTCCCTTCAGGGGGAGAGGCATTCTTTTCATGGTCAGGATTGGCATCAATTCTCTGAACTTCCCCCAGCCACACCTAATTCTAGCAACAGTGGCAGCCTCAGCCCCACCACCGGCAGAGATGGTATCTCCTAGGTAACAAAACTTGTTCACCAGCTCCAAAGACTCATTTCCAAAATTCACAGCCACAGGATCATCACTTAACACAAGCTCGCCTTTGCACACTACGCACTCAAATTTCTCTATTTCTGACTTATCCTTCGGCAGGGGCCCCTTTATTCTACTACAGCGCTTACTCCCATGGTGTACCCAACATCGACAGATGCTACATTGAATTGAATAAGGGCAAAGGGGAAAGAGGACTGTGTGGTAACCACTGAGGAATATGTCTTCTAACCGTAGTAGGGAAGGTATACAGTAGGGTAGTGATTGAGAGAGTGAGAGTGAGAACGGAGAAATGGATAGGCGACGAGCAGGGAGGTTTTAGGAAGGGAAGAGGATGTGTAGATCAGATTTTAACCTGAATTGTGTTGTGGAGAAATATCTGGAGAAGAAACAAAAGGTGTATGTTGCCTTTATGGACTTGGAGAAGGCCTATGACAGAGTGGATGGAGAAGTTGTTGTTGTTGTTGATGATGCTTTTATTTTATACTAGCCCACTGGGCCTAGGCCCTCTCAAGGCTAGTGGTGGAGGAGGTGGTACAGAGTTTAAAGTCACGTATATGTCAGTAGTTATATGTCATTGTATAAATTTATCGCTCTCAGGAAGTGACGAATAGGGGTGAAATTGAAAGAGTCTGAGTCAGAGAGGATGCCATGTAATGAGGTGTTCAGCAAGAATCTCCGTCTTTCAGATGCATAGACGGGACAAATACAAAGAAAGTGAAAAACAGTCAATGATGTATGACAATGTTGGCATTCAGGTGGCGGACCACGAGGGGTGGACATCAGGTAACCATGTGTGAGGCGTGTGTGGCCTAAACGTAATCTAGTTAATAGGGTTTGGTCTGCACGTGAACCATTAATTGAAGAGGGCCACAAGTGTATGTCATCCTTAATGGAGCGAAGGTGGCCAGTTAATGGTTGCGCTCTCCACTCAACTCGCCAAGCGTCATAAACATGGCGACGGAGGACAGGGAGCATATCCTCCGAACGCAGCAAAGTAGTAGAGGGTGCACCATGACACGCTTGCTTAGCGAGGAAGTCTGCACGCTCATTCCCGGGAATTCCTACATGCGCGGGGATCCAGCACAGTGTGATGGAACGAGTAGCGCACTGTAATTTGTGTATTGTGTGGATGATAGTCTTGACCAATGGGTCCTTGGGGGCAAATACACATAAGGCTTGCAGCGCACTCTTTGAGTCACTACAGATAACGACCCGTGGAGAGTTCCTCGACAATGAAGAGATGGTGCTTAAAGCACCTTGAATAGCCCATAATTCAGCAGTGAAAACCGTGGAGTGATGGTGTAAGGTACTTTGATACAAGCCATGGTCTGAGACTGCAGCGCAACCCACGGCATCCGCAGTTTTCGAGCCATCGGTGTAAATGAAAACAGCCGGGATGTGATCATCAAGATGTTGTAAAGCGAGATGTCGACATTGAGATGGGGCTTGGGCATCAAGTTGATCCGCTAAGTGAAAGCAAACTGTAGGGTGTTTTAGGGTCCACGGAGTGATGTGACTAGGAGGGGGAGTTATGGGAGGAACGGTGATACTGTAAGTGGAGAGCAATTGGCGAGACAACATTGGGAATGGCACTGGAATGTTTGAACGATAGTTAGCTGTGGAATGGAATAGTTCTGGTAGAGTCGGGTCATGACGGAGGCGAACAGCCGTACGCATGAGGACTAATCGACGGTGGTAGGCTAGAGGTAAGGTCCCAGCCTCACATAGGATATTGGAGACACGAGAGGAACGGAATGCCCCCGAGCTAATGCGGATGCCCAAATGGTGTACGCTGTCGAGGGTTCCTAATGTGGAAGCAGAGGCCGTGCCATAGACAGGGCTACCATAATCTAGGGCTGAGAGGATGGTAGCTCTGTAGAACAGTAAGAGCGTAGCGCGATCTGCGCCCCAATGGACTCGTGCGACTGTTTTCAGAACATTCATTCTCTGGAGGCAACGTGCCTTTAAGCAGGCAATGTGACTCTTCCAATTGAGGTGAGTATCAAAGATTAAACCAAGGAACCTGGTATGTGGAAGGATCTGAATATTAGAATGTCCCATGGTGAGAGTAATGGACTGTTTACGTAAATGTCGAATATTTCTATAGAATACAACGGCGTTAGTCTTTTCAGCAGAAAATTGAAAACCAGCAGTGGATGCCCAAGAGTGGATGGATTTTAGAGCAATGTTGAGACGCCGTTGTATGTGAGTCAGACTGGGAGAAGTATAATATATTGCGAAGTCGTCCACATACAAGCTATACGATATTTCAGGTGGGAGGCTGCGTATGACACTATTGATCGCCATAATAAAGAGTAAGCTGCTAAGGGCACATCCTTGTGGTATTCCATTAATTTGTGACATAATGTCCGATAGGAGACCATTATTTTTGACCTGGAATGTACGGTTAGAGAGAAAATTTTGTAAAAAGCAGGGAAGAGGACCCCGCATGCCAGAATCGTGTAAAATTTTTAAAATTCTGTGTCTCCATGTTGTGTCATAAGCCTTAGCAATGTCAAAAAATATTGCCACTGTGGGTTGGTTCTTGGAGAACCCATCACGTATTTGGTGTTCAAGGCGAATAAGTGAGTGCAGTGTAGAACGGCCAGGGCGGGAACCATTCTGATATGGGGATAGGAGGGCATGTGACTCAGCGTAATGTAAAAGTCGAGGATTGATCATTTTTTCCATTAATTTGCAGAGGCATGAGGTAAGCACAATCGGTCTGTAATTTGTGGGAAGACTATGATCTTTTCCAGGCTTCGGTACGGGTATAGTGTAAGCATGCCGCCAAGATGGTGGGAAGTAGTTACTTATCCAAAACTGATTGTACAGTTGTAAAAGATGTTGTAGCGCACGTGGATGGAGGTGACGGATGAGAGCGTACGAGAATCCATCCGGGCCAGGAGTAGTGTCTGTACACAGGTCGAGCGCGTGTCGCAATTCCGGAATTGAAAAAGGGGTGTTATATTCATGTGTTTTCCCGCTATGAAAAGATAGCGGGCGAGATTCCTCCATACATTTATAACGAAGAAATTGACGAGGCAATGACTGGTCTGAGCTGACGTGACAGAAATGTTTGGCATGTATGGCAGCGATGTCAAGGGGGTCATGTGTAAGCGAGTCCGAGGCAGGGTCTTTGAGTGGAGAGAGTGGAGGCCGTACAGTGCGTCCGTTGATACTGCGAAACTTTTTCCATAAAGTAGAGAGAGGGGTGCGGGAAGTGAAGGACGAGATATATGATCGCCATGAAAGTATCTTGTTGTCAAGGATACTGCGTTTGACAACTGCACAGATCTTGTTATAGAATGTTTTAAGGGCAATTTTTTCAATAGTGATGGTTATAAGGTCAAAGTAACGATTAGTGGAAAAAAGTCGGGGGGAAACAGTCCTTAAACGCCGCTGCCTAACACTCAGACGCTTAAGAAGGCGTTCCACACGATGCTTGAATTTTATCATTTGGGCTAGAGTGGGCGTCCACCAAGGGACCTGGCGAGGGTGCGTCAGCGAGGAGGTAAGCGGGATATGAGTGCGAGCAATGGAGTTCAGGAAGGACGAAAAATAATCAAAATTGTGTGCAGGGGAGGAGGTAGGGGAGAAGTCCGAAACGTCTGCAGAGGAGAGCGTATAAGACGTCCAATCGGCTTTAGAGAGATTATAACTCGATATTTGAGGGGAGGATGCAGGGCACAAATACTTAAGGAGTATAGGGTAGTGGTCGCTGGAGAAGCGATCCTGTAAAACTGACCAGTCAAATAGGGGAGCTGCGTCATCCGAGGCAAAGGAAAGATCAACAGCGGAAAATGTACAGTGGGTAGCAGATCTGTAGGTGGGGGTGTCAAAGTTGAGACAACAAAGAGTAGAATGAAGGAGATATTTTTCAATTTTATTGCCTGGGATGTCTGTGTTTGGGTTGTCCCAAAGGGGAGAGTGTGCGTTAAAGTCGCCCAGAATAAGGTACGGTGGGGTCAGTTGTTGTACTATTTGATGAAGGTCTGAAGTATTGTAATGACAGGAGGGTTGATTGTAGGAGGAGCAAACAGTCAAGGAAGGAAGGTTTGGCAATGAAATGGAGACGGCAGTTGTTTGAAAAGGGTTGGGGTCAAGGGTGACAGGAACAAATACGCACTTATAGTGCACAAGGATGGCCGTTCGGAGATGTGATGGGGTTATAGGGGAGCTAGCAGCAACAGTATAATGCCTGGGGGGGACAACAAAATTGCCTACATGTTGGAGGCAAATGCATAATGGTGAATATAATTTAAGTAATCGTTGTAATTCTCCCATACGGAGGCGAGTGTGGTATCCGTTTATATTCCATTGGAAAATGTTATATACCATCAAGAATAGGATTGTCAGAGTCAACGACAATAGTGGTCTCTTGAAGAGAGTCTGGTAAAGGTTGTGAGTGTGGAGAGGGTTGTGTGGATGGAGGTGAAGGGGTAGATGTAAGGTCTGTAAATTTTTCAGAAATAGCTGTGAATTGTGTGACAAGTTTAGGAACAAGGGTGGGGCAGTGGAGGAGTTTTTGGCGCAGAGTGTTCATAAATAGATAAGCGGAGGTAACATCTTCATCAGGGTTAGGGGGAAGTGTACGTGTGGTGACAAATTCCTGCGTCCGAGCAAGGAGGCAGGGATCCGTGGCACAGATATGGGGTGTGATGTAATTACGGAAACAAATTGGACATCCACATTTGTCAGGTGGGACATTGGTGTGACATATCAATACAGGAGATTGTGAGGGGCTCGGGGTATGATGAGTCTTTATCGAAGGTCCGTCAGATGATGGTGTCGTAGGGTTAGCAGGAGTTTGTGGGGGAATGTCCCTAGGTTTGGGAGCATCGGGATCTGGGCAGTGGGGAGCGGCTAACGGAACATGTCGCTCAAGGTTACAGGGAGGATCAGGCGTGGTGAGGGTGGTACGCACATTGACAGGAGGTTGGTGAACATCAAATCGGGATTGTGATAGCTCTATATTAGTCAAGTCAGAATCCAACAGGTTATTGTCCTTCAGGAATCTCTGCATCAAGTCCTTGGGCGTAGGATCAGATTCACAAATATGGGTGACACAATAACAAGTAGTCGGGTGAATTTGAGCATCTTCCGCTGGAGCTCGCTTGGAAAGAAATTTGTGAAGATGTTCGGTGAGTACTGTACGGGTAGAAGTCTTGTGCTGAAGTAGAAAGAATCGGCCGCAGGTATGGCAGCCACAGTCCGGATCGTGGGTAGGCATAACCCACGTCTGTGTGGTGGAACCGAGTTTCGAGGTCCGGGATAATGACCGGATAGGACTTGCAACCTTACGCTTTTTCCGAGGCTGCGACTGGGTGGAGTGAGATTGGGGAGAAGTCTCTATATCTGGTACTGTGTTACATTCCATGAGGTTCTCTTCGGCAGTCATGTTCCAAAACTCAGTATCATCGGTCAAGTTAGTAAATCCCTCGAACCTGTTAGAGGTGGATAGGTCCGGGGAGTTAAGGTGAACTAAACGGAAGGTATCATTGGTGGGGTAATGTTGTGGGCTAATAGGAGGTGCCGGAGGCTGCTCTGGACGCTGGTGGTCAGAGGAGTCAGCGGGTGTAGTTGATTCATACCGTCGATATGGAGGAGATTTACCTTCCTGCCTTAATTGTGCTGCAGCAGACCGGAAGGGGAGTCCTTTTGTGGCCTGTATTTGTTAGTAGTCTTGGCAAATCCAACGTCAAGGCTATTAACCTAATTGCAATGACGACTTGTCTATTTTGACTGCTATGTCGTCATTCCAACCGCGGTTAAAAAGAAAACGTCTAGAGTCTACTCCTTATCTTGCTCTAGGAGACGTTGTACATTAACCAAAACTACCACCGAAGGTGAACAAAGTATAGAAGAGAAGAAAAAGGGGTTTACCTTAGTTACCGCTCAAGGCCCCATCCCGTGTTCCGTCATGCGCCGATCCCTGTCGAACGTGCGCATGAGCGACCCTCTCTTGTTATCATTTTTTCACGCGTCGCCATTGTTGAGTCCGCTTTTGTTGTGCTCCTTCAATTCACCCTGTTTTAGGTTCGTTTCGGCTTTTCTGGCCTTCTTTTTGTTAGACAGATGTTACGTGATCTAGGGCACACGTAAATGGGCTCCTCAGTGTGTTTAATGGAGACGCGTGTGGAAATAGCTACCGAAGGTACGGGGGCGCCTCGCGTTCCTCGTATGTGTTTTTTTCATTCCTTTCTCTTTTCATATTCTTTTTTCCTGTTAGTCTGGGCATAGTTTAGCTTATTTTAGCCTAGCTTGTTTCTCATTCAGGAATTGCTATGCCCTATGAGTTTTCATATTTTCATAGCCTAGGTGTACAGTTGGTTCACAATCTGAGATTTCGTGGTGGCGGTGCTGTTTGTAGGGTTTGTGTCGGCCGCATTATTAGCGTTATTCCCGAGTCCCCCCTTTCGAGCCTTCACTGTGTCTCAAGGGCCTGGGCGCTTGGTGGTTCGTGATATCCAGGGGTACCCCACGGGGGCCTCTCCCTCACACCACAGGGTTTTTCGCCCCTGACACATTCTCTCCTCACGGCTAGGCCACCCTTTTTCTCGCCAGTTTCATTTACTGGTTTTTGTGTTCCCTTACTGTTTTCACCTCCATCCTTTCATTCCCTTTTGCCCAATCCTGGGGTACCCTACGGGGGCCCCTGTTTGTGCCAAACCACCCTTCCTGCCACTTCTCCTCATGGGCTTTGCTCTATCTCTGTGGGTGGGGTGGTTCCTGGGGGATGTGCCTCCTCTCCCCTGGTGTGTCTTCCTTGCCTCTCCCTTGACCGGTTGAGTCAGGATATTATCAAGGAAGACACTGCTCAGCTTGATGGCCATCGTCGCTTGGAGTCATAAGGAGTTGACGCTTTTTTCTGGGCCTGTGTTGGTATTCCCTAGACGCTCCTCTCGCTTTTTCGGCGCCGGACCATCTCGGCCGGTCCCGCAAATTTGCGGAGTGCTCGATTCGGTCCACGGACGTTTCGGCTCCCCGCAAATTTGCGGAGATCGCTGGGGGGTCTCGCGGTGAGGCGGGAGGGTTGTGTCAGTACGGTTATGCCTCCATTGGCCCGCAAATTTGCGGTTATAGTTGGCTTTCCCGGTGACCCTTTTTTGTGTCATCTTGTTGCCTGGTACTATATTGGTGTATGCACTTTCCTGGTGTTATGGACCCTGCATGTGAGGTGTTGAGTGGTGGTTAACACTTTCTCCATCTTTGCAGGTTCTGCTTGTGCTCTTCCGCCTCACCCGCCCTCCTCACCTCCATCGGTGCTCCCGGTTTAGAGTGAGTACGACTTCCAGTTTGCATGTGTGTTCCTGTTTACCCATGCTCATTCCCTGGTTTTTATTGGACATTATCTTCACTTACTCCGTCAACGTGCTGCTTATGGTGTGTGTTCTTCCGTTGCAGGTGGGATGCCTTGCTTTCGCCAGGGCTGTGGCTCCCCGTGCTTGGAATGCCACAGGTCCTGCTTACGCCACTCTCAATGTGTGTCCTCTACGGCCTACCTCCCTGCTTTGTGTGGCCCGTGTATGGACCTGGTGGATGTGGTGGACCATCACCCTGGTTCCTCTGACGCGGCAGTGGCCTCTGCATCCCTTCAGTCTGTGTGGGCGGTGGTCTCCCACCACATTAGGACTGTGGGCCACCGTTCCCCGGCCTTTGTTGACGACCGGATCCGCGTCGCCCTGGGCATCCCTGACCCGTCTGGTGGCCGTTTACCTGGCCCTCTCCCTGCTCGGGCCCTCCTCCCTGAGTCCCGTGGTCGGTCGTCACATCGTCGGGTGGATCCCCAGCTCCGTCCACGCTCTCGCTCTCCTCGTCGCTCGTCCTCTACTGCCCCTCCTCGTCCTCCTACTCCCCTTGACTCCGCCGTTCACCCTCGTCATGGTTCTCGCCCTGAGGCCGGGGTTAGCGTCTCTGCCCCTGTACGCCCTCCCCTGGCCTCTCCGGATAGGGGCTCTACTACCTTCCGCCCGCTTCCCCTGCACAAAAGACGTCCTCTTCATTTGTCCTCTACGCGCGCGGATGTTCATGCTGTAGCTGGCCCTCTGCTCCCTCCTTCTACTCTGTCCAGGAGGGTCCGCCAGGATTTAGTTGCTTCTCCTCCTACTTCTCCTGCTTCGGTGCCTCTTCTTCCTTCTAGGTCTCGTCCCAAGGTGGAGGTTCCTCCCTCCTCCGCCTCGGTGTCGGGCCGCCCTGTTCTCTCAGCCCCGGGGATCCTTGCTCTGTTTCCCCCCGCGGCTCCTTCTGACCTCCTTTCACCCGGCCAGCCTTCCCCCTCCCGTCATCCTGCTCCTCTTCCTTCTTCTATTCCTGATCTTCGCTTGCCGGCTCCCCGTGAGGGTACCCCGCCGCTTGACTCGGTAGAGTATAGCGAGGTTTCGGGGTCCCCTTTCTCGGGGGCTGACGTGTCGCTGGAAGAGGGGGATGGTGATGTTTCCCCCTCGGGCGTTAGTGATCGGGAACGAGACCCTCAGGACCGCCACGGCCGTCATCGCTCGCCTTCTTTGGGCCGCGACGCTGCTGTTTCGTGTCGTGGGTCTCGCTCTCGCTCACGCTCGCCCCTGCGGGCCGAACTATCTTCGGGGGGGTCGCCTCTCTCGGATCGATTTTCGGCTATGCAGGGGTGGGTTGTGTCACACTTCGACGCGCGCTTGGAGGCGATGCAAGAATCCCTCTTATCGCGCTTCTTGGCGGTGACACAACCTCAGCGCCTCACCCAACCTACCCCTGCTTTGGTCCCCCTCCCCTCTGCGGTGGACCACATTCCTTCTCGCCCTGCTTCTCCGCCTGCCCGGTCGTCGGCTAGTACTGCTCCTGCCCTGGCTCAGGTGGTTGCCCCTGCTGTCTCACATGCGGGGGTCCTCCGTCTGCTAGGGCAGGGTCCGCGCTTGCCCCCCATCCAGAAGGCCAAGGTCCCGTCGCGGACTATGCCGCTCCTCTATGGCTCCTTGGCTGTTTGGAAGGGGGTGCAGGCCTCCCACCCGGAGCGTGCTACCGACTTCCCGTCAGGTGAGAGGGCCCTACCTTCGGACTGGTCGGTCCAAATTAATGATAAAATGCAGTTCAGGGCGATCAGGGTGGATGGTCAGGTGGCCGACGTGGAGGTGCGGGCGTACCCGACAAGGACTGACCTTCAGTACTTTTCGGTGAAGCCCAAGCCCCCGTCTGCTCCTCGAACTAAGCTCTGGTCAGACTTCAGCCGCCAGGACATCCTTCAGGATGTTCAGTCCCTGGCTGTGTTAACGGGACTGTCCTCCTATGGGACGGGTTTGTGCGACGACGGTAAGCCTGGCTTAGCCGTCGTGCTCGATAATCCTCTCCCATTGGAGGCCTGGTTTGCTGAGGCCTTAGACTTTGCCAACCGTTCCGTCGACAGATCTATTTCAGTCCCTCCCCCAGAGTCGTCACTGCTTTTGCCTCCTCTGGTATCTGTCGGCGGATTGGATGGCAAGTTCTGGTCCTGGATTAGCGCTCCCAAACTTGAAATTTGTGCTATTGCTAACCCGTTCTTCTCCCACCCAGATAAGTCCTCTGTCGACAGGGATTTTACCTTGCGGCAGAGGGTGGCGAACTTATTGTCTTGTCTTCTAGGTTCCCTCCAGACGTCTGTTCACCACCTGCGACTTATCGAGGCGACTGCACCTGGCGATCTTCGCGAGGGCTTGGACCACGTTCGGCGGATCCACCTTCAGCTCGCGGTGTCTTTGGTTCCCGAGCTGAAGGCGGTTTTGTGCGAGGCAACTCGACAACGCCAGACGGTAAGGTCCTCGTTCTGCCGGAAGGCCCCTTTGGATATTCGTCAGGGTCTGTTCTACTCTGAGCTATATACATCGGGGCTTTTTGCGCAGGATGCTTGGGAACGCTACGCTTCTCTGTCAGCGGACCCTGCTTACGACACGCAAAGACGCGCTGTGTCGCGACCAGGGTCTTCGCAGTCCCGTCCTTCTGCCGGTCCCCTTCGGGGTGCTGCCGCCACTGCTGCCGCCAAGAAAGGGCGCAGGAAAGGGAAGTTGCCGGCCAGAGCGTCGGTTCCGCCTCGCACTTCTGCTCCTGCTCCCTTTCATCCCCGCCGAGAAGGGGCTGGCCAGCCTTCCACTTCCGGCCGCACTTCGACGGGGTCAGACGCACGACGGACAGGGGATGGGGTGACCCGCCCTTTTCGGCGAGGTGGGGGGGGTAGGGGTGGTCAACGTGGCTCTTATGACCGCAGGGACCGTCCCGGGGGACCCTCCACGTCAAAAAATGTGTAGGTTCTCCAGGTCGGTCTCCTCCTTGTTATCCTTCTCGCCTCGCAGAAAGGGTCGCTCACCTCATCTCGGGGGCTCCCACAGGTTATTTTCGCCCTTGCGCCCTTCGGTGGCCACGAGGGACGTGGGGGCGGAAGATTGCACGGAGGGGTCTAACCTGGAGATGGAAGTCCAGACCCCCACTCAGCTCTTGTCAACGAAGCCGGCCTGTCTCTTCGGAGGTGGCCGACGTGATTACATCCATGCACGAGCAGGGAATCGTCAAGGAGGTGAAAGCCGGTCACCCGGTTTTCCTCTCCCGTGTTTTTCTGGTACCGAAGAAGGACTGCGACGCGATGCGACCGGTGGTGGATCTGTCGGCCCTCAACGGGCACATCGTGAACACACGGTTTCGGATGCTGACGGTGCACCAGGTACGACTGGCCCTGCGACCTCTGTCGTGGGTAGTGTCGCTGGACCTCAAGGATGCGTATTGGCACGTTCCTATCCATCCTCGTTTCCAGCGATTCTTGGCCGTTCAGACTTCCGATCGTGTGTTCATGTTCGACAGACTTCCCTTCGGTCTCAACATCGCGCCGCGGATCTTCTCGAAACTGGTAAAGCAGGCTCTGGATCCTCTCCTCAGGGGCGGCCTCCAGATCCTGTTTTACTTGGACGACTGGTTGATAGTTTCAGACACCCTAGAACAGTGCGTCCACGACACCCTCACAGTAGTTCAACACATCACACAGTTAGGGTTCAAAATCAATATTCCCAAGTCACGCCTGACCCCGTCGCGTGTCGTGACGTGGGTAGGTCTCGAATGGGATCTGACCAACGCTACAGTGACCCAGAGTCAGCCAAACGCGGTGAAACTTCGCAGGAAGGTCTTCGCCGTGTTGCACTCGGTCTCCCTCACGAGGAGGATCTGGGACTCGTTAGTGGGTTCACTGAATTGGGCCGCTCTGACCATTCCCTTAGGGAGGCTCAGGCTGCGCCGCCTAATACTCATGGGCAACAAGGTGTTTCCGTTGGCCCCTATGGATCGGCTCATGCCGATCCCGCGTACCATTCACAGACACTTAGGACACTGGGTTGCTCGGGGCACGCTCTCTGCGGCTGTGCCCTGGACCGCCCCCCCGCCGACGATCTGGGTAGATACAGATGCGTCGAGCGAGGTAGGGTGGGGTTACCAATCCAACCTGGGACATCAACATCACGGCAGATGGGTGGGACACACACACCTACACATCAATGCCCTCGAACTGTTGGTTCCCTTGTTCTTCCTGAGGGACCACGCGCTGGCCCTTCGGGGAACGTCGGTGGCCTTCAGGATGGACAATCAGACAGCTGTCCACTGTATCCAAAAGCAGGGGTCCTCCAGGTCTTTGACTCTGTTGGGGATCTCAGAGAAGTTGTTCTTCCTCGCGAACCGACACAACATCTCCCTGCACGCCTCCTACCTGCCCGGGACTGCCAACCTGTGGGCGGACGCCCTGTCGCGAGGACAGGGCGTTCTTGTAGAATGGGCAATGAAACAGACTGTATTCGACGACCTCGCAGCATCCTGGGGTGTTCCGGAGGTCGACTTGTTCGCATCGAAGGAGACGCGCAAGTTGCCTCAGTACCTATCCCTCCGGACTCGCACTCCGGAGGGGGGTCCGGACGCTTTCATGGAAGACTGGAACAGGTGGCAGTCGATATACATATTTCCGCCACCAGACGCACTGTTGATGTGCAAAGTCCTCGCGAGGCTGCGGCTGTACCGCGGCAGAGTCTGGCTAATAGCGCCTCTGTGGCCAGCCCAGGCTTGGTACTCCCGGTTGAAGCGGTGGTGCCCGAGTCCGGTCCCTCTCCCTCTCTCAAACTTCCACTTGAGCCAGGTTGGCGACCTGCGGACCTCGTTGGCCTTCGCATCGTGGATGTTCGTGAGGCACGGTGGCTCCCAGTCCACGGACGGGACCTGACTGACTTCCTGAAGCGTTCATGGACGTCTTCGACTTGGGGGACTTACGAGTCCCACTGGAGGTCTTTTACTAGGTGGATACAGGACACTCGCCAGACTGTTAGCTCTCCTTCCCTCGTCCTACACTACTTGTTTCACCTCTTCCGTACACGTCGCTTTCAAGTCAACACTATACGTAACCACTTGTCTGCCATCCGGGAGGTCTTTGAGTCCGTCACTGGGCTGGTCGTTCCACCGAAGGAGCTGGATTCCTTCATGAAGGCTGCCTTCAGGGAGCGACCGCCTCCGCGCCAGATCCCTCCTCAGTGGGATCTGGGGCGTGCTCTGGACCTTCTGGCTTCACACATATACACGGGATACTACACCGGTTCAGTTGCTGGAGCGTACACTCTTCCTTGTCGCTCTGGCCACTGGGGATAGGGTGTCTGAACTAGCTGCCATGTCGCGGTCCCGGGAATGCATGCGCTTCTCCCCGTCCTTGAATGTCGTCACGTTAGCCCCCTCCCCTCATTTTGTTGCCAAGAATGAGAGAGAGACCCACGTTTTCAAGCCTTTCACCATCCAGGCTTTAAAGCGTGGGCATACTCACCATGTGTTGTGCCCGGTGCAGGCCTTGCACTCCTATGTTGAGTCTGTGGCTCCGACTTCGGGTACTGCTGTGTGGGTGTCTCCTCGGACTGGTAGGAGGCTCTCGAAGGTACAGATAGGACGCCACATTTGTCGGGTCATTCGTGCCAGTAACCCTGCTTGTCGGGGTTCTGCGCACGATGTGCGATCCTTTGCTGCCTCCTTACGGTTCCTGCAGACTCGTTCGTTGCCTGACGTCGCCTCGGCGGGTTTGTGGTCTTCTGTCCATACCTTCGTCTCCTCCTACCTCTCCATGTCCATTGTTAGACCCCCTCGGCCTGTGATAGCTCTCGGGAGTCGTGTTTCCTAGGGCTCTCGCGAAGTTGCCTGGTCTTCCCCCCTAGTCACTCTTTCTTTTACTTTGTTTTCTTTAGAAAAGGGGGGGAGGGAAGTACGGGTTTGCAACACTGGATTGCAAGTTTGGGATTATGTTATATGTATACAGTACATAAGTGTTTTTGCCTCATTGAAAATTGTGTTTTGTTTATGTGATCCATGTTTTTGTTCGTTTTGGAAGAAAAGGGATTTTGTGTACAGTACTTTTTGGTTTAAGACAAGTCTATGATTTTGCATTACTATGAATGACGGGCACGTGTTAAAACTGCTCTTTTTAGCTACTCCTCAGTTTTTCACTCTTTTATTAAACTCTCTTGTTTAAATTGTGTTTCTTTGTCATTCATAATTTTGTCTTATGCATTGTTTTTTTTTGGTATGTTGGGCTTGGATGTCCTCCTCCTATTTGTTATGCAGCCTTGACGTTGGATTTGCCAAGACTACTAACAAATTGGGAGGTTTGATGTACCTCCCAACCTACCAAATAGGAAAACCTACTATTTGGTAGTAGTCTTGGAAAATCCAACGTACATATTACCCTCCCTCACGCCGGACCCCTGCCCATCCGCGTTCTTCTGCTGACGTGAGATGTGATAACAAGAGAGGGTCGCTCATGCGCACGTTCGACAGGGATCGGCGCATGACGGAACACGGGATGGGCCTTGAGCGGTAACTAAGGTAAACCCCTTTTTCTTCTCTTCTATACTTTTTTCACCTTCGGTGGTAGTTTTGGTTAATGTACAACGTCTCCTAGAGCAAGATAAGGAGTAGACTCTAGACGTTTTCTTTTTAACCGCGGTTGGAATGACGACATAGCAGTCAAAATAGACAAGTCGTCATTGCAATTAGGTTGTTGTTGTTGTTGTTGTTGTTCCCTAAGCTGCCTGGCCGAACAGCCCCGAGTCCCTGAGAAAGGCCATGGCCACGATCGGGCTTTCCCACAGAGCTCTCATTGAGTGTAGATTGTGTTGTTGGCGTAAGTGGTTGTGTGAAATGCAGTCTTCTATGATGTGTTTAATGGTATGGGGTGCTGTGTTACATCCCGGGCAGGTGTCGACAACGGAGTCATCCAGTCTCTTCTGATAGCTCAGGAGAGCTGGATGGTGTCCGCATCTCAGCCTGGCCAGGTGGACTCTGTCCTCGCGAGGAAGGGAGGATTCGGAAGGATGGATTTCGGGAGGTCGTGCATGCAGCTGCGTGTTGTCTGTGAGTGAGTGGATGGATCGGTGAGAGATATGAGTATGGATGTGCTTCTGGAAGTTGGTTCGGGGTGGGCAGGGAGGGAGAGAGGACAATAATTGTGTGTGATACCGTGTGCTGGGTGTTGTTTTGATATTTCTTGGTGTCTGTGGGTGTGTTGCCATGTAGTTTAGTGGGTGGTCTTGGTTCGTGGAGGCTGCTGCCAGGAATTGAGTGCCTCTCATGTCCAGATGGTCTTGACTTTGAGGATTTTGGTTTCTTGATGTAGGTGATCTGTGGGTGCAGTAGCTGTGCAGCCTGTAATGATCTTCAGGGCTTTGTTTTGAATAGTCTGTAAGGTCTTATGATGTGTTTCAGCTAGGTTAGAAGCCCAGGCTGGGCTTGCGTATTCCATCACTGATCTTATGTATTGTTTATATACTGTGGTGGTAGTTTCTTTGTTGTGTCCAAATTTTGTGTGAGCAAGTGACCTGAGGGCGTTAAGTCTGGGTGTCAGTTTCTTTTTAATGTTTGTGGTGTGCTGTTTGAATGTCATATGAGTATCATATGTTACTCCTAGAATTAGGTTAATAGCCTTGACGTTGGATTTTCCAAGACTACTACCAAATAGTAGGTTTTCCTATTTGGTAGGTTGGGAGGTACGTCAAACCTCCCAAAATGTAATACGTCACGATGAAACGCAAAGTGCGGGCATGTTCTGTCATTGGCTTTGTGGGACCCGTCACAATTTGCACAACGGGGCGCGCTGGCTTGACAATTGTTGAGAGCATGTTGTTCTGAGCCGCAATTTAAGCAACGCGCAGTGAGAGCCCGAAACCGTGGGGTTGAATGCCCAAGCTTCCAGCAATTTGTGCATTGTCTCGGCTTGTTAACATACCTTCGTAACTGCAGTTGGCGACCTGCAAGACGGACATGCATAGGGAGGTCATGGCGCTTAAAATAGATTTTGACAATGCGTAGTGGGGGCCGATTTCCACGCTGAGGAGCAGTATAAGTGTCAACTTTAACAACAGTGGGGTCAGTTCTTTGCAATAATTTTAAGATACGATTGGTTGAGTCTGTAAAGCTCTGATCTGCAAATTCGAAGTCGGAAGGGAGCACAACTGTGCCAGTACACTGATTCAGGAATTCATCTGGTTTACCTGTGTATCTGTCGTTGGGGGTGTCGAGGTAGGCTTGTAAGGCTTCTGATTGCTCCTGTGTTTTCACCTCAATCATGCGCTTGGCCGATCCAACAGCATGCATGGTGAAGTCACCAATATCTTGTGCGAGAGTATCGTATAGACTGAAATCATCCATAGGTTCACCAGAGACCGTGAAAAACCGTGACCAATCAGGGGGACTGAACATAGCGTTATAAGTGTCCTTCGAAGCAGGGGTATACGTGTTACGTTTACGCCTTTGTCGGTTATGCGAAGGTACGAACGGTTGAAGCGTGTGAATGGCAGAGGAAATACCGGCAAGGTCTTTTCCTGTACCTGCATCAATGGCTCGTTGAGATCGTGGAGGTACAGAAGCAGGTTTAATTGAGGTAGTAGATCCTGCATCCGGAGGGAAGATGGTAACAGATGGAGTCACAGACGGGTCAGGGATGCAAGAAGCATCCGTAGGGGTGTCAGCTGAGGGCATGCGAGCTTCTTCATTAAGGTTGTCAACGGAATGAAGAGGTAGGCTAAGGCTAGAATCATAATCTGGTAATTTAGAAGTTAAAGTCGAGACTGTGGGGTTGTCATCACTATTATTGATCACAGAGGCAGTACTGTGCATAGGAATTGATGCCGGGGAGATCACCTGATGGATCTCACTACCCGACGATGGAGAATTCGTCACAGTATCCTTAGGAGGTTTGCCAAGGTCTGTGGGTGCCATGCCTGAGTGGGGAACTCCGGCACTGTTGGCAGCAGGGAAGGGTCCTTGAGGCAGTCCAATTTCTCGCAGGGGTCGGCGTCGGAGGGGGCAATTTTAGATTCCATAGGACGAATATTTCTAAATTCATCTGAGTCAGATTCCAAACCCACCATGGAGCCACAATTAGAGGACGGGACGACCGCCCTAGGAATTCTTGCAGATATACACCCCGACTAATGCACCTTAAGGGCCGTCGATCCGTCGATCGCCGACCCAGCACAAGGGTTAGGGTTTGGCATAAAAGTTTCCCCTCGCTCTAACACGTCGGGTACCACAGTTCGACGGGGGTAGGGATTGCCGACCCACAACACCCTCCAACGAAACCAAAGAGTGAGTACGGTCGTTTACCTCATGACAGTCACGGTGCTCCCAAAGGAGGGGGCAGCGGGAAGAAGGGAAAAACGGAAAACAGAAAGGATGAGAAATGATAGGGCCCACTACAATTAGTTGGGGGCGGCAGGAAGGGTGGGCATGCGGGCATGCACTCCCCTCCTGCCGCCTCCGTCAGCCCCCGCACGTGTTCAAAAGTGAAACCAACGAAGCAGGCAGAGCGGGGGAGTGGATGGAGAAGGTTTGTGGAAAGTACAGTAAACTTCCGTTAATCCGAAGGGCAGCGGACCGGCCCTCGTTCGGATTAGTGGATTTTTCGGATTATCGGACTTTACCCCTATGAACCTGTGTATGACGAAAACATTGAGGCATTAGGCCACCCAAATGACACAATGGTGCACACACACATATCATATGTTCATGAAATCACTTCAAAAGTTTACCATTGTCATTGTAGCCTATTACCTACTTCAAAACATTCAGATTAATGGTCAAAGGAATCTGCTGCTATAAACGTCTTCTTCTTCCGTCTACTAGCGAGTTTGTCTTGCTCTTGAAGATCAGATCAGATCAGATGTGGTTCGGGAAGTAATGCCTTAACAACGGCACTTCCCTGAGAGGTTCTTGTAATTTTCATTTTGTGATTTTCCTTTTGTGATGTGCTCTGTTATATTATATTGTATTGAAAGCACCCTTGTCTTGTTGTCTTGAAAGCACCCTTGGGACGCTCCGATCACTGAACTATAAATAGTAGCGTATCGGAACGTCCAAAGGTGCATTTTCAAGCTCAAGACTAATACGTCCAAAGGTGCGTTTTCAAGCTCAAGACTGAATGCGCTTGCAGAAAATGCGGTGCAAGTCAGTAGCGCATCGGAGCGTCCCAAGGATGCGTTCAAGAGCAAAACAAAATCTCTAGCAGACGATGTGGAAGAAGAAGAAGAAGAAGGTGTTTACGTTTATATCAATAGCTTCCTTTGACCATTAATCTGAATGTTTTGAAGTAGGTAATAGGCTACAATGACGATGGTAAACTTTTAAAGTGAATTCATGAACATATGATATGTGTGTGCTCCATTATGTGTCATCCTAATGCCTCAAAAAGGGGACTTTGGGACTTCTTGAAATTTGGACCATCGGGTGAATTCGGATTTGGCCTCAAATTGAAAAATTCGGACTATTGGGAGATTCGAATCATCGGTCGTCGGATTAACGGACTTTTACTGTACTGTACTTAGAATATACGGAGTAGAGGGAAGTTGCTGAAAGCAGTGAAGAGCATGTATGAGGGTGCAAAGGCGGCAGTGCGTGTGGAGAGTGAGCAGAGCGAGTTCTTTGACCTGAATGTTGGTTTGAAACAGGGGTGTGTGATGTCCCTGTGGTTGTTTACTGTATATATGGATGGAGTAATGAAAGAAATACTATCAAGAGCAGTGGATGTTGGTGTATCGCTGAAAAGGGAGGGAATTGAGTGGAAGCTACCTATACTGCTGTTTGCGGATGACACAGTTCTGATGAGTGATAATGAATGGGAGTTGCAGGGTCTGGTAAATGAGTTTGGAACAGTGTGCGAAAAACGGAATTTGAAGGTAAATGCGGGGAAGAGCAAGGTTATGGTCTTCGAAAGGGGTGAAGTCACAGAGTGCGAGGTGAAGCTGAACGGTCAGGCTATGGAGATCGTCAACTCTTTTAAGTGTCTGGGCAGTGTGTTGAGTAAAGATGGGACTATGGATGAAGAAGTGCGGGAGAGGGTACAACAGGGGAAGAGGGTTGTAGGAACGCTAAAAGCAGTAACAAGAAATAGGGTGGTCAGTATGGAAGTGAAGAAGTCCTTGCATGACAGTGTGGTAATCCCGACACTGACTTACGGAAGCGAAGCATGGACGTTGGTTGAGAGACTCAGACCAAGAGTGAGAGCAGTGGAAATGAATTACTTAAGGAGTGCGTGCGGAGTTACATGGAGGGATAGACAGACTAATGAGGACTAATGAGACTAAAGAAGGAGGTGTGGTGTGGAGGTAGATGTGCTGGAATGTGTGAAAAGGAACAACTTGAGATGGTTCGGCCATATGGAACATATGGAAAGCAAGAGAATGACTAAGAGGGTGTACGAGAGCGAGGTGGAGGGACAGAGAGGGAGAGGTAGACCGAATGAGAGGTGGAAGGATGGAGTGAGGAAGTACATGAACGAAGGCGGTGCTGGTTGGGGGGGAGGGGCATCGACTGACTGGGGACAGAGGTGCATGGGGGCAGTTCGTTCGTGGCCACCCCTTCGGGGATCACGGCGTCAGGCAATAGATAGATAGATAGATGTATCTATGTGCATCAATATCTATATGTAACACCTCTTTATAATTAATATGTACCATAGAATTTACAGGCACTCGCCTATAAGAATTGTATCATATAAGCCCATATGGCAATTATGTGAGTTGCTCATTATCCCCGCTAGGGGTATTGTTTACAAGTAGATAGAGAGACGTCTCCACCCTCTACAGGCGCCTCCTATCAATGTACCCAACTCTCTCCTACAATAAGAACCTACTTCTAGTTTTACCAGTGTTTAACTTATCCCACCATTAAGATAAGTTCCCTGTGTACCTGCAGATCAGTCAGGATCACTCCTCTACAGGCCTAACCAGTGGAAGATAGCAATCGTATTTGCTAACTTCCTTCAATTTTAGTCAGACTATATTCGGTTTACTTTTAGAACTTAATTTGGTCTATTTCGAGATCATAGGGACTTGTGGATATTGTTGTTTTTGTTATGGTGAAGGTAATTATTAATATAAACACAAGGAGATTCTCGATCTCTCAATATTACCCTCTTTGTTTCACAGGGTTGTATGGTTGCATAATTAATGATTTTCTGTTCATCGTGGTATCTGGCTTTTCTTAGTCTGCAGGCCATATGTTTATTACTGATCACTTCATTTGCACTATTTCCAGTCTTCCTGTGAGGTACTATAGAGGGGGTTTTGGGGTTCCTATTTGTGTAGAGTTGTTGTTGATGATGCTTTTATTTTATACTAGCCCACTGGGCCTAGGCCCTCTCAAGGCTAGTGGTGGAGGAGGTGGTACAGAGTTTAAAGTCACGTATATGTCAGTAGTTATATGTCATTGTATAAATTTATCGCTCTCATGAAGTGACGAATAGGGGTGAAATTGAAAGAGTCTGAGTCAGAGAGGATGCCATGTAATGAGGTGTTCAGCAAGAATCTCCGTCTTTCAGATGCATAGACGGGACAAATACAAAGAAAGTGAAAAACAGTCAATGATGTATGGCAGTTGGCATTCAGGTGGTTGACCACGAGGGGTGGACATCAGGTAACCATGTGTGAGGCGTGTGTGGCCTAAACGTAATCTAGTTAATAGGATTTGGTCTGCGCGTGAACCATTAATTGAAGAGGGCCACAAGTGTGTCATCCTTAATGGAGCGAAGGTGGCCAGTTAATGGTTGCGCTCTCCACTCAACTCGCCAAGCGTCATAAACACGCAGCAAAGTAGTAGAGGGTGTACCATGACACGCTTGCTTAGCGAGGAAGTTTGCACGCTCATTCCCGGGAATTCCTACATGCGCGGGGATCCAGCACAGTGTGATGGAACGATTAGCGCACTGTAATTTGTGTATTGTGTGGATGATAGTCTTGACCAATGGGTCCTTGGGGGCAAATACACATAAGGCTTGCAGTGAACTCTTTGAGTCACTACAGATAACGACCCGTGGAGAGTTCCTCGACAATGAAGAGATGGTGCTTAAAGCACCTTGAATAGCCCATAATTCAGCAGTGAAAACCGTGGAGTGATGGTGTAAGGTACTTTGATACAATCCATGGTCTGAGACTGCAGCGCAACCCACGGCATCCGCATTTTTCGAGCCATCGGTGTAAATGAAAACAGCCGGGATGTGATCATCAAGATGTTGTAAAGCGAGATGTCGACATTGAGATGGGGCTTGGGCATCAAGTTGATCCGCTAAGTGAAAGCAAACTGTAGGGTGTTTTAGGGTCCACGGAGTGATGTGACTAGGAGGGGGAGTTGTGGGAGGAACGGTGATACTGTAAGTGGAGAGCAATTGGCAAGACAATATTGGGAATGGCACTGGAATGGTTGAACGATAGTTATCTGTGGAATGGAATAGTTTTAGTAGAGTTGGGTCATGACGGAGGCGAACAGCCGTACGCATGAGGACTAATCGACGGTGGTAGCCTAGAGGTAAGGTCCCAGCCTCACATATGATATTGTAGACACGAGAGGAACGGAATGCCCCCGAGCTAATGCGGATGCCCAAATGGTGTACGCTGTCGAGGGTTCCTAATGTGGAAGCAGAGGCCGTGCCATAGACAGGGCTACCATAATCTAGGGCTGAGAGGATGGTAGGTCTGTAGAACAGTAAAAGCGTAGCGTGATCTGCGCCCCAATGGACTCGTGCGACTGTTTTCAGAACATTCATTCTCTGGAGGCAACGTGCCTTTAAGCAGGCAATGTGACTCTTCCAATTGAGGTGAGTATCAAAGATTAAACCAAGGAACCTGGTATGTGGAAGGATCTGAATATTAGAATGTCCCATGGTGAGAGTAATGGACTGTTTACGTAAATGTCGAACATTTCTATAGAATACAACGGCGTTAGTCTTTTCAGCAGAAAATTGAAAACCAGCCGTGGATGCCCAAGAGTGGATGGATTGTAGAGCAATGTTGAGACGCCGTTGTATGTGAGTCAGACTGGGAGAAGTATAATATATTGCGAAGTCGTCCACATACAAGCTATACGATATTTCAGGTGGGAGGCTGCGTAGGACACTATTGATCGCCATAATAAAGAGTAAGCTGCTAAGGGCACATCCTTGTGGTATTCCATTAATTTGTGACATAATATCCGATAGGAGACCATTATTTTTTACCTGGAATGTACGGTTAGAGAGAAAATTTTGTAAAAAGCAGGGAAGAGGACCCCGCATGCCAGAATCGTGTAAATTTTTTAAAATCCTGTGTCTCCATGTTGTGTCATAAGCCTTAGCAATGTCAAAAAATATTGCCACTGTGCGTTGGTTCTTGGAGAACCCATCACGTATTTGGTGTTCAAGGCGAATAAGTGAGTGCAGTGTAGAACGGCCAGGGCGGGAACCATTCTGATATGGGGATAGTAGGGCATGTGACTCAGCGTAATGGAAAAGTCGAGGATTGATAATTTTTTCCATTAATTTGCAGAGGCATGAGGTAAGTACAATCGGTCTGTAATTTGTGGGAAGACTATGATCTTTTCCAGGCTTCGGTACGGGTATAGTGTAAGCATGCCGCCAAGACGGTGGGAAGTAGTTACTTATCCAAAACTGATCGTACAGTTGTAAAAGATGTTGTAGCGCACGTGGATGGAGGTGACGGATGAGAGCGTACGAGAATCCATCCGGGCCAGGAGTAGTGTCTGTACACAGGTCGAGCGTGTGTCGCAATTCCGGAATTGAAAAAGGGGTGTCATATTCATGTGTTTCCCCGCTATGAAAAGATAGCGGGCGAGATTCCTCCATACATTTATAACGAAGAAATTGACGAGGCAATGACTGGTCTGAGCTGACGTGACAGAAATGTTTGGTATGTATGGCAGCGATGTCAAGGGGGTCATGTGTAAGCGAGTCCGAGGCAGGGTCTTTGAGTGGAGAGAGTGGAGGCCGTACAGTGCGTCCGTTGATACTGCAAAACTTTTTCCATAAAGTAGAGAGGGGTGCGGGAAGTGAAGGACGAGATATATGATCGCCATGAAAGTATCTTGTCAAGAATACTGCGTTTGACAACTGCACAAATCTTGTTATAGAACGTTTTAAGGGCAATTTTTTCAATAGTGATGGTTATAAGGTCAAAGTAACGATTAGTGGAAAAAAGTTGGGGGGAAACATTCTTTAAAAGCCGCTGCCTAACACTCAGACGCTTAAGAAGGCGTTCCACACGATGCTTGAATTTTATCATTTGGGCTAGAGTGGGCGTCCACCAAGGGACCTGGCGAGGGTGCGTCAGCGAGGAGGTAAGTGGGATATGAGTGCAAGCAATGGAGTTCAGGAAGGACGAAAAATAATCAAAATTGTGTGCAGGGGAAGAGGTAGGGGAGAAGTCCGAAACGTCTGCAGAGGAGTGCGTATAAGACGTCCAATCGGCTTTAGAGAGATTATAACTCGATATTTGAGTGGAGGATGCAGGGCACAAATACTTAAGGAGTATAGGGTAGTGGTTGCTGGAGAAGCGATCCTGTAAAACTGACCAGTCAAATAGGGGAGCTGCGTCATCCGAGGCAAAGGAAAGATCAACAGCGGAAAATGTACAGTGGGTAGCAGATCTGTAGGTGGGGGTGTCAAAGTTGAGACAACAAAGAGTAGAATGAAGGAGATATTTTTCCATTTTATCGCCTGGGATGTCTGTGTTTGGGTTGCCCCAAAGGGGAGAGTGTGCGTTAAAGTCGCCCAGAATAAGGTACGGTGGGGTCAGTTGTTGTACTATTTGATGAAGTTCTGAAGTATTGTAATGACAGGAGGGTTGATTGTAGGAGGAGCAAACAGTCAAGGAAGGAAGGTTTGGTAATGAAATGGAGATGACAGTTGTTTGAAAAGGGTTGGGGTCAAGGGTGACAGGAACAAATACGCACTTATAGTGCACAAGGATGGCCGTTCGGAGATGTGAAGGGGAAATAGGGAAGCTAGCAGCTCCTGCTGCTGCAGCTGCCTGGGGGGGACAACAAAATTGCCTACATGTTGGAGGCAAATGCATAATGGTGAATATAATTTAAGTAATCGTTGTAATTCTCCCATACGGAGGCGAGTTTGGTATCCGTTTATATTCCATTGCAAAATGTTATATGCCATCAAGAATAGGATTGTCAGAGTCATCGACAATAGTGGTCTCTTGAAGAGAGTCTGGTAAAGGTTGTGAGTGTGGAGAGGGTTGTGTGGATGGAGGTGAAGGGGTAGATGTAAGGTCTGTAATTTTTTCAGAAATAGCTGTGAATTGTGTGACTAGTTTAGGAACAAGGGTGGGGCAGTGGAGGAGTTTTTGGCGCAGAGTGTTCATAAATAGATTAGCGGAGGTAACATCTTCATCAGGGTTAGGGGGAAGTGTACGTGTGGTGACAAATTCCTGCGTCCGAGCAAGGCGGCAGGGATCCGTGGCACAGATATGGGGTGTGATGTAATTACGGAAACAAATTGGACATCCACATTTGTCAGGTGGGATATTGGTGTGACATTTCAATACAGGAGATTGTGAGGGGCTCGGGGTATGATGAGTCTTTATCGAAGATTCGTCAGATGATGGTGTCGTAGAGTTAGCAGGAGTTTGTGGGGGAATGTCCCTAGGTTTGGGAGCATCGGGATCTGGGCAGTGGGGAGCGGCTAACGGAACATGTCGCTCAAGGGTACAGGGAGGATCAGGCGTGGTGAGGGTGGTACGCACATTGACAGGAGGTTGGTGAACATCAAATCGGGATTGTGATAGCTGTATATTAGTCAAGTCAGAATCCAACAGGTTATTGTCCTTCAGGAATCTCTGCATCAAGTCCTTGGGTGTAGGATCAGATTCACAAATATGGGTGACACAATAACAAGGAGTAGGGTGAATTTGAGCATCTTCCGCTGGAGCTCGCTTGGAAAGAAATTTGTGAAGATGTTCGGTGAGTACTGTACGGGTAGAAGTCTTGTGCTGAAGTAGAAAGAATCGTCCGCAGTTATGGCAGCCACAGTCCGGATCGTGGGTAGGCATAACCACTTCTGTGTGGTGGAGCCAAAGTTTCGAGGTCCGGGATAATGACCGGATAGTACTTGCAACCTTACGCTTTTTCCGAGGCTGCGACTGGGTGGAGTGAGAATGGGGAGAAGTCTCTATATCTGGTACTGTGTTACATTCCATGAGGTTCTCTTCGGCAGTCATGTTCCAAAACTCAGTATCATCGGTCAAGTTAGTAAATCCCTCGAACCTGTTAGAGGTGGATAGGTCCGGGGAGTTAAGGTGAACTAAACGGAAGGTATCATTGGCGGGGTAATGTTGTGGGCTAATAGGTGGTGCCGGAGGCTGCTCTGGACGCTGGTGGTCAGAGAAGTCAGCGGGTGTAGTTGATTCATACCGTCGATATGGAGGAGATTTACCTTCCTGCCTTAATTGTGCTGCAGCAGACCGGAAGGGGAGTCCTTTTGTGGCCTGTAAATGTAATACGTCACGATGAAACGCAAAGTGCGGGCATGTTCTGTCATTGGCTTTGTGGGACCCGTCACAATTTGCACAACGGGGTGCGCTGGCTTGACAATTGTTGAGAGCATGTTGTTCTGAGCCGCAATTTAAGCAACGAGCATTGAGAGCCCGACACCGTGGGGTTGAATGCCCAAGCTTCCTGCAATTTGTGCACTGTCTCGGCTTGTTAACATACCTTCGTACCTGCAGTTGGCGACCTGCAAGACGGACATGCATAGGGAGGTCATGGCGCTTAAAATAGATTTTGACAATGCGTAGTGGGGGCCGATTTCCCCGCTAGGAGCAGTATAAGTGTCCACTTTAACAACAGTGGGGTCAGTTCTTTGCAATAATTTTAAGATACGATTGGTTGAGTCTGTAAAGCTCTGATCTGCAAATTCGAAGTCGGAAGGGAGCACAACCGTGCCAGTACACTGATTCAGGTATTCATCTGGTTTACCTGTGTATCTGTCGTTGGGGGTGTCGAGGTAGGCTTGTAAGGCTTCTGATTGCTCCTGTGTATTCACCTCAATCATGCGCTTGGCCGATCCAACAGCATGCATGGTGAAGTCACCAATATCTTGTGCGAGAGTATCGTATAGACTAAAATCATCCATAGGTTCACCAGAGACCGTGAAAAACCGTGACCAATCAGGGGGACTGAACATAGCGTTATAAGTGTCCTTCGAAGCAGGGGTATACGTGTTACGCTTACGCCTTTGTCGGTTATGCGAAGGTACGAACGGTTGAAGCGTGTGAACGGCAGAGGAAATACCGGCAAGGTCTTTTCCTGTACCTGCATCAATGGCCCATTGAGATCGTGGAGGTACAGAAGCAGGTTTAATTGAGGTAGTAGATCCTGCATCCGGAGGGAAGATGGTAACAGATGTAGTCACAGACGGGTCAGGGATGCAAGAAGCATCCGTAGGGGTGTTAGCTGAGGGCATGCGAGCTTCTTCATTAAGGTTGTCAACGGAATGAAGAGGTAGGCTAAGGCTAGAATCATAATCTGGTAATTTAGAAGTTAAAGTCGAGACTGTGGGGTTGACATCACTATTATTGATCACAGAGGCAGTACTTTGCATAGGAATTGATGCCGGGGAGATCACCTGAGGGATCTCACTACCATACGATGGAGAATTCGTCACAGTATCCTTAGGAGGTTTGCCAAGGTCTGTGGGTGCCATGCCTGAGTGGGGAACTCCGGCACTGTTGGCAGCAGGTGAAGGGTCCTTGAGGCAGTCCAATTTCTCGCAGGGGTCGGCGTCGGAGGGGGCAATTTTAGATTCCATAGGACGAATATTTCTAAATTCATCTGAGTCAGATTCCAAACCCACCATGGAGCCACAATTAGAGGACGGGACGACCGCCCTAGGAATTCTTGCAGATATACACCCCGACTAATGCACCTTAAGGGCCGTCGATCCGTCGATCGCCGACCCAGCACAAGGGTTAGGGTTTGGCATAAAGTTTCCCCTCGCTTGAACACGTCGGGTACCACAGTTCGACGGGTGTAGGGATTGCCGACCCACAACACCCTCCAACGAAACCAAAGAGTGAGTACGGTCGTTTACCTCATGACAGTCACGGTGCTCCCAAAGGAGGGGG
Organism: Paralithodes platypus; assembly: GCA_032716605.1. Taxonomy (NCBI): domain Eukaryota; kingdom Metazoa; phylum Arthropoda; class Malacostraca; order Decapoda; family Lithodidae; genus Paralithodes; species Paralithodes platypus. The sequence goes on from CM064551.1 coordinate 9,884,094, forward strand.
CAGCGGGAAAAACGGAAAACAGAAAGGATGAGAAATGATAGGGCCCACTACAATTAGTTGGGGGCGGCAGGAAGGGTGGGCATGCGGGCATGCACTCCCCTCCTGCCGCCTCCGTCAGCCCCCGCACGTGTTCAAAAGTGAAACCAACGAAGCAGGCAGAGTGGGGGTCTATTTGTGTAGATATTGCAATGGGTTTTGGTGAGGAACTTGCATAAAATATTCCTCACTGTATTGCAAATCTGGCTGGAACTGGTTATATGCCTTGGTCGTTTGTCTCTGGCCCTGCCATTGGTTGAGCAGGGGTCCCTGTGATTGGTCCGGACTCAAACTCCTTTTGCGGGTAAACTTCCGGGGATTAGAGCATGGGTAGAGCTGGTCAAAGGAGCAGGCTGACCTATACTCTTAGGGATTAGAGCATGGGTAGGTCTGGAAAAATAGGCAGACTGATCCATTTGGGCAGGTGTTAAAGCATGGGAAACTGGTCTTGTTCTATCTTCTCTCTTCTTCTCTTGGTGTTGTCCTCTCCTGGTCTTCTTGGTTTCTTTAATGACCGCTATTCTGGTTCTGGTTGGCTGCTCCTTTCCCTGCATGATCAGGGTGACTGCTGTCACAGCCTTGTGCCTATTGTCCAACCCCGTCATCTCAACAATACATCCTCAGATTATGACCGCCAACTCCGCATTGTTGGACATCTCTTCCACCTAGCATGGAGGTCTGCCATTGTAGATGACTTTCAAATGGCAGAAAAAAACATCCGGTATCAATCATTTAATTGACTTACTATGACATGACTAGACAACCACAATAGTGTATTGTTTTGTTTTGGTCTAGGGAGGACACTGAAAAATATAATCAAAAGATACATAAATTAGCAAATAAATATGCCCATCTCCCCTTAAAACACCTCAATAAATAACCCAAACAAAAAATGTGGTTGGTTCTCCTTACTTGACATCCTTGTAGGCAGTCAGGCGCAGCTCCTTCACAATCTGGCTGACTTGCTTGTGAGTCCGGGTCCCGAAGAATATCTTGGGCACTCTGGTGGGGGGAGAGAGAGGTAATGGATAGTGTCAGTAATATATATATATATATATATATATATATATATATATATATATATACAGTAGGGTCCCGCATAAAACGTGTTCGCATAAAACGAGTCTCGATTAAAACGACCGACCTAAAATATTAATATTTAATTTTCGATCAGAACGAATGTGATCACATAAAACGAGTCCGCCGCCAAAGTGGGGCAAATACAAGGAGTTTTCATATAGAGCGCCGAAATATCGTACAAAACGTACAAAATATCATACGCTTTCATATAAAACGCCGAAATATCGTACAAAACGTACGAAATATCGTTCGCTTTGTACGAAAATTTTCGCTTACAGTGAACATTGACGATATTGCGCCACCAAAATGCTGTGTTCACATAAAACGAATTCACATAAAACGCCCTCGTTTATCGACCATAAACTCGTTTTATGTGAGACCCTACTGTATAGTGGGAGAGAGAGGCATCTGGTCCTGTGATGGTGTGGTGGTGGTGGTGGTTATGGTGCAATGGTTGTGGTGTTGGTGTAGTGGGAGAGAGAGGCGTCGGGTGGTGTTGGTGGTGGTGGTTATGATGTAATGGTTGTGGTGTTGGTGATGTGGTTATGGTGTGGTGGGAGAGAGAGGCATCTGGTCCTGTTATGGTGTGCCGGTGGTGGTGGTGGTTGTGGTGGTTATGGTGTAATGGTTGTTGTTGTTGTTGTTGTTGTTCCCCAAGCTGCCTGGCCGAACAGCCCCAAGGCCCTGAGCAAGGCCAAGGCCATAACCGAGCGCCCCCACAGAACCCTACCGACCACAATAAAGCCTGGGTGACCGAAGCCACTCCATGGCGGGGAGCTGAGGAGGGTGCGGAAATGCCCGGGAAACCAAAGCCCCACCCAGGGCCCTGTGTCCCTCAGAAATTATGAAGAGAAAGTTGAGGGGCAAGGGAAAAATGTGACGCTTTGGCTTCCAATCTTGGTAGATTGGGAGGTCAATCCACGTTAGAGACGCCGTCACTTGAGATCTAGAAAATATATAAGTAAAAGGAACAGTCAGAGTAAGCTATGGGTATGGCAGAGATTGCTCAGTTCTCACTCTAATAGACCAGCCCATCACCACATGACTAGAACCCAATCCTCTCAGCATCAGCTAGGAAAGGCCCTAGAAAGCCGCCTTTGGCGGGGGGATAGCTCCCCTATTTCAACCCTTTTCGGGGTTGGGCACCCGCCCAATACCTTGTGATTAGTTCGCCACACTTCTAGCGGCACCGAGGAGCGCGCCGCCCCTCTTTCCGGGTGGTGATTTGGTGCAGCAGACTGTTCCCTTGCGAAGATGGGCTCGTCTGGCACTTTTTGCAGTTCGACATCGAGGGCTCTCTTGAAGTTGTCTAACGAGACGCCCCTCACGTCTCTTATTCGCTGTGGGAGTTTGTTGAAGAGACATGGGCCTCTGTGTGATAACCAGCCTTCTCGCAGAGAGCTCATAGCACCCCTGTTATTCATCCGGGGGATATCGCATTCCCAGCCTCTCCTATCACTGAATTTCATGACTATCGGGGTATGTAGGTTTGGTACTAAACCCTCTGCGATTTTCCACGTGTATATTATTAGGTAACGTTCTCTTCTACGTTCCAGCGAGTACAATTTCAGTGCTCTTAAACGCTCCCAATAGTGTAGCTGTTTTACCGAACTTATATGCGAAGTGAAATATCTTTGTACACTCTCCAAGTCATTTATTTCACATGCTTTGTATGGGGATGTTAATACGCTAAAGTATTCAAGCCGCGGTAGCACTAGAGATTTGAAGAGCGTTATCATAGGCAATTCACCGCGTGTTTCAAATATACGCAGAATCCAACCCGTTAGACGTTTCTCAGCTGCAACTTTGACCTGGTTATGTACTTTGAAATCCATATTTTCAGACATTCACACCCCAAGGTCTTTCACACTGTCTTTCCGTTCTATCATGTGGTTAAATTCTGTTAAGTAATTTGTATTTTCTTTAACGACATTATTATCTCCGTACCGTATTAATTGGAAATTTTCTTCATTGAATTGCATGTTGTTTTCCCTGGTCCACTGGAACACTACATTTATGTCTTCCTGCAGCCGGCCCGTGTCCGCTTGTGTGTTTACTATCTTGCTTAATTTTGTGTCATCAGCAAAAGACGACACCGTACTGTGTCTAGTGTTGGTATCTATGTCGCTAATTAGTATGAGGAACAGAAGGGGCGCTAGCACTGTTCCTTGCGGCACTGAGCTTTTGACATCCGAAGGCTTAGATGTGACTTGGTTTACTGCTACTGATTGTTTCCGGTTAACGAGGAAATTGTATATCCATCGTCCGATTTTCCCCGTTATACTTTTTGCTTTTAGTTTGTGGGCTATTATGCCATGGTCACATTTATCAAATGCCTTAGCAAAATCGATGTAAATGACATCCACGTATTTCTTTTCTTCTAGCGCTTTAAAAATGTTGTCATAGTGTTCCAAAATTTGTGAGAGACATGATCTTCCCGCTCTGAACCCATGTTGACCGGTGTTGTGTAGTTCATTTGCCTCCATGAATGTTGAGATTTTGCTTCGCAGGACTCGCTCGAAAACTTTAATGATGTGGGAGGATAGAGCTACCGGGCGGTAGTGGGAGAGAGAGGTGTCTGGTCCTGTGGTGGTGTTGGTGATGTGGTTATAGTCCGGGAGCATTGGCCGCAAATTGTGTCTAGATAAAATCAACCTCATCCATACCATTGTGACTGAAATTTGTAGTTATATAGAAAGAGTATAATTTTTAGACATATAATGCAAAAATCGTAACTTCGAAATTTATCGTATTAAAGGGGACCGACCGGTTAATTTAGGCTTAAAAAAATCGAAATCCTGAAAATACCAATAGGTGTTTACTCAACAAGAGTCAACATCCCTTCATAAGCCAGTGAAATGTTATTAGTGAAAACCCATTGGAAATAGTGTTTTTTATGTTTTCCAAACTTTTCCTGTAATTCTAAAAACGTTATAGGCTATAGCGAACTTTGAAATTAACATGCTCAGTAACTACTGGTCGTACGAGGAGCATACCTATATAAATCGAAAGAGCGTAAGCTACTCTACAACCTCCCATACGCTTTATTTTCTACTTTGCCATGTTCCTGCGTAAAATATTGTAAATCTAAAAACAAAAGTAAAAATGTTCACCTAATTACCTTAGACTTTCACCTGTTTTTTCTCAGAACCTATATTGTCGCACTTTCGGATGTTATTCTACAGTTATTATTGGACCTATAGGAATGGTGTATATACCATTGGAAAGGTAAATTAAAAACACTACAAGGCCTATAAAGCCAATTTACTCTAGTAATTAAAAAAAAATCACAATATGTCGTCAAAGTTGTAATTTTCTATAAATATATTCGCCTGAATCTGTAATCACCTAAATCGAACAAATACACAAAATATATACATTTGTTTTTATAGCAACTACAGATAGGGCCTGTAGACACCTTTTGTGAGTTGTTTGATCACATAAAACATGTGCTATGGGGATTTCTGTAGGAGTTTATAATTTTCTGCAGTTCTATGGTTTTCATTTGTTTTTTTACCTAAATTGCAAGAAAAAGGCAAAAAAAAAAAAAAAAAAAAAAAAATTTTTTGTTTGATCTAGTTTTATGGTCATATACACCTGTGCCAAATTTCATTTAAATTGAAAGTAAGACCTGGAAGTTTGTAATTAACCGGTCGGTCCCCTTCAGAGATATAATGGAAAACAGATTTTGAACATTTTAGTTACCCCTCAAAATATTTCTTTGATTTAAATTCCTAATTACTTGTGAATGTTGCGTTTTTGTATTACAGTTTTGTAGATAATATTTTAGCATAACTAATTACTGTAGTTACATTTGAAGACGCTATTTTGAATATTTTAAGATATTATTTAATTCGTAACAATTCTAATTTCTACATTATTTGATTTTTACAGTACTGCCATTTTTGACCAAATAAACGGTGTTTCATAACAATTGTCTTGTAGTTTACAATTAACCTATATTCAAATAACTTTGTGAAAATTAAATAATTGTGTTACCACTGTTTTGGCTACAAAAACTCCAGATGAAGCAGAGCCATACATGCGGAAGTGTCCGTAAGCCACGTGCGTGGCTTACGGACACCTCCGCACGTATGGCAGTCAGTATGTACCACTCAGTAGTAGCAGGTTAGTACCGCTCCGCACCCAAGTCGGGTACTGAAGGGTACTAAACAAAGAGGTCCTTTCTTACACTACCTGCCTTGCAGATTAGACCGCTCCGCAATAGTAGGAAGGGTAATAAATACAGCAGACCTTTATTATACACTACCTGCCTTGCAGATTGGAGCCAGGAGGCTACAATTATACTGCTTCAGTCACCCATAATAAGTAATAACAAACCGTTTTCTTCTAAATTTAATTTAACCTAACAAGTGCGCATGGGGGTAATTGGAAACGTCCCCCTGTGCTGACGTATTTGAGGTGTTTCCGTCACTAAAATATTCATTGTACCATTAATAGCACTAATACTTATCCATATGCGCCTATTATGGGTTGATTATAAAGGTATTAACCTGAAACCACAATAAAACGAGTGAAAACAGCGTTTGGATGGTCAAAATCGGAGATATAGCCCGCGAGTTGTATAATGTATGGGTGAGGCAAGCTGCTTTCCTGCCAATTTCCCCCAAGGCCACTGAGACACAGTCGATCGATACTCTCTCTCTCTCTCTTGCATTTGCTTGCTATCAGTGATGACCACACCCTGTAACCGGATTTCTAATGTTAGCACGAAAATATACCTCAGAATAAGGGAATAACAGGGAAAATAGGTGATAACTGAAGGAGAGGAGGAAAGTGGGGAAGGAGGGGAGGTAGAGGACTGAGATTTTGCATGGCCCAGGGGCCAAAAAAAAAAAAAAAAAAAAAAAAAAATGATGTCAAAAGTTGATTTTTTTTTTCTCTGACTCTTAAAAGTCTCCCCGCAGTCCGCCGGGGGAACTCTTAAGAGTCTCCCCGCAGTTCCCGGGTTAATGGTGGTGGTGATAGTGGTGGTATACTATGGTGTGAAGGTGCTAAATGAGATGTTACGGTGGTGGGTGGTGAGTTAGGGGTTGAGGACAAATAATAATAATACAAATCTGAGGTCCCAAACTTTACTGGCTGCTACAAAAGATAACGATAAGCTACGATACGGTGATGGTGGAGTTCGTGGATATCTTGGGAGTAAGAAATTAATGGAGGCTTGAATCGAACGTAGATATATTTTGATTGCTACAAATAATGAGAGATATACAGACTTTATAATTTTGTTGGTAGTGGTTGTGATGCATGGGATTTAATACCACGGTTCTGGATATATCTGGCAACAGTGGGTGTCTGGTTATATTCGATACTGACAAGGATAAAAATAAATTTAAGTGAATTTAGTAGTTATGATAATTACAGAAGTAGATATAAAAGGGATGAGAATTTAGTAGTTATGATAATTACAGAAGTAGATATAAAAGGGATGAGAATTGGAATTGTAAAGTAATGGATATAAATGAATGAATGTATAAATAGGAAAGTTAAAACATGGCATTGCAAAGATACATCAACAATTTTATTTGCACACACACACACACACACATATATATATATTGTTACGTATCTTGATTCAGAAGTGGTTAACTAAATGAAACTAGACCACACAGAGAATATAAAAAGGTATCGTACAGCTGAAGGCCAATAGAACTTAAAGTGTTGTTGTTGTTGTTCCCTAAGCTGCCTGGCCGAACAGCCCCGAGTCCCTGAGGAAGGCCATGGCCACGATCGGGCTTTCCCACAGAGCTCTCATTGAGTGTAGATTGTGTTGTTGGCGTAAGTGGTTGTGTGAAATGCAGTCTTCTATGATGTGTTTAATGGTATGGGGTGCTGTGTTCAGTGGCGTAGCTAAGGGGGGGGGGGGGGGGGGGGGGGGCCTGTTTGAAATCACCCCCCGGGACCCCAAGAGAAGGGGGCCCCCAAATGGATCTGAAAATAATATTAATTATACTAATAGCATATACTGTATATATAAGTAATATTAATAATGAGTAAAATGAACACCATGTGTGTTTTCTGATTTAACCTCTTTCTTTTCTTCTATCCTGCGACGTCATGGGTATTTTAAAATTAGAAAAATAACGATCACTCCATCAGACTCAGTATTGATTTGGCGGTGCAAGGGGAAACATCGTCGCTCTCGCTCCTAGCCTCCTACCCGCCACTTGCTTAGGACACACTGCCTATAGGTAGGCCTGATGATTATACTTTTCTTTTTCTTTTTTTTGATACACTATATACATTACAAAATAGCACTATTGAGTTTGGCAGTTGGTTAATATACTGTGTTTTTCGTAAGCATGTGTAAAGGAATAATAAGATATAGCCTAATTTGACAACAAGAAACATGGTGATTGTTAGTAAGTTGAGTGTATAATCGAAGATAAGGCCTACATACAATTATATATAAATATATGAACCAAAAATTTCGGTAATATTTTCTTTTTCGTGAACTGTAATGGTCAAATCAATAGCTATATTTCATAGATGTACTTATGTATGTACTTCATATGTACTTAACCTTGTGAGAAAGTTGAGTGGTATCGAAGATATTTGTAGAGTAGGCTAACTTCTAAAGTGCTAAATTTTTAGGCCTTGATATTTGTAGGCCTATGTTTTGGTCTCATATTTTTTTCTCGAACTGTAGGGGGCCTAACATAGCCTATACAATGTTTATGGTCTTACTAAACCTTAGCTTTATCGTGAAAAAGATGCATAGTCGTTTAATATTAGTCAATTAAGTATGGGTGCAATACATCAGCTAAAATAGAGCATAGCGAGGCAACATTAATGGTGTAGAGTGTAGGCTACCTTGGTTAGGCTATGAGCACTATGACTCATTCTTTCAAATTTATACTGGAGCACTTTTATTTATGCTACCATACGCCTTCCATATATAGGCTATGGTGGCTGTACATATCAAGCCCAGGAACTGTGAAATAAGAAGGAACACAGTTGTGAGCATTGAATACTCGTTTGTAGGTTAATCTAGCCCTTTGGCTGGTTCAGGGTCAGGTGCAAACGTTGGTAAGCTTTCTAACAAGTTACTGGGGTTCTCAAGAAGAGGCCCCCAGTATTGAGATTTGAGGTAATGCATAGCTTGATTAGGCCTACCAATGACGCCTATTTTAACTCCCTAACGCCAGTGGTGGGGTTGAAATAATATTTTAATGTTATCACGTTTCATGTACATTATTATTTTTTATTATTTTATTAGTATTATATTTTATATTCTTATTTCAGACATGCCTAATGAATGACAAAGAGAAAGAGTTCATCAAAGTAGGTAGGATGAAAATGATCATAAAATGCTCTATATACTTCAAAGTATTAAGTCAAAGTTAAGAATTAAGATTTCCTTGTTTTTTTTTTTTTTTTTTATATTATATGATTAAATTGTGATATAACCTAGCAGAGATAATAAGGCCTAAATATTCTCTGTTTAGGAAATGGCATTTGTAGGAAGAAAATTCTCAACCCCATTATTGTTTATCGAGTTTAACTAGAATTATTTATTTATAAATGTATATTTAACCAAATGTTAAACATTATACCAATCCTTAATCACTTATCATTTGTATAACCTTTTTATAATTTACTCACCAAAAATATGAATAAATAGCTAAAGTTAGTATACATACTGCATAGACAAAAATATATGTTTATTTTGTTTTTAACCTCAGGAAAGTACGTTTAGGGTTTTAGAAGATATATGCCTATATGTTTTACAGTATTGTACCATCCATTGTACATGTATTCCTAATCCATTAGATAACGGTGATATAATAATTAATTGTATATTAAATTATTACCAGTACCCCACTATTGAGTCATGGATAACGTCAAAATGCACCTAGGTAGCATTATTATTCTAACATTTTCTCGGGGGGGGCTTACAGCGCCCCCCCGAACCCCCCAGCTGATTAGGCTCGCTTCGCTCGCCACCCCCACCCCCTTCTATAATAAGCAAACCATGGAGGGGGCCCCTCCAGGCACCAACCCCCTGGGCCTCCAAATCTCTAGCTACGCCCCTGGCTGTGTTACATCCCGGGCAGGCATCGACAACGGAGTCATCCAGTCTCTTCTGATAGCTCAGGAGAGCTGGATGGTGTCCGCATCTCAGCCTGGCCAGGTGGACTCTGTCCTCGCGAGGAAGGGAGGATTCGGAAGGATGGATTTCGGGAGGTCGTGCATGCAGCTGCGTGTTGTCTGTGAGTGAGTGGATGGATCGGTGAGAGATATGAGTATGGATGTGCTTCTGGAAGTTGGTTCGGGGTGGGCAGGGAGGGAGAGAGGACAATAATTGTGTTAAAGTTTGTTATGTTGTTACTTGCTTTCCTTTAAGCTGTTGGGACTATTTATCCTTTATACTCTGATACACTTCAATTAGAAGCGTTACACATAAGCTTCTTGTGGTGACCACCAGTCGGAAAATTGTCACATTGTCGCAGGACCCTAGGACAAGTGGTAATTTACTTGGCAACTCAACAATATAATCAGCTTCGTTTAAAAGACACTCCATTCACAAATGGTATTTTTTTGGTAGTAACATATATATTTGTGCACACACACTTAATATATGTATCAACTATAACTCTATAATCATTACACATGGCGAAATTTTTTTTTTTATGAGAATCCACAAATTGCTTGCAAAGTATGAATGTTAACTTGCTAAGCACCAAATCCTTATAGAAATAGTATAATTATAATAAACACATGTTATAGTAGAATTATTTACAGTGGAATAAGCTACTGTCGGTAAGTTTAACTATTGTTAAAACTCACTGAAAATATAGACGCGCAAATTGATGAGAATATGGCAGGACCTCACAACTCATCACTGCCCGACGTACGATATACCTCTCCCTCGCCCTTCTCCCTACAAACGAACTCACACCCGCGAGCAACCCACTGTCATTTTCTTTTCCAAAAACTATATCGACAGCTTACTAAATTTTCCAGAACTTCTGTTGATTTCTTGTAAAAACTTATCTTATTAGGCCTATGATAATACATAGCATCAATTAATATAGCATACTTATATGAAAATATAATCATGCTTCTCCTGATAACTTTGTCTAATAAAGAGTAAAGGAATGGCGAAATCCTAGAACGGCGAGAAGACCTGTTTACGTATAGAGGTTTTCGTACCGTAGCGGCAGTAAAATTGATAAGCCCGAGGCCTTCTTCAAGACCAATAATTGGTAAAGCCTATCTTATTTTATGGACTATTATAATATTCTACTCTACTCCCGGGCGTTTACGCACCCTCTCAGCCCCCCGCCATGGAGTGGCTTCGGTCACCCAGGCTTTATTGTGGTCGGCAGGGAGGGTTCTGTGGGGTCGCTCGTTTATGGCCTTGGCCTTACTCGGGGCCTTGGGGCTGTTCGGCCAGGCAGCTTGGGGAACAACAACAACAAACTCTACGTGAGGTTTAAGCGCTATATATGTCAAACACTTCTAAGAAACTTACAATGGATGACTTATTTACCGGTACTTCATAAACCTCTGAATAAAGGAACTGAAATGATAATATATTTTGTACAAAGGTTTGAGATATTCAGAGAAATCTAGTTTTATATTTACAAAGGGCGAATATGCTACACAATAAACAAATGAAAACTGCTTCAAAAATCATACCCATGGCTGCTAATAGTATATAATGCATAATCTTGGTATATTTCTTTTTGTCCTAGAATATATTCTGGTTAGTCCCTAAAGCGACCATTCTCCATCTGGTGGTCACCCCAAGAAGCTTGTGCATGGAGCATCTAATTAGGATCAATCATGAAACTATTTCAAGTCATATAGAATTATTTCAATGTTTAATATTCAGTAGGTTACTAATAACGAATCGAGAAAAGCTTTGTATGAAAGTAAGGACTTCTAATGAATCTTGATTTTTTTTTATGGTAGTTGACAATATTAGACATATGATATATTTTGGAATATAATTGATCGAAGCAATACTCTTTTGTGATCAAAATGTTCAGAAAATAAGACACAAATTCTATAGCACGATGCAGCAAGGCTAATTATAATGCAGAGGTTATCAAACTATACAGTAAAGTAGGTAAACACGGTGAGTTTTTTTTTTTCTATGTGAATGAGGGAGACAAAAGGCATAACTGCCTGCAGCGAGTGCTTCCCCCAGATTTGAAAGAGTGACAGGGCCATAATCAAGGGACGTTCGAGCTAAAATGCCTAGACACACAGAGTTTGAAGCAATTTAAGTCATAGGAAGAGGGAAAAACTGATTCTGTGAGAGAATTCCAGAGCTCAGCAGTTGAATAGAAGAAAGTCTGAGAATAGCGTTTCACTCTTGGGTTGGAGAGTTGCACAGAGTAGGGGTGGGATTGTGTTGCAAGGCGGGTACTACGTGCCCTACGTAGAGGAGGTGGTTATACACTGGGAAAGCTCCGAAGAACACTGATTATTGTAGTAGCGATAGAATAGCGAGAGAGATGCAACATTGCGGCAAGGAGAGATTGCAAAGAGTTGGTGAGTGGACGGGAGTTAGTGATACGAAAGGCTTTCCTTTCTACTTTGTCTAGGAGTGTGGTGTGAGAGGATCCTCCTCACACATGTGAACAATACTCAATACAAGGACGCACTGTGACCCTGTACAGAGCAAGAAGCTGCGCAGGGGTAAAGAACCCCTTGAGGCGGTTGAGCACACCCAGCTTCTGGGAGGCTGCCTTAGCGAGACTGGTAATATGGTCCTTCCAAGTGAGAGCAGAATAAAAAGAGACACCGAGAACATTGAGAGAAGATGAAGGGTTGATTTTTGTATTGTTGAAGAATACGGGATAGTCCTTTGGAGGTTCCTCACGGGTAGTGAGATGGATAAATTGAGTTTTGGAAGCATTAAATGCAACATGGTTTTCTCTACCCCAATTGGAAATAGTAGCTAGATCAGAAGATAAGTATTTTATGGCTTCATTACGTTTGCTTTTGAGGGACTGCTGGCTGGGGCGTTCTGGAAAACTAATTGAGTGGTATAAGGTAGAGTCGTCTGCATATGAATGGATGGGACTGGATGTACGGTTGAGAAAATCATTTATGAAAATTAGAAAGAGAATCTGATGAGCGATTATGAACGGGAGTTGCAGGGTCTGGTAAATGAGTTTGGAACAGTGTGCGAAGGTAATTGCGGGGAAGAGCAAGCTTATGGTCTTCAAAAGGGGTGAAGTCACAGAGTGTGAGGTGAAGTTGAACGGTCAGGCTATGGAGATCGTCAGCTCTTTTAAGTATCTGGGCAGTGTGTTGAGTAAAGATGGGACTATGGATGAAGAACTACGGGAGAGGGTGCAACAGGGAAAGAGGGTTGTAGGAACGTTGAAAGCAGTAACAAGAAATAGGGTGGTCAGTATGGAAGTGAAGAAGTCCTTGAATGACAGTGTGGTAATCCCGACACTAACATACGGAAGCGAAGCATGGACGTTCGGGAAGAGATTCAGATCAAGAGTGAGAGCGGTGGAAATGAGTTACTTGAGAAGTGCGTGCGGAGTTACATAGAGGGATAGACAGACGAATGAGGAAGTAAGAAGGAGGTGTGGTGTGGAGGTAGATGTGCTGGAAAGTGTGAAAAGGAAAAACTTGAGATGGTTCGGCCATATGGAACGTATGGAAAGCGAGAGAATGACTAAGAGGGTGTACGAGAGTGAGGTGGAGGGATAGAGAGGGAGAGGTGGAAGGATGGAGTGAGGAAGTATATGAATGAAGGCAGTGCTGGTTGGGAGGAGGGGCGTCGACTGACTGGGGACAGAGGTGCATGGGGGCGGTTCGTTCGTGGCCACCCCTTCGGGGATCACGGCGTCAGGCAATAGATAGATAGAAAGAGAATAGGAGATAGGACAGAACCCTGAGGAACACCGGAGTTGATAGGATGAGGAAATGAGCGATGGCCGTCCACAACCGCAGCTATGGAATGGCCAGAAAGGAAATTAGAGACAAAGGCACAGATGGAGGGACAGAAACCAAAGGAGGGCAGTTTGGAAATTAAAGATTTGTGCCAGACTCTATCGAAGGCCTTTGATATGTCTAGTGCAGCAGAAAAAGTCTCACCGAAGTCCCGAAAGTTGGATGACCAAGAGTTAGTAAGATATAAAAGAAGATCACCAGTAGAGCGACCCTTAACCCGGGCGACTGCGGGGAGACTCGTAAAATCCTAGGCCTAAAAAAAAGCACTTAAAACACCCCAGTGGCACTTAAAAAAAAGAAAATGGTGTTTAAGTGAGATAATTCCCCTCCATACCTCCAATCACTCCTTCATATGTGTCAAAGTCCCCTCCTTCCCCCCTTTCCCCCCCTTCAATTATCACCTATTTTTCTCTTTTTCCTGTGATTATCGGTTTATTTATGGCGCCAAAACTCCCCACCCGATTCCAAGGTGAAAAGGGAGGGTGTGGAGGGAGGAGAGAGAGAGAGAGAGTAGCCCACACTACCTCCAGTCTCGCTTTAGAGCTCGCGGAGGGAGGGTGTACTCTCGCTCCCTGTCAACTTAATGAATGAACCGCTCGGCAATATTTTGTGTTTGTCACCCCCCAAACACTATTCCCACTTGTTTTATTGTTGTCACATGTTACTATCTTCATATTAAACATAAAATGGATAGGTATTAATTATATTTATGGTAAATTAACGATTTTAGTGAGGAATGAATCAAAATACCTACGCACAGGGGTATGGTGTATACTACAGGGGCTGCGCAGCCGAGAGGTTAAGGAAGCCATACTGGCGATCTGAGAGCAGATTATGAGAAGAGAAATGCTTAAGAAATTTGGAAGCAAGAATAGTTTCAAAAACTTTAGAGATACAAGAGATGAGAGTAATTGGACGATAGTAGAAGGGTTGAGAGCGGTCACCCTTCTTTGGGACAGGTTGAATGAGAGCAAATTTCCAGCAAGAAGGAAAGACGTTAACCCACGAAATCCGGGGGGCCTCATATGATCCCGATCGCTGTGTCCGGGGCCCTTTTGGTACAGGCAAGCTTCATAATTCAGTAACTACTAATTGAGACCACCTAGAGCAGTCAATTGTTTTGCAAATTGTAGAACTTTTTGTTGTCTGTAGAATGCCGTTGAGATGACATCGATACGACGCATGGTTGCCGAGTTATGACGATTTTAGCGGCGATTTTTACCAGCGCATTTTGCCTCATATGAGGCCTCCCGGATTCCTGCCAATATTTTTGTTTGCCTCATATGAGGCCTCCCGGATTCCGAGGGTTAAGGAGAGACAGAGACGAAAGAGTTTGCCTAGGTAGGGGGTCAGCACGGAAGCACAGTTTTTGAGTACAACAGGAGGATCACCGTCCGGACCGTACGCCTTCTTAGTATTAAGCCAAGAGAGGGTAGAAAGTACATCTTTAGAAGATATTAGGATATTAGGCATAAGTAGGAGAGAGGGGGGTGGAGAGGGAGGAATAGCACCGGAATCATCCAAGGTAGAGTTTCTAGCAAAAGCTTGAGCAGAGTTCAGCTTTGTCAGAGGAAGAAGTGATGGTTGTGCCATCAGAGTGGAAAAGGGGAGGGAAATACGGGGAAGAAAAGTTATTGCAGAGGTTTTTGGCTAGATGCCAGAAAGCTTGGGAAGAGCTAGAGTTGGATAGTTCAGTGCATTCATTATTGATGAAAGAGTGTTTGGCAAGTCGAAGAACAGATTTGGCTTAATTTCGGGCAGAAACATAGGAAGAATGAGATTCTTGAGCTTTAAGGCGTCGGTACCGTTTGAATGCTTCCTCCTTGTTGTGGACAGCAGTAGAACAAGCGTGAGTAAACCAAGATTTGTTTGCATTAGACTGAGAGAAAGAAAATGGAATGTACGCTTCCATGCCCGAGAGGATTACCTCGGTAATGCGTTCAGCACTCTCCGATGGTCCTCGGCCACGGAAGCAGAAGTCATTCCATCAGAAATCAAAGAAGTACTACCGGAGAGCCTCCCAGTCGGCAGCGCCAAAGTGCCACAAGCGCCGCCGGCTGGGAGGATCGGATGGCCGTACTGAAGAGATAGGACAGGTGACGGAGATAAGTTTACCAGAGATAAGTAACGATGCATAGCTAATCGCTAAGATATATCTTTGAAACGTTGGTATAGGGAGTGAGTATACTTAACCCTTTGAGTACCAGCGACGTGTTATATTTTATTCTAGCTATATTTAGAAGATATTATGCAGCTTAGGAAGGATTTGTCCCCCTCTGAACCTGTTTTGGTGACTAAATGGCATTACGATAGGGCAGACTGGGAGGGTCTTCAAGGTTTCTTTATTGATATTCCCTGGACCTCTTTCTTTTCTAATGATGCACACTCCACCTTGAGCCACATACAAGATTTTGTAAAAATTGGAATGGAAACTTTTATTCCTCATCAAAAGTACAGTAAGAGATCTAATTCACCTAAATGGTTTGACTATAATTGTGCTAGAGTAACTGAACAAAAAGCAATAGCCTACAATGCATACACAAGATCAAAAACACATGAAGCCTTTAATTACTTTAGAAACATCAGAAATCATGCCAAAACTGTATTAAACCTAACTAAATCAAACTTTCTCCACAAGCAGGCAAATAAACTTCTAAATAATCCAAATGATAACAAAATATTTTGGTCTACTCTTAACTCATTTAAATCCAACTTCACTACTGCTTCATCCATTCCACCATTAAAATCTCCGACTGGCAATCTTGTAAGTGACCCACGAGGAAAAGCTAACCTTCTTGCGGATATTTTCTCCACCAACTCAACCTTAGATGAAATAAATCAAGATGTCCCTGTACTTAATTTTAATTCGCCTGAAATTCCCTCACTTAAGATCCACACCAGACATGTCAAAACTATTTTGCAGAATCTCTCGGTAGATAAGGCTCCTGGTCCAGATGAAACTCCTACAATAGTACTTAAGAATTTCTCCTTGGTGCTCGCTCCTGTATTGGCAAAATGTTTCCGTCTGTGTACTCATACCTCATGCTTCCCAGTACCCTGGAAAGAAGCAAACATCCATCCAGTTCCTAAAAAAGGTGCCTCTTCAGATCCATCAAACTACAGACCAATAGCTATAACTTCCACTCTTGGTAAAGTCTTTGAAATTATATTAAATAATCACATAATTAAGCATCTTGAGAATAATAAATTAATCAGTGATAGGCAATATGGTTTTAGACGATGTCGATCAACTGCAGACATGCTTTGCCTTCTTACGCATCAAATCAACCAAGCTACAGACCAACATGGTGAAACACATACAATAGCACTGGATATATCAAAGGCATTTGATAGAGTCTGGCATCAATCCTTATTGTCGAAGATGTCACACTACGGCCTTGCATCATTAGTTCCACTAATTTCTTCTTATCTTCATAACAGAAAAATATGTGTAATGGTAGATGGCCTTTATTCTCAATTTCACTCAATAAATGCTGGTGTTCCCCAGGGATCAGTTTTGGCCCCAATTCTGTTCCTCATTCATATCAATGATCTCATATCTACCACTCATAATCCAATACATTCCTACGCAGATGACTCAACACTCCACAGTTCCTTCACATTTACCAATTCTTTCACCCAACCCGATCTTATAAATTCAAAAATAAACACTGCAATTTCTCTGAACCAGGACCTTTCTAGAATTAATGGATGGGGACAAAAGAATCTAGTTTCCTTTAATGCACAGAAAACCAAGTACTGTACATTCAATTTTCTAACCGACAGAATCTCACTGACTCCCATATATTTTTTAATGATGTAAATATTCCCACTTCCCCTAGTATTGACATTCTCGGTGTAACATTAACTACTAACTTGAGCTGGACACATTATGTTAGAAGCATTGCTAAGAATGCCTCTAAAAAACTGGGACTCCTGTACAGAGTTCGAGAATTCTTCACTGACGAGCAGTTGGCCGTGATATATAAAAGTCATGTGCGTTCTCAGATGGATTACTGTTCACCTCTGTGGGGTGGAAGTGGAGTGGTTGCATTGAGGCAGTTGGACAAAATTCAAAATAAAGCTATTAGATTAATCAATAACCCTGCAATCACACAGGACCTTCCTACATTATCCATACGAAGAAACGTTGCATCCCTTGCATTATTCTACAGATATTTTCACAGCAATTGTTCCGAGGAACTTGCTTCAATTGTGCCGCCTCTCCACATCTTTCCCCGTAGAACTAGGGCAGCTGAGAGCGCCCATGAATTTACACTTTCTCCTCCACAATGCAGAACTTCTGCTTATCAGAATTCATTTATCCCCAGAGCTACTACTCTTTGGAATTCACTTCCCTCGAATTGCTTTCCACAAACTTACAATCTACAAATGTTTAAATCCAGTTGTTACAAACATTTTATGAATGGAGGATGCCTTTAGGCACATGGACCTTTTTGTTTTATCTGTGTTTTTCCTTCCTCCGTTCATTGTCTCTTTAAAAAAAAAAAAAAAATTTTTTTTTAAAAGGGTTGGTTGAGATAGTTTGAAGCCTTATTATTACTAGAGCTCCATCCTAAGCTGAATAAAACCGTTGAATAGCTGCCAGAATATGATACAAAGGACGGCCCTGGTACTGTAGGGGTTAAGGCAAGAATATAGGGTACTCTGTGGTGCAGTGGTTACCATGCTCGTCTCAGAGCTGAGAGGTCCCGGGTTTGATTCCCGGGCAGAGTGAGGCAGATGGGAAGTCTCCTAACTCCCAATTCCTCTGTTCACCTAAAGCTGGTATAACACGAGCATCTTTTCTCTGAACATTTATCCTCAACACTGGTCTAGCAGCTTATGAGATCAACATTAAAAATATTGTGGTTACCTAAATTCATATATCATCAGTCTAGTTCCGATACCAGTGCAAAATAGTCCAGAAATGTTGCCAGAAAATGTTTGATCATCAAATGTTGTTGTTGTTGTTGCTGTTCCCCAGGCTGTCTGGCCGAACAGCCCCAAGGTCCTGAGGAAGCCCAAGGCCATAAACGAGCGGCCCCACAAAACCCTCCTTGCTTACCACTAATAAAGCCCGGGTGACCGAAGCCACTCTAAGGCAGGGAGCTGAGGAGGGTGCGGAAACGCCCGGGAAACCCAAGCCCCACCCAAGGCCCTGTGCCCCTCAGCAATTATGAAGGGAAAGTTGAGGAAATGTGACGCTTTGGCTCCCAATCTGCCACCCTCTAGGTTAGCAGTAGGGAGGTCAATCCACGGAAAAGACGCCGTCACTTGAGATCTAGAAAATATATAAGTAAAAGGAACAGTCAGAATAAGCTATGGGTATGGCAGAGATCGCTCAGCTCTCACTCTGATAGACCAGCCCATCACCACATGACTAGAGCCCAATCCTCTCAGCATCAGCTAGGAAAGGCCCTAGAAAGCCACCTTTGGCGGGGGGATAGCTCCCCTATTTCAACTCCTTTCGGGGTTGGGCACCCGCCCAATCAAATGTCATCAAATGTTGACTAAAAAAGCTCTTGTGTGATACCGGCTTAAGCAGCAAATTAGGTACCTAGTGTTAGTGGACAGTTGTAACGTCCCCTCTAGGGAAGTACACTTTGGTAAGCCCAAAATAATACAATAACAGCTACGCGCTGCTTTAGTGTACTCCATCTTGTCAGGGTTGATCATAATAGGTAAGGATGGGATGGGAGGGATGGTGATGTCATTCACATTGTCACCAGAGTTATTAGTACCCTCAAGCTTCCTTCCATTATTGTAGTTTATGTATGTGTACTTATGTTTTCGGAAACCTGTCTATCGAAAAAAATGTACAGATTAAGACAGTTCGGGTGGGTGAATGGGTAGGTTAAAAGTTGAAAGAGACTGGAGATTAAAATATATAAACACTGGTCAAAACCTAAGAAGATAAACGAGAGCCAAATGAAGTACATAGTAAGACATGTTAACACTCACTTCATCCTGTCTGGCTGGGCAGGTGGGTTGATCCTGGTGGGTGGGGGTTCCATTATGGTAGTGTCATTCAGAGTTTCACATGAGTCATTCAGGCTTACATCCAGGGGATTCTGGGGAAACAATAAACACAACATGTATACTGTATATACAATATATATATTGTTATGTTTATGGGCAAGGTGAAATGACACAAACAATAGGTTAAATATGAAATTCAATGACTAATGTCAAAACCCTCTCCAAAATATCCAGGTTCAAGGAGAACTATAATAACAATTCTTAGTTTAATTAAAATTAAGTATAATGTAACAAAAAAAAATAAGTTTCTTCAGAACAAGAAATAAGAATATATAATGCACCAAGATTATCAGAAAATATGCAAGGACAAAATAAATAACTATATACCTTTACTGAAGCAATGCAAGGTAAAAATAGTTATATCACATAAGAATTAATATTTTCTCAAAATTACTGGAAATGGTTATCTGTTTAACCCGTACAGCCCCAGCGACGCGCCTGACGCGTCGGCGATGTATGTAACGCACAGCCCCAGAGACGCGCCTGGCGCGTCACCCTAATTGCGCCGACCGTAACCTCAGGTGTAGCCACTCAAGCGGGCTCAGATTTGTATGGGAACTGTGTACGTATCCCACGCAACCGTGCCGATGGTTGAAAACTCTCAAAGTCCACGTGCGTGCGCATGAGCGCGCAATAACCTGTTTTTGGGGGATAATTGCCTTCAATTTTTTACTCTTGTAAAATACGTTTTCGGGGGCTCTGTAGGACCATTTTTAAGCTTTTTGAGCGTTTTTTCGTGGTTTTTCCTTCATTCCTAACCCATTCGCTATTGTTTCTGGAATAAAACAATTTTTTGAAAACCGGCCGGGTTCTGGTGAACAAACATTACAAAACTAGCCGGGGCTGGACGGGTTAATAACTTAAGGAAATGCACACAATATTAATAAAAGCAATAAAAGTAATTAATACAATTATTTGAAAGTGAAATAAGTACTTAAATATCACTTGAGAAAATATTTTAATCTAATCAAATTCACAAACTTGGACACTATTCACAAATTAATTAATGTTTTACACTTATAATATTAATAAATTCAATCAAAAGGAAATAACAAAATAATATGAATTTACAGAAAACTCAATGATAATTAATTATTAACTTACAAGTAGTACACAAAATGTCACAGAATAATAAGTAGGCTAACTATAAAGGGGACACACTTATATACTCAACTCCTCGATCACAGGCAAGGATTTGCAGATGCTATATCTTATGGGTAGCCAGGAGAGATATGTCACTTCACTAATTATAATAAGCACTATGTACAGGCAAGAGAGAGAGGTGTAATGTGTGTAGCTGGTCAAGTAGATCTGGTTCCCGGAGTCATGAAGCGGCGCTCTTATATACTCGCAAAGAAAACGAGAACTTTCTGAAAGCCACGCGAGGCACCGAGACACACAACCCAGCGTCCGCCCGAGATATGATCACGTGGAATGAATGACGCAATCTCTAATCACACTTACGTATCAAGGGACTTTCTCTAAGATGCGTATGTTAACTGTCACTATTGCACTTATTAATTATATATATATTATTTAAATTAACATTACATAACAATATAACAAGGGTTACAGGCTAGCTAGCTTCGTCGATGTTGTACGGGCTCGGACTTGCCACATACATAACTCAGACAACGACCAAAGATACCCTCCACTGTCTAGCATTAAATAATAAGAGAGAAGCTCAATAATTAGAAGCACCCCAACACTAGGCTACCATATGACTATGACTCTACTACTCCCTAAAACTAGTGCAAACATAAATGTGAGAGCTGGTGCTGGTAATACGACTGGCCGACTATGGAAGTCGTATCCAGAACCAGAAGGGATAATTAATTGACTAAAGATGGAAGTATGAATAAGAAGAAGTTCAGAGAGAGAGATAGTAGTATAGAGGGTTATATGGGGGACAGATTGCAAAGGACATGTAGGACCAAGCACGCTACGCCAAGCTCTGCCAGAGAAAGGCGGCAGGAGCCCCCAGCACCAACACCTGACAGCGGCACCCAATCACAGACCACTACGTCATGAGATGCAGACGTGCTTAGGACGCGCCAAGCGCGCCAGCCAATCAAGGGCCTGGGAAAGCCCGCGCGAGCGTGGGAAAACTCCTCCGAGCGAGGGAGGCAGCACATACATACACACGCACATATTACCACCTCACTGCCTACCTCGCTCTCTCTCTTTAACTTCACACAATGCATCTTATATTCTATGGATGATATAAAATACTTCCAAGTGTCACAGACAAGAATAAAGATCACCACTGAACTGTCTGTGACAGCATGAACTCTATGAAAGAAAGAACATCGTTCTACGATTATTGTAGCCCATTTCACTGCCCTGGCGAGCGCTAGCGAGTTACGAGTGCATTCTGGCAAGCTGGCCAGCGTAACACCCCGCCCAAGATGTGGGACGTTTCAGCCTCAGGTGAACTTCACATCTGACCAGACAGAATGCTCACCAACCCCGCATCACCCAGCTACTCTCCCAAGTTGTGAAAACAAGGCACTATCACAAACATAAAACATTGTATTATAAAAAAATCTGCACAACACTTCCCCAAAATAATAGCATCATAATAATTACATCACGCTCAACGAGCAAGCTTCACCAAGCCTAGCCTACTAAGACAACAACTCAGAGTGTCTTAGATGCTTGCTGTGATATACTGCACTTATATACTATCAAAAAGAAAGAGTTTTTATGTGAGGTTTTTTATAATTTTAATAGTGTTTTTGGCGGCATTGCACTACAGGGGCAGGCCTAATTTTTCTCCACTCCACCAAACACACACTGACTGAACGGCGAGGGTTCTCCTGCAAACAAACCCTCCCGTGACAAACAATCAGCCAAAACATTGTCAGTGCCCTTAACATGCCACACATCCAACTTGTGTTCCGGCAGCAAAACAACACCTGACACTGATAAACTGCCCAGTTCATCACACGACTGGCACTTCTCTTCGCTCTCTCCGGCAACGGGGCCTGCCAATAACCTTTCACTAGTTCTACCTTCGTGATGAGCGAGGCAGCCCCGAAGCGGTCTATGGTGTCGTCAACTCTAGGTAATGGATAGGCGTCTGTCAGGGATAATGCACCCACACTCTTGCAATCAACATACACACGGATGTTGCCACTCAACTCAGGTTGCAAACTCACTGGCTACGGCCACTCACGATATCCCTTATCCCTCAGACCCTTTTTCCACATGTAGTCTAGCTCTGCTTTCACGACAGGCTGTCGAGCAGGATTTATACGGTAGGGAACTAACTTGAGCCTTGCACTGTCTCCAGCCTCCATGTCGGATTCTACCCCGTACATCAGGCCTGGAGAAGCAACAAACATGCGGATGTACTGCCACAGCCTAGTAAACAACTTCTCTTGGTGCTCAGGAACAAGAGGTTGCAACTTATCTCGAAGAACAACATGCCTAGTGCCCTCCCACAACCCAGCCGAGACCGCAGCTTCTAAACTATAGTCTCCCTCCTTCTCCACCTTCATCCCTAGAACGGCCAGGTCATGAGAGGGACAATCTGTACCACCTGTGCAGTCACTCCCATAGTTCATAATTGCTAAGGCTTCCCCGCCGATACCGTACATGCGCACCCCCGCATTCCTTGCGACTACATCTGCCTGCGCAGCATCACCGCCTTCAGCGACATGGCCAGATACAATCGGTCTATGGTAGGGCTGATGCATATTACTAGAGCAGCATTGGGAGGCTATGCGACGACCGGGCACATCCACTCCACAGCCAACCTCACCAATCTGCTCAATGTCCTTATTCTGACCACCACTCTTAGCAGCCATGGGTCGACCCTGACCTGACAACCATGCCAAAGCCTCGTCGCCCACCTTGAACCACCGAAACAACGAGGCTAACGGTCTACTAACACTCAAGTGACCTGCCAGCGGAACCTCGTGCACCGCCTGAGTTGTGAGGCCTGGGTGCTCGGCACGACCAGTGGGGTATGAACCGAGCAGGTGCTGGAGCGCTGCACACTGCTGCTCAGGCAGGTGCTCTAGCGCTTCCACAGCCACCTGACTCGTGTCCCCCGCCCACTGCTCCGCCGAGACATGACAATCCCAACTCTCCTCCACCTGTGCCCCACTGCCCCCCTCTCCTTCTCCACCTTGGCCACTGCAGACCAACATAGGGACAGTAGGCTGCTCAGGTGGTTGCCTCACAAACTCCTTTAACAGGTTCACATGACATGCTTCCCCGTCCTCGAGTTCAGTAGCCCCGTTCCCACAACTCTCCTCCACCTGGGAACTACTCTGTCGCGGAGTGCCATCACGCCCTACCATGTCACTAGGGGGGACAGGTTCTGGGGCCACTCCGGAGCTCACCTTCGGGTCAAGTACCGAGTCGCCAAGGAGTGTCGCTGGATCCAAACTCTCAACCCGATCAGCCTTGATTTTCTCCTTCCGACCCCTCCTCCGCTGGCCTAGAACTTGGGTACTAGGCTGTGACACCTGAGCGGACTGAGATCTCTCAAGCCCCTCTTGCTCCTCCCTACTCGTGTCGGCCGCCCTCTCGGCAACGACTAAGGGTGGAACCTCGGAAGTGGGCACCGCAAAGTCATTACCGAGAAGGAGGTCGACCCCCTCAACTGGCAACTTCTCCACCACACCCACATCCAACTCCCGTGTCACACCGTCCACCTCAAGCTCCATTCTGACCAGCGGGTAAGACCGCGTAGCATTGATGCCTTGAACCACCACAACCCGAGCCACGTTAACAGGCTTGCCAGTGAAATTCTTAACAAGTGTCTGGGAAGCGCCCGTATCACGCAACAACTCAAGCCTATGCTTCACACCAGCCCACCTCACAGTGCCGTGCCCCCTATGACCACAAAAAGCATCACGGATGGGTGACGAGCCCTCCTGCTGCTTCTGCACCGACGATGACTTCGCAACCGACTGTTTACCCCGGGCAAACGCGGAAGACCTCAAAGAAACGCCAATGTTGCTCACTAGTGACACCACTGCCGTAGGCGGTGTGCTCGGACATGAGCGCGCAATATGCCCCTTCTCATGACACTTGAAACATTCCACCTCACTCTAGGACTTCCTCTGAGGTGAGGAAGGGCCCTGGCCTTTCTTAAACGGGAAGGGTTTCGACTTGGGTTCATAATTGGCAACAGTACTCTTGAATGGATAATTATATGTGTCATTAATTCGGGGGGGTGGAGTGGTACGCCCCTGGTTACCTGCCTCAGCTCTCTGTGCAGACCCGCACCCACGAATCAATGACACCCTAAGGTCAGCCAGCTCAGCCGCCTTCTGCAGAGTTTTCGGTTGCTTTTCTTTAACCCTTAAAGAGCGGCGCTCGACTTAAGTCTTGCACCAATTTGCAGCAAGATAGGAGCATTATTAAGGCTTTTATAGGGTTAAAATCGAGTGCAAATGGCCGGGAGCGCAGCGTGCCAGACAGCCGACTCCCAGGGCTTACCGCCGCCCATTAACTCATGTTCCCTGTGTTCTCAAGAGGCCGGCAGTGTAGCCAGTAGTGAGCATAGCTGGGAAAAATATGCCGAAATACGTTAAACTCCCATGTTACTGGTATCACTGTATGAGAACCACGAGTGCTACGTAGCTCGTTCTGGTCTCATTTTGAAGCTTTTAGCTCCTAGTTTTTTGCTAAATAAAAAAAAATTCATGCAGATACTTGATTGATAATTCAGGAGGGCCTGAATATGCCCAAAATAGCTCAAAACACCCCGCTAGACAAGGGTTAAGGTTAAGAGTCAAGTCACTGCCAGTACATTTAAAAAAATTGTTCCAGCAATACTAATTGTTTTACTGAATCAAAAGTAGTTGCCTTCTCCGACCTTAACCAATTTTCAAATGCATCTGACAGCTCTCTAGCGTGTTCCTGGAAAGTACTCTCCTTTCTTTTTGGAACCGCCCTAAACTTCAGCCTATAGGTCTCTGGCTGTAGCTCATACGCCATCAGGACAGCCTCTTTCAACAACTCGTAATTCACACAGGAATCTAGGGGCAAAGCATCGTACGCCTTGAGTGCTTTCCCCGTCAATCGTGAAGAAACAAGGGCTGCCCACCTCTCCTCGGGCCATTGGTGCTCCTGGCACTTTTTCTCGAACCGGAGAAAAAATTCTGTAACTCCTAACTCATCAAACACTGGAACCAACTTAAGTAGATGCGACAGGGACTGTCATGGGCTCGACCCCCCTGGGCGACCCGGTTCCTCGTCACCTCTACACAAGTTTTCTCTAGGTCAATATCGGCACAATACCTTGCAGACTCAGCCTGATACTTATACTTGAGCTCAGCCTCATGCTTAGCCTGTCGCTCCTGCTGCTGAAGTTTGGCGAGCTCGAGCTGAAACAACATCTCGGAAGACAAACCCTGAGGAGGGGGTGCTACTACCGGGGACCCACCCCGTGAATCACCTAGAGGCATACCCAACCGCCAGCGGGCATCGGCCTGCGGGAACGTACCCGGCTCCGGAGCCCGAGGGGGCGCCATGATAGGAGTCGAGTGGAATGGGGGCTGGGCCGAAGGTGCCCCAGCTCCCGCTCCACCCGAAGCCCCATGCACCCCACCGAGCACACAGGTAACCAGCTCACCTCTCGACAAACCGCTAGTACCGGGAAACCCTAAGACCGTGGCCACACACTGCAGTCCGTACCGGTCTAGCCCCGACACACAATCCGCTGACACAGGCTCCTCCAAAAATCTCCGAGCATCCTCCTCATTGTTCACCACCCGAACGCCGCTAAGCAACTCCACCTTCTCCACCTCCTCGCCTGCCTCTCGCACTGTGCCCTCACTATGGTCAGACCCGTCCAGTGACATGATGGAGTCAACAACAAAAAATCTCAAGTCCAGACAAATGTAGCCAATCTTTCGCGTAGCTTTATTCACCAAAAAACATTTGAAGATGTTCTTGAGTGAAATACTAGGTCACCAATAACTCCAACAAGTTCTATGTATCCTCAAAACAATGTATACTGCCAACAATGCGAGAAATAAATTCAACCCCAAATGGCAATAAGATTTCTCAAAAAAAAACTGCAATATTCAGTTCACTATATTCTGGTCTAAGGTCGCCATTTGTTATGACGACTAAGATAAGATACTAGGCAAGGTCGCCATTTGTTACGACCGGCACTACGAAATAAACAAGGGCACTTAATGATGGACTAGATGATAGGCTATATCTGCAACAACGGTACGCTAATTCCAAAACCCTCGAACTATTACGCCGGTGAACAAAAACACTTAAAACCCTTCAGAGTTAATCTACTGGATAACGGGGTATCAATTAACTAGGTTTTAGTGCACTTCTACAAAGGCTTTCCGGAGACGGTAAAGCCAACTCACAACAGGAGTACTTACATTACGAAAATGCTCTTAAGTAATAACAATGCTTGAATAAACTATATAAGATTTAATAAAGGAAGATATGCTTACGTTAACTTTTAGTGTGAGTCTGTACTCAACACTAACTCTACAATGCTCTATGAAAACACTGGAAGTCTAGTCCTACAGCAATCAGATAAGGAATCTTCTGAAAAGGTCTGATGCTCTAAGATGCTCGTTAATATAGAACAGACATAAATGCAGGGGCAGGACACCAAAGCGTGTATCTTAAATACACCAATAAGTAGGATACATATATACAACAAGGGAGTGCAACAACTCTGTGAACAGCACTAATAATAACCACTCAGAAACAGTACTTCCTTAGCCAACGAAACAGCCAAACTGGGTTGTGCACTAAGCGACAACCTTGGCTAAAATAAGGCGTGAATAATTACTAAAGCATACACAATGAAAGTTAATAAACACAATGCTGTCTTTCTCACTAATAAAGTCTAGCAGTGGCATAAAAGGTACTAGGAAACTAGGCAGAGCGCAAGCATGCTCGTAGCCTACTGTCTCCCCTTGAACAGATTTCCCTTATGTTACGTTATGTGACTTGGAGGCTCTCTTGGTAAGTCCAGATCTCTAGTATCTGGTCTTACCCTGGCACTCCACAAAGGTCAACAAAATGAGGTAGCAAGTATGCAGGTGAGAGTAGGCAAAAGCCCTTCACTTGTATACTGCTATACTCGCAAAGGAAAATATGCACAAGGGTTACAGGCTAGCTAGCTTCGTCGATGTTGTACGGGCTCGGACTTGCCACATACATAACTCAGACAACGACCAAAGATACCCTCCACTGTCTAGCATTAAATAATAAGAGAGAACAGCTCAATAATTAGAAGCACCCCAACACTAGGCTACCATATGACTATGACTCTACTACTCCCTAAAACTAGTGCAAACATAAATGTGAGAGCTGGTGCTGGTAATACGACTGGCCGACTATGGAAGTCGTATCCAGAACCAGAAGGGATAATTAATTGACTAAAGATGGAAGTATGAAAAAGAAGAAGTTCAGAGAGAGAGATAGTAGTATAGAGGGTTATATGGGGGACAGATTGCAAAGGACATGTAGGACCAAGCACGCTACGCCAAGCTCTGCCAGAGAAAGGCGGCAGGAGCCCCCAGCACCAACACTAGGACAGCGGCACCCAATCACAGACCACTACGTCATGAGATGCAGACGTGCTTAGGACGCACCAAGCGCGCCAGCCAATCAAGGGCCTGGGAAAGCCCGCGCGAGCGAGGGAGGCAGCACATACATACACACGCACATATTACCACCTCACTGCCTACCTCGCTCTCTCTCTTTAACTTCACACAATGCATCTTATATTCTTTGGATGATATAAAATACTTCCAAGTGTCACAGACAAGAATAAAGATCACCACTGAACTGTCTGTGACAGCATGAACTCTATGAAAGAAAGAACATCGTTCTATGATTATTGTATTTGTTAGTAGTCTTGGCAAATCCAACGTCAAGGCTATTAACCTAATTGCAATGACGACTTGTCTATTTTGACTGCTATGTCGTCATTCCAACCGCGGTTAAAAAGAAAACGTCTAGAGTCTACTCCTTATCTTGCTCTAGGAGACGTTGTACATTAACCAAAACTACCACCGAAGGTGAAAAAAGTATAGAAGAGAAGAAAAAGGGGTTTACCTTAGTTACCGCTCAAGGCCCATCCTGTGTTCCGTCATGCGCCGATCCCTGTCGAACGTGCGCATGAGCGACCCTCTCTTGTTATCATTTTTTCACGCGCTCCATTGAATGAAGTCGCTTTTGTTGTGCTCCTTTAATTCACCCTGTTTAGGTTCGTTTCGGCTTATCTGGCCTTCTTTTTGTTAGACAAATGTTACGTGATCTAGGGCACACGTAAATGGGCTCCTAAGTGTGTTTAATGGAGACGCGTGTGGAAATAGCTACCGAAGGTACGGGGGCGCCTGGCGTTCCTCGTGTGTGTTTTTCATTCCTTTCTCTTTTCATATTCTTTTTTCCTGTTAGTCTGGGCATAGTTTAGCTTTTAGCTTATTTTAGCCTAGCTTGTTTCTCATTCAGGAATTTCTATGCCCCTATGAGTTTTCATGTTTTCATAGCCTAGGTGTACGTACAGTTGGTTCACGATCTGAGATTTCGTGGTGGCGGTGCTGTTTGTAGGGTTTGTGTCGGCCGCATTCTTAGCGTTATTCCCGAGTCCCCCCTTTCGAGCCTTCACTGTGTCTCAAGGGCCTGGGCGCTTGGTGGTTCGTGATATCCTGGGGTACCCCACGGGGGCCCCTCCCTCACACCACAGGGTTTTTCGCCCCTGACACATTCTCTCCTCACGGCTAGGCCACCCTTTTTCTCGCCAGTTTCATTTACTGGTTTTTGTGTTCCCTTACTGTTTTCACCTCCATCCTTTCATACCCTTTTGCCCAATCCTGGGGTACCCTACGGGGGCCCCTGTTTGTGCCAAACCACCCTTCCTGCCACTTCTCCTCATGGGCTTTGCTCTATCTCTGTGGGTTGGGTGGTTCCTAGGGGATGTGCCTCCTCTCCCCTGGTGTGTCTTCCTTGCCTCTCCCTTGACCGGTTGAGTCAGGATATTATCAAGGAAGACACTGCTCAGCTTGATGGCCATCGTCGCTTGGAGTTCATAAGGAGATGACGCTTTTTTCTGGGCCTCTTTTGGTATTCCCTAGACGCTCCTCTCGCTTTTTCGGCGCCGGACCATCTCGGCCGGTCCCGCAAATTTGCGGGGTGCTCGATTCGGTCCTCTGGGACATTTCGGTTCCCCGCAAATTTGCGGAGATCGTTGGGGGGTCCCGCGAAATTGCAGGAGGGTGGTGTCGGTACGGTTATGCCTCCATTGGCCCGCAAATTTGCGGTAATAGTTGGCTTTCACTATTGCCTTTGTTATGTCATCTTGTTGCCTGATACTATATTGGTGTATGCACTTTACTGGTGTTATAGGCCCTGCATGTAAGATGTTGAGTGGTGGTTAACACTTTCTCCATCTTTGCAGGTTCTGCTAGTGCTCTTCCGCCTCGGCCGCCCTCCTCACCTACCTCTGTGCTCCCAGTTTAGGGTGAGTACGGTTACCTGTTTGCATGTGTGTTCCTGTTTCCCCATGCTCCTTCCCTGGTTCTTCTTGGACATTCTCTCCACTTACTCCTTCGACGTGCTGATTATGGTGTGTGTTCTTCTAGTGCAGGTAGGCTGCCTTGCTTTCGCCTTGGTTGTCGCTCCCCGTGCTTGGAGAGCCACAAGTCCTGCTTGCGCCACTCGCTCTGTGTGTCCTCTATGGCCTACCTCCCTGCTCTGTGTGGCACGTGTCTGGCCCTGGTGGTTGTGCTGCTCCATGGCCCTGGTTCCTCGGCGGCGGCTGTGGCCTCCTGCTTCCCTTCCGTCGGTGTGGACGATGGTCTCCCGCCACATTAGGACTGTGGGCCACCGTTCCCCGGCCTTTGTTGCCGACCGGATCCGCGTCGCCCTGGGTATCCCTGACCCGACTGACGGCCATTTACCTGGCCCTCTCCCTGCTCGGGCCCTCTCCCCTGGGTCCCGCAGCCGGTCGTCCCATCGTCGGGGAGTTCCCCGGCTCCGTCCACGCTCTCGCTCGCCTCGTCGTCCTCCTGATCGCCTTGACGACGCCCATCGCCCTCGTCATGGTTCTCGCCCTGAGGCCGGGGTTAGCGGCTCTGCCCCTGTGCGCCCTCCCCTGGCCTCTACGGATAGGGGCTCTACTCCCTTCCGCCCGCTTCCCCGGCCCAGACGACTTCCTCTTACGTTGTCCTCTCCGCGCGGTTGTTCATGCTGTAGCTGGCCCTCTGCTCCCTCCTCCTACACTGTCCAGGAGGGTCCGCCTGGATGTCGTTGCTTCTCCTACTTCACCTGCTTCAGTGCCTATTCTTCCTTCACGGTCTCGTCCCACGGTGGTGGTCCCTCCCTCCTCCGCCTCGGTGTCGGGCCGCCCTGTTATCTCAGCCCCGGGGATCCTTGCTCTGTTTCCCCCCGCGGCTCCTGGCCTCCTTTCACCCGGCCAGCCTTCCCACTCCCGTCGTCCTGCTCCTCCTCATTCTTCTCTTCCTGACCTTCACTTACCGTCTCGCCAGGGGGGTACCCCTCCTCTTGCCTCGGTGGGGTTTCGCGAGGTTTCGGGGTCCCCTTTCTCAGGAGCTGATGTGTCACTGGAAGAGGGGAATGGTGCTGTTTCCCCCTCGGCCGTTCGTGATCGGGGACGAGTCCCTCAACGACGACACAACCGTCGTCGCTCGCCTTCCTTGGGCCGCGACGCTGCTGGTTCGTGTCGTGGGTCTCGCTCCCGCTCACGCTCGCCCCTGCGGGCCGACCAATCTGAGGGGGGGTAGCCTCTCTCGGTTCAATTGTCGGCTATGCAGGGCTGGGTTGTGTCACGCTTCGACGGGCGCTTGGAATCGGTGGAAGACTCCCTCTTCTCGCCCTTCTTGGCGGTGCCTCACCCTCAGCACCTCACCCTACCTACCCCTGCTACGGTCCCCCTCCCTTCTGCAGGCCTACGCTCTGGTCAGACTTCAGCCGCCCTGACATCCTTCCGGCTGTTCAGTCCCTGGCTGTGTTGACGGGTCTGTCCTCCTATGGGACAGGTTTGTGCGACGCCGGTCCGCCTGGCTTAGCCATCATGCTCGGTCACCCTCTCCCATTGGTGGCCTGGTTTGCTGAGGCCTTCGACTTCACACACCGATCCGTCGACGGCTCTCCTTCCGTCCCTCCCCCGGAGTCGTCCCTGCTTTTGCCTCCTCTTGTGTCTGTCGGCGGGTTGGACGGCGCGTTCTGGTCCTGGATGAGCGCGCCCGTTCTTGAACTTTGTTCTATTGCTACCCCGTTCTTCTCTCACCCGGATCAGCCCTCTGTCGCCAAGGTTTTTCCCTTGCGACGGAGGGTGACGGACTTATTGTCTTGTCTTTAGGTTCCCTCCAGACGTCTGTTCACCACCTGCGGCTTTTCGAGGCGTCTGCGCCAGGCGATCTTCGCGAGGGTTTGGACCGCGTTCAGCGGGTCCACCTTCGGCTCGCGGTGTCTTTGGTTCCCGAGCTGAAGGCGGTTTTGTGCGCGGCAACTCGGCACCGCACGACGGTACGGTCTTCGTTCTGCCGGCCGGCCCCCTTGGTTATTCGTCAGGGTTTGTTGTACTCTGCGCTATATACGTCGGGTTTTTTTAAGCAGGATGCTTGGGAATGCTACGCTTCTCTGTCGGCGGCCCCTGCTTCCGACACGCGACGCCGCGCTGTGTCGTTACGGCCCCTGCTTACGTCACGCACCGCCGCGCTGTGCCGCACGTGGGGTCTTCTCAGTCCCGTCCTTCTGCCGGTCCTCTTCGGGGTGCTGCTGCAAGTGCTGCCGCCTTGCACGGGCGCAGGACTGGGACGTTGCTGGCCTGTGCGTCGGTTCCGCCTCGCACTTCTGTTCTTGCCCCTTTCATCCCCTCTGTGTCGGGGCTGGCCGGCCTTCCACTTCCGGCCGCCCTTCGAAGGGGTCAGCCCCGCGCCGGCCTGGGGTTGGGGTGGCCCGCCCTTTTCGACGAGGTTGGGGGGGGGGCAGGGGTAGAGGAGGTCAACGTGGCGCTCATGCCCGCACGGCCCATACCGGGGGTACCTCCACGTCAACACAATGTGTAGTTCTCTGGGTCGGCCTCCTTGTTCTCCTTCTCGCCTGGGCGTACCGGGTCGCTCCCCTCCTCTCGGGTGCTCCCTCGGGTTGTTTTCGCCCTTGCGCCCCTCGGTAGCCGCGAGGGACGTTGGGGGCGGCGGGTTGCGCGGAGGGGTCTCACCTGGAGGTGGCCGTCCAGACCCCCACTCCGCTCTTGTCACCGACAACGGCCCATCTCTTCAGCGGTGGCCCACGTGTTCACTTCCATGCCCGAGCTGGGTAGCGTCGAGGGAGTTGACCGCCGGTCACCCCGGTTTTCCTCTCCCGTGTCTTTCTGGTTCCGTCGCCGACCTGCGACGCGATGCGACCGGTGGTGGATCTGTTGGCCCTCAACGGGCACGTCGTGCACACACGGTTTCGGATGCTGCCGGTACCCCTGGTACGCCTGGCCCTGTGCCCTCTGTCGTGGGTAGTGTCGCTGGCCCTCCAGGATGTGTCTTGGCTCGTTCCTCTCCATCCTCGCTTCCAGCGATTCTTGGCCGTTCGGACTTCCGATCGTGTGTTCCTGTTCGACGGCCTTCCCTTCGGTCTCCACATCGCGCCGCAGATCTTCTCCGCACTGGTGGGGCAGGCTCTGGGTCCTCTCCTCAGGGGCGGGCTCCAGCTCCTGTTTTCCTTGGCCGTTTGGTTGGTAGTTTCCGACGCCCTAGGCCTGTGCATTGGCGACGCCCTCACAGTCGTTCGCGACATCGCACGGTTAGGGTTCCCCTTCGATGTTCCCAAGTCACGCTTGACCCCGTCGCGTGTCGTGCCATGGGTCGGTCTCGCATGGGTTTTGTCCGGCGCTACGGTGACCCGGGGTCTGCCGGCCGCGGTGCACCTTCGGTGGACGGTCCTCGCCGTGTTGCACTCGGTCTCCCTCCCGGGGTGGCTCTGGGACTCGTTCGTGGGTTCGCTGCATTGGGCCGCTCTGCCCCTTCCCTTAGGGAGCCTCTGGCTACGCCGCCTCCTCCTCATGGGCACCGCGGTGTTTCCGTTGCCCCTATGGATCGGCTCCTGCCGCTCCCGCGTACCGTTCGCCGACGCTTCGGTCGCTGGGTTGCTCGGGGCTCGCTCTCTGCGGCTGTGCCCTGGACCGCCCCCCCCCCGCCGACGGTCTGGGTAACCACAGATACGTCGAGCGAGGTTGGGTGAGGTTCCCAATCGAACCTGGGACGTCCACTTCCCGGCAGATGGGTGGGTCTCCCTCCTCTTACCTGTCTATGCCCTCGGATTGTTGGTTCCTTTGTTCTTCCTGCGGGACCACGCGCTGGCCCTTCGGGGTGAGTCGGTGGCCTTCGGGTTGGACACTCAGACAAGCTGTCCCCTGTTTCCTTATGCGGGGGTCCTCCAGGTCGTTGACTCTATTAGGGGTCTCGGTGGAGTTGTTCTTCCTCGCGGACCGACACCCCTTCTCCTTGCATGCCTCCTCCCTGCCCGGGCCTGCCACCCTTTGGGCGGCCGCCCTGTCGAGAGGGCAGGGCGTTCTTGTAGAATGGGCAATGAAACGGACTGTGTTCGCCGACCTCGCGGCTTCCTGAGGTGTTCCGGAGGTCGCCTTGTTCGCATCGGGGGTGCCGCGCCAGTTGCCTCTGGACCTCTCCCTCCGGCCTCGCGCTCCGGGGGGGGTCCGGACGCTTTCATGGTCGCCTGGTACGGGTGGCGGTCGATATTCATCTTTCCGCCCCCAGACGCGCTGTTGATGTGCCCAGTCCTCGCGGAGCTGCGGCTGTACCTCGGCTGCGTCTGGCTCCTCGCGCCTCTGTGGCCGGCACGGACTTGGTCCGCCCGGTTGCCGCGGTGGTGCCCGAGTCCGGTCCCTCTACCTGTCTCCGGCTTCCACTTGGGCTTGGTTGGGGCCCTGCGGACCTCTTTGGCCTTCGCATCGTGCTTGTTCATGAGGCACGGTGGCTCCCGGTTCCCGGCCGGGCCCTGACTGACTTCCTGCAGCGTTCCAGGCCGTCTTCTCCTTGGGGGAATTACGGGTCCCGCTGGAGGTCTTTTACTAGGTGGCTACAGGCCACTCGCCTGCCAGTTGGCTCTCCTTCCCTCGTCCTACGCTCCTTGTTTCACCTCTTCCGTACACGTCGCTTTCCAGTCGACGCTATACGTACCCACTTGTCTGCCGTCCGGGGGGTTCTTTGAGTCCGTCGCTGGGCTGGTCGTTCCGCCACGGGAGCTGGATTCCTTCCTGACGGCTGCCTTCCGGGATCGACCGCCTCCGCGCCAGGTCCCTCCGCAGTGGGATCTGGGGCGGGCTCTGGTCCTTCTGGCTTCCCCCACGTATACAAGGGCCGCTACGCCGGTTCCGTTGCTCGGGCGTCCACTCTTCCTTGTCGCTCTGGCCACTGGGGATCGGGTGTCTGCACTAGCGGCATTGTCACGGCCCCGGGACTGCGTGCGATTCTCCCCGTCCTTGCATGGTGTCTCGTTCGCCTCCTCCCCTCCTTTTGTTACCACGCATGGGAGGGAGGCTCCCGTTTTCCAGCCTTTCGCCGTCCAGGCTTTACGGCGTGGGCATCCTCGCCATGTGTTGTGCCCGGTGTCAGCCTTGCACTCCTCTGTTGCGTCTGTGGCGCCGCCTTCGGGTACTGCTGTGTGGGTGTCTCCTCGGACAGGTGGGAGGCTCTCGCAGGTGCAGATGGGCCGCCACGTTTGTCGGACCGTTCGTGCCCGTCACCCTGTTTGTAGGGGTTCTGCGCGCGATGTCAGATCCTTTGCTGCCTCCTTCCGGTTCCTGCCACGTCGATCCTTCCCTGCCATCGCCTCAGCGGTTTTGTGGTCTTCTCTCAATTCCTTCATCTCCTCCTACCTCTCCGTGTCCAGTGTTCGACCCCCTCGGCCGGTGATTGCTCTCGGGGGTCGTGTTTCCTGGTGCTCTGGCGAAGATCCCTGGTCTTCCCCCTTGTCCCTCGTTCTTTTCCTTTGTTTTGTTTTGACAAAGGGGGGGGGGGGTGTACGGGTTTGCAACACTGGATTGCAAGTTTGGGATTATGTATTGTTCCAGTACATAAGTGTTTTTGCCACATTGAAAATTGTGTTTTGTTCTTGTGTTCAGTGTTTTTGTTGGTTTTTGAAGAAAAGGGTTTTTGGGTACAGTACCTTTTTGGTTT
The DNA here is from genome assembly GCA_032716605.1 of Paralithodes platypus. Taxonomy (NCBI): domain Eukaryota; kingdom Metazoa; phylum Arthropoda; class Malacostraca; order Decapoda; family Lithodidae; genus Paralithodes; species Paralithodes platypus. The sequence goes on from CM064551.1 coordinate 9,919,364, forward strand.
CAGACAAGTCTATGTTTTTGCATTACTATGAATGACGGGCATGTGTTAAAACTGTTCTTTTTAGCTACTCCTCAGTTTTTCACTCTTTTATTAAACTCTCTTGTTTAACTTGTGTCTTTGTCATTCGTAATTTTGTTTTATGCATTGGTTTTTTTGGTAGGTTGGGCTTGGATGTCCTCCTCCTATTTGTTATGCAGCCTTGACGTTGGATTTGCCAAGACTACTAACAAATTGGGAGGTTTGACGTACCTCCCAACCTACCAAATAGGAAAACCTACTATTTGGTAGTAGTCTTGGAAAATCCAACGTACATAATACCCTCCCTCACGCCGGACCCCTACCCATCCGCGTTCTTCTGCTGACGTGAGATATGATAACAAGAGAGGGTCGCTCATGCGCACGTTCGACAGGGATCGGCGCATGACGGAACACGGGATGGGCCTTGAGCGGTAACTAAGGTAAACCCCTTTTTCTTCTCTTCTATACTTTTTTCACCTTCGGTGGTAGTTTTGGTTAATGTACAACGTCTCCTAGAGCAAGATAAGGAGTAGACTCTAGACGTTTTCTTTTTAACCGCGGTTGGAATGACGACATAGCAGTCAAAATAGACAAGTCGTCATTGCAATTAGGTTAATAGCCTTGACGTTGGATTTTCCAAGACTACTACCAAATAGTAGGTTTTCCTATTTGGTAGGTTGGGAGGTACGTCAAACCTCCCAATTTACCTAATTGTAGTTTACAGGAGTTGAGCCAAGCTCGTGTTGTCCTGTCTCTCAGTCTACTTTTAACCAATTTTTTCTTGAAAATATGGATGTTCCTTGCCCCTACCACCTCCTCCTCCAGCCCATTCCATTTGTCAATACATCTATAGGGGAAGCTAAACTTCCTGATATCGTTCTTGCAGGTAGGTCTTTTTACAAAGGAGTACAAAGGAGTACAAAGGAGTACAAAGGAAATCAAGCAACAACAGATCCAGTGACCCTTCTAGGTTGCTTGTCCTCCAAAACACTGAGGATCAAGTGTCCAAACAGTGGTTTAGAGTGGGTAAGGGAACATTGGAAAGGGAATTACTGCCCTGGAACTAATGTCCGTGGCAGGATTAGGAAGTTAGTAGGGGACAGATGGGTTAGTAACTGAGGGGGGGATAAAATAAAGTTATTCATTTACAAACGCAGTCAGTCGCGGGTTTGATGCGAGATATTTGTCTAGGCGGAGTTTAAATGAATCAACGGTGATGCAGTCTATAACGTTTCGGGGAAGCCCATTCCACAAGTTGACAACTCGATTGAAGAAGAAATTCTTAGATTCGTGCGAGTTAAAAGATTTACCAATAATTTTGCAACCGTTTCCCCGCGTGTAATTAGATTGGTCGATAGTGAAGTACTTACTACAGTTCATATTGTCGATGCCTTTGATGATTTTGAACACTTGAATTAAGTCGCCTCTTAATCTGCGCTGGGTTAAAGGAAATAGATTTAATTCTCTAAGACGCTCTTCGTATGGTTTGTTCTTTAGGCTAGGTATCATTTTGGTAACTCTACGTTGAACTCGTTCTAGCTTGTTTATATCTTTTTGGTAATAAGGGCACCAGGATTGAACGCAGTATTCCAGAAGAGGGCGGACTAAGGAATTGTAAAGGGTTAGGATAACTTCTTTGGATTTATGCTCAAATGACCTGCCTATAAAGCCAATTATTTTGTTTGCCTTCTTAACAACTTCTGAACATTGTTGACTCGGTTTTAGGTTACTCGATATTGTTACTCCCAGATCGGTTTCTCTGTTTACATTCTTAAGCTGAGTGCCATTCATCGAATAGTTTGCTTTCTCATTTAGGTATCCGATATGTAGTACTTTACATTTATCCGCATTGAAACTCATTTGCCAAATTTGGGCCCAACATGACAATTTATCTAGATTGTGTTGCATATCGTCAACTTGTTCTTTCGAGAGTACGCTATTTGCAATTTTTGTATCGTCAGCAAATTTTGAGATTGTACAGGTGAGACCCTCATCTATGTCGTTGATGTAAATTAGAAAGAGAATTGGTCCTAGTACCGATCCCTGGGGTACCCCGCTACTTACATTGGTCCATTTTGATGCCTTACCGTTTATGACTACTCTTTGCTTTCTGTCGCTGAGCCAATTTTCTATCCATTTCAACACACCGTCTTGTATTCCATGCGCTTTTAGTTTTAGCAGTAAACGTTTGTGGGGAACTTTGTCAAAGGCCTTTTGAAAATCAAGGTATATAATATCTACAGCTTTACTCTCATCGTAGAGGTTGAGGATATCGTGGAAGAAGTCTAAGAGGTTTGTTAAACAGGAACGTTTTTTACGAAAGCCGTGTTGAGTATCTTTAAGTATGTTATTTTCCTCTAAGTGATTTACGAGTCTGTCTCGTATGACAGTTTCTAGCATTTTACATACAACTGAGGTTAAGCTAATTGGACGATAGTTACTGGATAGGGATTTGCTGCCTTTTTTTAATATCGGTGTTACGTTGGCTAGCTTCCACTGATCGGGCATAGTTCCAGACTGCAAGGATTTATTGAATAGTAATGTCAGTGGTTTAGAGAGCTCATCCTTAGCTTCCTTTAGAACTCTAGGCGAGATTGTATCAGGTCCAGGCGTTTTATTTACCTTGAGTTTATCTAAACAATTCAATACTTCTCTCTCTGTAACGGTGATATTGCTTAAAACATCTGAATTATCAATCTGAATCGGCGATGGTGTAGGGATATCACTGAGGTCTTCTGTTGTAAAAACTGATGCAAAGAAGGTATTGAGGGCATTACTCATTTGTTCTTCGTCTTTGGTGTATTCTCCATTTTCATCGACTAACGGTCCAACAGTTGAAGTAACTACTTTTTTCTTTCTGATATAACTATAGAATTCTTTCGGGTTTGTTTTACTTTGATTCGCAATATGTAACTCTAAGGTCTTTTTACTTTGCTTAATTAACTTTTTGGCTTTGCGTCGTAGCTCTACAAATTTCAGCCGTTCTTCGTCATTTTGTGAGGATTTTAATCTATCATTAGCAAATTTTTTAGCAAGCAGGCAGTTTGAAATATCTTTATTCCACCATTTGGGCTTATTATTATGGCCTGGACGCCGAGTTTTCGATGGTATGCAGTCTTGCACTGCTTTTAGGTAAGTGGCTTCGAATAACTTCCAAGATGTATTTATGTCGTTATTGTGAATTAAAAAGCTCCAGTCAGTTTCTTTAAACATAGCTCTAAGTTTATGGAAGTTTGCTTTCTTGAAATTAGGGACTTTTTCGATGCTACTATTTGGTTCGTTACTAGTAAACTTTAAAGTGAAAGTTATCGTATGATGGTCGCTGTTACTGAATTCATCACCAACATTCAAATTCTCTATTAATTCTTCTTTTGTTGCAAGTACAATGTCAAGAACGTTATTACCACGGGTCGGCGTTCCAACAAATTGATAAAGCGAACTCTCTTGCAAGTTCGTATACAAGTCATGTCCGGAGTGTGAAGTAAGAGTATCGCCCCACTTGGTCACAGGTAAATTAAAGTCACCAAAAATTACGGTATCTTGCGAGTTACTTATATCTGCAATTTGTTCGTAAATTTCTCGGTCAGTTTGCACTGATTGAGCTGGAGGTCTGTATATTAATGCAAGTATTATTTTGGTACCTTTATTATTCTTTATTAGCACAAAAGATGCGTCGACGTTCACAATTTGAGGTTTTGACAAGAGGGTAGGGTTAAGACTTTCTTTGATATAAAGTAAAACGCCACCTCCATTTCGATTTATTCGGCTTTTCTCAAACATTACATAACCGGGAAGTGAATACTCTGGTAAAAAGTCTCTATCATCTGTATTGAGCCAAGATTCTGTTATGCCAATCACATCATAATTTTCTGTAAACACTAGCTCCTCTAAATCTGAAAATTTATTGCGTATGCTACGAGCGTTTGCATAGAAAACCTTTAAATTTGTTATTTTAGAACTCACGGAACGCGCTTCAATAATATTTTTGGTTCTTGTCGGATCTACATTTATGTTCATGGCTGTCCTCGGTCCTCGCTGTCTCCGGTCCTTATCGCTGGTGGTCCTCGGTTGCCTCTGTTTTTTCTTGGCGTTGGATGATTATGTCACTGCTGCTTCTTCTCGGATGGCGTTTTTTGATCCATGGCTGCGGACTGCTTCGTGTAGGAGACGACCCATGCGTGCTGAACCCACAGGGTTTAGATGAGTGCCATCCTTGCGGAATAGAGTAGGCTGGTTGTAGAAGTTGTCCCAGAGGTTGATGAATTCAACTTCTTCCCTCAGACACAAATGTTTTAGTCGGCTATTTGTGCTGAAGGCCTTGTCGTAGAATTTGTCAGGTGCGTCGATCTTGGGGAGAATGCCTGAGATGATGATATTCCTTGACTTGTTTTTGTAGTGCTGGATCATCTTGCGATATTTATCCATCAACTCTTCGGATCTGGTGCGCATGACGTCATTTGAACCAGCATGGATGACAAAAAGGGTATTTTCATTTGCATCCTTTGTGGTATCTTCGAAGGCTTCCACAATGTCGTCCAGTCCAGCTCCTGGGATGCAAAATCTTTTTCGTTGAATTGGGACTCTGTCGCAGAACTCTTCGACCTGTCCTCGTAGGATGGAATCCCCAACGAGCCTGGTCTCTTCTGGTTCGTCTTCCATCTCTACCAATATCTCAAATCTGTTTGACATTGTGACTGGTAGATGAGACCTTTTCTGCGTTGGCCGTGCACCGTTCCTCACTGGTGTAAATCCGGAAACCTGTGGTGGCGGGACTCTACGTACAGGTCGGGGAGAGGAGTGGTTAGAACGGGGGCGAGGGGTTGGTACTGTTCGTGCTAGCAGGCTTCTTGCACGAGGAGTGGGGGAGAGACTAAGGTGAACAGGGCGGCTGTCCTGGTTTGATGTCGGCTCAGGTTCGTCAGAAGCATCTGCTGCAGTGTCTACTGCAGGTGTTGGATTGTTGGCAGATGACGTTGGGGCGGTGGTGGATGCTGGAGTTGAAACAATTTGAGTTAGTGATACTCCAACGTTGAGTGTTACAAACTCTTGGAGTGATTCCAGCTTCCTGGTGAGGGCGTTGATCTTGTTGAGGGCTTCATCCAATTTTGCTGTCAAATCCTCTCGTTGCTGGCAGAGTCGGCAGACTTGTGGATCGGCAGGAGCAAACATGGAAGCACCAAACCTACCGGCGCAGTTCGTACAGGCACGAGGCATGGTGACGATCACTTTCTTCAGTTCACTTCACTCACTTAAAAACACTTAATTCACTTTAAAAACACTAAACTCACTTTAAAAACACTTCACTCCCTTCAGGTCGCTTCACTTACTTAAATAGGCCTAACCGAAAACAAAAATGTTGAAATACACACAAATAGGTTATCAGCGGTGATAGCCTAACCAAAAATTAAAACAAAGCAAAATTAAATTTGAATACGCAGTGATAGCCGAACCGAAAACAATTTATGTTTATTTAAATAGAAATAGGCCACCAGGGGTTATAGCCTAACCTAACCGAAAACAAAAATTATGAACTACCGGTACGCAGAAATAGGCCACCAGCGGTGATAGCTTAACTGAAAATTTAAAAATTGAAGTACGCAGAAATAGGCCACCAGGGATGATAGCCTAGACTAACCGAAAAACAAAAATAACCGAAAACAAAAATTATGAAATACCGGTACGCAGAAATAGGCCACCAGCGGTGATAGCCTAGACTAACCGAAAACAAAAATAACCGAAAACAAAAATTATGAAATACTGGTACGCAGAAATAGGCCACCAGCGGTGATAGCCTAACTGAAAATTTAAAAATTGAAGTACGCAGAAATAGGCCACCAGGGATGATAGCCTAGTTTAACCGAAAACAAAAATTATGAAATACCGGTCTGCAGAAATAGGCCACCAGCGGTGATAGCCTAACTGAAAATTTAAAAATTTGAAGTACCGTACGCAGAAATAGGCCACCAGGGATGATAGCCTAGACTAACCTAAAACAAAAATAACCAAAAACAAAAAAGTATGAAATATGCAGAAGTAGGCTACCAGGGGTGATAACCTACCTAAAAAAGCAAAACAAATATATATATATATATAATAGAATATGTAACTAAATATACAATTCACCAAATAGAGATTATATAAAAATAAAGTGTAACTGCACACAAGGGGTTAATATACTGTATCAACAGATGGCGCTGGTGTCACTGTAGGCTAGTCAAGCAGGATTATATTTAGATAAACAAAGTTATCAGTCAAAGGTTACTACAGTACAAGATCATGCAAGCAACAACTAAAATTACAGATATATATAGCTACAGTAGGATACTGAATACGATAACTACTAGAGTTAATAAGAAAATACAAAGCTAGGTCGATTAGAGGTGCGCGTGCGTCGTCTGCTACAAGCTAGGATAACAAATGTAAACAACAATGTTTATCAGTCAGAAAAGCAATAAAATAACATGCACGGCAACTACAGAACTATGTGGAGGTTAAACAAGCACTTAACTACTGTTCATGCAATGAATAAAGGGAATTGGGATATGAAATACTCAAATTATGATCGAGTTTTCTCAGTGGCGATGCGGAGCTGTTGGCGATGCTAAAGCCACACTTACTTTGTAGGTGTGGCCTCTAGTTATTCCTGTATCCATAATTAATATATCCTCCCTATCCAGCCTCTCCAGCCCCCGGGTGCATTTGTACATCATTATCATGTCTCCCCTCTCTCTCCTCTCTTTTAGACTCGGTAGATTTAATTTGTCTAGCCTCCCTTCATATGGCAGTTCTCTGAGACTTGGAACCAATCTAGTAACTGCTCTCTGGATTCTTTCTAACTTGTGAATATGCTTCTTTAGATGCGGGGACCACACCACTGCTGCATACTCCAATCTTGGTCTAATCATACTCTTCATAATTTTCGCTACCATGGTCTCATCCAAGTAGTTCAGAGCAACTTTCATATTCCTGGCCATTGCATACATTCCGCTAAAGAGCTTGTTAATATGTTTCTCTGGCGACAAGTTATCTTGTATAAGCAACCCTAAATCCTTTTCTTTTTCGGCCTTGCTAATTATATTATCTCCCATCCTGTACTCCCAATTTGGTCTATTCACACTTCTTCCCATATTTAACACATGGCATTTACTTATATTAAATTTCATTTTCCACTTGGTGCTCCATTCGTATATTTTATCTAAATCCCCTTGCAGCTCCTCACAACTACTTTTATTTGTTATTTGTCTCATAATTTTTACGTCATCTGCAAACATTGACATGTAGGAGTTTATGCCTATCGGCAGGTCATTCACGTACATAAGGAACATGAGAGGTGCCAACACAGATCCCTGCGGCACAACTTTCCGCCACGATGAGTAAGTTCCTCTAATGTTGGTCCTCATTTCCCTATCTGTTAAATAGCTCTCCATCCATTTCAGCAAACTCCCCCTGACACATCCTAGCGTCTCAAGCTTAGATAACAATCTCTTATGTGGTACCTTATCGAATGCTTTGGAAAGGTCTAAATAGACGCAGTCCACCCATCCGCCTCTTTCTTGGAGTACATCTATCACCCTACTGTAATAACATAGCAAACTGGTAACACAAGATGTCCCTTCTCTGAATCCAAATTTCTTTGGGGTTATTATCTTCTTTCTCTCCAACATTTTCATCCATCTCTTCCTAATTAGCTTTTCACAAATCTTGCATACAATACTAGTAAGTGAAACTGGTCTATAGTTTAGAGGGTCCACAGGGTTTCCATTCTTGTATATCGGAATGATATTAGCTCTTTTCCATTCAACAGGAACCTGTCCTTTATCTAAGGAAGCTTGAATTATGTCCCTCACTGGCTCCACTAATTGCTCTGCACACTCCTTTAAAATCCAGGCAGACACTTCATCCGGTCCCATAGCTTTCCTTACTTCAAGTCCTCTCATCGCAGATAACAGCTCATCTCTAGTTATTTCAATCTTACTAAGACCACTCTCCAGTACTCCCGCCTGTGGTTCGTCAAAACCTTCCTCTTTAGTAAAAACTGACCCCAATTTGTTATTCATTACCTCGCACATGTCCGATACATTTTCATACGTCCTAGCATCAACTCTTAATTTAGTAATTTGTTTCTTTACCTTCAACTTACTGTTTATATATTTATAAAATAATCTAGGGTCACTTTCACATTTATTTACTATGTTCTTCTCATAGTTCATTTTAACTTGCCTAATTATGTTAACATATCTATTCCTCTCCTGTTTATATATATTCCGATTACTCTCAGTGTTCCTTCTTCTTAATCTAGCCCAAGCTGCATCACGCCTACCCAAAGCTCTTTTGCATTTCAAATTAAACCATTCTTTCTGCTTAGTAAAATTTCCAGTTTTATATCTTGGGACAAACAGATTGGTTCCTACTCTATAAATTTTGAGGAATCTACTATATTTACCTTGTACGTCCTGTTCCTTAAAAATAAGATCCCAATCTACTCCCTCTAAATATCTTTTCAAGGATACATAATCAGCTTTACTATAATTTAATCTGTCATTTATATAGCTATTGTCTAATCTATTGGCATTACTCGAGGTCAACTTCCATTTTAGTAATAGGTGATCACTTTTACCTACAGGACATAAATAGTTTATATCACTAATTTCGTGAGGATCTTTTGTAAAAATCAGATCGAGTTTAGAAGGTTCGTTATTACCCCTCATTCTTGTATTTTCCTTCACATGTTGTGTAAGTACATTTTCCGTAACCAACTCCACTAGCCGACTTCCCCAAGATCTCTGATTTGGCCCTGCATCTCCCGATTCCCAATCAACCTCACTACAGTTGAAATCTCCTACCAAGATCAATCGATTCTTCCTTAAAAGCAATCTTCTCAACGACTGAATCATATCCTCGACCATCTCCTCAAACTCCAACTCCCTCCATGCTCTGGTCTTTGGTGGCATGTAAGCTACTGCTTTGTCTAGCTTTTTTCCTTCTATATCATTGAGTTCAACTGCCATTATTTCTGCCTTGTCATTATTTAACTCCACGTGCTTTCCTGTCATAGGGTTCTTAACTAATACTGCCACTCCACCTCCCCTTTTACCCTTTCTATCATATCTCCATATATTATATCCTTCACTAAACACTATGTTGCTGTCAAAGTCCTGATTCAGCTTTGTCTCCGTCAAACAGACTATCTGTGGTTGATCTTTTCTTAATATATCATCTAACTCTACCTTTTTACTGTTTATTCCATCTATATTAGTGTAGTAGCACAGTATATTTGAATCCACCTCCTTGTTTCTCTTCCCTCTCTGCCTCCTACCAGGTTCACCTCCTCCTCCATCCCTTCCCTGACCTAGTTCCACCTCCCCTGCTAATTCTATTCTCCTCCCCCCCCCCCCCCTCCACAACTAGCCCATTTCACTGCCCTGGCGAGCGCTAGCGAGTTACGAGCGCATTCTGGCAAGCTGGCCAGCGTAACAATATATATATACAGTATACAGTATAAGAGAGAGAGAGAGATTAAATAATAATACAATGTGAAAATATGCGCACTCACATAGACAAATACATGCAGGACTAATATGCTTACCAATTATATTTGGTTATTATATTATATTAAGTTATATTATGTTAAAAACGAGGTGTTACGGTACTTGTTATAATTTAGATATACATTAATGCATCTATAGCAACTATCACCAATAATTCATTGAACAGACACACTTACAATCACACACACACACACACACACATACACTTACAATGCAGGGAAATGTAAGACTCTAGAAATGGGTAAAAGCAAGTACAGACCTAGAAAAGATTATAAACTAGGAAACGAAGTGATTCCCAAAGCAGAAAAAGAAAAAGACTTGTGGATAGAATTTAAGGATAACATGTCTCCAGAAAGCCACGTAAATAAGATAGTGAGAGAATCACTAACACTATTGGCAAATATCAGGATGTCTTTCAATTATCTTAATGAAAACACCATTCTGAGCCATTCTGAGAATGGCTACGTGGAATGTTAGTGGCATGAATGATGGCACAAAAGAGAGAGAGGTTCTGGAAGTGTTAGTGAATGCCAGGCTGGATGTATGTGGAATGACAGAGACCAAATGGAAAGGTTCAGATGTGAGAGAGTGGGAGTGTGGAATGGGTGTGTGTGCTGGAGTGAGTGAAGGAACAGCGAGAGAAGGTGCATGTTTGTTTGTAAGTAGCAAATGGAAGGAATGTGTAAGAGAGTATGGGTCTGTGGGTTCAAGGATTGTGTGGGTGAGAATGAAAGTAGGAATACAAACGTGGGTGATTGTATGCGTGTATGCCCCGACAGAGGATATACTTGAAAGAAAGAAAGAGGAGTTCTGGATGAATGTGGAGGCGTGCCTGGAGAAGTTTGACAAGAACGAAAGAATATTTCTGATTGGGGATATGAATGGTAAGGTGGGTGATAGGAAAGTTGAGGGAGTGGTGGGAGGGTGGGGGGTACCATCAGAGGTGAATGGGAATGGTAGTGCACTTGTGGACGTATGTGTGGGGAGGAGGCTGTGGATAGCCAACACCTTCTTCCGACACAGAATGATCCACAGGTACACATGGAAACGGATGTTGACGATGAAGGATAAGACAGTGGTGGAACGAAAGTCATTGATTGATTATGTATGTGTGGATGAACGAATGAAGAAATCTGTGATGGATGCTAGGGTGTATAGGGGTATTGGAGGGGGTCTGTCTGATCATTATGTAGTGGTAGCTAAGGTTAGGATACAAAAGAAGTGGGTGAGGAGAGCGGGAGGGAGGCGAGAGGAGGGTGGAATGGTGAGGAGGGTGGAGAGGTTGCAGGAGGAGGAAGTCAGGGAGGAGTACAGGAGAGCAGTGGAAAGACGACTAGGTGGGTTCGACCTGGAAGTTATGGAGGAAGTGGAGGAGATGAGCAAGGTGTTTAAGGATGAGATCTGTGCAGCATGTGAGGAGGTGTGTGGAGTGAGGAGAAGAGGGAGGGGAGTGAAAGGTACAGCATGGTGGACAGAAGAGGTAAGAATAGCTGTGGAAGAAAAGAAGAAAGCATATAGAGAGTGGTTGGGTAGTAGAGGGAATGAAGATTCCGAGAGACAGAAACGAGCGAGGTACGTGGAGAGTAAGAGGGTGGTGAAGAGAGTAGTGAAGGAAAGTAAGAGAAGAGTAGATGAGGAATTTGGAAGGAATCTGAGTGTAAAATGGAGGGAGAGTAAGAAACTGTTCTGGAAAGAAGTCAAGAAAGTTAGGGAAGGTAGCAAGGGAAACAGTAAGGGTGTGAAAGATAAGAATGGGATAATGCTAGCCGAGAAGCAAGAGAGAGTCGAAAGATGGAGGGAGTACTTCAGTGAGTTGCTAAATGAAAGGAATGAAGAGCCAGCAAACATAGCTGGATATGGTATGGGAGGGAGAAGAAGAGAAGTAGTGGAGGAGGAGGTGGGGATCAGGAGGTCAGAAGTGTGGGAAGCCATGAAAAGAGTGAAGTTGGGGAAAGCACCAGGAACAGATGGAGTGTGTGGGGAAATGTTGAGGTATGGTGGTGAGATAGTGATAGAATGGGTATGGAAAATGTGCAAACTAGCATGGGAGAAGGGGAGTGCACCCGATGACTGGAAGACTGGCATAATAGTCCCCCTATATAAGGGCAAAGGGGAAAGAGGAGTGTGTGGTAACCACCGAGGAATATGTCTTCTAAGCGTAGTAGGGAAGGTATACAGTAGGGTAGTGATTGAGAGAGTGAGAGTGAGAACGGAGAAATGGATAGGCGACGAGCAGGGAGGTTTTAGGAAGGGAAGAGGATGTGTAGATCAGATTTTTACCCTGAATTGTGTTGTGGAGAAGTATCTGGAGAAGAAACAAAAGGTGTATGTTGCCTTTATGGACTTGGAGAAGGCCTATGACAGAGTGGATAGAGAAGGTTTGTGGAAAGTACTTAGAATATACGGAGTAGAGGGCAAGTTGCTGAAAGCAGTGAAGAGCATGTATGAGGGTGCAAAGGCGGCAGTACGTGTGGAGAGTGAGCAGAGCGAGTTCTTTGACCTGAATGTTGGTTTGAAACAGGGGTGTGTGATGTCCCCGTGGTTGTTTACTGTATATATGGATGGAGTTATGAAAGAAATACTATCAAGAGCAGTGGATGTTGGTGTATCGCTGAAAAGGGAGGGAATTGAGTGGAAGCTACCTATACTGCTGTTTGCGGATGATACAGTTCTGATGAGTGATAATGAATGGGAGTTGCAGGGTCTGGTAAATGAGTTTGGAACAGTGTGCGAAAAACGGAATTTGAAGGTAAATACGGGGAAGAGCAAGGTTATGGTCTTCGAAAGGGGTGAAGTCACAGAGTGTGAGGTGAAGCTGAACGGTCAGGCTATGGAGATCGTCAACTCTTTTAAGTATCTGGGCAGTGTGTTGAGTAAAGATGGGACTATGGATGAAGAGGTGCGGGAGAGGGTACAACAGGGGAAGAGGGTTGTAGGAACGCTAAAAGCAGTAACAAGAAATAGGGTGGTCAGTATGGAAGTGAAGAAGTCCTTGCATGACAGTGTGGTAATCCCGACACTGACTTACGGAAGCGAAGCATGGACGTTGGTTGAGAGACTCAGACCAAGAGTGAGAGCAGTGGAAATGAATTACTTAAGGAGTGCGTGCGGAGTTACATGGAGGGATAGACAGACTAATGAGGAAGTAAGAAGGAGGTGTGGTGTGGAGGTAGATGTGCTGGAAAGTGTGAAAAGGAACAACTTGAGATGGTTCGGCCATATGGAACGTATGGAAAGCGAGAGAATGACTAAGAGGGTGTACGAGAGCGAGGTGGAGGGACAGAGGGGGAGAGGTAGACCGAATATGAGGTGGAAGGATGGAGTGAGGAACTACATGAACGAAGGCGGTGCTGGTTGGGGGGAGGGGCGTCGACTGACTGGGGACAGAGGTGCATGGGGGCGGTTCGTTCGTGGCCACCCCTTCGGGGATCACGGCGTCAGGCAATAGATAGAATAGATAGATAGATAGAAAACACCATGAAACAAATAATAACGGCAATAATAAAGAGGTAGACCGAATATGAGGTGGAAGGATGGAGTGAGGAACTACATGAACGAAGGCGGTGCTGGTTGGGGGGAGGGGCATCGACTGACTGGGGACAGAGGTGCATGGGGGCGGTTCGTTCGTGGCCACCCCTTCGGGGATCACGGCGTCAGGCAATAGATAGATAGATAGAATAATAAGACCCAGGATGGAATATGCATCTGTAGTGTGGTCCCCTCACATGAAGAAACATATCCACAAAATTGAGAGGGTACAGAGAGCAGCTACGAGGATGATCCCAGGTTTGGAAAATTTGGAGTACCAAGAGAGGCTCGAGAGATTAAATCTACCTACACTGGAACAGAGAAGGAAACGAGGACAGCAAATTCAGATATACAAATGTGTTAGAGGTATTGACAAAATCTACCAAGAAAACTTCATAGAGAGGGATGGAGGTGAGAGAACAAGAGGTCACAGCTACAAACTGAAAGTGCCAAATAGTAAATCTGATCTGAAAAGTAAAAGATTTCCTACCAACTCGATTAGTGGGTGGAACAAATTACCAGCCGAAGTAGTGTCTGCACCATCAGTGCATAGTTTCAAAGCACGGTATGACAAACATATCTTAGGAGGCGGGAATTAACGAGCATGCTCACTCCCGCAAATACAACTAGTGTAAGTACAACTAGTGTACAATCATACACACAGGGGCACAGTGCGTCCTTGTAATGAGTATTGTTCACATGTGTGGGGAGGATCCTCTCACACTGCACTCCTAGACAAAGTAGAAAGGAAGGCCTTGCGTATCATTAACTCCTGTCCACTCACCAACTCTCTGCAATCTCTCTCTCTTCGCCGCAATGTTGCATCTCTCTCGCTATTATATCGCTATTACAATAATCAGTGTTCCTAGGAGCTTTCCCAGTGTATACCACCTCCTCTACGTATGGTACGTAGTACCCGTTTTGCAACACAATCCCACCCCTACTCTGTGCAACTTTCCAACCCAAAAGTGAAACGCTATTCTCAGAATGTCTTGTATTCAACTGCTGATCTCTGAAACTCTCTCCCATTACCAGTCTTTCCCTCTTCCTATGACTTAAATTGCTTCACACTCCGTGTGTCCAGGCATTTTAGCTCAAACGTCCCTTGATTTTGGCCCTGTCACTCTTTCAACTCGGGGGGAGGCACTCGTTGCAGGCAATTATGCCTTTTGTCTCCCTCATTCACATAGAAAAAACAAAACAAAACACACACACTTGAGCATACGCAAGGTACATGACATAATTCTTTCAGGCCCAAGTAGAATTTCTCAGAACTCATGGAAGCCCACACGACAAAAATCAGAGTTTCTTTATGCTCACCTGGGGTATCTTAAACTGCTTCTCCTGGTTCTTGAAGTTATCGTCATCATCTGAAAAGTCCAACAAATATTTAAGTACATGATCGAAAAACAGCAGAAAAAAGGAGGAAATGTGAAGGTGTGAGTGTGTGTGTGGGGGGGTTGTTGTTGTTCCCTAAGCTGCCTGGCCGAACAGCCCCGAGTCCCTGAGGAAGGCCATGGCCACGATCGGGCTTTCCCACAGAGCTCTCATTGAGTGTAGATTGTGTTGTTGGCGTAAGTGGTTGTGTGAAATGCAGTCTTCTATGATGTGTTTAATGGTATGGGGTGCTGTGTTACATCCCAGGCAGGTGTCGACGACGGATTCATCCAGTCTCTTCTGATAGTTCAGAAGAGCTGGATGGTGTCCGCATCTCAGCCTGGCCAGGTGGACTCTGTCCTCGCGAGGAAGGGAGGATTCGGAAGGATGGATTTCGGGAGGTCGTGCTTGCAGCTGCGTGTTGTCTTAGAGCGAGTGGATGGATCGGCGAGAGATATGAGTATGGATGTGCTTTTGGAAGTTGGTTCGGGGTAGGCAGGGAGGGGGAGAGGACAGTATTTGTGTGTGATACCGTGTGCTGGGTGTTGTTTTGATATTTCTTGGTGTCTGTGGATGTGTTGCAATGCAGTGCAGTGGGTGGTCCTGGCTCGTGGAGGCTGCTGCCAGGAATTGAGTGCCTCTCATGTCCAGATGGTCTTTGACTTTGAGGATTTTAGTTTCTTGATGTAGGTGATCTGTGGGTGCAGTAGCTGTGCAGCCTGTAATGATCTTTAGGGCTTTGTTTTGAATATTGTAGTCTGTAAGGTCTTATGATGTGTTTCAGCTAGGTTAGAAGCCCAGGCTGGGCTTGAGTATTCCATCACTGATCTTATGTATTGTTTATACACTGCGGTGGTGGTTTCTTTGTTGTGTCCAAATTTTGTGTGAGCAAGTGACCTGAGGGCGTTAAGCCTGGGTGTCAGTTTCTTTTTAATGTTTGTGGTGTGCTGTTTGAATGTCATATGAGTATCATATGTTACTCCTAGGATTTTGGGTGAATGTGTATGTATTAGGGGTGTGTTGTTTATGGTGAGTTGAGGGATGTATTCGTGTTCTCCTGTCAAGCTTGTGAGCAGGGTTGCGGTGGATTTGGCTAGGGCTAGATTAAGTCTGTTTGTAATGCACCAGCCATGTAGTGTGTTGAGATAGGGTTGAAGGAGATCTGTTGCTGTTTTTGGGTCATGGTGTGTGCATGTGAGTGTTATGTCATCTGCATAGGAGGCTAAGTTTATTTGGGGCATATTGGGTGTAGTTATATCGTGCATGTACAGAGTGAAGAGTGCGGGCGATAGGACGGATCCTTGTGGGACTCCGTTTGGAAAGTTTCTGATTCTAGATGACTGACCGGCAAAAGATACGTGTGCACATCTGCCTGCTAGGAAGTTGGCCAGCCACCTTTTTGTGTTGTTGTGCATGTTTGTGTTGTAGATTTTGTTTGTTAGGTTGTGGCGGGGGATGGCATCGAAGGCTTTACTAATGTCGAGTATGGCTAGTAGTGATCTGTGTGGTGGTCTAGCTGAGTTGATGCCGTCAAAAGCTCTTTGTGTAAGGTCTGTGAGAAGAGTGTTTGTGGAGTGCAGTGGCCTAAAGCCATGTTGTGTTGGAGCTAGGGGTAGGTCGGGTGCAATTAGTTGTAATACTAGGCGCTCCATGACTTTGGAGGGGGTGCAAAGGAGTGTGATGGGGCGGTGCGAGGAGGGTAGTGTGGGGTCTTTGTTGGGTTTGGGGAATGTGATGATGATACCATGCTTCCAGATGTCTGGTATTGTGTTGTGTGAATAACTGTAGTTTGATATGTTAGTGAGTGATTGTATGCCTTGTGGTCCTAAGTGTCTGAGGTGTATGTTGCTTATGTTGTCTAGGCCACAGGCGGGTGAGTGCTTGAGATTGTTGATGATATGCTTTGTCTGGTGATTGGTGATGGGTGTATAGTCAGGGTCTGTGGGGAATTGTCTCTTACGTCGGATACCATGCTTCCAGATGTCTGGTATTGTGTTGTGTGAATAACTGTAGTTTGATATGTTAGTGAGTGATTGTATGCCTTGTGGTCCTAAGTGTCTGAGGTGTATGTTGCTTATGTTGTCTAGGCCACAGGCGGGTGAGTGCTTGAGATTGTTGATGATATGCTTTGTCTGGTGATTGGTGATGGGTGTATAGTCAGGGTCTGTGGGGAATTGTCTCTTACGTCGGATGACACGTCGGTCGTCTTTGTGAGGTTTTAGGTGGCTGACATGTGAGAAGTGATTGATGAGAGTGTTTGCTTGTTGTTTACATGAAGGAGTAGAGTCTGTTGCTGTGATTGCAGCATGTAATTGTGTTGTGTTGCTGTTGGAAAGTGTGATGCTGTTTAGTGTTTTTTAGAGTTTTTGGGGGTTTGTTTTGTGATCAAGTGTTTGTAGGAAGTTATTCCAATTTAGTTGTTGTTGTTCTTGTATTTTGTTGTTAGGGGAGGTGTGGTGGAGTGGTCTTGCCACTGGCCTGGTAATCCAAAGGTCCCGGGTTCAAATCCCGATGTATCAATGGGAAGATATTATTGAGATGGAATTTGTGCTGTACCTAGTATCAGTGCATTACCACAAGCCCACCGAAACGTCAATAAAATACCCTCATTGTTCCCTGATTAAATAGCACTGTATGAATATTCCCATATTCAAAATATGCTACAGGGGTGCAATGCCTGGTGAGTTATCTGCTCAACAGGTGGCGTTGTGTGTGTGTAAGTGTGAGAGTCCGAGTGTAGGGGGTGACAGTGAAGCACGGGAACGAGGTGGCTTCAGAGATGGGGTCGTTTCGGGCCATGAGTGAGCACCGTGCCTCATGTGAAGGCAAGATGGCAGGTGCTCGTTGTACTCTACGTGCTTCACATGTCTCACTCCCTAGACTGGAACAAGACCTCACGGGCTTCACTGTTCATTGTAAAGCGGTGAATGTTAAGGCTCTCAGCCTATGCCCGAGAGGAAGTAAGTTGGAATATAAAAAAAAAAAAAAAAAAAAAAAAAAAAAAAAAAAAAGTCTGGGTGTTGAGTGCTTTGATTTTTTGTGTGATGTCTGGGGAGTGTTTCAGTATGTCGCGTTGTCTGATGAGGTTTTGATTTCTGGTGTGAAATTGGGGTTGTGTCTTTTTCTGTTACCTCTTGGAATGTGTTTCTTGTCAGCATTTTGGATAGTTTTATTGAGTATGTGTACAGCATTGTTGATGTTAGTGATGGGTACGCTGCTTAGAGTTGTGAAGTGTTGTTCGGTCTCATTTGTGAATGCTTCCCAGTTAGCTCTTTTATAATTGGTATACAGTGGAGCCCCCATCCTAGCTGCTAATCGGTTCCGCAGAAATAGAGCTAGGATTGAAACAGCCAAGATCGGGGCACTGTTCTTATGAGGAAAATTCAATCGGTTCCGTGCTCATGCCAAAATTTGCGTCTTTTTCTATTTTTTGCCTATGAAAACATGTTTTACACTTATTGTACACAAATTCAATTTTATGCATTATACTGTATCATATAGGCCTAATACACCATAAAATAAGTTTTTAATAACTAGAAAAAAAGGCCCAAAATCTAAACAATTACCGCACTTTTTCCCAGTGTTAGGCTATGAAAACATGTTTTTTGTCTAGGCTACATCAAGTAGCCTAGGCCTAAATCTCATGCATTGTAAATAATAATGTAGCCATGGCTAAATGACAGTCCTAACCATAAATACTGTAGATTGGGACATTGTTTCTATCATGCGAAAAAATTTAGGCCTAGCCTAGGCCTAGGTTCTAAATTCGTCCAGCCACCCCTCAAGTACCCATTTCGCCCCAAATACATCCAATAAATACATATTATGAGGAAAAGACGTACAATACGTATTACGAGAAGATTACTTACCACACAGATTTTATTATAAATCATTGTCATATTTATCCTAGCCTAGGCTAACATCGTCTTGGCTAGGCATTTCAATCGCTTTCGTCCGACATGGACTGGTCTTTGCTCTGTGTTTTGAGCATGAAATTCCTTCATTGCTACCACCAGGCCAACCATCCCTATCACTAGATGTACTAGAGGTTATAATAAATGCGAGAGATAAGGGGTTCAGGCACAAAAAAGCTTGCAAACGGTTGTTTTGTCAACACAGATACTAGCTAAACTGCAAGCGTCTGCTTAGTGATGACGTCATACAAAGATGGCGGCATCTTGTGCATTTGACGATCGGATCTCGGATTCACTCGGATTTCGTCTCTAAACGGCAAGCACCTGGCAGAGTCTTTCGTTATGTTAAAACAAAATTATTGTTTTTGTTTGTTTTCTAATTTTATGTCGAGTTTTTCTTTATTTTTGCTATTTTTTCGGGTTTCGGCTGGGATTTTGATGCGAGAATTGAGGCTTTTGGCGCGAGAATTGAAATTGGGAATATTTGGTGTGTGGTGCGAGAATTGAATCAGCGAAGACCGGTGTAGCGAAAATGGGGGCTCCACTGTATGTGTGTTTGTGGCTAGCTGGGGTGAGTCTGGTTTTGGTGGTGATAATGATCGGGAGGTGGTCAGAGCCTAAGGTTCTGACCACCCTCCAGGATGTTGTGGGGGCGAGTTCTGGGGAGCAAAAGGTGATGTCTGGAGATGATGGGTTATAGAGGGCTTGGTGGGGAATATGGGTATGTTGATGGATGTCGTTAAGGATGATGAGGTTATGTTTGTTGAAGTACCAGCCCTCTGTCTGTGTCGGGGTTGTCGACAAACCAGGCCGATGTCTTTGCGTTGAAGTCGCCACCCAGGATGATGTGTGGGGATTTGTGATCTGTTGTAATTGTGGTCTGTATTCATTTGGTACTGTAGGGGATGTTTGGGGAGGGATGTATGTGTTTATGATGGTTATTTATTAGTGGCCCCTCCATCATTGACGATTATGCCTATTACATAAGGCACTGGTTGTTGTTGTTGTTGTTGTTCCCCAAGCTGCCTGGCCGAACAGCCCCAAGGCCCCGAGTAAGGCCAAGGCCATAAACGAGCGCCCCCACAGAACCCTCCCTGCCGACCACAATAAAGCCTGGGTGACCGAAGCCACTCCATGGCGGGGAGCTGAGAGGGTGCGTAAACGCCCGGGAAACCAAAGCCCCACCCAGGGCCCTGTGCCCCTCAGCAATTATGAAGAGAAAGTTGAGGGGCAAAGGAATAATGTGACGCTTTAGCTTCCAATCTTGGTAGATTGGGAGGTCAATCCACGGAAGAGACGCCGTCACTTGAGATTTAGAAAATATATAAGTAAAAGGAACAGTCAGAGTAAGCTATGGGTATGGCAGAGATCGCTCAGGTCTCACTCTGATAGACCAGCCCATCGCCAAACATAAGGCACTGGTAATGGGCTGGTCTATCAGAATGAGAGTTGAGCATTCTCTGCCATACCCATAGCTTACTCTGTCTGTTCCTTTTACTTATATATTTTGTAGATCTCAAGTGACGGCATCTTTTCCGTGGGTTGACCTCCCTACTGCCAACCCTGGCAGATTGGGAGCCAAAGCGTCATATTTTTCCTTTGCCCCTCAACTTTCCCTTTATAATTGCTGAGGGGCACAGGGCCTTGGGTGGGGCTTTTGTTTCCCGGGTGATTCCGCACCCTCCTCAGCTCCCCGCCTTTGAGTGGCTTCGGTCACCTGGGCATATTAGTGGCAAGCTGGGAGGGTTCTGTGGGGGCGCTCGGTTATGGCCTTGGCCTTGCTCAGGACCTTGGGGCTGCTCGGCCAGACAGCCTGAGGAACAGCAACAACAACAACAACATAAGGCACCCTCTTCAAACACTCATCCGCCGTAGTTTGAATCTACCGCGCAGAGCATAACAAATTGAGGAGCCTTCATCATGAGCGCACGCAACCTCACTCATGGTTCAGTCATTATGAAATTGGGTTCTCACTACGAAAAAACTTCGTAACAAATAAAAAACAAAAAGAAAATAAGAATAACTATTCATAAGCTTTCCATATAATCATGGATGTACTTGTGTGGATCTTTGACCAGACGCTGACTCAGGCGTCATTCTTCCTTCTCTGCTCTGCGCTCAACCTACCCGGACGTGCCTCCCCACGCTCCGCTGGTTCCGCATTTGCTGCGTCCCTAGTGAGTTTTTTCTCATTTGTTTACTCCGGGATGTATCGAGTAAGGTTAGGATATGCGTAGCAGGAGTGTCCTGGGCGGGTTGCCCGCAGTGCAGTGTATTTTGGGTCGTGTGTTTGGGACATCTATTTCGGGTGTACCCTCGTGGTCCCGTGGTGGACGCGTGAAACGTTTGCGCGGTTAGCTAGCTTTGTGATGTAGGCGGCTTTCACTACGCGTTATTAGGCTTCTTCTTATCTTTCTGATGAAGTAGCTTGTTCTTTTCTCTGACGTTCCCAGCGTATTTTTCTTCACTTAGTGAAGTTTTTTCTGGGTCCCGAGTCAGTTCTTCCCTTTGCCGGAAATTTTGTGCTACATTGGTGTGTTGACGGTGGTTCCTGTTGTGATATGATTCAGTGCTTTTTGTTTATATTACGACATGATTACATATTATTTCCGTCTGCTTAGGCCTAGCCAGCCTCTCGTAGCTTTGCCACATGTACAAGTGTTATTTCTTACAGTTTCTTACAGTAGATCCTCTGGAAAAAGGCAAACTATGCCTGTGTATCCAGCTCAGTACCAGTGCTTGCACTGCTGCGGTCGTTCACGGTGTTGGCGGCGGCGGTAGCAGACGCAACATTTTTACTATTCTGTATTTTTGTTTTATAATCAAACTTCAAATCTTGTCTTCCCCATGCTTTATCAAGATTACTTTCAAACTCCCTTATTGATTCGGAATCGACTACATACTGGGGCAGTGCGTTCCACTCATTTACCACTCTATCACAAAATGAGTTCTTCGCCTTCTCAAGCCTATTTCTTTCTTTGTAAATTTTCTTAGAGTGTCCTCTCGTTCTTGTTCCCTCCCGCATCAAGAAGATACCTTCACACACATCCTCATCGTACTTTCCTGACACTATCTTAAAAGTCTCTATCATATCCCCTCTCTTTCTCCTATATGCCAGTGTCGGAAGTCCCAGTGTCCTCAACCTCTGCTCATAGCCCGCGTTCTTCAACGTTGGTACCAGCTTGCTAGCTCTTCTCTGCACTTTCTCCACTGCTTCTATATCCTTTACCATATATGGAGCCCACACCTGGTTTGCATATTCCAGGTGTGGCCTAACCAGCGCTGTATATAGATTCCTGAAGATTTCTTCGTCAAGTGACACAAATGTCCTCCTTATCAGCCCTACAATTCTATTGGCTTTGTTTATCTTTTCCGCTAAATGTTCTGAGAAATTTAACTTATTATCTATCACTACTCCTATATCCTTTTCTGCACTCACTTCCTCCATCGCTTCATACATACTGTATCCTACCTTGTCTATCTTGCTGGTCCCAATCCGCATGTACTTGCATTTTTTTGGATGAAAAGGCATTAACCAATGCTCAGACCATCCCTTCATGCCCTCCACATCTCCTTGAAGCAAACCCATATCTTCCTTACTCCTCACTCTTCTATACAGTTTAGTGTCATCCGCATACAGGTATACCTCACTTCCATTAGTTATAACTTCAGGCAAGTCGTTGATAAATATAACGAACAGCAATGGTCCCAACACAGATCCCTGAGGTACCCCACTTGTAATTTCCCTCCACCCCGAGCCTATTCCATTCACCAATACCCTCTGTCTCCGATCTTTCAGGAAGGCTTCTATCCATTTCACACATTTCTCCCCTATATTATAGCTTCTAACTTTCTCTATTAACCTTTTATGTGGGACCTTATCGAAGGCCTTCATAAAATCGCAATATACCACGTCTATTACATCACCATCTTCTAGAATTTGCATCCAATCATCTACCACCTTAATTAGCTGTAGTACCGTCGACCTCCCCGGCAAGAATCCGAACTGTCTCCCACTGAAAAGTTGGTTTGACTTCATATGATCCATTATTCCTTCTCTAATTACCGTTTCCATTAGTTTACACACAACACTTGTCAAACTGACTGGTCTATAATTCCCTGGGTCATTTCTCTTTCCCTTCTTAAATATAGCTGTTATGTTCGCCTCTCTCCAGTCCATCGGGATTTGTCCTGTATTAAACGATACCTCAAATAACATTTTCAATGGCTCTACTAACATCTCCCTCCTTCCTTTATGATTCTTGGGTGTATCCCATCCGGTCCCGGTGACTTACTTCTGTTCATTTTTTCTATAGCCCTTCTTATTCTAGCATGGGAAAACTCTACTAGTTCCAGTGCCGGTGCCTGTTTGATGGGAATAGTAGGCACTGCATCCTCCGACTCCACTGTTAGTACCCCCCCAAAGAATTTCCCCAGCACCTCTGCTTTCTCCTTATCAGTCTCCGCTCTACTCCCATCATTCAACCCCCCCACCAGCTCTGGGATCCCTACTCTTCTTGTTAATTTTTCCTGAATGTACTTCCAGAATATTTTTGGATTATCCTTCACATTTCTAGCTATCTCTCTCTCCCTCTCCTTCACCCCCCTCCTTGTTTCCCACCTTATTTTATTGTTTATTTGTCTGCGTTCCAGATCCACTTCCTTAGCCTCTATACTAGACCCCCTGTTCTTTTTTAACAATTTTAATCTTTCCCACAATCGTTTCTTTCTTCTAATCAATATCCAAAGCTTTCTTTTCATTGGCAATTCTGGGTTAGTTCTTTTCCTCAATTTTGTTTTATCCTTATATTCCCTTACTGGTACACTTTTGGATACAGCATTCTCCAGTTTGACTCTAATTTTCCTCCACATTCCTTCAGCGTCTTCACCGTTCAAATATTCCCCCCAGTCAATGTCCAAACACCGTCTCAGCAGCTCATAATCTGCTCTATCATACATGTATATTTTTCTATTGCTTTTATTATCCCTCTCCGATTTAATGTTACAACTAAAGCTTATACAGGCATGGTCACTACGACCTATAGGGCTATCCACATTAACATGTTATTGATTTATGTTATAAATATGTACTACTGTACTGTGTCATGTGTGTCCTGGTTTAGTTGTGTATTGGCTAATTCCACGGACTATTTGTGTGTCCTGGATTAGTTGTGTATTGGCTAATTCCACAGACTTATTGTGTGTCCTGGGTTAGTTGTGCTTTGGCTAATTCCACGGTCTATTTGGTGCGTTCAGATTGAATCTGGGCGGGGTGGGTTGCCTTTTCCGGCGGGTTTTCTCGGTTACACCGTGAAAACCCGGCTGGTTGCCGTGTTTTTAATCACGCGTGGTTAAAAAAGGCTTGTTTTCCCCGGCGAGTGGTGGCTTGAGGCTCTCCAGGACTGCGTCTCTGTGGTGGAGCCTGTGTTCAGGCTGACTGTGTTTCCCATGGCTTTACCCATTTAACTAAGTGTTCAAGCGGACACTTGTTGAGTTTAGTTTTTCCCGGTTTTGCAAAGCCAGTAAAACTAGGCTGTTTGTTGATTGGTCTTTCCTCCCCGGCGATCTTTTGCAAAGAAGTGGGGATAGGAACAATTGGGGTTAACATTATAAACTTAAATTCACACCCGGCGGTTGCACCTTGGGAGGGTGGGATTAACGGATTTGCAATTCAGTATAGTTGACCAGACAATTGAGGGATACGTTAAAGTATCGCCGCCTTCGACATACGGCGATCTAGGACGCTTCGGGAGAAGTCAGATCTAGCATTTAAGACAGGCTTCCCAGTTTTTGATCTGCGAGATTATACGGGGGCCGGCATCTTTTTATGGGTTTTCCAGTAAAACTTAACAAACACCACTGGGAAGACTGCGTCATTTATAAAAGCCATGCTGGTCTTTATATCGTGTCAGAGGATATTAGTAAATCTTTTGGACAGGTTAAGATATTCTGAAATCTTTACTTATGAACCTCCCGCGTAGCGAGCTGTAATGGTTGTGTATTACGTCTCGTTACCCGGCGGGTTATTTAACACTTGTGTTCGAACATGTTGGTGTAGCCTTATGAGCATTAATTCCTGGAAATTTTATTTTTTCCAGGGCGGAGTTCCGGCGGGTCTATAGAGAACCTGGAGTAAACCCGGGGGTGGGTTAGTTTTTCACCAGTCTCTGTCATGGCTGCCCTAGACCCTGTTTTTGCTTTGTGTGTTTCACCCTCCTGTTCAGGTATCCCTATCTTTGCACACACTCTTTGCATTAGATGTGTTAAATGTTTAGATCGCTCAAGGGGTTTGTGGGTGACGCAGAACTGTACCTTCTGTACTCAATTGAGTAATAAAGTATTGCGAGACAATGATAGACCCGCGGCGGTCGCTTTGCGGGAGGTCAGGCAGCTGTTGTCCACTTATGCTACCACAGTGGCTCAAAAAGCCCTTCAATGTGATAATGTAATTCTTTGGGATAAATTACTTATTGAGCACCCCCCTATTAAATGTACCCCTTCTAAATCTAGAGTAATTGTACGAAACTCGGCAGAGACTGGGCAGGGTACAGCACTTACTCCAGCCCCCGGCACATCTAAGAGACCTCGTGAACCTACGCCCCCGGTGACAGCCTCCACGTCACGGGCGCGGTCCAGGTCCAGGTCGCCCCTCAGACAACAGCCGCTTAGTCACTCTTCTTCACCGGCGAGGAAGAAGAGCAAAGAGGAGAAGTCCAAGAGCAGTTCTAGTGATAGATCTAAGTCACACCGAAGCCACAAATCTTCCAGGAAAGATTCTCATGAACGAAAGGCCTTCCGGCGTTCGCCGGAGCCTCGTGCCTACTTTCTGCCTCTACTCCCGACGTATCTAATGTCCAATCTGATGGGCGGGAGTGGAGTCAGAGACTGTGGTGGGGGTGTTACCGGCGGACAGGTTACCAATGGATATTATAAACTTAGAATTAGAGAGTTCTGTGGGTAGTTATCGCCCTCTAGAAGGGTCTAGTGGGGGGCTCAGTGGTTGATGGGGTAACTGACTCCCAAGAGAGTTCAGGCCAAGGCCTGGGTGTGTGGAGGTATTCCCAACCATGGAATGAAGGCCCACGTCTGGTTCAGGAGACACAGGTAATGGCGGACGTCCACCGGGACGCTGCGATCCCATCATCCATTCCAGACTTAACATGGCAACACGAAGGGGTCCCGGCTTCGGCGGAATCCTCTCATGATGGGCCAGATGACAAGGATGAGGTGTCTATAATCTCTGACATGGAGGTGCAGGAGTCGGGTTCAGTTTTAGACGACTCACAGGATAGGAATGATTCACCTCTTAGTTCTTCATCTGCTAAATTTGTCACGGCGGAGGAAATAGATGGGTTATTAGCTACTGCTCTAACAAACAAAATTGGCCAGCAGCCGGAGACTCCTACAGTGGACCTGGGAGCTTCCATGACAATTTCAAGTGTTCGGCCTCTGACTACTTCCATTGCTTTAACTCAGATTCCGCACCCTCCTTCTGTATCACCTACTATGGTCACTAGGCCTGCTTCGGCGGCACTGACTACTTCTAGTGTAAGGGTAGTAGCGGATGTGAATCCTCCCCCTTTAGATAAAGCACCATTAAGAAAGGTAGCTATGCCCCTTTTATACGGTCCAGATGATTCATGGGTACAAATGGTCCCAACTAAGCCAGAGGTAGCACAGCCCACTTTGTCAGGGGAACTTCCAGTGCCACGTGAGTGGGTAATCCAAGGAAATAAATCTAGAAAGTTACGAGCTTTAGATATTGTGGGTAATGTACTTGATGTTAATATTAAGGCCATTCCTAACTATTATCACCATGACTATTTTGTGTATACAGCTACACCTGCACTACCCCCTGCATCAGCTTCAAAACTGTTTTCTGACTGGACCAAGCATGACGGTTTTAATGATATAAAAGCACTGTCAGCTCTCACTCCAGAATTAGATTTACAAACGGTCACAGACACAGCCGCTAATCCAGTTTTGAAGGTGGCGCAGTTGGGTCCAGGACCTTGGGTGGAATGAGAGGTAGAGGCTCAGAACTTTGCGACCACCTTCACCTCAAAATCTTCGCACCAAATTCCTCAGGACAGCCATTCTTGGTTCTCTCTGCCAGTCTTCTCTGCCGGCGGAGTTCCATCTGCTTTGTTTGCATTTTTAGCTGCCCCCAAAATCAATCTATGCAAACTTAAAGATCCTTTCACTACACCTTCCCCAGCTCACCTAGACCGGGAGTTTAGGCTACGGGGGAAGGCGTATAGACTTTTTTCCCAATACATTGTTACGCACCAGGTGGCGAAGTCTATGCTAAGATCTACTCAGGCAATCGCGGACGCGGATGTCAGAAGATCAATTGAACTATCTCGACGTTTACTCCTTCAGACTTCTATTCAGTCATTGGGGGATATCCGTACAGCCTTGCTCGAGGCGGTGCGGGCGAGACAGGATCTTAGGATGTCCCTGGTGAGGAAACTTCCTGATAGAATTGCGAACCAGGTGGTCATGTCGCCGGTGCTAACTCCCTCTTTAATGTCCCCTGATGTGTGGAGAACTGTATTTAACATGGCTCAGGCCTATAAGCACAGTCCCGCCCCTTCTAAGAAACCTGCTTTTAACTTTCCCAAACCCAAGCCAGTCGCAAAAGCTCAGCCGGGTGGGTCAAAGCCCTTTCATCTACCCAAGTCCTCTTCCCCCCAAGGTCAGTACAGGTATAAACAAGGAAAGTTTGCAGGTCATAAAGGACGAAGGTATAACAGACCGGGCCAGGGCCCGTCTTCTGCCAACGCCGGCCAGTCGGCTAAGCATCCACCACCACCACCACCACCACCACCACCACCACCACCACCATAAAAAAACTAAAGTCTCTCTCACTCCCAGGGCCGGTCTCACGGCGGGTGGATCAGAGGGTAGTACAGCCGGCGAACCCTTGTCTGCTAACTGGGTCGTTCCGGACGTGTCACCGTGCATGGCCATTAAATACTTGGGCGAGGATGGTGGCACGCAAAGGCATCACCTGGCAGTGGCTCCGGCGACCTCGTTTACGTCAGCCGACAAAGGCAAATTTAGTTTCATTAGAGGTGGAGTCACTGATCCAAGAAATGATCGCCAAGAATGTCATCATCCCGGTTCCTCAAAATTACCCAGTCTTTACATCCAAACTATTTCTAGTGCCCAAAAGGGACAGTGTTCAGATGAGACCAGTCGTAGACCTGTCTTATCTGAACCTCCATATTCACAACGTGTCCTTCAGGATGCTGACAGTGAATCAAATCAGGCTAACACTTCCGCCGGGAGGATGGATGTGTTCTTTAGACCTGACAGACGCGTATTGGCACGTCTCGGTAAACAAGATTTCAACAGTTTCTGGCCTTACGAATAATGCATCAGACTTATGTCTTTCAGAGGATGCCGTTTGGATTGAACCTAGCACCTCGCTTATTCACGAAATTAGTCCGGCAAGCCCTGATGCCCTTGTGAGAGCAAGGGATCAGGATTTTGTGGTATCTAGACGACTGGCTAGTGGTGGCAGAGACGGAACAATTATGCATCAATCATGTCAACATAACATTAAATCATGTCAAATCTCTAGGATTCAAGGTAAACCTGGTAAAGTCAAACCTTGTTCCCTCACGAGTAGTTCAGTGGATAGGGCTGGTTTGGGACACAGCTACTCTCACTCTGAGTCAGAGTGTGGACAATCGAAACAGATTTCGCAGGAAATTGTTTCTGTTCCTTCACAGTCTGACTACGACACGGAGAATCTGGGAGTCTCTGGTCGGCTCTCTCAACTGGATTCAACTAACTGTAAAGTTGGGCCGGTTGAAAGTCAAACGTTTAATATTGGAAGGCAACAAATGTTTTCCACTATTGCCGGCGGAAAAATTATGGCCCATACCAAAATTAATCCACAACTTACTAGCGGTCTGGGCGAAGAGGGAAACGTTGCACTCAGTAATGTCATGGACCTCTCCTCCGCCGACGGTATGGGTAGACACGGATGCGTCAGGAACGATAGGTTGGGGCTTTCAGTCAAACCAAGGGCACCAGGGTCAAGGGCTTTGGTCCCATTTAGAAATCTCCCACATCAATGTCAAAGAATTACTAGTCCCCTTATATTTCCTTCAGGCTCACGGCTCTACTTTACGGGGCAAGTCGGTGGCCTTCAGAATGGACAATCTGAATGCGGTTCACTGTATTCAGAAACAAGGGTCAACGAGATCTCGGAAGTTGCTAAACGTGTCAGAAAATATTTTTATTCTAGCCAACAGGCTGGACATTCAACTTCACGCATCTTATCTCCCAGGCGTAGCAAACGTCTGGGCAGACGCTCTGTCTCGGAGACAGAGCACAACAGTAGAATGGGCGCTCAAGCAAACCATTTTCGACCAAATGATTGCGGAGCCTTACCATCCACAAGTGGATTTGTTTGCGTCAGAGGAGACTCACAAACTCCCACTGTACCTCAACCGCCGGACGATAACGCCGGCAGGCGGGCCAGACGCACTGGTGACAGACTGGAACAGGTGGAGTTCCATTTATCTGTTTCCGCCGACAGACGCGTCTCTAATGTGCCACGTAGTAAACAAACTACAGGATTATCGGGGCGTAGTCTTGCTAATCGCGCCCCTGTGGCCGGCGCAGTTGTGGTACCAGCAATTGAAAACATGGTGCCCGCACCCGGTGTCACTCCCGGTCGGGTTTTTCCACTTAGCCACAATTGGCAATCTAGAGACCTCGCTGACTTTTGCATTATGGACATTCAGGAGGCCAAGTGGCTAGCACCATATGGTAGAGACGTGACCAATAAATTCATGAATCAATATACCCAGTCTACAAAGCGACAGTATCAATCGCATTGGCAAGCCTTTACTTCTTGGATTCTTAGAACAGAACAAACTGTGCCCTCGGTGGCTTTGGTTTTTAATTATTTAAATTATCTGTTCGAGCAGAAACGTTTATCTGTAGTAACGTTAAAAAATCACTTAACAGCGATTAGGATGCCATTTTTGGACCTTACCGGTCTCACCATACCAGTCGCGGAGGAAACAGGTTTTATGAGGGCATGTTTTAAACTCTGCCCACCTCCCCGTCAGCTCATGCCTACCTGGTCTCTGGACAAAGCATTGTCGTTACTTCATTCCCGTCTGTACCAACATACTGCAGATTTTACATTACTTTTAAAAAAGGCAGTATTCCTTATGGCTTTGGCTACCGGGAACAGGGTATCTGAGCTGGCGGCGATGAGCAACACACCTAATTGCCTCAGGTTTGGTAGGCTTAATGAGTGTATTCACATTGCACCTTCCCCAGGGTTCATAGCCAAGAATGAGCACAGTGAACACGTGTTTTCAGAGTTCACGGTGCCGGCGTTGAAAAGGGGAAAGGTGCACCATAATTTATGTCCAGTGCAAGCTCTAACCAAATATTTGAGAGTGGCACCTCTAAATCACCAGGGTGCTTTATGGGTAGCAAGTACGGGTAAACGCTTGATGAAACGTAAACTGGCTTCTCTCTTGGTCGAGGTCATTAGAGAGAGTAATCCCGGCGTTGTGGGTAGGGCCCACGATTTACGCAAGTGGGCAGCCTCTTTACGTTTCCTTTAAAAAAATTATGTTGAAGATATTACGTCCACACAGTTGTGGGCCTCTAATCATACGTTTTTGACTCGATACCTTTCAGTAGCTCTAGACAAACCTTCCTTGCCATGTATAGCTTTAAGGCAGAGGGTCTAGGTGGCCCCTAAGTCACTTATTGTTTAATTTCAAGAAAAGGGGGGGGGGGGGTGCAGTCAGTGTAACATAGGACACCCTAGACCCCGCCGGAGTATGTGAGCTGTGATACTGTTTATGGGTGTTGTGATATGAAAATTTCTCTGTACTATTCATTACAGGAAATTGTGCTAGTACAATAATTGTAGTACAAACAACAGTGTTGTTGTAAGTAGTTTTTGGCTGTGAAGCAATCTAATTTTAAGCATTGGATATATTTTGCAAGATATATCCACTAGTTTTATGGGGTTTATATGTGCACATGTAAACTTATAAGTTTTTATTTTTTCACCACTTATTTTAAGTGGGGTGCCTTATTAACTGGCGGATCCGTACTCAGAATCTCAGAGTTAACCCTTTTTTATCAAGCAGGCTTCTTTGAAGCACGCTCCTGCTTGTACCCCCTTTTTGTATATACTGTATGTGCTGCGCCAAAATATATATCTTTTCGAAGTAAGAATACTATGTGGTTGTTTGATTATCTGCTTTTGCTAGAGTTATGATATGATTACGAATGTCCCCCTCCAGTCTTAGATATCAGGCATAATCAACAATGATGGAGGGGCCACTAATAAATTATAGGTTTGACTCCTGTAAGGAGATAAAGAAAACCTAATATTTAGTAGTGGCCCCGTAATCATTGACGACTGGGGCCCTCCCGACCTTCCCCTTCCCATTCGTTGATGTATTAAGGATTTTGGTTTACTTGATATGTCAGTGAAGGAAGAATGACGCCTGAGTCAGCGTCTGGTCAAAGATCCACACAAGTACATCCACGATTATATGGAAAGCTTATGAATAGTTATTCTTATTTTCTTTTTCTTTTTTATTTGTTACAAAGTTTTTTCGTAGTGAGAACCCAATTTCATAATGACTGAACCATGAGTGAGGTTGCGTGCGCTCATGAGGAAGGCTCCTCAATTTTTTATGCTCTGCGCGGTAGATTCAAACTACGGCGGATGAGTGTTTGAAGAGGGTGCCTTATGTAATAGGCATAATCGTCAATGATTACGGGGCCACTACTAAATATTAGGTTTTCTTTATCTCCTAACAGGAGTCAAACCTATAATGTTGGAGTTCTTGCCAGTGCGTATTCTAATTGATTGTATTTCTGTTGTGTTATCATTTGGGGGGAGGAGGGATTTGGTATGTACACTGGTGACTATGTATGATATTTCTTTGTGTACCAGGGTGATGAGTCCACCGCCGCCGCCGACGGCCAGCTCTTGTCTTATGGTGGTGAAATCATGAAATGTAGGTGTTTTTTGTGTTGTGCGGAGTTTTGTTTCTTGTTAGATGGCAATGTCTATGTTGTGTTGTTTGATGAAGTGTGAGAGTTTGTGTTTCTTTGTGTTGATGCCATCTATGTTTAATTGGAGAATGTTAATGTTATGTGCACGATGTATGTTGGCTGCTACTGCACGAGGATGGAATGAGGGTGAGGATGGGTAGGGTTGGGATGAGTGAGGTGGTGGTGGGGCTGGGGATTGGGGTGCAGGAGATGGGGGTGGGAATGGATTAGGATGGGGTGTGGTGTGTTGAATTGAGGAAGTGAATGGTATGGGTAGGTTAGGTGGGTTAGGGAGGAGAGGTGGACGGGTTTTAGGGGGGGGGGGGGGAGTGGATGGTATGGGAAGGTTAGGTGGATTGGGGAGGAGAGGTGAACGGGTTTTAGGGGAGGGATTTGACTGGGAGAGGGAGGGGCATGAGGAACAGGTCCAGGTGTTCGTGTAGTGTTTCTTGAAGGCAAGTGTTGTGCAGGTGAAGTGGGTCCAGTTCCAACATGAATTGCAGGAAACTGAACCCCTAGTGTGGTGGCTCGAAGTGAAGGGTTTTGAGCAAGTTGGACATATGTATGTGTAGGTGGGTCCTGGGTTGCTCTCAATGTCTCCGGCTAGAAGAAGTCTTCGAGAAATGACAGCCGGAGAGTCATTTCTCGGTGTAGGAGAAACTGTGTAAGTGTGTGTGTGGTGTGAGAGGTGAGGAAATTCCCGGCGCGACCGAAGCCGCTCCAAGGACCCGTGCCCCCAGGGAGGGGGCAGGGGATAGTTGTGACGGTTTGGCTCCCGAAGACTGCTCCCCGCGGCCGGCATCCGGTTGTCCTCCACTGGTCGTCGATCTTGTCTCCGGACGGGGAGGGTCGGCAGCCATCCGCGGTTGGCAGCTCCAAGAGGTGGTCCCACGGCATAGACGCCGCCACATCAGGGTGTGTGTGTGTGTATTTACCTATTTGTATTTACCTATTTGTAGTATACAGGAGTTGAGCTTTTTAGGCTCGTATTGTCCCGCTTCCTGAGTTACAATTATCTAACTTTGCCTTAAAAATATGAATGTTTTTGGCACACACCACTTCCTCTTCCAACTGATTCCATTTACTTATACTTCTGTAAGGGAAACTATACTTTCTCACATCTCCTTTACATGTTCCTTTCATTAGCTTATATCTATGCCCCCTAGTTCTACCATTATCTTTCACAATATAACCCTTCTTGTCCACCTTTTCGAGTCCTCTCACACATTTGTACATCATAATCATATCGCCTCTCTCCCTCCTATCCATTAGAGATGGTAAATCTAATTTCTTTAATCTCTCCTCATATGGTAATTCTATCAGTTCTGGTATCATCCTAGTTGCAGCTCTCTGAACCTTCTCCAGCTTCTTTATATGCTTTTTTAGATGTGGTGCCCACACCACTGCCGCATACTCCAGTCTTGGTCTCACCAATGTTTTTATTATTTTCTCCAGCATCTCCTCGTTTATATAGTTAAAGGCTATTTTTATTCTGTTTAGCAGTCCATATGTTTCTCCCACTATCTTATTAATATGATTCTCAGGTGAAAGATCACTCCTAACAGTTATCCCTAAGTCCTTTTCTTTCTCTGATGGGTTAATAGGGTTTTCTCCTAACTTATATTCCATATGAGGCCTTCTTTTACTTACTCCCATTTCCAATACATGACATTTATTTGTGTTGAATTCTATTTTCCACTTCTTGCTCCATTGATCTATCCTATCCAAATCCCTCTGTAATTCCCTACCACTGTTTTCATCTTCTATACGCTTCATGATCTTGGCATCA
This sequence comes from Paralithodes platypus, assembly GCA_032716605.1. Classification (NCBI taxonomy): domain Eukaryota; kingdom Metazoa; phylum Arthropoda; class Malacostraca; order Decapoda; family Lithodidae; genus Paralithodes; species Paralithodes platypus. Next base: position 9,952,597 of record CM064551.1, read on the forward strand.
TCTGCAAACATATTCATATATGCATTTATATCCTTTGGCATGTCGTTAATGTATATTAGAAACATTATGGGAGCCAGCACCGCTCCCTGCGGAACTCCACTTGTGACATCTTTCCACGTAGAAAATTTATCTCTGATAGTAGTCCTCATCTGGTCTCCCTGAAAGATAGTCCTCCATCCAATTTAACAAACTACCGGTACCCTGAATCCCTCCATAAGGCTTAGTTTCGAATCACGCACGGGGTAGAGAATTTTGACCCGGCAACTGTGTTGAGTGTTGCCAAGTCTGGGATGTATTCTGCATGCCTAGTGTGGGGTCCAGACAGATCCAAGACTCAGAGCTCACCTCACTGTCGTACCCTTCGGACCCCCTTGATATCTATCCCTCTCAACCCCACTTAGAAACTTTCTCTCTTACTTTGTAAACCTTTTTTCCACTACTTCACCAATCTATTTAATTATCCCATCCCCTTGATAGACCTTATATCTATTATTGTATTAACGACGAGCTCTCAGATAACTAGATAGGATTTTGGGCCTTATGCAGAGATGTAATTGTTAATGAGACCTAGGAAGCTTTTTTGTTGTCTCATATTTGGTGGTTTCATGCTTGCTAGTGTGTTCTTGTGTCAGGTTAGCAGGGGCTAGACCGGAGGGGAGGCTTTTTGCGATCCTTTAAGTAAAGTCTGCTGGTGCGAGTCCTGTGGACCCGCACGACTTTACTAGGATACCCGTGGGAGTCTGGGGGGCATTTTCTTGTCTGTGTCCCTGTGTGCTGTGTTGTGTGAGGGCCCTTGCCTAGTCCACTCAGCACTGCGCTAGCACGTCTTGCTTTTGTTTTAGGGTCGCCAGGAGAGAGTCAGATACTTGCGATCTGAGTCTCTCAAGAGAGCACCCTTTCAATTAGAGTAATTTGGCGCACAGACTTGGGAACGTCCCTAGGCTAGAGCAGGTGGCTCAGCCCGGGTATCCGAAGCCTATATCCTTCTGGCTAGACCTCTGCCACCTGGCAGATTAACAGCTAGGGGTTTATTATCTCTGTATGCTTGTTATTGTGCCACAGTTTACCGTTTTTGTGAGCATTGTGAGTCAGGGTGTGGCTTAGAGACTCTGTCCGAGCAGGCTTGCCTGACTAAGAGTGAGAAGCACACCTGTATGTGGTTATGTTGCGAGTTGCTGCCTTTATTTAATGATACCTATGCCATTATACACTGTATGGCCTATCACTAGTATTTATTCCTGCTTATGAGTTAAGAGTTCTCTAAATCCGTAACGTACTTTCTTTGCTAAGCATCAGATCCTACAGTAGCCGCATGCAGTTTAGAAACCCGCATCTTGTCTACCTGTACGATGTTTTGAGGACTGTTTGCTTTCACCTTCTTTCACGCAGGGGTGATTAGTTGTATTAATTAACGTAACGTTAAATGTACTTTCTTCTAGTTTGTTATTAAACTGTTTCTGCAATTTAATTCCGTTATCTATCTTTTCCTTGAAGCTTTAAGTCAACTTAATTGTGTGATCTTTTATATAGCCTGCTTGACTATCAGCAGTCTATAGTGCGTGCACCCTGTAACCGAGTCATAGGATACCTCGTTGTCCAGGCAGGACTCTTGACGGTTTAGGGTGGTTTGTTGCCTGGGTTTATAGATAAGGGTTGGATCTAGCATTTTCCGTTGTTGCTTGTTGCCGCATACCTAGTCCAATAGAAAGAGCCCAGTGTTTATATATCCCAGGACGTAACAATAATAATTTATTTCTCCTATTAAAAAGTATTTTTAGTGCATCTAGAGATTCCGTGATTAGTTGATCATATTTATCCCGCTTCCATGCTCTAGTTTGTGGTGGTATATAAGCCACTGCTATATCAGTTGCTTTGTTGTCCTTGTCTTTTATTGTCACTGCTATAATTTCTGATCTATTATTGCCTAGGTTAATCTCACTTGCTTCTATATTTTTGTCAGTCATTATTAACACTCCACCGCCCACTTTTCCTTCTCTATCTTTTCTCCACACATTGTACCCTTCCCATCCCAACACTCACAATTCAGTACAACCTCTCAACCAATCACCAGACAAAGCATATCATCAACAATCTCAAGCACTCACCCGCCTGTGGCCTAGACAACATAAGCAACATACACCTCAGACACCTGGGACCACAAGGCATACAAGCACTCACTAACATATCAAACTACAGCTATTCACACAACACAATACCAGACATTTGGAAGCATGGTATCATCATCACTTTCCCCAAACCCAACAAAGACCCCACGCTACCCTCCTCGCACCGCCCCATCACACTCCTTTGCTCCCCCTCCAAAGTCATGGAACGCCTAGTATTACAACTAATTACACCTGACCTACCCCTAGCTCCAACACAACATGGCTTTAGGCCACTGCACTCCACAAACACTCTTCTCACAGACCTTACACAAAGAGCTTTCGACGGCATCAATTCAGCTAGACCACCACACAGATCACTATTAGCCACACTCGACATTAGTAAAGCTTTCGATGCCATCCCCCGCCACAACCTAACAAACAAAATCTACAACACAAACATGCACAACAACACAAAACGGTGGCTGGCCAACTTCCTAGCAGGCAGATGTGCACACGTATCTTTTGCCGGTCAGTCATCTAAAATCAGAAACTTTCCAAACGGAGTCCCACAAGGATCCGTCCTATCGCCCGCACTCTTCAATCTGTACATGCACGATATAACTACACCCAATACGCCCCAAATAAACTTAGCCTCCTATGCAGATGACATAACACTCACATGCACACACCATGACCCAAAAAGAGCAACAGATCTCCTTCAACCCTATCTCAACACACTACATGGCTGGTGCACTACAAACAGACTTAATCTAGCCCCAGCCAAATCCACCGCAACCCTGCTCACAAGTTGGACAGGAGAACACGAATACATCCCTCAACTCACCATAAACAACACACCCCTAACACATACACACACACCCAAAATCCTAGGAGTAACATATGATACTCATATGACATTCAAACAGCACACCACAAACATTAAAAAGAAACTGACACCCAGACTTAACGCCCTCAGGTCACTTGCTCACACAAAATTTGGACACAACAAAGAAACTACCACCACAGTATATAAACAATACATAAGATCAGTGATGGAATACGCAAGCCCAGCCTGGGCTTCTAACCTAGCTGAAACACATCATAAGACCTTACAGACTATTCAAAACAAAGCCCTGAAGATCATTACAGGCTGCACAGCTACTGCACCCACAGATCACCTACATCAAGAAACCAAAATCCTCAAAGTCAAAGACCATCTGGACATGAGAGGCACTCAATTCCTGGCAGCAGCCTCCACGAACCAAGACCACCCACTAAACTACATGGCAACACACCCACAGACACCAAGAAATATCAAAACAACACCCAGCACACGGTATCACACACAATTATTGTCCTCTCTCCCTCCCTGCCCACCCCGAACCAACATCCAGAAGCACATCCATACTCATATCTCTCACCGATCCATCCACTCACTCACAGACAACACACAGCTGCATGCACGACCTCCCGAAATCCATCCTTCCGAATCCTCCCTTCCTCGCGAGGACAGAGTCCACCTGGCCAGGCTGAGATGCGGACACCATCCAGCTCTCCTGAGCTATCAGAAGAGACTGGATGACTCCGTTGTCGACGCCTGCCCGGGATGTAACACAGCACCCCATACCATTAAACACATCATAGAAGACTGCATTTCACACAACCACTTACGCCAACAACACAATCTACACTCAATGAGAGCTCTGTGGGAAAGCCCGATCGTGGCCATGGCCTTTCTCAGGGACTCGGGGCTGTTCGGCCAGGCAGCTTAGGGAACAACAACAACAACAACAACAACAACCTCTCAACTTTGTTTCTGCTAAGCACATATGTGGTTTATATTTCTCAATATAGTCATTCAATTCTAATTTCTTAGACAGCAAGCCATCCACATTACTATACATCAGCTTCATCTCCCCCCTTCTTACACCTTTCTTTTTTTCTCTTTCCCTAATATTCCCAGACTCTACTCCCCCCCCCCGCTTCCACTCCACCTTCTCTCCCTTGCTCCCCCGTGCTCTCCACCTGCCCTGTTCCTCTCACTTGTTCCTGGTTTACACCAGTCTCTCCCTCCTGTCCTTCGGTACTGGTACTCGCTTCCCCTGTCCGACCGTTCATCCCTAAGTTCTCTGTTTGCCCCTCCGTCTTCCTCTGTGGGCTTTTGATGAACCATTTCCTCTTCTTCGTTCCTACCAGTCTCCAATAAAAAAAATCCACTTCTTGTTCTGTTCTTTTGGCATTCAATTCCTTCACCTCATCCCTCAAACTTTTCATTTAGTTTCTTTCATCTAAGTCCAAGTCTTTTTCGATGTAAATATGCTTCAGACAATCCTTATCTTTCAACCTCCATTTATTATTCATGGTTTCCTCTACTATTCCTACTGTGCGAAACTGCACTTTCATTGGCCTAGACAGGCTAGACTCTTGTTTATATTTTCCAATTCTATGCATGTCTTCAATTTCATTCTCCCACTCTCTCACACCCTCGTCCACTACCTGTAGAATCTCCCTCACTCGGTCTCTCTCTATCCTACTTCTCTCCTCTCTCTTTGCATTGTGTTTCTCCTTATCTCCTCTTATCACAATACATTTCTTTCTTCCAGCAGTCTCCCTCGCTAGATTTTCCTTCTGTCTAATTACCTTAACTACATCCTTTTCAAAGTTACCTCCCTGCCTATGTATCTGTTGCTCCTTTACTATCTCCGAAAATTTCAAATTCCTTACCTCCTCGTTCTTTTGAAATTCATCCTTCTTTAATTCAACATCCTTCATATCTTTCTTCATCCTGTCCATTTCTTCCTGCATTTCGCTAATACTTGTGTGTGTGTGTGTGTGTGTGTGTGTGTGTGTGTGTGTGTGTGTGTGTGTGTGTGTGTGTGTGTGTGTAATTCACGTGCTTGTTCGTCAAGGGGAATCCACGCAATGCGAGCTAAGCTCATTATTATCGCGCCTCCTTAACTGGGAATGTATTACGTGAAATGCATGTTGGGTGTTTATGTATCGTTGGAATGGCTGTGGATGTGTGTGTAGTCTGTATTTTAGCCAATTGGCGACATCTGGAAACGAAGGCTTAGGGTTAATCTGTACGATACCATTCTCACTACGGTACCAGTCTCACCCGAAGGCTTAGGTTGACCAGTAGCTTAGGTTGACCAGTACGATACCCATCTCACCTTGTAACCGATCACCAACCCCAGATGGGACGTCACAACTTCGTCCACTTATACCAGGTTCCTATTTATACTGCTAGGTGAACAGAGGCTACACCGTTAGGAGACTTGCCCAAATGTCTCTTCCTTGCCCGGGAAGCCCGTGTGTGTGTATTTACCTATTTGTTTACCTATTTGTAGTATACAGGAGTTGAGCTTTTTAGGCTCGTATTGTCCCGCTTCCTGAGTTACAATTATCTAACTTTGCCTTAAAAATATGAATGTTTTTGGCACACACCACTTCCTCTTCCAACTGATTCCATTTACTTATACTTCTGTAAGGGAAACTATACTTTCTCACATCTCCTTTACATCTTCCTTTCATTAGCTTATATCTATGCCCCCTAGTTCTACCATTATCTTTCACAATATAACCCTTCTTGTCCACCTTTTCGAGTCCTCTCACACATTTGTACATCATAATCATATCGCCTCTCTCCCTCCTATCCATTAGAGATGTGTGTACTCACCTAATTGTACTCACCTAATTGTAGTATACAGGATTTGAGCCTAAGCTCGTGTTGTCCTGTCTCTCTCTCTACATTTATCCAATTTTGCTTTAAAAGTTTGGATATTTCTTGCTCCCACCACCTCCCCATCCAACTTATTCCAACACTCAATGCTTCTATACGGGAAGCTGAACTTTCTTACATCAGACTTACATATAACTTTCCTCAACTTACAATCATGACCCCTGGTTCTTCCCTCGTCCCTCACCACAAAATCTCCCTTGTCGATCTTCTCAAAACCTTTCACACACTTAAACATCATGATCATGTCACCTCTCTCTCTCCTCTCCCTCAGCATTGGCAGCTTTAGCCTCTCCAATCTCTCCTCATAAGGCAGGTCTCTAAGGCTAGCTATCATCTTAGTGGCAACTCTCTGAACTCTTTCCAGTTTTTTATTATGTTTTATAAGGTGTGGAGACCACACCACTGCTGCATACTCCAGTCTTGGTCGTATTATTGTCCCTATTATTTTTGCTAACATCTCTTCATCTAAATAATTCAGAGCTATTCTCATGTTAGTCAACACTGCATAGGTTTCACCAGTTATTTTATTTATATGCTGTTCAGGTGACAAGCTGTCTGCCACAACTACCCCTAGGTCTTTTGCTTTCACAGCTTTACTAATTATTTCATCTCCTATTTTATATCCCCAAGAAGGTCTATATTTACTTTTTCCCATCTCAAGAACCTGACACTTACTCGTGTTGAATTCCATTTTCCAAGTTAGACTCCACTCATATAACTTATCTAGGTCTCTCTGTAATTCTTCACAACTACTCCTACTTGTAATATGCTTCATTAATTTTGCATCATCAGCAAACATAGATATACAGTAGAGTCACGCATTTCGATCCCACGATTACGCATCCCACGGTACTATCCAATGGCTACCTGAATTCTCATCCCACGAAAAACCACACGATTCCCACGGATACAGAGCTGATGATGATGATGATGTTGAGGGATAGCCTTAAGTATCGGCCCCTCGTTGGTCTTCTTACACCTTCCCCAGTTTTCTTTCTTCACTGTAGATGTATTATTTCTTCATCTAATGGAAGCTAATGGAAGCTCTACAGGACGCCGAACTTAATGCCATGGACGATGATTTCACGGGCTTTGGCGGCGACGGTGGGGTGACGGAAAACGAGAGTGGGGCCACGGAGGGTGGTATCTAACACCCGCCTCCCGTCTATCACCACATCCATCACAATAATCACGTCATCAACTTTTCTAAGTTTTTTGTTTGTGTTTTACTTACCTTTCTTTTCATAGCAGCTTGAAAGCCTGTAAGCTTGTTTTGAAAGGCGTCCGTCCGACGCATGTAAACAACAGCTGGTAAGGCGTCGCTTGTTCGTGTGTGGCTGTGTTATTGTTAAGTAGTGAAATGTGGCTGACATCGCCACAAAGTTCTCTCCACGGAAATAGTCATCACAACTGAACCAGTTGACTTAGAGAGCTCTACTCAACGCCATTCTACAGGTACGAAACACATCTACGCTAGGGGATGCGCGGGAATGCGGAAGCAGTCAAAATAACAAAGATACGGTAGCCTAGGCGAGACATTTTTTCGGCCAAATCCACCAGGTTGTGGGGATATACCGGTATTATAGAATGCATAGCTGAGGCTGGAGGGTTAAAGCAACTTACTTTGGATTATTGGCATGTAAAGTGATGGTCAATAGTCGCCCGACGATAGCCTCCAGTACTTTTGTAATTTTCCCCATTACTTTAATACTCTGCATCCCACGAATTCCGGTCCCACGGTAATATTTCGGCACCAATAAATCGTGGGATGCGAGATTCTACTGTATATGAGCCTATTCCCATTTGAAGGTCGTTGATGAAAACCAAAAACATGTGTGTGTGTGTGTGTGTGTACTCACCTAATTGTAGTATACAGGATTTGAGCCTAAGCTCGTGTTGTCCTGTCTCTCTCTCTACATTTATCCAATTTTGCTTTAAAAGTTTGGATATTTCTTGCTCCCACCACCTCCCCATCCAACTTATTCCAACACTCAATGCTTCTATACGGGAAGCTGAACTTTCTTACATCAGACTTACATATAACTTTCCTCAACTTACAATCATGACCCCTGGTTCTTCCCTCGTTCCTCACCACAAAATCTCCCTTGTCGATCTTCTCAAAACCTTTCACACACTTAAACATCATGATCATGTCACCTCTCTCTCTCCTCTCCCTCAGCGTTGGCAGCTTTAGCCTCTCCAATCTCTCCTCATAAGGCAGGTCTCTAAGGCTAGCTATCATCTTAGTGGCAACTCTCTGAACTCTTTCCAGTTTTTTATTATGTTTTATAAGGTGTGGAGACCACACCACTGCTGCATACTCCAGTCTTGGTCGTATTATTGTCCCTATTATTTTTGCTAACATCTCTTCATCTAAATAATTCAGAGCTATTCTCATGTTAGTCAACACTGCATAGGTTTCACCAGTTATTTTATTTATATGCTGTTCAGGTGACAAGCTGTCTGCCACAACTACCCCTAGGTCTTTTGCTTTCACAGCTTTACTAATTATTTCATCTCCTATTTTATATCCCCAAGAAGGTATATATTTACTTTTTCCCATCTCAAGAACCTGACACTTACTCGTGTTGAATTCCATTTTCCAAGTTTGACTCCACTCATATAACTTATCTAGGTCTCTCTGTAATTCTTCACAACTACTCCTACTTGTAATATGCTTCATTAATTTTGCATCATCAGCAAACATAGATATATATGAGCCTATTCCCACTTGAAGGTCGTTGATGAAAACCAAAAACATGATTGGGGCCAACACCGATCCTTGAGGCACTCCGCTTTTTACCCTTTTCCACGAGGAGAACTTTCCTTTTATTACTGTTCGCATTTCCCTCCCAATTAAATAGTTTTCCATCCACTTTAATAATACTCCCTCAACCCGCCCCACAGTCCTGAGCTTCCACAACAATCTCTTATGAGGCACCTTATCAAATGCCTTCTTGAAATCTAAGTAAATACAATCTACCCACCCCTCCCTCCCTTGTACAATGTCAATTACCCTATCATAGTAACTCAACAAATTTGTGGTACACGAATGACCTTTTCTGAACCCGAACTGCTTGCTTGAAATTATTTCCCTCTCCTCCAACATACCCACCCATCTTTTTCTAATAATCTTTTCACAAAGCTTGCATATAACACTCGTTAAGGATACCGGTCGATAATTTAGCGGGTCTTCTTTATTTCCACTTTTATATATTGGAGTTATATTGGCTTGTTTCCATTCTAAGGGAAGTTCCCCCTTGTTTAATGAGTGTTGAACAATATTAAAAATAGGTCTCACTAGTTGTTCAGAACATTCTCTTAATACCCATCCAGCAATGTTATCTGGGCCCATAGATTTTCTCACGTCCAATTCTTCCAACAATGATTTTAGTTCATCCTTGTTGACTTCTATCGACTCTAGTCCCTGTATCTCGTTCAATTCCACCACAGGTTCTACATAGTCATCCTCCTCCACAAACACGGATGTTAATGTATCATTCATAATTTCACACATACCCACTGTGTCTTCATATAATTGACCCTCTACCCTAAGATTTGTTATTTTGTCCTTTATTTTTGTTTTGCCGTTGATATAACTATAGAACAGTTTGGGTTCTTTATTACATTTGTTTACTATATCTTTTTCAAAGTTCTTTTTCTCCTCTCTTATAGTCTTGACATAGTTGTTTCTAGCATTCTTATACTCATTCCATTTTTCCTCAGTGTGTCTCCTTCTCACTTTATTCCATGCAGAGTCCTTTTTGTTCGTGTGTGTGTGTGTGTGTGTGTGTGTGTGTGTGTGTGTGTGTGTGTGTGTGTGTGTGTGTGTGTGTGTGTGTGTGTGTGTGTGTGTGTGTACTTACACTAGTTGTTGTACTTACACTAGTTGTATTTGCGGGAGTGAGCATGCTCGTTAATTCCCGCCTCCTAAGATATGTTTGTCATACCGTGCTTTGAAACTATGCACTGATGGTGCAGACACTACTTCGGCTGGCAATTTGTTCCACCCACTAATCGAGTTGGTAGGAAATCTTTTACTTTTCAGATCAGATTTACTATTTAGCACTTTTAGTTTGTAGCTTTTTTTTTTTTTTTCTTTTTCTATGTGATTGAGGGAGGCAAAAGGCATAACTGCCTATAGCGAGTGCCTCCCCCATAGTTGAAAGAGTGACAGGGCCAAAATCAAGGGACGTTCGAGCCAAAATGCCTGGACACACAGAGTTTGAAGCAATTTAAGTCATAGGAAGAGGGAAAGACTGATTCTGGGAGAGAGTTCCAGAGCTCAGCTGTTGAGTAGAAGAAAGTTTGAGAGTAACGTTTCACTCTTGGGTTGGAGAGTTGCACAGAGTAGGGGTGGGATTGAGTTGCAAGACGGGTACCACGTGCCCTACGTAAAGGAGGTGGTATGCACTGGGATAGCTCTGAGGAACACTGATTATTATAGTAGCGATAGAATAGCGAGAGAGATGCAACATTGCGGCGGAGAGAGAGAGATTGCAGAGAGTTGGTGAGTGGACGGGAGTTAATGATACGAAAGGCCTTCCTTTCAACTTTGTCTAGGAGAGCGGTGTGAGAGGAACCTCCCCACACATGTGAACAATACTCAATACAAGGGCGCACTATGCCCCTGTACAGAGCAAGAAGCTGTGCAGGGGAAAAGAACCCCCTAAGGCGGTTGAGCACACCCAGCTTCTGGGAGGCTGCCTTAGCAAGACTGGTAATATGGTCCTTCCAAATGAGAGCAGAAGAAAAAGAGACACCAAGAATATTGAGAGAAGATGAAGGGTTGATTTTTGTATTGTTGAAGAATAAGGGATAGTCCGCTGGGAGATCCTGACGGGTAGATAGATGGAGAAATTGGGTTTTGGAAGCATTAAAGTTAACAAGGTTTTCTCTGCCCCAATTGGAAATAGTATTTAGATCAGAATTTAAGAGTTCTATGGCTTCATTACGTTTGTCGTTGAGGGATTGCTGGCTGGGGCGTTCTGAAAAACTAATGGAGTAGTGTAAGGTTGAGTCGTCTGCGTATGAATGGATGGGACCTCTTGTCCTCTCACCTCCATCCCTCTCTATGAAGTTTTCTTGGTCAATTTTGTCAATACCTCTAACACATTTATATATCTGAATTTGCTGTCCTCGTTTCCTTCTCTGTTCCAGTGTAGGTAGATTCAATCTCTCGAGCCTCTCTTGGTACTCCAAATTTTCCAAACCTGGGATCATCCTCGTAGCTGCTCTCTGTACCCTCTCAATTTTGTGGATATGTTTCTTCAAGTGAGGGGACCACACTACAGATGCATATTCCATCCTGGGTCTTATTATTGCCGTTATTATTTGTTTCATGGTGTTTTCATTAAGATAATTGAAAGACATCCTAATATTTGCCAATAATGCCAGTGATTCTCTCACTCTCTTATTTACGTGGCTTTCTGGAGACATGTTATCCCTAAATTCTATCCCCAAGTCTTTTTCTTTTTCTGCTTTGGGAATCACTTCGTTTCCTAGTTTATAATCTTTTCTAGGTCTGTACTTGCTTTTACCCATTTCTAGAGTCTTACATTTCCCTGCATTGAACTCCATATTCCATTTGATGCTCCATTCATGGATCTTTTGCAAATCTGCTTGGAGCTCAAGGCAATCCTCCTGGGTTCTGATCGTTTTAAGCAGCTTAGCATCGTCCGCAAACATACTCATGTAGCTTGTTAGTCCCTCAGGCAAGTCATTTACAAATATTAGAAACATGATTGGGGCTAGAACAGATCCTTGTGGTACCCCACTCGTAATTTGAGTCCAGTTTGACGATTTCCCCCTTACTGTTGTTCTCATCTGTCTTCCGCTAAGGTAGCTCTCCATCCATTTCAGCAGTTTGTCTCCTACTTTTCCCTCATGTTTTAATTTCCACAGCAATCTCTTGTGTGGAACTTTGTCAAATGCCTTTTTAAAGTCTAGGTAGGCACAGTCTACCCATCCTTCCCTCTTGTCCACTGTGTCTATTACTCTAGAGTAAAAACTCAACAAGTTGCTTATACATGATCTGCCACCTCTGAATCCAAATTGTCGGTCAGTAATTAATCTTTTGGATTCCAGGTATTTCACCCATTTGTCCCTTATTAATCCTTCCAGAATATTCATGAGGATGCTCAATAGTGATACAGGTCTATAGTTCAGTGGTTTATCTCTGCTTCCTCCCTTAAATATAGGAATAATGTTTGCTCTTTTCCATTCTGTAGGTACTATCCCTGTGTCCAATGATTTGGTCATTATGTCATATAACGGTATACTCAGTTCCATAGCATTTTCTTTAATAATCCAGCCTGATACTCCGTCCGGTCCAGCGGCTTTGTTTGGATCCACCTTACTCATTTTGTCTATGAGCTCTGGTCTGTTAAATGTTACTTCCGGCATTTCCTCTGTACCTATCTCATTGGTTTCTGGTGCAATGAATTCTCCTTCTTTTGTAAATACTGATGCAAAATTTCTATTTAGTTCTTCCGCAATCTCCTTATCCTCTTCTATGATTCTGTTTCCACTTTTAATCTTAACGATCGTGGCTTTTATCTTCCTTTTGCCGTTTACAAACTTGAAAAACATTTTTGGATTCTTTTCATAGTTCTCCACTATCCCTTTCTCATGGTTTGCCTCTGACCTCCTCCTCATTTCTGTGTATTTGTTTCTCTCCTCTTTATACTTTTGCCTGTTATCTTCCGAATCCCAGTTTCTCATCTTTTTCCAGGCTTTGTTTTTTGCTTCCTGTGCTTGCCTACATTCGCGGTTAAACCATACTTTGCGATTACTTTTTTTCCTTTTATTAATGTACTTAGGGACAAAAGTTTTTATACCAGTATCATAGATCTCCATGAATGCCTTGAGTTTTTTGTCTACCTCACTTTCAGATAACACCTGATCCCAATTTTGTGACTTGAAAAAATCCCGTAGTCCTACGAAATCGGTTCTGGAATACATCCAGTGATTTTCCTTGTGTTTTTCCCTTCCCTTGGGTAGATTATACTTCAATAGTAAGTCTATGTCTAGAACTGCATGGTCGCTTTTTCCTAGTGGGCATAGGTACTGAATACTTTGAACCTCCTCCTCCCTCCTTGTGAATAGAAGGTCCAATCTAGCTGGTTGATCACTTCCCCTTACTCTTGTTGACTCTTTTACATGTTGGTATATAGAATTTTCCATGGCCATACTTAAAAATTCATAGCCCCAACTTTCCTCTCCTGCTCCGGCTTCAAGATCTTCCCAATTCACTTCCTTGCAGTTAAAGTCCCCACACATGACTATTTCATTCTTTGAAGCCAAGATATTTCCTAGCACACTAATTGTTTCCTTACGCATTAGGCTATGCTCCTCCTTACCCCATGTCTTCGTCTTGGGAGGTACATACGCTACTATCACCACTATTTTTTCGTTTCCACCAATCTCTATTGCTAAAACTTCTGCTGTTGAAGTTACCAGTTTTATCTCAGACACAATCAAATCTTTCCTAGTAAGGATGCACACTCCACCTCCATGTCGAAATTTTCTGTCCCTCCTCCAAATCCTGTATTCAGACCATCCTAGTAAATTTATATCGAGGTCTTCTCTTAGTTTTGTCTCAGTGAGACATACTATTTCTGGTTTCTTAGTATTGAGTAAGTCTGTTAGTTCTAGTTTCTTAGAGATTAGCCCATCGACATTGCTATATAGAATCCTTATACTTTCTAGTCCCCCAATACCTGTTCCAAGCCCCTTAACTGCGGCGGTCTGTTCCCTACCCTCTTTTACTTATAGTTTCTTTTTACCGAAAGTTTCATAATCTTCCCCTTTCTTACTCCGTAAAAAAACTTATTCTTTTCTTGTTCTGTCCTCTTGCTATTTTCCTCCTTGGCAGTTTTCCTTAGTTCAGCCTCCTTCTTTCTCTCTTCTTCTGGTAAGTCTCGCCTGATGTAGATTTTGTCTTTACCCTCTAACCCTTTTAGCCTAGCCGCTACTGCCATGATTTCATCACATGTCCTTCTTGACTTAAATTCGATTTTTACCAGTCTATTGTATTCCTTTGTATATTTTCCCAGCCTAAACATGTCTGATATTTCCTCCTTCCAGGTGTCCTCCTTATCTTTAATAGAATCCAGAATCTTGTTGATGCGACCTTCATCCTGTTCTTTTCGTTTTGTCCAGTCTAGTTCCTCCTTTTCTTCCACCCCTGATATTATGAGGCAGTTAGCCCTACGACTTTCTTCCTGGATGGCCTGAGAGTTTTCGTGGATGCCTTGCTTAACCATACTTTTTACCTGGTCCTTTATCCTAACATCTTGCTGTTTCTGTTCATCCAATATCTTCCTGAATTCGTCACTGTGTGCCTTCCTTACACTGTCTAAATCTTTTACCACTTGGTCTCTAGTCATGCCCCAAGCATTTTTACCTTCAGAGATACTGGCGTCTAGCCTAGTCATTATCACTGCCTTTTCTCTCTCCACTGACTCCAACCTGTTCTTCAACTCACCATTCTCTGTAACAATTTCCTTCTTAACTAACTCCAAGCCGGTCACTCTGTCTTCCAAGTTCTTGATTTTGTTCAACAGCATGAAGCAAAATTTACCTGTGTCCTCAGTCGTCCATGTTGTCATGAAACCGGGAAAATCCGGCTCTCCCTCCGATTCGTCACTCCCGCCTTTATCACCCCTCCCCCCCTTCGTCACCTTCATTAACCATCTTCCCCACCTATTTCCTCTTGAAGTTTGAACCAAATATCTTGCCTCTTGTGATGGGTAATACTTACATAGGCCATATACTTTTACCCACCATACTGAGCCGAGAACTTCCCGCGCCGAAAACAACAATATTGTGCGGTCTCTTCGGATTGTTCACTCACACCCTATAGTTTAGTCACTAATTTCTCACTTGCCAGCCGAAGTTTACTTGTTTTATATGATCATCCTAATCCCTGGAGTCCCCTTTACACATGAATAAGATATATAATATAGCTCACTCCCGCCTGCAACCATGTAAGTAGAATCAGCTGGAGCCTGTGGACCGCTTCCTCTCGAGTCAGCTGTTAGCTGTGTGTGTGTGTGTGTGTACTCACCTAATTGTACTCACCTAATTGTAGTATACAGGATTTGAGCCTAAGCTCGTGTTGTCCTGTCTCTCTCTCTACATTTATCCAATTTTGCTTTAAAAGTTTGGATATTTCTTGCTCCCACCACCTCCCCATCCAACTTATTCCAACACTCAATGCTTCTATACGGGAAGCTGAACTTTCTTACATCAGACTTACATATAACTTTCCTCAACTTACAATCATGACCCCTGGTTCTTCCCTCGTCCCTCACCACAAAATCTCCCTTGTCGATCTTCTCAAAACCTTTCACACACTTAAACATCATGATCATGTCACCTCTCTCTCTCCTCTCCCTCAGCGTTGGCAGCTTTAGCCTCTCCAATCTCTCCTCATAAGGTAGGTCTCTAAGGCTAGCTATCATCTTAGTGGCAACTCTCTGAACTCTTTCCAGTTTTTTATTATGTTTTATAAGGTGTGGAGACCACACCACTGCTGCATACTCCAGTCTTGGTCGTATTATTGTCCCTATTATTTTTGCTAACATCTCTTCATCTAAATAATTCAGAGCTATTCTCATGTTAGTCAACACTGCATAGGTTTCACCAGTTATTTTATTTATATGCTGTTCAGGTGACAAGCTGTCTGCCACAACTACCCCTAGGTCTTTTGCTTTCACAGCTTTACTAATTATTTCATCTCCTATTTTATATCCCCAAGAAGGTCTATATTTACTTTTTCCCATCTCAAGAACCTGACACTTACTCGTGTTGAATTCCATTTTCCAAGTTTGACTCCACTCATATAACTTATCTAGATCTCTCTGTAATTCTTCACAACTACTCCTACTTGTAATATGCTTCATTAATTTTGCATCATCAGCAAACATAGATATATATGAGCCTATTCCCATTTGAAGGTCGTTGATGAAAACCAAAAACATGATTGGGGCCAACACCGATCCTTGAGGCACTCCGCTTTTTACCCTTTTCCACGAGGAGAACTTTCCTTTTATTACTGTTCGCATTTCCCTCCCAATTAAATAGTTTTCCATCCACTTTAATAATACTCCCTCAACCCGCCCCACAGTCCTGAGCTTCCACAACAATCTCTTATGAGGCACCTTATCAAATGCGTGTGTGTGTGTGTGTGTGTGTGTGTGTGTGTGTGTGTGTGTGTGTAAATGAATATGGATTTATTTATACAAGGCGATACAATTAAGGGGCTCACCTGCTTTTTTTCTCTCATGTTCTCTCTTTCTCTGGCTTATATCCATTCGGTCCTATTCAGCCAACTGCTTTAAGACGTTAATCCCCATCCAGGTGTCGATTTCTTCCTGGCGAGCGACAGCCAGCCAGCAATGTATGGAGAAATTCGGCTTTGCCGGAGACATTTTTCTATCGAAAAATTTACAAATTTAGCATGCTGTCAAAAACATTTAAAAAAAATATGCTGGCTTGCTCCTGCTCGCCAGGAAAAAATTGACACCTTGATGGGGATAAACGTCTTGAAACAGGTAGACTGAATGGGGCCGAATGGATACAACCCAGAGAGAGAGGGAGAAAGACAGAACAAAAATCGAGCTGGGCCCCCTTAATGAAATAACAAGCGTGTAGTTGATACACAATCCCTGATTACGTTGTTGTTGTTGAAGACGTGTTTAATTTAAACTAGCCCTCTGGGCCGAGGCCCTCATAAGGCTAGTGGTCGGCGGGGGGATAGTAAGTCAAGTCATATAGGTCACTGGTCAGATTTCATCGTAGAGATTAAGAGCTGCTAAGAAATGGCGGATGGCTATGAACGAGAATGAATCTGAGTCAGAAAGGATGTCCTTTAACCCTTCCTACCCGGGCTGCCTTAGGTAAGGACAGCTCGGAATAAGGGCCGCTACCCGGTCTGCCTTACCTAAGGCGGCAGCTTAATAGCCTAATTAAGCTTGGTCTGAACGCCGTGCGTACGACGTATGTCAACAAACCCAAGCGTTGCGTCACCGCACCTCCGAAAACAAGAAGGAGAAGACTCTTCAATGTTATTGTTCTGACATAAGACGAAATTAGTGTCTGAAAAGCCCCCATATTGGCAACATCTCTGCAATATTTGCTCCACTGAAATCGTCATCACAACTGAACCAGTTGACTTACAGAGCTCTACTCAATGCCAAAATACAGATTGAAAACCGCACTACGATTATAGATGAGTGGCAAAGTTCTAGCAGTGAAAATAAACATAAATATGGTAGCCTAGGCCTAGACGTTTTTCAGCCATTTCGCCCGGGTACGGGCGACCGTCCTTAGCTAAGACTGCCCGGGTAGGAAGGGTTAAAGAGGTGTGTCGCAAGAAGCGACGTCTTTCAGGGCCGTACATGGGACAAACGCATAAAATGTGAGGGATAGTAAGAACTGTGCGACAATGGTGACATTCTGGCGGAGGACTACGGGGAGTGGTCATTAGATATCCATGAGTGAGTCTCGTGTGTCCTATGCGTAATCGAGTTAAGAGGGTTTGGTCAGCGCGACAGGGGCTGAGTGAAGAGGGCCACATGTGAATGTTGTCTTTGATGGAACGAAGGTGACCTCCCAAAGGTTGATCCCTCCATTCTGAGTGCCACTTATCATGAATATGCCGTCGAACTACAGGAATTAGGTCATCCGATCTGAGGACAGTGGATGCCGGAGCACCTAGACAGGCCTGTTTAGCAAGGGCGTCAGCACGTTCATTTCCCGCAATGCCTACATGGGCGGGGATCCAACAGAGGGTGATGGATCGAGAGCTGCATTTTAATTCGTGGATTTTCAGGATAACATCGATGATCAATGGGTCACGTGGGGCGTACTCTCCTAATGCTTGCAACACACTTTTTGAGTCACTGCAGATAACTACGTGAGGAGGATTGTTTGGAAGTGCAGAGATGAGGGTCAGGGCACCATGAATAGCCCACAACTCTGCAGTGAAACGGTGGAACAAGGATGTAGGGAGCTTTGATGGATACCATGGTCAGAAACCGCTGCACTACCTACGGCATTCGGAACCTTCGAACCATCAGTGTAGATGAAGGCAGCTGGAACATGACTATCAAGATGTTGTAATGCTAAGGTACGGCGTTGGACTGGAGTCACAGCCTCTACTTGGTCAGTCAAATGGAAACAAACTTCAGGGTGTTTAAGGATCCAGGGGGTAATTGAAATACAGGGGAGGGGCGAATGAGGTGTTGGAATATTGTAAGATGCGAGAAATTGGCAGGATAAGAGGGTAAAAGGCAAGGTAGTAGTAGGAGTAACACAAAAATCTTGGGAACGGAAAAGGTCCTTCAATGTGGGATCCTGTTGGAGACGGATGGCAGTTCGCAGCTGAACCAGCTGACGATGATACGTTAATGGCAGGACCCCAGCCTCACTGAGCACACTGTACACACGAGAGGACCGTTGTTGTTGTTGATGATTCTTTTATTTTATACTAGCCCACTGGGCCTAGGCCCTCTCAAGGCTAGTGGTGGAGGAGGTGGTACAGAGTTTAAAGTCACGTATATGTCAGTAGTTATATGTCATTGTATAAATTTATCGCTCTCAGGAAGTGACGAATAGGGGTGAAATTGAAAGAGTCTGAGTCAGAGAGGATGCCATGTAATGAGGTGTTCAGCAAGAATCTCCGTCTTTCAGATGCATAGACGGGACAAATACAAAGAAAGTGAAAAACAGTCAATGATGTATGACAATGTTGGCATTCATGTGGTGGACCACGAGGGGTGGACATCAGGTAACCATGTGTGAGGCGCGTGTGGCCTAAACGTAATCTAGTTAATAGGGTTTGGTCTGCACGTGAACCATTAATTGAAGAGGGCCACAAGTGTATGTCATCCTTAATGGAGCGAAGGTGGCCAGTTAATGGTTGCGCTCTCCACTCAACTCGCCAAGCGTCATAAACATGGCGACGGAGGACAGGGAGCATATCCTCCGAACGCAGCAAAGTAGTAGAGGGTGTACCATGACACGCTTGCTTAGCGAGGAAGTCGGCACGCTCATTCCCGGGAATTCCTAGATGCGCGGGGATCCAGCACAGTGTGATGGAACGATTAGCGCACTGTAATTTGTGTATTGTGTGGATGATAGTCTTGACCAATGGGTCCTTGGGGGCAAATACACATAAGGCTTGCAGTGCACTCTTTGAGTCACTACAGATAACGACCCGTGGAGAGTTCCTCGACAATGAAGAGATGGTGCTTAAAGCACCTTGAATAGCCCATAATTCAGCAGTGAAAACCGTGGAGTGATGGTGTAAGGTACTTTGAGACAAGCCATGGTCTGAGACTGCAGCGCAACCCACGGCATCCGCAGTTTTCGAGCCATCGATGTAAATGTAAACAGCCGGGATGTGATCATCAAGATGTTGTAAAGCGAGATGTCGACATTGAGATGGGGCTTGGGCATCAAGTTGATCCGCTAAGTGAAAGCAAACTGTAGGGTGTTTTAGGGTCCACGGAGTGATGTGACTAGGAGGGGGAGTTATGGGAGGAACGGTGATACTGTAAGTGGAAAGCAATTGGCGAGACAATATTGGGAATGGCACTGGAATGGTTGAACGATAGTTATCTGTGGAATGGAATAGTTCTAGTAGAGTTGGGTCATGACGGAGGCGAACAGCCGTACGCATGAGGACTAATCGACGGTGGTAGGCTAGAGGTAAGGACCCAGCCTCACATAGGATATTGGAGACACGAGAGGAACGGAATGCCCCCGAGCTAATGCGGATGCCCAAATGGTGTACGATGTCGAGGGTTCCTAGTGTGGAAGCAGAGGCCGTGCCATAGACAGGGCTACCATAATCTAGGGCTGAGAGGATGGTAGCTCTGTAGAACAGTAAAAGCGTAGCGCGATCTGCGCCCCAATGGACTCGTGCGACTGTTTTCAGAACATTCATTCTCTGGAGGCAACGTGCCTTTAAGCAGGCAATGTGACTCTTCCAATTGAGGTGAGTATCAAAGATTAAACCAAGGAACCTGGTATGTGGAAGGATCTGAATATTAGAATGTCCCATGGTGAGAGTAATGGACTGTTTACGTAAATGTCGAACATTTCTATAGAATACAACGGCGTTAGTCTTTTCAGCAGAAAATTGAAAACCAGCAGTGGATGCCCAAGAGTGGATGGATTTTAGAGCAATGTTGAGACGCCGTTGTATGTGAGTCAGACTGGGAGAAGTATAATATATTGCGAAGTCGTCCACATACAAGCTATACGATATTTCAGGTGGGAGGCTGCGTATGACACTATTGATCGCCATAATAAAGAGTAAGCTGCTAAGGGCACATCCTTGTGGTATTCCATTAATTTGTGACATAATGTCCGATAGGAGACCATTATTTTTTACCTGGAATGTACGGTTAGAGAGAAAATGTTGTAAAAAGCAGGGAAGAGGACCCCGCATGCCAGAATCGTGTACATTTTTTAAAATCCTGTGTCTCCATGTTGTGTCATAAATAAGCCTTAGCAATGTCAAAAAATATTGCCACTGTGGGTTGGTTCTTGGAGAACCCATCACGTATTTGGTGTTCAAGGCGAATAAGTGAGTGCAGTGTAGAACGGCCAGGGCGGGAACCATTCTGATATGGGGATAGGAGGGCATGTGACTCAGTGTAATGTAAAAGTCGAGGATTGATAATTTTTTCCATTAATTTGCAGAGGCATGAGGTAAGCACAATCGGTCTGTAATTTGTGGGAAGACTATGATCTTTTCCAGGCTTCGGTACGGGTATAGTGTAAGCATGCCGCCAAGACGGTGGGAAGTAGTTACTTATCCAAAACTGAATGTACAGTTGTAAAAGATGTTGTAGCGCATACATTTATAACAAAGAAATTGACGAGGCAATGACTGGTCTGAGCTGACGTGACAGAAATGTTTGGCATGTATGGCAGCGATGTCAAGGGGGTCATGTGTAAGCGAGTCCGAGGCAGGGTCTTTGAGTGGAGAGAGTGGAGGCCGTACAGCGCGTCCGTTGATACTGCGAAACTTTTTCCATAAAGTAGAGAGAGGGGTGCGGGAATTGAAGGACGAGATATATGATCGCCATGAAAGTATCTTGTTGTCAAGGATACTGCGTTTGACAACTACACAGATCTTGTTATAGAACGTTTTAAGGGCAATTTTTTCAATAGTGATGGTTATAAGGTCAAAGTAACGATTAGTGGAAAAAAGTCGGGGGGAAACAGTCTTTAAACACCGCCGCCTAACACTCAGACGCTTAAGAAGGCGTTCCACACGATGCTTGAATTTTATCATTTGGGCTAGAGTGGGCGTCCACCAAGGGACCTGGCGAGGGTGCGTCAGCGAGGAGGTAAGCGGGATATGAGTGCGAGCAATGGAGTTCAGGAAGGACGAAAAATAATCAAAATTGTGTGCAGGGGAAGAGGTAGGGGAGAAGTCCGAAACGTCTGCAGAGGAGTGCGTATAAGACGTCCAATCGGCTTTAGAGAGATTATAACTCGATATTTGAGGGGAGGATGCAGGGCACAAATACTTAAGGAGTATAGGGTAGTGGTCGCTGGAGAAGCGATCCTGTAAAACTGACCAGTCAAATCGGGGAGCTGCGTCATCCGAGGCAAAGGAAAGATCAGCAGCGGAAAATGTACAGTGGGTAGCAGATCTGTAGGTGGGGGTGTCAAAGTTGAGACAACAAAGAGTAGAATGAAGGAGATATTTTTCAATTTTATCGCCTGGGATGTCTGTGTTTGGGTTGCCCCAAAGGGGAGAGTGTGCGTTAAAATCGCCCAGAATAAGGTACGGTGGGGTCAGTTGTTGTACTAGTTGATGAAGGTCTGAAGTATTGTAATGACAGGAGGGTTGATTGTAGGAGGAGCAAACAGTCAAGGAAGGAAGGTTTGGTAATGAAATGGAGACGGCAGTTGTTTGAAAAGGGTTGGGGTCAAGGGTGACAGGAACAAATACGCACTTATAGTGCACAAGGATGGCCGTTCGGAGATGTGAAGGGGTTATAGGGGAGCTAGCAGCAACAGTATAATGCCTGGGGGGGACAACAAAATTGCCTACATGTTGGAGGCAAATGCATAATGGTGAATATAATTTAAGTAATCGTTGTAATTCTCCCATACGGAGGCGAGTTTGGTATCCGTTTATATTCCATTGCAAAATGTTATATGCCATCAAGAATAGGATTGTCAGAGTCATCGACAATAGAGGTCTCTTGAAGAGAGTCTGGTAAAGGTTGTGAGTGTGGAGAGGGTTGTGTGGATGGAGGTGAAGGGGTAGATGTAAGGTCTGTAAATTTTCAGAAATAGCTGTGAATTGTGTGACTAGTTTAGGAACAAGGGTGGGGCAGTGGAGGAGTTTTTGGGGCAGTGGAGGAGTTTTTGGCGCAGAGTGTTCATAAATAGATAAGCGGAGGTAACATCCTCATCAGGGTTAGGGGGAAGTGTACGTGTGGTGACAAATTCCTGCGTCCGAGCAAGGAGGCAGGGATCCGTGGCACAGATATGGGGTGTGATGTAATTACGGAAATAAATTGGACATCCACATTTGTCAGGTGGGATATTGGTGTGACATATCAATACAGGAGATTGTGAGGGGCTCGGAGTATGATGAGTCTTTATCGAAGGTTCGTCAGATGATGGTGTCGTAGGGTTAGCAGGAGTTTGTGGGGGAATGTCTCTAGGTTTGGGAGCATCGGGATCTGGGCAGTGGGGAGCGGCTAACGGAACATGTCGCTCAAGGTTACAGGGAGGATCAGGCGTGGTGAGGGTGGTACGCACATTGACAGGAGGTTGGTGAACATCAAATCGGGATTGCGATAGCTCTATATTAGTCAAGTCAGAATCCAACAGGTTATTGACCTTCAGGAATCTCTGCATCAAGTCCTTGGGCGTAGGATCAGATTCACAAATATGGGTGACACAATAACAAGGAGTCGGGTGAATTTGAGCATCTTCCGCTGGAGCTCGCTTGGAAAGAAATTTGTGAAGATGTTCGGTGAGTACTGTACGGGTAGAAGTCTTGTGCTGAAGTAGAAAGAATCGGCCGCAGTTATGGCAGCCACAGTCCGGAACGAGGGTAGGCATAACCCACTTCTGTGTGGTGGAACCGAGTTTCGAGGTCCGGGATAATGACCGGATAGGACTTGCAACCTTACGCTTTTTCCGAGGCTGCGACTGGGTGGAGCGAGATTGGGGAGAAGTCTCTATATCTGGTACTGTGTTACATTCCATGAGGTTCTCTTCGGCAGTCATGTTCCAAAACTCAGTATCATCGGTCAAGTTAGTAAATCCCTCGAACCTGTTAGAGGTGGATAGGTCCGGGGAGTTAAGGTGAACTAAACGGAAGGTATCATTGGTGGGGTAATGTTGTGGTGCCGGAGGCTGCTCTGGACGCTGGTGGTCAGAGGAGTCAGCGGGTGTAGTTGATTCATACCGTCGATATGGAGGAGATTTACCTTCCTGCCTTAATTGTGCTGCAGCAGACCGGAAGGGGAGTCCTTTTGTGGCCTGTAAATGTAATACGTCACGATGAAACGCAAAGTGCGGGCATGTTCTGTCATTGGCTTTGTGGGACCCGTCACAATTTGCACAACGGGGCGCGCTGGCTTGACAATTGTTGAGAGCATGTTGTTCTGAGCCGCAATTTAAGCAACGAGCATTGAGAGCCCGACACCGTGGGGTTGAATGCCCAAGCTTCCAGCAATTTGTGCATTGTCTCGGCTTGTTAACATACCTTCGTACCTGCAGTTGGCGACCTGCAAGACGGACATGCATAGGGAGGTCATGGTGCTTAAAATAGATTTTGACAATGCGTAGTGGGGGCCGATTTCCACGCTGAGGAGCAGTATAAGTGTCAACTTTAACAACAGTGGGGTCAGTTCTTTGCAATAATTTTAAGATACGATTGGTTGAGTCTGTAAAGCTCTGATCTGCAAATTCGAAGTCGGAAGGGAGCACAACCGTGCCAGTACACTGATTCAGGTATTCATCTGGTTTACCTGTGTATCTGTCGTTGGGGGTGTTGAGGTAGGCTTGTGAGGCTTCTGATTGCTCCTGTGTTTTCACCTCAATCATGCGCTTGGCCGGTCCAACAGCATGCATGGTGAAGTCACCAATATCTTGTGCGAGAGTATCGTATAGACTGAAATCATCCATAGGTTCACCAGAGACCATGAAAAACCGTGACCAATCAGGGGGACTGAACATAGCGTTATAAGTGTCCTTCGAAGCAGGGGTATACGTGTTACGTTTACGCCTTTTTTTTTTTTTTTTTTTTTTTTAACCCGTGGAGCCCCGGCTAGTTTTGTAATGTTTGCGCACCAGAACCCGGCCGGTTTTCAAAAAATGGTTTTATTCCAGAAACAATAGCGAATGGGTTAGGAATGAAGGAAAAACCACGAAAAACCGCTCAAAAAGCTTAAAAAATGGTCCTACAGAGCCCCCGAAAACGGATTTTATAAGAGTAAAAAATTGAAGGCAATTATCCCAAAAAAACAGGTTATTGCGCGCTCGCGCGCACGCACGTGGACTTTGAGAGTTTTCAACCATCGGCACGGGTGCGTGGGATACGTACACAGTTCCCATACAAATCTGAGCCCTCTTGAGTGGCTACACCTGAGGTCACGGTCGGCGCAATTGGGGCGACGCGGCAGGCGCGTCTCTGGGGCTGTGCGTTACATACATCGCCGACGCGTCAGGCGCGTCGCTGGGGCTGTACGGGTTAAGAGACAATGAACGGAGGAAGGAAAAACACAGATAAAACAAAAAGGTCCATGTGCCTAAAGGCATCCTCCATTCATAAAATGTTTGTAACAACTGGATTTAAACATTTGTTGATTGTAAGTTTGTGGAAAGCAATTCGAGGGAAGTGAATTCCAAAGAGTAGTAGCTCTGGGGATAAATGAATTCTGATAAGCAGAAGTTCTGCATTGTGGAGGAGAAAGTGTAAATTCATGGGCGCTCTCAGCTGCCCTAGTTCTACGGGGAAAGATGTGGAGAGGCGGCACAATTGAAGCAAGTTCCTCGGAACAATTGCTGTGAAAATATCTGTAGAATAATGCAAGGGATGCAACGTTTCTTCGTATGGCTAATGTAGGAAGGTCGTGTGATTGCAGGGTTATTGATTAATCTAATAGCTTTATTTTGAATTTTGTCCAACTGCCTCAATGCAACCACTCCACTTCCACCCCACAGAGGTGAACAGTAATCCATCTGAGAGCGCACATGACTTTTATATATTACGGCCAACTGCTCGTCAGTGAAGAATTCTCGAACTCTGTACAGGAGTCCCAGTGTTTTAGAGGCATTCTTAGCAATGCTTCTAACATAATGTGTCCAGCTCAAGTTAGTAGTTAATGTTACACCGAGAATGTCAATACTAGGGGAAGTGGGAATATTTACATCATTAAAAAATATATGGGAGTCAGTGAGATTCTGTCGGTTAGAAAATTGAATGTACTTGGTTTTCTGTGCATTAAAGGAAACTAGATTCTCTTGTCCCCATTCATTAATTCTAGAAAGGTCCTGGTTCAGAGAAATTGCAGTGTTTATTTTTGAATTTATAAGATCGGGTTGGGTGAAAGAATTGGTAAATGTGAAGGAACTGTGGAGTGTTGAGTCATCTGCGTAGGAATGTATTGGATTATGAGTGGTAGATATGAGATCATTGATATGAATGAGGAACAGAGTTGGGGCCAAAACTGATCCCTGGGGAACACCAGCATTTATTGAGTGAAATTGAGAAAAAAGGCCATCTACCATTACACGTATTTTTCTGTTATGAAGATAAGAAGAAATTAGTGGAACTAATGATGCAAGGCCGGTTATGCGAAGGTACGAACGGTTGAAGCGTGTGAATGGCAGAGGAAATACCGGCAAGGTCTTTTCCTGTACCTGCATTAATGGCCCGTTGAGATCGTGGAGGTACAGAAGCAGGTTTAATTGAGGTAGGAGATCCTGCATCCGGAGGGAAGATGGTAACAGATGGAGTCACAGACGGGTCAGGGATGCAAGAAGCATCGGTAGGGGTGTCAGCTGAGGGCATGCGAGGTTCTTCATTAAGGTTGTCAACGGAATGAAGAGGTAGGCTAAGGCTAGAATCATAATCTGGTAATTTAGAAGTTAAAGTCGAGACTGTGGGGTTGTCATCACTATTATTGATCACAGAGGCAGTACTGTGCATAGGAATTGATGCCGGGGAGATCACCTGATGGATCTCACTACCCGACGATGGAGAATTCGTCACAGTATCCTTAGGAGGTTTGCCAAGGTCAGTGGGTGCCATGCCTGAGTGGGGAACTCCGGCACTGTTGGCAGCAGGGGAAGGGTCCTTGAGGCAGTCCAATTTCTCGCAGGGGTCGGCGTCGGAGGGGGCAATTTTAGATTCCATAGGACGAATATTTCTAAATTCATCTGAGTCAGATTCCAAACCCACCATGGAGCCACAATTAGAGGACGGGACGACCGCCCTAGGAATTCTTGCAGATATACACCCTGACTAATGCACCTTAAGGGCCGTCGATCCGTCGATCGCCGACCCAGCACAAGGGTCAGGGTTTGGCATAAAAGTTTCCCCTCGCTCGAACACGACGGGTACCACAGTTCGACGGGTGTAGGGATTGCCGACCCACAACACCCTCCAACGAAACCAAAGAGTGAGTACGGTCGTTTACCTCATGACAGTCACGGTGCTCCCAAAGGAGGGGGCAGCGGGAAGAAGGGAAAAACGGAAAACAGAAAGAATGAGAAATGATAGGGCCCACTACAATTAGTTGGGGGCGGCAGGAAGGGTGGGCATGCGGGCATGCACTCCCCTCCTGCCGCCTCCGTCAGCCCCCGCACGTGTTCAAAAGTGAAACCAACGAAGCAGGCAGAGCGGGGGACACGAGAGGACCGGAAAACTCCTGAGCTAATATGTATGCCAAGGTGATGAACGAAGTTAAGTGTCTGCAATGTGGATGCCGAGGCAGTGCCATATACCGGGCAACCAGAATCCAGGGCAGATAGAATGGTGGATCTATAAAAGAGCAGTAACGTAGATCGGGCAGCACCCCAATGAACACGTGCCACAGACTTGAAGACATTCATGCGCTGAAGGCACCGAGCCTTCAGAGTGGCAACATGGGATTTCCAATTTAGGTGGGTATCAAAGATAAGGCCAAGGAATTTAGTGGAGGCAAGGAATTTAATCTTGGAAGAACCCATAGAGAGGGTGATGGACTGCTTACGCAAGTGTCTAAGGTCGCGATAGAAAACGACAGCATTGTTTTTTTTCAGTCGAGAAGCGGAAACCAGTTGAGGACGCCCAAGCTTGTATGGAATGAAGAGCAGTGTTTAGACGACGTTGAATGTGTGTTAAACTAGGAGACGTATAATAAATGGCTAAGTCATCCACATAGAGGCTATGAGAGATATCAGGAGGGAGGCATTTTGAAACACTATTTATTGCAATATCATAGAGTACACTACAGTCAGGACCCCCAATACACGATTCCACAATGCGCGAAAACCCTAATACACGAGTTACCCCTCGAAAATAACATTAATTAATTAAACATTAATTACGCGAGGTGGTACCACAATACACGAATCGAGAGCTAAGAAGGGGCCAAATCCGCTATTCCCGCTTGATACGCGAGCACGTCTACGTTTCGCGAGGCCCAGGAGTAGCTCCGAAAAGAGAAGAAGACGGGCATACGCCTGCCTTCCCTCCCGCTTACCCTCCCTCCCACAGTCCCGCTCAAGCGCTCATAGCCGTGCGGAGTGACCAAACGTTTGTAGTGCCTGCCACTTTTTTCGCCATGCCACGCCAATATAAGAAGATAACACACAAAATGAAGGTGGAAGTGTTGGATCGCAAGAAAAAGGAGAAGGAAACTGTGCAAAAGGCTTGTCAGAGTAAACTGTTCGTACAATTTGGTCAGGGAGGGAGAAGTTGGAGAAAATCGTGAAGTCCTACGGTCCTAGTCCTAGCCTATCTACTACTAATTTTAAGGTAAGGTTTCATATTTTTATTCATTGTTCTTCTTATATATAAGATATAGACTGTACTGTAGAGCCAAAAATGTTGAAAATAGGGCCAAAAATGTTGAAAATAGGCCATAATTGAGAGATGTCACCCAATCTAATTATTCCCATTTAAAGTTAGTTCCACAATACACGAATTCACAATACGCGATGCCTCCTGTCACCCCTATTCTCGCGAATTGGTGGTCCTGACTGTACTTAGGGAACAGCCTTGGGGTATTCCATTAGTTTGAGGTTTTATAGCAGATAATA
This sequence comes from Paralithodes platypus, assembly GCA_032716605.1. NCBI lineage: Eukaryota > Metazoa > Arthropoda > Malacostraca > Decapoda > Lithodidae > Paralithodes > Paralithodes platypus. Next base: position 9,980,746 of record CM064551.1, read on the forward strand.
TACCGTTGTTTTTAACCTGAAAAGTGCGGTTAGATAGAAAGTTCTGGAGGAATTGGGGAAGGGAGCCCCACATACCAGAGCTATGGAGGATTTTTAGAATGCGATAACGCCAAGTGGTATCGTAAGCCTTCGCAATGTCGAAGAAAACCGCCACCGTGGGTTGTTTCTTCGAAAATCCTTCACGTATTTGGTGCTCCAGGTGGATGAGAGAGTGTAATGTAGAGTGGCCGGGACGTGAACCATGTTGATACGGGGATAATAAGTCATGCGCCTCTGCATAATGAAGAAGGCGTGGATTGATAATTTTTCCATAAGTTTACATAAAGGCGGATGTTATGCATATGTGCACAACAAACTCACTTGCTCTCGTGTTCCCGATTTCGACTCCTCTGAATTCTCAACTTTATGGCTCAAACTTTCCTGTCATTCTCTTACTAAATATTTCTGTGCTGTCTATCTTTCCCCTAACTCTACCAACTTTCCCAAATTCTTTGACTATCTAAACTCTACAGTGGAACACATTCTATCCATTTCTCCTTTCTCAGAAATCTCCATCTTAGGAGATTTCAACGTTCACCACCGCCAATGGCTCTCCTCTCACACTACTGATCCACCTGGTGAACAAGCCTACGTCTTTTCTATCATAAATGACCTAGAGCAGTTAGTTCAGCAACCCACCCGTATCCCGGATCGCATCGGAGATCGGCCCAACATTCTTGACTTGTTTCTAACTTCTAACCCTTCTTCTTACACTGTCGATCTTTTCTCTCCTCTGGGCTCCTCCGACCATAAACTTATCTCTGTCACCTGTCCTATCTCTCCAGTACGGCCACCCGATCCTCCTAGCCGGCGGCGCTTGTGGCACTTTGGCGCTGCCGACTGGGAGGCTCTCCGGCAGTACTTCTTTGATTTCCCATGGAATGATTTCTGCTTCCGTGGCCGGGGACCCTCGGAGAATGCTGAACGCATTACCGAGGTAATCCTATCGGGCATGGAAGCATACATTCCATTCTCCTTCTCTCAGACTAATGCTAAAAAATCTTGGTTTACTCATGCCTGTTCTACTGCTGTCTGCAATAAGGAGGAAGCATTCAAACGGTACCGACGCCTTAAAACTCAAGACTCTCATTCTTCCTATGTTTCTTCCCGGAATCAAGCCAAATCTGTTCTTCGACTTGCCAAACACTCTTTCATCAATAATAAATGCACTGAACTATCCAACTCTAGCTCTTCCCAAGCTTTCTGGTGTGACGCCTCCCGGCGTTAACAGAATGGTTGCGTGGGGCATTGCAGCTCGCTAGCGCTCGCCAGGATGGGGGGATGGGCTACAGTTGTCCTAGAATGATCTGCTTTATTTCATTAGGGTCGTGTTGCCACAGACAGTCTAGAAATGGTCTTTGTTTTGGTCTGTGACCGCGCCTTATATTTTATATTCGCTATAATATAAATGTTGCTTGTGTGGGAGGCGAGCGAGAGAGGGTGAGGGAGTACACCTGGCAGCGGGGTGAGCTGTGGCCCGGCTCGCTTGGGCGCTGACGGCGTTGGCGGCCGGGTGGTCAACTAGTCCCTGCCCATCGCGGCCGCGTGTTCTTTACCAGCTCAGAGCTTGCCTGACACGCGTATCGTCTACATCCTTTGCAATTCTGTCCCCCATACTCGCCACTTTGCATACTATTCCTCTCTCTCGACTTCTCCTTTCTCATTCTCTAATCTTTATTAAACTCAACATCCCTTCTGGTTTCAGCATAGACGTTCACCGTCGGCCAGTCGTATTGTACGCGAAGCTCTCAGATATTTCTATGTATGAGGTTTGGAGAGACGGACTTTTCCGTATGTGTCCTCTCTCGGGAAGGTTGTAGACCGGTATATGTCTCCCTGGCAAGGTGTTGAGTGATTCTGCTTGGTTATTTAAAGCTAGACTAGGGGTAAGGTTACTGTGTCATTGTCTCCGATGTGTGCAGTGTTAGCTAAGCCCTGCACGACATCGACAGGTACTGTGGGAGCCTAGGTTGTCTTCGGGTGGGTTTACTTTGCGAGCACAGCGCTGTGGTGTGAGAGGGCCATAGCCTATCCCTCACAACATAGTGCTGCCTCTTTGTGTTGACTTCTGAGGGATCGCCAGGATAGAACTAGGTACTAGAGACCTAGATTTATCAAGAGAGCATCCCCGTCATATAACGTAATCTTCATTATACCACCTTCGGACAACGTTAGGCTACGAGCCGCATGCTCGCCCATTGTTGCCCTGCCTTGATACCCCAGCTAGACTTTATTAACTGAGCAGACACTGGTTAGAGATAAGCCCCCATTATTATATGTATGCAGCATTATTATTCACTGCACTTTTGAGCCGAGGTTGTTGTTGAGTTGCACAACCCTAGTAGGCTGTTGCGTTGTGTCACGAAGCATTTCTTTAGTTGTCGAGCATTACTACCTTTGCGCAGTCTTTATTATTCGCCTGCCTATTATTACTATATGTCCTAGTATTTATTGTGACCCGTATTCTGCATTATAATTGTTCAAGATTCTTTGCGAACATCTTCCCAGCATCAGACTTATTTCAGAAGTTTCCAGTTGATGTTGCAGGACTAGCATTGCACTTTCTTTAATACAGGAGTGCCAGTTATTTGAGTATCTACCGTAACGTTAATTAATCACGTTAACTATCTTTTATTTGTGTAACCTAATCGAGTAATCTTTTACTGTTTGAGAATAGGCTGTTTCATCGAGCGTCAGCCTAGTGTGTGTGCACCAGTTACCGAGTCATAGGATACCTCGTTGTCCAGGCACGACTCAGGGCGGTAATGGTGCTTTGTTTTCCAGTGTTTAAGGCAGGGGTTGGATCTAGTGTTACCGTTGTTGCATTTTGCCATTATCTAGTCCAATGTTGAAGAGCCCTGTGTCTTTGAGAACCTGGATCGTAACAAATGGCGACCTAGCTCAGGATCTTGTGAACTAAGAGATAATTGCAGGATTGTTGTGGTCATTTGTTTTATTGAGGAATATAGTGGGCACGTTAATTTTTTTGGGCAAAGTAGTATAGCACTTGAGAGTCTTCAGACATTTTTGGCAAGTGAATAGTGCTACATAAGAGTTTGGGGTACTTCTTTTCTGAATATTGTGGTGAGAAATTTTTGAGAGCATCATGTCTTATACCGGGTCAGAGGAGAATGGAGACACAGTACGTAATGTCGAAACTGAGGAACAGCAGCATGATGAAAGGGTTAATCGGGTGAACTGTGAGGAGGGTGCTAGGATATTTTTGCAATGGCCTGTTACTGCCGAGCGGTTGGAGGGTATGGATCGGTACGGTCTTCAATGCCTGGCCACAGCTATCGGTCATGCGGTTACTAGCAGCATGACCAAGGATAACTTGATAACGTGTGTACTGGGATGGGTGACTGGTGAGCGAGATGGGTTGAGTGCTCAGAGCCCTTCGGCCATGCTTCCCCTACACTCGACTCCCAGCCATCCCAGTAGTTTGCCGACCCCGGGTACGCTTCCGCAGGTGGGTGGTGACTGGCAGGGTGGGTAGCCCCTGGGGGGACCACCGGTAATTTCAAACATTGTAGCACCTTCACCTCCTCAAGGGTTATCTCCAGAATTATTGCTTCAGCTCGAATTAGCTAAGATCGAAGAGAGAAAGGCTATCAGGGCAGGTGAGCAGCAAATAGAGCTAGCAAAAATCCAAGCTGAGTCGACTAGGTACTGTGCCGACAGGGACGTAGAGAAGTCGCGAGTAGAGACAACGGGACAGCGACTTGGGGCTGGTAACCGTGCTCATGATCAATCTCTCTCGCACTTATTGAAACTGGTTCCGGTGTTTGATGAGAGTGGTGTAACAGAATTTTTCACACGCTTTGAGAAGAAGTGCCAGGAACACCAGTGGCCAGAGAATAAATGGGCAGCACTTGTATCCTCTAGATTAATAGGCAAGGGTCTTAAAGCCTACGATGCGTTGCCTATAGAGTCTTGTATTATCTATGAGGAACTCAAGGAGGCTGTCCTGAGAGCATACGAACTACAACCAGAGACGTACAGGTTGAAGTTCCGGGGTGTTACCAAGGGTCGGGAGAGCACCTTTTTGGAGCATGCCCGGGAGCTGTCCGATGCTTTTGGGAATTGGCTGAGGTCGGAGAAAGCTACTACGTTTGACGACATTAAACAGTTGGTGCTTTTAGAGCAGTTTTTCAAATGCACGGGCGGCGACCTGACGTTAAACCTTAAAGAAAAGCAACCAAAAACTCTACAGGAGGCAGCTGAGATGGCTGACCTCCGGCTATCACTAATTCGTGGGTGCGGGTCTGCCCAGCGTAGTGAGGCAGGTAACAAGGGGCGTGACGCCCCACCCCCCCGAGTTAGTGATATACCTTATGCAAACAAGTACAAGAGCCATGATACCAAGACTGACCACAAGACTAGCAACGTCCCATTTAAGAAGGGGCCGGGCCCTTCCCAGTACCAAGGGAAGCCCAAAGGGGAGTTGGAGTGTTATCATTGTCATAAAAAGGGGCACTTTGCAAGAGTCTATCCTAGCAAACCACCTACAGCAGCTGTGTCTTTGGCCTGCAACATTGGTGTGTCTCCGAAGATATCTGAGTTTGCCCGGGGCAGTTCGTCAGAGGCTGAGGCACAGCCAATGCAGAAGCACCTGGGAGGCTCGAACCCTGCTCAGGATGTTTTTTGTGACCATAGAGGGCGGGGTTGCGTGATGTGGGCGGGGCGCAAGCATGGAGTAGAGGTCTTGCGTGATACAGGTGCTTCCCAGACTCTGATGAAAAACTTGACTGGCTACCCTATAAACGCAGCTCGGGTGGTGGTGGTGCAGGGTATTAATGCAACTCGGTCATACCCGCTGGTGCGGTTGGAGTTGGAGGTGGATGGTGTGGCACGTGAATTGGATGTCGGGATTGTGGAGAAACTGCCAGTGGAGGGCGTCGACCTTCTTCTCGGCAACGACTTTGCAATGCCCGCTTCTGAGGTTCTACCCTTAGTCGTTGCCGAGAGGCCGGCCGACGTGAGTAGGGAAGAGCAAGAGTGGGTCGAGCGGTGCCAGACACAACCCATGGCGTGTGTTGTCACCCGAGCTCGGGCAGCTAAAGTGTCACAGCCTAGTCCTCCGTCTTCAGACCAGCGGAGGAACGATCAACAGGAGGAGGCTAAAGCTAGAGTTGGTTTTAAGAGTTTTGACTCGGCGGCTCTCCTGGGTGATTCAGTATTAGCACCATTACTTAATTCTGGAGTAGCCCCTGGGCCTGTCATCGAGAGTGACGAGGCTGGGCATGACGAGTCTCCACGACAGCAACGTTATGTACATCGAGAGAGACAGAGGGAGCAGCCCAGTATCGGGGAGGGTCATGCATTGCTCCGGGAGCAGTTAGATCGCTTGGCACCCTCAGATATACGTCGGTTGCAACTAGAGGACCCTGAGCTCCAAACGTGTGCTAATGGAGCTGTAGAGCTCGACGAGGACGGCGATGCACAGCCAGGAGATTTTTTTTATTTAGAAGGCATCCTCTATAGGCGTTTTCAAGACCCTATAAACGTAGTTGGCAAGAGGGGTCCGGAGTAGTGGACCAGTTGGTGGTGCCACGGGAGTGCAGGGATAGCCTACTGAGGTTGGCGCATGACATACCACTGGCAGGACATCTAGGGGTGAGAAAAACGGTGGCGGCTTTAGATTTTTTTTTTTGGTGGCCGGGGTTGAAGGGGCAGGTGGTAACCTGGATAGCAAGGTGTCATACGTGCCAGAGGGTTGGAAAACCTAACCAAACAATTCCGAGAGCCCCGTTGCACCCCATTCCTGTCAGTGGACCGCCCTTCAGTAAGGTCATCATTGATATGGTCGGACCCCTACCCCCTACTAGTGCCGGTAATAAATTTCTATTAACTATCATGGATGTGGCCACTCGTTATCCTGATGCATATCCAATGAGAAATGGCCCAGCGAAAACTGTTGTCCGGAACCTGCTCTTGTATTGCTCGCGGTATGGTTACCCGCAAGAGGTGCAATCGGACCAAGGTTCTAGTGTTACCTCTAATCTGTTCTAACAAACTATGATTCAGCATGGCATCAGCACTGTCGTCTCTTCTGCGTATCACCCGGAGAGTCAAGGGGTGTTGGAGAGGTGGCACGCCACGCTGAAAAGCATGCTTCGATGTTATTGCACAGAGAACGGAAAGGATTGGGACCTTGGTCTGCCGTATGTTTTGTTCGCGGCAAGAGAAGTACCTGGAGAGAGTCTCGGTTTCAGTCCGAATGAGCTTGTTTTCGGGCATCAGGTGAGGGGTCCTCTCCACATGGTGAAGGAGATGTGGGAGGGCACTGGGCATGTTGTTCTGCGAGATGGGTTGCAGCCTCTTGTTCCTGAGCGACGGGAGGAGATGTTTGCTAGGCTGTGGCAGTCCAGCCGCATGTTTGGTGCTTCTCCAGGCCTGATGTACGGGGTAGAATCCGACATGGAGGCTGGAGAGTAGACAGTGCAAGGCTCGAGTTGGTTCCCTGCCGTGTGAATCCTGCTCGACAGCCTGTTGTGAAGGCGGAGCTGGACGGCGTGTGGAGAGGGGGTCTGAGGGATGAGGAATGTCGTGAGTGGTCGTTGCCAGTGGCTTTGCAACCTGAGTTTGGTGGCAGAGTCCGTGTGTGTGTTGATTGCAAGAGTGTGGAAGCATTATCCCTGACAGACGCCTATCCATTACCCAGAGTTGACGACACCATAGACCGCTTCGGGGCTGCCTCGCTCATCACGAAGGTAGAACTAGTGAAGGGTTATTGGCAGGCCCCGTTGCCGGAAGGAGCGAAGAGAAGTGCCAGTTTTGCGATGAGCTGGGCAGTTTGTCAGTGTCAGGTGTTGTTGTGCTGCCGGAACACAAGTTGGATGTGTGGCATGCTAAGGGCACTGATAATGTTTTGGCTTTGTTTGCAGGAGAACCCTCGCTGTTCAGTCAGTGTCTGTCGTGGGTGGAGGATCCGGGGTAGGCTACCACAGTATGTTGGTATAGCCTCCTGTCTTGGCTCGCGGTGTATTTTTGCGCTGGTGCTTGTTGGCTCGCGTGTGTAGCATCAGCGTAGGGTCGCAGGGCAGGAGTTGTTGGCTTTGATTAGACGAAAATTAGGCTATATCTATAGTAGCCGCCAAAAACAACATTAAAATAAAATATGAAAAAATTAAATAAAAACTCTTTCTTTTTGATAATTAATTTTAAGATAATATTGTAGCTGAGTACTGAGTGCAGATGATTTTCCCTCAGTAGGCTGTGCTTCTTAAAGCTCGCTCTGGGATCACAATGTTATGAATTAATGTATTATATTTGGGAAGGGTGATAAGATTTTTTTTATATAAAAAATGTTGTTGTATTTTTTGTTTGAGGAGACTGAGCTTGCATTCCATGAGTGGCAGAGTGGTTAGGAGTGGCAGATTCTAGCGACATTCTGCCTGTTCAGATATGGGCTCATGGTTGAGTGTCCCATATCTTGGGGGGGGTGTGACGCCTCCCGGCGTTAACAGAATGGTCGCGTGGGGCATTGCAGCTCGCTAGCGCTCGCCAGGATGGGGGGATGGGCTACAGTTGTCCTAGAATGATCTGCTTTATTTCATTAGGGTCGTGTTGCCACAGACAGTCTAGAAATGGTCTTTGTTTTGGTCTGTGACCGCGCCTTATATTTTATATTCGCTATAATATAAATGTTGCTTGTGTGGGAGGCGAGCGAGAGAGGGTGAGGGAGTACACCTGGCAGCGGGGTGAGCTGTGGCCCGGCTCGCTTGGGCGCTGACGGCGTTGGCGGCCGGGTGGTCAACTAGTCCCTGCCCATCGCGGCCGCGTGTTCTTTACCAGCTCAGAGCTTGCCTGACACGCGTATCGTCTACATCCTTTGCAATTCTGTCCCCCATACTCGCCACTTTGCATACTATTCCTCTCTCTCGACTTCTCCTTTCTCATTCTCTAATCTTTATTAAACTCAACATCCCTTCTGGTTTCAGCATAGACGTTCACCGTCGGCCAGTCGTATTGTACGCGAAGCTCTCAGATATTTCTATGTATGAGGTTTGGAGAGACGGACTTTTCCGTGTGTGTCCTCTCTCGGGAAGGTTGTAGACCGGTATATGTCTCCCTGGCAAGGTGTTGAGTGATTCTGCTTGGTTATTTAAAGCTAGACTAGGGGTAAGGTTACTGTGTCGTTGTCTCCGATGTGTGCAGTGTTAGCTAAGCCCTGCACGACATCGACAGGTACTGTGGGAGCCTAGGTTGTCTTCGGGTGGGTTTACTTTGCGAGCACAGCGCTGTGGTGTGAGAGGGCCATAGCCTATCCCTCACAACATAGTGCTGCCTCTTTGTGTTGACTTCTGAGGGATCGCCAGGATAGAACTAGGTACTAGAGACCTAGATTTATCAAGAGAGCATCCCCGTCATATAACGTAATCTTCATTATACCACCTTCGGACAACGTTAGGCTACGAGCCGCATGCTCGCCCATTGTTGCCCTGCCTTGATACCCCAGCTAGACTTTATTAACTGAACAGACACTGGTTAGAGATAAGCCCCCATTATTATATGTATGCAGCATTATTATTCACTGCACTTTTAAGCCGAGGTTGTTGTTGAGTTGCACAACCCTAGTAGGCTGTTGCGTTGTGTCACGAAGCATTTCTTTAGTTGTCGAGCATTACTACCTTTGCGCAGTCTTTATTATTCGCCTGCCTATTATTACTATATGTCCTAGTATTTATTGTGACCCGTATTCTGCATTATAATTGTTCAAGATTCTTTACGAACATCTTCCCAGCATCAGACTTATTTCAGAAGTTTCCAGTTGATGTTGCATGACTAGCATTGCACTTTCTTTAATACAGGAGTGCCAGTTATTTGAGTATCTACCGTAACGTTAATTAATCACGTTAACTATCTTTTATTTGTGTAACCTAATCGAGTAATCTTTTACTGTTTGAGAATAGGCTGTTTCATCGAGCGTCAGCCTAGTGTGTGTGCACCAGTTACCGAGTCATAGGATACCTCGTTGTCCAGGCACGACTCAGGGCGGTAATGGTGTTTTGTTTTCCAGTGTTTAAGGCAGGGGATGGATCTAGTGTTACCGTTGTTGCATTTTGCCATTATCTAGTCCAATGTTGAAGAGCCCTGTGTCTTTGAGAACCTGGATCGTAACACTGGCATCTAGCCAAAAACCTCTCCAACAATTTCTCTTCCTCGTCTTTCCCTCCCCTTTCCCACTCTGATGGCACAACCATCACTTCTTCCTCTGACAAAGCTAAACTCTTCGCTCAAACTTTTGCTAGAAACTCCACTTTGGATGATTCCGGTGCTATTCCTCCCTCTCCGCCCTCCTCTCTCTTACTTATGCCTAATATCCTAATCTCTTCTAAAAATGTACTTTCTACCCTCTCTGGGCTTAACACTAATAAGGTGTACGGCCCGGACGGTGTTCCTCCTGTTGTTCTCAAAAACTGTGCTTCCGTGCTGACTCCCTGCCTAGGCAAACTCTTTCGTCTCTGTTTATCCTCTAACGTCTTCCCTTCATGCTGGAAGTTTGCTCACATTCAACCTGTCCCAAAGAAGGGTGACCGCTCTCAACCCTCCAACTATCGTCCAATTGCTCTCATCTCTTGTCTTTCTAAAGTGTTTGAAACTATTCTTGCTTCCAAATTTCTTAAGCATTTCTCTTCTCATAATCTGCTCTCAGATCGCCAGTATGGCTTCCTTAACCCGGCAAGCGCGATAGGCCTCACGGAAGGCTTCCTATAGGGAACGCGATAGGCCTCACGGAAGCAGGACCATAAAAAAAGCCTTCCATAAAAAAAAGGGCCTATCAAAACAAAGGAATTTGTCTCTAGGTGAGATAATTCCCCTCCAGTACTCATCCATGTAAATCTCACCCACCCCCCTCCCCTCCTTCCCCACCTTATTCCCCCCTCCCTCCCCTCCTCAATTATCACCTATTTTTCCTCTTATTATCATCATTTATCGGTTATTTTACTCTCCCGCGATAATGTAGCACAAGTGGGTTGCATAAAAGATCGTTATGCAACACCCAGACACCGGCACACACCGCCCCGCTCTCCTCAGTTGACTCCCAGATAGCGAGAGGGGAAGGCTGCCTGTCTCTCTCTCTCGCCTGAGATTATGACCGGGTGGCCAATATCTTCGTTTTTCACCACCCAAATGCTTTTCCCACTTATTTTAGCACTCTTGAAGGTTCATATATACATCATTATGTAAAATAAAAGCATACCGAAAACAAATAATGGTTTATATTGTAAATATAACGAATTCTGTCAGAATCCAGGGCTAGAAATGCACAAATAACTACCCTAGCACCTACGTCTATATCGCGCTTGTCAGGTTAAGGGTCGCTCTACTGGTGATCTTCTTTCATATCTTACTAACTCTTGGTCATCCTCCTTTCGGGACTTCGGTGAGACTTTTTCTATTGCACTAGACATATCGAAAGCCTTCGATAGAGTCTGGCATAAATCTTTAATTTCTAAACTACCCTCCTTCGGTTTCTATCCCTCCATCTGTGCCTTTGTCTCTAATTTCATTTCCGGCCGTTCCATAGCCGCGGTTGTGGACGGACATTGTTCACTTCCTCACCCTATAAACTCCGGTGTTCCTCAGGGCTCTGTCCTATCTCCTATTATCTTTCTAATTTTTATAAATGATCTCCTTAACTGTACCTTAATTCCCATCCATTCATACGCAGACGACTCAACCTTACACTACTCCATTAGTGTTTCAAAACGCCCCAGCCAGCAATTCCTCAACGATAAACGTAATGAAGCCATAGAACTCTTAAATTCTGATCTAAATACTATTTCCAATTGGGGCAGAGAAAACCTTGTTAACTTTAATGCTTCCAAAACCCAATTTCTCCATCTATCTACCCGTCAGGATCTCCCAGCAGACTATCCCTTATTCTCCAACAATACAAAAATCAACCCTTCATCTTCTCTCAATATTCTTGGGTGTCTCTTTTTCTTCTGCTCTCATTTGGAAGGACCATATTACCAGTCTTGCTAAGGCAGCCTCCCAGAAGCTCAGTGTGCTCAACCGCCTTAGGGGGTTCTTTTCCCCTGCACAGCTTCCTGCTCTGTACAGGGGCATAGTGCGCCCTTGTATTGAGTATTGTTCACATGTCTGGGGAGGTTCCTCTCACACCGCTCTCCTAGACAAAGTTGAAAGGAAGGCCTTTCGTATCATTAACTCCCGTCCACTCACCAACTCTCTGCAGTCTCTCTCTCTCCGCCGCAATGTTGCATCTCTCTCGCTATTCTATCGCTACTATAATAATCAGTGTTCCTCAGAGCTATCCCAGTGCATACCACCTCCTTTACGTAGGGCACGTGGTACCCGTCTTGCAACTCAATCCCACCCCTACTCTGTGCAACTCTCCAACCCAAGAGTGAAACGTTACTCTCAAACTTTCTTCTACTCAACAGCTGAGCTCTGGAACTCTCTCCCAGAATCAGTCTTTCCCTCTTCCTATGACTTAAATTGCTTCAAACTCTGTGTGTCCAGGCATTTTGGCTCGAACGTCCCTTGATTTTGGCCCTGTCACTCTTTCAACTATGGGGGAGGCACTCGCTATAGGCAGTAATGCCTTTTGCCTCCCTCAATCACATAGACAAAAAAATAAAAAATAAAAATAAAAAATAAACAAGAGGTGAGCACTATGGGCCTATAGTTTGTCGGAAAACTATGATCTTTGCCTGGTTTTGGGACGGGTATGGTATACGCATGTCGCCAATTTGGTGGGAAATAATGTCTATCCCATAATTGATTATAAAGTTGCAAAAGATAATTTAGTGCACGTGGATGAAGATGACGAATGAACGCATAGGGAATGGCATCAGGACCCGGGGTGGAATCCGAGCAGTGGTCAATGGCATGTTGAAGTTCAGGTAATGAGAAAGGAGCGTTATAGTCATGAGTGCGACCTCCGGAAAACGTGATCGGGTGGGACTCCTTCTCTTGTTTCAAGCGGAGGAATTGTTGAGGTAAAGATAGGTTAGAGCTAACTTCACTGAAATGGTTTGCATGCATAGCAGTGATGACGTGGGGATCATGGGTTAAAGAGTCGGAATCAGTGTCCCGTAATGGAGAGAGTTGGGGACGGACAGTTCGCCCGTCAACACTACAAAATTTTCTCCACAGAGTAGAGATAGGGGTGCGACTAGTGAAGGACGAGATGTATGAGCGCCACGAAAGCACTTTACTTCGGATGATATTGCGTTTTACAATAGCGCAGACTTTATTATAGAAAGTTTTGAGGGCAAGTTTTTCAATGGTGATGGTGATGAAACGGAAGCATTGAGGATGAGTAGCAAGATTGGAGAGGGAGGTTTTAATTCTCCGTTGCTTATCACCCACCCTGGTGAGAAGGCGCTCTACCCTGTGTTTGAATTTGATCATGTTAGCCAGTTTGGGTGACCACCTCGTCGAGGATGTTGCAAGGAGGAGGTGAATGGTATGTGATGCTGTGCAGTAGAGGTTAAGAAAGACATGAAATATTCAAAGTTAACTTTGGGGGTGATCATATCCGAGAAATCTTCAATATCAGCTGTGGATTCCGTGTATGTCAGCCAATTAGCTTTGGAGAGATTATATTGAGGCAGTTGTGTAAAGGGTTCAGGGGATAAGTAGTTTAAAAGAATCGGGTAGTGGTCGCTGGAGAATCTTTCCTGCAGAACCGACCACTCAAATAAAGGGGCGGCGTCAGTCGAAGCAAGTGAAAGGTCTATCGCAGAGAACGAGTTGTGTGCTGCAGACCAAAATGTAGGGGAATCTAGGTTCAAACAGCAGAGTTGTGAGTCAATCAGAAGGTTTTCGATATGTTTACCCGGGGTGTCTGTAAACGGGCTTCCCCATAGTGGGGAATGTGCATTGAAGTCACCAATAATGAGGTAAGGAGGAGTTAGTTGTGTGATATGGAGAAGATCAGCTGTGTCATGTTTACAAGAGGGTTGATTGTAGGACGAACAAATAGTGAGGGATGGAAGCTGTGGGAGGGAGATGGTAACTGCAGAAGTTTGAAATGGATTGGGATTGAGGGTGACGGGAAGAAAAGGATATTGGTAATGAACAAGAATTGCTGTACGATAGTGTGTGGGGGTAATCGGAGAACTAACAGCGACAGAGTAATGTCTGGGGGGGATCACAATATTGCCTACATGCTGTAGGCATATGCAGATTGGAGAGTATAAGCGAATGAGTCTTTGTAATTCTCCCATATGAAGGCGAGCTTGGTATCCGTTAATGTTCCACTGGACAATATTATGAGGCATTGTGTACAGAGGGGGACACATCTGTATTAGGTGTGATGTCGTTTAAGGAGTCAGGCGAAGAACGGGGAGGGATAGTTGCTTGCGGGATTTGAGACGTAGGGGCAGATGAATTGGGTAATTCATCGTCATTTATTGCAGAGAATTGTTTTACGAGTTTGGGAACAAGTGTTGGAGAGTGAAGGAGCTTTAGCTGTAATGTATGTTGTTACGTATCTTGATCCTCAAGTGGTTAACTTGATGAATCTAGATAGCACAGAGATATATATTAAGGTATCAGTCAGCTGAAGGCAAAACAAAAGTAAAATCTAATAAAATAATTTCCTGTTGTTGCTTCCTTTCCTTTTGGATCTTAGGACTTAGTATCCTTTATTGACTGATACTCTTTAATTATGAAAAATACTGAAACTAATTAAAGTCATGTAGTATTTATAAAGAATTATTATTTAACCGAAGCTTAGTAGGCTATGGTTATGAACCGAATAAGTTATAGCTAAAGAAGGACTATTAATTTTATAAAAAGTCTTGAAAGAAAAATATTAAAGTAAGAATATTTCTGTCTCTTACCCTTTTTGAAATGAATAGATAGTTTTATGATATGTCCTTTTATTTATATTTAATGTAATTATTCTTGGTTCTTGTCTTACGTTAATAGTATTATATTATTATTATCATCAGGATTTATATCAGTCACATAAAAAGTTAGATATATATTTAATAATTAGTTAAATGTATTTCTTAACCACGTAACATTGAGGTTTGATTATGAGTAAATAAAGTTACAGGATCGTTTCATAGATTCGATTCAGGTCTCACTCAAATAATATGAAAAGCAAAAACAATATTTTGAAGCTAAAAGAATTTTCTTCAGCTTAGGAAATCACTATAAGTAATATTAACACAGCCATGTTAGTCTAAGGCGATATTACTAATATGAGACAATAGCATCACCGTACTATGCACCGTTAAGCAATGTAAGCTTAATTAAAAGAAAATGAAAGAACTCGTAAGTATTAATATAAAACAATAGTATTACTTTCATCATAACCCAATTACTTAAAGAGTTGCTTTAGTCCACAAGTTAGTCAACTAAAATAGTTAAGCACATAATAGTAGCGTTAACGTTAATTCCCAATCAAATAGTTAAGCACATAATAGTAGCGTTAACGTTAATTCGCAATCAAATAGTTAAACACATAATAGTAGCGTTAATGTTAATTCCCAATCAAATAGTTAAGCACATAATAGTAGCGTTAACGTTAATTCCCAATCAAATAGTTAAGCACATAATAGTAGCGTTAACGTTAATTCCCAATCAAATAGTTAAGCACATAATAGTAGCGTTCACGTTAATTCCCAATCAAATAGTTAAGCACATAATAGTAGCGTTCACGTTAATTCCCAATCACATATCTCACTAACCAACATAACGTAAGTGTTTACACCGAACACACTTAACACACATTTATATAATCTGACTGACAGTCACAATCCCATTATAATACTTCACCCCGTCTTCCTCCAGCTGCAAGTTCACCTTCCTCAACTCCAAATGAGACTGATTTGAATGCCCACAACTCGGGTCTTATATACTAAACAATGATGGTGTAGGAACGAATCAGGAGGCGGGGGTGGTGCCCGCTCCAATCATAGCTCCTCGAGTCGCATAACAGGTGCCTGGTCCATTCACAGCTCCTGGCGTCGATCATACGTCATAGCGTCGGTCATCAAGTAGTTTGCAGGGTCCCCTATGACGCACGCAGGTGTGAAGGCTTGTTTGCTGGTATGCAGGCTAGCTGGTTTCCCCACTCGCTAGTTTGCTTCGCCGCTTGGGTAGTTTGGCTCCTTCAACTCTAATTCTAACTCTTAAATTAACATACAGGGCTCCGTATGTCAGACCTCCCCCCTAGAAAAGAGTTTAAGGAGTATAGTACATAATATTAAACATAATACATAAATAGATTCACCACCAGATTGGCAACAGCAAGATTATAATGAGGATATAATAAGGATATCACCCAAAGTAGGCAACGTCTCCAGGTACCACATCAGAACATAGCCGGAACGTAGCTGGAGCGTTATTCGAACTGCAAGGCATCTCACAGCTGAAGGCTTGACAGCGCACTACTAAAGCATGATATTTACCTCGCTACAAGGGAGAGCTAATTGCCAATATCCCTTCATCAAGTCAATCTTGCTGATATAGGTGGCTGTACCAATCTGGTCAATGCAGTCGTCGATCCGTGGCAGTGGGTAGGTATCGTTCTCTGTGACAGCATTGACTTGCCTATAGTCCATACATAACCTATGGCTCCCGTCTGGCTTTGGCACAAGTATGACTGGACTACTCCACTGGCTTAAGGCCCTAGTGATCAGTTCATTAGATAACATAAAGTCAAGCTCGACCTGCAGTATACTCCTGCGTTGTGGCGAGACACGGTAGGGGGATAGTTTAATGGGAGTTGCATCCCCTACGTCGATGTCGTGCACGGCCAAAGAAGTGAGCCCTGGAGTATCACGGAACACACTGGGAGACTGAGATAAAACAGAGATTAGTTGGTTTGCTTGATCAGAGGGAAGGTGACATAGTTTAGATGGTAATTCCCTCAAAGCCACTGAATTATACTGAAAGTTGGATAGGCTACATGACAAGTCAAAGTCTGCATGGATACCTTCAGGCTCTGGAACAGTCTGTTGCGGGTCAGTAAGAGAACTGAAGACTTCGTCCGCACCAGGCTGTTCACAGGTCCTGACATTCACTGCCACAGTGGGAGAATCTGGAGGAGAGGAATCAGGGGACCTATGGTAGGGCTTCAACATAATTATATGGAATACTTGCGTGGGCTTTCTCCTGTCTGGGGTAGTTACTAGATAATCGGTAATGCTCACCCTCCGAATGATCTTATATGGGCCCCTGAACTTGGCAGATAAAGGTTGGCCAAAAAGGGGGAGCAGGACCAAAACCTCATCACCGGGCTGAAACTCCCTCTCACGGGCTTTTCTGTCATACCATTTCTTCATGGAGCTTTTAGCCACGGTCAAGTTTTGAGCGGCAAACTCACATGAGGATCTCAGCCGGGTTTTGAAATCAGAAACATACTTGAGGAGGTTTTGGTTCCCCTCCTGGCCAACTAGGCTATCCTGCAATAGTTGCAAAGGACCTTTTACCTGGTGACCGAAAACTAGTTCATTAGGGGAAAAACCCAGGGATTCAGTTGGAACCTCACGAGTAGCAAATAAAAGAAAAGGTACCCCCTTATCCCCCTCAACTCCGGTCTCTGTACAATACTTACGTAACATTCCCTTTAATGTCTGATGATATCGTTCGAGAACCCCTTGACTCTCTGGGTGGTAGGTGCTAGACTTAACATGCTCGATACCCAACTCCTTCAGGGACTGCTGGAAAATGTTAGAGGTAAAATTAGTTCCTTGATCACTTTGCACCTCATGGGGGAAACCCATTCTGGTGAAGAATTTGAGCAGTTCCTTGATGACAGTTAGAGCAGAGGTAGTCCTTAAGGGTATAGCCTCTGGGTAGCGAGTTGCCATGTCCATGATAGTTAATAAATAAATGTTACCTTGGGAAGTCTTAGGCAATGGGCCTACAATGTCCACTACCACCCGAGTAAAAGGATTCTCGAAAACGGGCAAGGGCACCAGAGGATGTACAGGCACCTTCTGATTGGGTTTTCCTGTCATCTGGCAAGTGTGACACACTCTACAAAACTCCACTACATCTGCACGCATTCCTGGCCAGTAAAAGTGGGCTCTGATTCTGTCTAGAGTTTTTCTCACACCTAGGTGTCCTGCCAATGGTATACAATGTGCCATTTCCATGATATCTCTACGACAAGGTTTGGGGACTACTACTTGATGGACGTCCCAAGCCCCGTCATCGATTGGTCTGTGTGGCGGTCTCCATCTTCGCCACAATACTCCTCCTTTGAGGTAGAAACATTCACCACCCTCCTTCTCACATTCCTCTTCACTCACGGACCTGGCAGCTAACTCCTTGCATTCACTATCATCTCTCTGTAGCTCTACCAGGCCACTAGGACAATTTGGAGGGGTTTCATGGTCATCGTTAGGGTCAAGATGAGCCATAAAGGTGTCAGATAAATCCACCTCAGTCACATCATCAGGCACAGTTGGAGCGTCATTCACACTCTCATCATCCCTTTCATCAACTCTTACATTCGGTACATTTCTGTCTGAGGGAACTGCTACTTGAGACATTGAACGTGTGACAGCACACACAGTGAAAACTGTTGGCATCTCCTTTTCGAGCTCACCGGTTAGTGGCTCGTTAACAGGGGAAAGTGACAAAATGGGGTCTGGTCGGACCTTCTCACCTGCTACATCATTCCCCAAAAGGAGTGTTACCCCAGGCACAGGGATATCTTGGGACCTACACAAAGCTATGGTGGCCTCACCCTGTAGTAACTCACATTCAATTTCGCCTTTTACCAAGTATGCATAAAATTGGCCTCCAGCACCTCTCATTACAACTGGTTCGCCAGGTGGGCACTCAGTGTAAGGATTCACCATGAGGGTGCTAGTAGAACCTGTGTCTCTCAGAATTTTTACCTCATGCATACAACCATTTAATCTCACGTTGCCAGATGAAATAAAGGGACGGTAACTGTCCTGCACTGATGGTGAAATTATTATTGGCTTAACCCTAGTGGGTTGCACCACACATGCCACTACACCCCTGTCTAGATGATTTACGTTAGCTGCTAGGTACTCCTTCTGTCGAGAGTCCTGCATTAAAGGAACTTTTGGTGCTAGGTACTCCTTCTGTCGGGAGTCCTGCATTACAGGCACATATGGAGTTTGAGATACGGCGGCAACTGTCTGCCCCGATCTCTCGGTTCTCTCCTTGGCCCAGCACTGATAAGCTAGGTGGCCTCTCTTGCCACAAAAAGTACATACTTTAGGGGATACGGGAAAGTTCCCTCTTTGAGCATCACTATTAGTTTGGGGCCCACCTCTGTTACCATTGCCCTGAGTCGCATTTTTAGTTGGGGGAACAATTCTATTTTGGCTAGCTGGGGAAGACGTTATAGGCTTGTGACTGGGTCTGTCAGATTTGTGATTGGGATACTTAAAATTAGAACTAGAATTATCGTAGGGCTTCTTTCCACGAAATTTGTTGTTGAGCACGTATGTGTCAGCCATGTCAGCAGCGTCGGCAAGACAATCTACCTTTTTCCCCTTTAAATGATAGGATACAGAAGAATCAATTTTCCATAGGAAATTTTCTAACAGGACCAACTCCTTCAGATCGTTGTAGCTTGTGACTTTCTTACTCTTGACCCAATGATTGAAAGTTTTAGTCATGGTCCTGGCAAATACCTTATGGGTTTCTTCTACTTTCTTCTGGTTTTTACGGAAAGATTGCCTGTAAGCCTCAGGCTGCAATTGATAGGTTTTTAGGATAGCTTCTTTGAGATTGTCATAATCCTGCCTAACTTCTGCTACTTCTGACAAATACGTGGCTCGAGCCTGCCCTGTCAAAACAGTTTGTAACATAAAAGGTCATTGATCTCTTGTCCACTTCATACCTCCAGCAACTTCCTCAAACAAAACAAAGAAATCCTGCACATTATCCTCAGTGAAAGGTGGAATGACACTAGTCATAGTCAATCCCAGAGGGGGAGCAATTAAGGGAGCATTTGTATTGACATTTAGTCGAGCCGTTTGATATTGATATTGATAATGTTCGGTCTTTATTCTGGCTAGTTCTATACTTGCGTTTGCTTGTTCGGTCGTAGCTTTTATTCTGGCTAGTTCTAGTTCGAATATTTGATCACCTGTCAAACCAGGTGGCAATTGTACATTAAGTTGGCTAGGTTTACTAGGGATCCCACCAACTGCTCCGTCTCCCTCCCCGCCTTCTACAGGGAACAGGTGGGTTTTTATGGTCTGAGCCACCTCTACTTTGGACATGTTTGAGACAGTTAATTGGAGATGTGAGGCAAGCACTTTCAGTTCGGATTTTGACAGACAGTCAATATCAGGGGCTGTGGGTTCTGATTCTATGAAAACTCGAGCATCTTCTTCATTAATTAGTTGAGGCATGATTAATATTTGATTTTTAAGTAGTGAAACGGTAATGAAACTGAGTGAAACTGTATGAAACGAATCCTGGCAAGGTCGCCACTCTTCTGTTACGTATCTTGATCCTCAAGTGGTTAACTTGATGAATCTAGATAGCACAGAGATATATATTAAGGTATCAGTCAGCTGAAGGCAAAACAAAAGTAAAATCTAATAAAATAATTTCCTGTTGTTGCTTCCTTTCCTTTTGGATCTTAGGACTTAGTATCCTTTATTGACTGATACTCTTTAATTATGAAAAATACTGAAACTAATTAAAGTCATGTAGTATTTATAAAGAATTATTATTTAACCGAAGCTTAGAAGGCTATGGTTATGAACCGAATAAGTTATAGCTAAAGAAGGACTATTAATTTTATAAAAAGTATTGAAAGATAAATATTAAAGTAAGAATATTTCTGTCTCTTACCCTTTTTG
This sequence comes from Paralithodes platypus, assembly GCA_032716605.1. NCBI lineage: Eukaryota > Metazoa > Arthropoda > Malacostraca > Decapoda > Lithodidae > Paralithodes > Paralithodes platypus. The sequence goes on from CM064551.1 coordinate 10,000,581, forward strand.
AAATGAATAGATAGTTTTATGATATGTCCTTTTATTTATATTAATGTAATTATTCTTGGTTCTTGTCTTACGTTAATAGTATTATATTATTATTATCATCAGGATTTATATCAAAGTCACATAAAAAGTTAGATATATATTTAATAATTAGTTAAATGTATTTCTTAACCACGTAACATTGAGGTTTGATTATGAGTAAATAAAGTTACAGGATCGTTTCATAGATTCGATTCAGGTCTCACTCAAATAATATGAAAAGCAAAAACAATATTTTGAAGCTAAAAGAATTTTCTTCAGCTTAGGAAATCACTATAAGTAATATTAACACAGCCATGTTAGTCTAAGGCGATATTACTAATATGAGACAATAGCATCACCGTACTACGCACCGTTAAGCAATGTAAGCTTAATTAAAAGAAAATGAAAGAACTCGTAAGTATTAATATAAAACAATAGTATTACTTTCATCATAACCCAATTACTTAAAGAGTTGCTTTAGTTCACAAAATAGTTAAGCACATAATAGTAGCGTTAACGTTAATTCCCAATCAAATAGTTAAGCACATAATAGTAGCGTTAACGTTAATTCGCAATCAAATAGTTAAACACATAATAGTAGCGTTAACGTTAATTCCCAATCAAATAGTTAAGCACATAATAGTAGCGTTCACGTTAATTCCCAATCAAATAGTTAAGCACATAATAGTAGCGTTCACGTTAATTCCCAATCACATATCTCACTAACCAACATAACGTAAGTGTTTACACCGAACACACTTAACACACATTTATATAATCTGACTGAAGTCACAATCCCATTATAATACTTCACCCCGTCTTCCTCCAGCTGCAAGTTCACCTTCCCCAACTCCAAATGAGACTGATTTGAATGCCCACAACTCGGGTCTTATATACTAAACAATGATGGTGTAGGAACGAATCAGGAGGCGGGGGGTGGTGCCCGCTCCAATCATAGCTCCTCGAGTCGCATAACAGGTGCCTGGTCCATTCACAGCTCCTGGCGTCGATCATACGTCATAGCGTCGGTCATCAAGTAGTTTGCAGGGTCCCCTATGACGCACGCAGGTGTGAAGGCTTGTTTGCTGGTATGCAGGCTAGCTGGTTTCCCCACTCGCTAGTTCGCTCGCTAGTTTGCTTCGCCGCTTGGGTAGTTTGGCTCCTTCAACTCTAATTCTAACTCTTAAATTAACATACAGGGCTCCGTATGTCAGAATGTATAAAGTCCTGCGGCGAAGTAGTGGCAGTATCTGTGTTAGGGGGGAGAGTACGTGCAATGATGAAGGCGTTTGCTCGTGCAAGTATTTGAGAATCTGGCTCAGAGAGATGTGGGGTGATGTACTACCGAAAACATCCAGAGCATCCGCAGGCACCAGGGGGAATACCCTTGCTGCAGATCAAATGGGGGTTATCAGAGGAGGGTGGCACAGGGGTATCCAGATGCATAAGTTCTTAACTTTTCGTGAGGAGTTGGGGTAACGGGTGTCGTCGATTGATGGACATCAAATGCAGACCGTGTGAGTACCATTTCGGTCAGATCGGAGTTATAGAGATTATTGTCCTTCAGGAATTGCGTCATTACGTCTGTGGGTGGAAGGTCAGGGTGTTGGATATGAGAGACACAATAGCAAGGGGGTTTGTGATGTTGCTTATTGTTTATTGGACTACGAGAGGATACAAATTTCCTTAAATGGTCTTCGAAGGCTCTAGGATTGGAGGTTTTGTGCCGGAGGAGAAAGTATTTGCTGCAGTCGTGACATCCACAGTCTGGATCGTGATTAGGCATGGTCCACAGTTGGGTGGGTGAGTCGTTGTCCGAATCACGAGAAAGGGGCCTAACTGGTATGGCAATCCTGCGTTTTTTAGAAGCCTGTGTCCTTAGTAGTTGAGATTGTGGCGAAGGAGCATTTACGTGGTCAGGGGTACGTCGCACGACCTCCTCCTCTGTAGGCATTGACCAAAATTCCATATCTTCCGAGATGCTGGTAAAGCCCTCGAATCTATTGGAAGTGGACAACCCAGGAGAAGAGAGATTAGCGAAGCGAAATGTTTCACTGGAGGGAGAACGTCGAGGACTGTTTTGTGATGTAGATGGTCCCTTCGGACGGAGAGTAGCAGCTGTTGCGGGAGGTCCATATCTCCGGTAGGGAGGAGCTTTGCCTTCGTCCCTGAGTTGCGTTTCGGCCGCCCTGAGCGGGAGACCCGACGAGGCCTGTAGGTGTAGTATCTCCCGTTGGAATTTGTAATGTGGGCAGTCCCTATTGTTAGCTTCATGGCATCCGTCACAATTTGCGCATCTGGCCTCCTTTGACTGGCAGTGTTCCAGATCATGGAGCTCAGTGCCGCAATATTGGCAACGAGGACAGCGTGCTCTGCACCGTGCAGTAGTGTGACCAAAACGCCAGCATTCTGTACATTGTCTAGGTCTATAAACGTAGCGACGTACTGGCAGTTGTCGTCCAGCTAGTTTGACATGCATGGGGAGGACGTGCCTCTTAAAGAATACCTTGACAATACGCAAACTGGGTCGATTATAGCGTTGGGGCACAACATAAGTGTCTACTTTGACGATGGAGGGGTCTGTATTTTTCAATAATTTCAAGATGCGTGTGGCCGAGTCTTGAAAGCCTTGATCAGCAATTTCGAAGTCCGAGGGGAGGGCCACTGTACCTATGCGCTGATTAAGGTATTCGTCTTCCTTACCTGTATACCTGCCAACGTGGGTGAGAAAATGGTCTTGTAAGGCTTCTGATTGTTCTTGTGTGGCAGCCTCAATCATGCGTTTTCCTTTCCCGACAGTGTGTACGGTGAAGTCACCGAAGGTCGAAGCAAGAGAATCATAAAGATCAAGATCGTCCATGTGGTCACCAGTGACCTCGAAGAATCGAGGCCAATCAGGGGGACGAAACATGGCGTCTAGGGTTGGTTTTGGGACTGGGGTATATGTGGTACGACGACCTTTGTTCCGTGTGCGCTGAGGAACATGCGGCTTGAGGGTTTGCACAGTAGATGTAGATCCTTTATGAGAGGAATGAGGAGTGGATGTGTTGGTAGATTGTGAGGTCAGAGTTGAATCAGTGGTCGTTGGGGCAGGATGCACAGTATGGGCAGTTGAATTCCCTTCAGTACCGGTACTCAAGGTATGCAACGGCCGAGGGTTAGTTGATGTGACAGTAGGCCTTTGAGATCTTGGAGGTACATAAGCAGGTTTGTTGGAGGTAGCAGATCCAGCATCCTGAGGTAAGATGGTAACAGATGTAGTCGCAGACTGGTCAGGGATACACGAAGTACCCGTAAGGGTGTCAGCGGAGGGCATCCGAGCTTCATCATTAAGGTCCTCGACTGAATGAATAGGTAGTCTAAGGCTAGGATCATGATCTGGTAATTTAGAAGTTAAGGTTGAGACCGTGGGGTTGTCATCGCTAATCTTGGTCACAGCGGCAGTACTTTGCATTGGAATTGATGCCGGGGAGACCAACTGATCGATCTCTCTATCCGACGATGGAGAATTCGTCACATCATCCGTAGAAGGCTTGCCAAGGACAAGGATATAGGGGGGGTCCATAGAGAGGGGTGAGTCCAAGGACGGTGCAGGGGCCGGTAAAGAATCCGGCATAGTGCCACCACCATCCGAGAGGATGACGGTCAAGGAAGGTGAATCAGTCTCAATATCCATATCCATGCCAGTGCCGGTGATCAAGGGTTCAGAGGAAGTCTCCATATGACGAAGGTATTATGATTCGTCCGGGATAAGCTCCATACCCACCACGGAGCCTATAATTAGAGGACTTGGTATTTGCCCTAGGAGTCAAACCCTGATATACATCCCTACCCCCTGTGCTTATAGACGGTCAACTCGTCAGCTTCGGGTCCAGCACAGAGAGCGAGATTTGACGATAAAAGGTTCCCCTCGTGCGTGCACGTCAGGTACTCCAGTTCTACGGGTGGAAGGGAACGCCGTCCACATCCACCCTCCATCAATTATATAGAGTAGTCCAGTCGTCAACGATAGAAGAAGGGGAAGCAAAGAAAAGGACAAAGTTAGAGAGGGAAAAAGACAGAAAAGTGGTACCTTGCAGGCCTCTGGAAACCTACGAGGAGGGAGGTCTTGGTCCACTAGGGCGGCGGAGCCTCGAACATAAGAAGGTGTGTCCCCTCTATGAACAGAGTCCACCGGCCAAGCTTCAAGCCCCGCCACCGCGACACGGTGACTCCCTATCGGCGGGGCCCTTATTAGGTTGTTTCATATTGTTAGATCATTAATAACTTCGTTAATATTAACTGGATATGTTGTGTTCTTCTGCAGCAAAGAGGGAAAATTATCCTTAATTGTATAAGTCATAACTATAATCCATTTATTATTTGCAGACTAAATATCTTCACCAATAACCTCTATAACTAAAAAACGACTGGAGAAATCTAGCTATTAGTTCTACTATTTAGTCAGTCAGTCATGGAATAGGCGTGCGAATTTACAGCCCTTTTGCTACAGCCCTTTTTGAGTTACGGAGGATAGAAATTAAGATTTCTGATCTACTTATAATGAATGGATTATAGATGCGTACAATATCCCAGTTTTGCATTTTAGCAAATACGGCTACGCATCAATTTTATTTAACCACCACTTTTGTATGGTTGGCAAGTAAGCTTATATTTATCCAGTAAAATGTTAAAAGAGGTGATGACAAAAAGTAATGAGGACCTTAACCCATACAGTACCAGTAATACAGTAATTATAAGGTCAAAGTATTCAAGTAGTGATGAAATGTGGCAATGGATGCCCATAGACTTCTTACTATCTCATCTTCCCATTTTCTTTCCAACATTTGTGCCGTCTTTACCTCAAAATTCTCGACAACACTCTCAACACGCACACATACACGATCACATTTACACTCACATAAACACATCCATTCGTCTACATCGTTCCCCAGAGTGTTGGAGCTTGTACTGAAAGGTAAATAAAGAATCAAGACTATAACAGAACCCGGGGAGCGTGTCAATCAACCATTTTAAGGCGGTACCCCCCTTCTCCCTCATGTTTAGCATATTAGTTTGAGATATTAAGACGTTATTTCCGTTAGTTTGGATATTTTGAGACCTATCGCCCCATTTCTTTGTCAATATAAGACCTTTCGTGCTATGTAGGGGTTGATTTTTTTTTCCTGGCGAGCGATAGCGTGCCTGTAATTTTAGAAGGAACCAGCCTTCGGCCAGGAAATTTTTCTACCAAAAAATTTACACATTTATATTGAAAGGGGGTCTAGGGGGTGTTTTTTTAAAGCTTAATGGAGGTCTAGCGAGGAAACTCGAAAATTAATAAATAGCTAAATATAAAGGCCAAAAACCAAGCACTACCCCCTTAATCAGTATCGTGGGTTGAGTCCTGTACATGGTAAACACTCGACCCTCACTCGTCCGTTGTGTAGTGGTCATTGCTTGCATTGGCCTAGAGCACAAGAGAGAGAGAGAGAGAGAGAGAGAGAGAGAGAGAGAGAGAGAGAGAGAGAGAGAGAGAGAGAGAGAGAGAGAGAGAGAGATAGAGAGAGAGAGAGAGAAAGAGAGAGAGAGAGAGAGAGCGAGATGAGAGAGAGAGAGAGAGAGAGAGAGAGAGAGAGAGAGCGAGAGAGAGAGAGAGAGAGAGAGAGAGAGAGAGAGAGAGAGAGAGAGAGAGAGAGAGAGAGAGAGAGAGTGAGAGAGAGAGAGAGAGAGAGAGAGAGAGAGAGAGAGAGAGAGAGAGAGAGAGAGAGAGAGAGAGAGAGAGAGAGAGAGAGAGAGAGAGAGAGAGAGAGAGAGAGAGAGAGAGAGAGAGAATCATTATTAAACTGACAGCTTTCCCAGAGTGCCATCTACTCTCGTCTGCTATATTATATTTCGTCCTTGTATTCATTCCTTTAACCCTTTCAGTACGATGACAGTATTAGTTTACTTTCTATTAGAGCCGCGGTGGTCAGTGGTGAGCACGCTCACAGTGGTTGTAGTACGTCCTAGCATGTTTCACATACTTGCACCCAGTCGGAGGACACCTCGATGACGTATACAGACTAATAACACACATAACAAAGCCACTCCAACAGCTTCCTCTCTCTCCAACACCCCTTCTCCCCTCTCTACACTCTTCAGAAAAATAGGAAAAGTGGAATGTAGAAACGAGGTGCTGTTGTAAAGGCTTATCCCTCAATACCTTCACCTGACCTGACCTAATCGCTACCAGTAGACAATGTTATGCAGCTTAAGAGGGACCAATGTAATTCAGATGGTTTATGGAGAGAATATTTAACCCTCTGAACTAGATAAAGGCGAAAGAAAATCGTCTAATGGTATAAAAAATCCGTGTTGTCAACACTGTTCGTACCAAAACCATATTAACACTCTAATAAGCTGCAACTATTTTGTTAGCAATGTTTTAGACATACGTTTCCTTATTATTGTCGTCCCGTTTGGAAATGTAATATTTACCCATTTCGTGTCTACATGCTAAAAATACTACAGTAAATAATGTTAGTGTTCACGGCAAATAATCTTATACATAATTTATCTAAATGTTGTAATTCAATTTTATACTGAGCATTCACTGATTATACATGAACATTTTTCAAAGCTGCAGTGCCTTTAGCGACAGCCCTAACGTGTTGAATGCAAGTACTAAAAGGGAAATATAGAATATATATAACACACTCAAGATAAATCAGCTGGAGTTATATATCTATATATATCTATATATATATACTGTATATATATATATATACAGTATATAATTATTGTCACATTCCCCTGAACTTATATAACCTCAGTTCAGTTGTATGTGTGTTATAATAACTACAGTAGGGAGCCCTGTGTCGAGGCTAGCAGCTTTGATATATGTCTTTCCTCTGCTGCCACGAGTTGCAGGCAGTCGCCAGTGTTACCCTGGTGTTGTTGCCACGAGTATAATTACTTCTTTTGTTCAGCCCTTGGGGGATTATTTCGTTTATCATAAGTTTGCACAATGATGCCTTATATTTACTTGATTACTTTTGTATAGTTAATGAGAGCCTAGGTCCCTAGGAGCTTATAATAATTGTTGAGTCTAGCAATTTCTGGAGCGGTTCTCCCCTCCTGGGACTCTCGTGTTCACATAATCGTCACTCGTGAGACAGACACCATACCAAGCACATGTGCTGTGTGGGCTGTCACAGCCTTGCCTTATAGTTCCCTTTGTTTACCGCATTTACCATCTTGTTTCTTATTGAATAGTAGCAGGGCAAGTCTGGGAGTCATTTAACCTAACTTTTATTAATATAACTTTATTATTTTGCATACAGGAGTTTTCTGCATTTGTTAGAGATACTGTATTTCTTTTCCCTGGCAATCTAGAGTATAAGCTTCTCCTTTTATTCTTCCATGTCATTTCCATTATTCTGCTGCAGTGTTTATTATATTTATGTGTGAATATTATTCCTGGTTGGTATCTCTAGTGGTTTGAGGATTGGCTTGTTTACTTAGTTTTTCGTAGGCCTTTGAGGAACGAGGTTGTTGGGTGCGTGTGTAGGCCTGCAGTGCCATAATAGGCTACTGTCTTTTTCCCTTCCACCACACAGCATCCTCTAACTCGGGCCTTAGTTAACCCTTTAGGGGGTGGCAGCCAGGCTTCAACCTACTAAGATACCAACCCTTGTGCCTTGTTTAGTTTTAGCAGCAATACGTTCGGTGCAGTCAGGGACTAGGGGTGGAGCCTGTAACTAGACTTAACTAGGCGGGTGCCCAACCCCGAAAGGGGTTGAAATAGGGGAGCTATCCCCCCGCCAAAGGCGGCTTTCTAGGGCCTTTCCTAGCTGATGCTGAGAGGATTGGGTTCTAGTCATGTGGTGATGGGCTGGTCTATCAGAGTGAGAGCTGAGCAATCTCTGCCATACCCATAGCTTACTCTGACTGTTCCTTTAACTTATATATTTTCTAGATTTCAAGTGACGGCGTCTCTTCCGTGGATTGACCTCCCAATCTACCAAGATTGGAAGCCAAAGCGTCACATTTTTCCCTTGCCCCTCAACTTTCTCTTCATAATTGCTGAGGGGCACAGGGCCCTGGGTGGGGCTTTGGTTTCCCGGGCGTTTCCGCACCCTCCTCAGCTCCCCGCCATGGAGTGGCTTCGGTCACCCAGGCTTTATTGTGGTCGGCGGGGAGGGTTCTGTGGGGGCACTCGGTTATGGCCTTGGAATTGCTCGGGGCCTTGGGGCTGTTCGGCCAGGCAGCTTGGGGAACAACAACAACAACTAGGTGAGGTTGTCCCCATTGTACTTGGGTGTATTGAAGCTTGAGCTAACCCCAGATGATGTTGTAAGGGTTAAGTCATTAAAGTTGTTTATCCCTTACAACACCACCGCCGAGCTGTGCTGAAGAGAGCCACTCGGTGTATTATTAGCAGAGCTGGGCACCACAAACAAAAAGTCAAGTCAGCAAACACAAATCAGCAAACCCAGAACATAACTTCAGCAAACACAAATGTGCAAACCTTGTGAAATTTCTAGTCCTCAAATGCAAATATGCAAACGCAAACCGTTTTTTATTAATTTTAAATTTAAACTACAGAATAAGGGTAAATCAATAAATTAAATCTCTAATGTCAATAAATATATATATTTACCTAAATATAATGTTGCCCAACTTCCATGGACCTCAAGGATATACATACAGGCTTTTAAAGCTTGGAAATTGCTGTAAATTGCCAAAACATTCCAGAACGTCACCCGCAGTGAAAGGGTTAATATATATAGCATAGGCCACTTAGTTTGTCCACATGGGCAGTAAAACGTTGGGGCAACTTGTTTATGGGGAGAGTGCTTCAGTAATAATCAGTATTCGCAATTCCGCACCATTCAGGAGGAGGTACGCCGGATCACAGAGGTGCAAGGAGGCAATTTATTCGTGGTCCCCCCTTTGGGAATGGCAATAGGCTATATATGCCTAGATAGGTCTACTTTAGATAGATTAAGTAATTTAATAGAAAGTAGCCTAGGCCTATTAATTTTAATGCTCAGAATAAAGGCCTAGCTTCAGATCAAAATTTAATAAAATTTTATTGTAGGCTAAATTTAGTCTAGGCCTATATGATACTTTCAAAATTAACACTTTCTACTTGACACTAATAAAATTAGTGTGATTATAGGCCTAGGCCTATACATAGAAGTTAGAACATGCAATATTTAGCCTAGGCCTACATGCTTTGAGGCATTTTGATGGAATTAGTGACTGATTATAGCCTAGACCTAGGCCTAGGCTATATATTAAAGTTAGAACATGCAATATTTAGCCTACATGCTTTGGGGCATTTTGATGGAATTAGTTATTATAGCCTAGACCTAGGCTATATACTGTATATAGAAGTTAGAACATGCAATATTTAGCCTACATGCTTTGAGGCATTTTGATGGAATTAGTGATTGACTGATTATAGCCTAGACCTAGCCTAGGCTATATATATATAGAAGTTAGAAAATGTAATATTATTTAGCCTAAATGCTTTGAGGCATTTTGATAGGATTAGGGTAGCCTAGGCCTAGCCTAATAAAATTACTTATATTAGTAATTAGCCTATAGGCCTAGGCTATATTTAGAAGTTAGAACATGCAATATTTAGCCTACATGCTTTGAGGCATTTTGATGGGATTAGTGATTATAGACCTAGGCCTAGGCTATATAGCCTAGCCTATATAGAAGTTAGACTTAGCCTAGGCCTACATGCTTTGAGGCATTTTGATGGGATTAGGGTAGCCTAATAACATTAGTTTAGGTTAAAAATTAACAGGCTATCAATCAAATTAATGATAGCTTAACTTTATAATCTTAAATTAGGCTAGATTATAAAGTTATAAAGCCCTTCTCCAGAGACATCATCTTGGTAATTACAGGCCCATAGAAGGTTTCAAGGTGGGGCCAGGGGTGGCTTAGGTCCTGGATTTCTGCATGCTCTGCAGTATCACTGTCGGATGATGGTGGTGAACTGCTCCCCATGCTGTTGACAGCTGCGGTAGGCATGATGCTAGGACTCCATGTTCACTTCAATAGGCCGAAAATATAAACAAAGTTGAAGTGCTAGCAGGTTGGAACTCTTGGACTGCTGTGTGTTGTAGGCGTTAGCTCGACGCTTGCTACTAAGTAAGTGAACAAACGTGAAGAGCCGATGTATAGGCCTAGATTCCAGAACACAGGTAGTTGGCTTGGTCAAATGACTTTTTTTGGCTGGAGCTGCAGGAGCGGCCCAGGGCTGGCTGGCGGCTGGAATTTTTATTTTGCGGACTCGAGGTTTGCAACATGGAGGTACTTTCCAGAGCTTCAAACCCGCAAGTAGGCAGCCATTTTGGCGCCAACACTAATTCGCCAACAAAATGACACTTCCGCCATGGCGGAATTGGCTATTTGCGGAAGTGTTGGCTAAAGTGCCCAGCTCTGGGAAATATAAGGGGACTAGTAATTCTTTGACATTGATGTGGGAGATTTCTAAATGGGACCAAAGCCCTTGACCCTGGTGCCCTTGGTTTGACTGAAAACCCCAACCTATCGTTCCTGACGCATCCGTGTCTACCAATACCGTCGGCGGAGGAGAGGTCCATGACATTATTGAGTGCAACATTTCCCTCTTCGCCCAGACCGCTAGCAAGGTGTGGATTAATTTTGGTATGGGCCATAATTTTTCCGCCGGTAATAGTGGAAAATATTTGTTGCCCTCCAATATTAAACACTTTACTTTCAACCGGCCCAACATTACAGTTAGTTGAATCCAGTTGAGAGAGCCGACCAGAGACTCCCAGATTCTCCGTGTCGTAGTCAGACTGTGAAGGAACATGAACAGTTTCCTGCGAAATCTGTTCCGATTGTCCACACTCTGACTCAGAGTGAGAGCAGCTGTGTCCCAAACCAGCCCTATCCACTGAACTACTCGTGAGGGAACAAGGTTTGACTTTACCAGATTTACCTTGAACCCTAGAGATTTGACATGTTTTAATGTTATGTTGACATGATTTATGCATACTTGCTCCGTCTCTGCCACCACTAGCCAGTCGTCTAGGTACCACAAAATCCTGATCCCTTGTTTTAACAATGGCATCAGTGCTTGCCGGACTAATTTCGTGAATAAGCGAGGTGCCAGGTTCAAACCGAATGGCATCCTTTGAAAAACATAAGTTTGATCCCTGATCCGTAAGGCCAGAAATCTTTGAAATCTTTTGTTTACCGAGACGTGCCAATAAGCGTCTGTCAGGTCTAAGGAACACATCCAACCTCCCGGCGGAAGTGTTAGCCTGATTTGGTGCACTGTTAACATCCTGAATGACTCGTTGTGAATATGAAGGTTCAGATACGACAGGTCTACGACGGGTCTCATCTGAACACTGTCCCTTTTGGGAACCAAAAATAGCTTGGATGTGAAGACTGGGTAATTTTGAGGGACAGGGATGATGACATTCATGGCAATCATTTCCTTGACCAGTGACTCCACCTCTAAAGAAACTAGATTCGCCGTTGTCGGCTGACGTAAGCGAGGTCGCCGGAGCCACTGCCAAGTGATGCCTTTGCGTGCCACCATCCTTGCCCAAGTGTTTAACGGCCATGCTTGGTGACACGTTCGGAATGACCCAGTTAGCAGACAAGGGTTCGCCGGCTGTACTACCCTCGGATCCACTCGCCTTGAGACCGGCCCCGGGAATGAGAGAGACATTAGTTTTTTTATGGTGGTGGAGGTGGTGGTGGTGGACGCTTCGCCGGCTGGCTGGCGTTGGCAGAAGACGGGCCCTGACCTGGTTTATTATAGCCTCATCCTTTCTGACCTGTAAACTTACCCTGTCTATACCTGTACTGACCTTGAGGGGAGGAGGACTTAGGTAGATGAAAGGGCTTAGATCCCCCCGGCTGTGCTTTTGCGACTGGCTTGGGTTTGGGGAAGTTAAAGGCAGGTTTCTTAGAAGGGGCGGGACTATGTTTAAAGCTCTGAGCCATATTAACAACTGTTCTCCACACCTCAGGGGACATTAAAGAGGGAGTGAGCACTGATGACATAACCACCTGATTCGCAATACGATCAGGGAGCTTCCGTACCAAGGACATCCTGAGATCTTGTCGAGCTCGCACCGCCTCAAGCAAGGCTGTGCGTATGTCACCCAATGACTGAATTGACGACTGAAGGAGCAGTCGCCGAGACAGTTCAACCGATCTTCTGGCATCCGCGTCTGCGATTGCCTGAGTGGACCGGAGCATCGATTTAGCGACCTGTTGCGTCACAATGTACTGTGAGAAAAGTCTAAATGCTTTCCCCCGTAGCCTAAATTCTCGGTCTAGGTGAGTTGGGGTAGGGGTAGTGAAAGGGTCCTTGAGTTCACTAAATTGATTTTGGGGGCAGCTAAGAAATCAAACAAAGCCGAAGGGACTCCGCCGGCAGAACACACTGGCATAGAGAACCAAGAATGACTATCCTGAGGGATCTGGTGGGAAGATTTTGAGGTGAAGGTGGTCGCAAAGTTCTGAGCCTCCGTCTCCCATTCCACCCAAGGTCCCGGACCCAACTGCCCCACCTTCAACACTGGATTAGCGGCTGAGTCTGTGACAGTTTGCAAATCGAGTTCTGGTGTGAGAGCTGACAGCGTCTTTATGTCATTAAAACCATCCTGTTTGCACCAGTCAGAAAACAGTTTCGAAGCTGAGGCAGGGGGCAGGGCAGGTTTAGCAGTATAAACAAAATAGTCCTGGTGATAATAGTTAGGAATGGCCATAACATTAACATCTAGTACATTCCCCAAAGTATCCAAGGCCCGTAATTTTTTAGATTTATTGCCTTGTATTACCCACTCTCGTGGCACTGGAAGTTCCCCTGACAAGGTAGGTTGAGCGACCTCTGGTTTACTGGGGATCAAGTGTACCCATGACTCATCCGGACCGTACAGTAAGGGCATAGCTACCTTTTTCATAGGTGCTTTATCTAAAGGGGGCGGATTGACATCCGTTATAACCCTTACATTAGAAGTAGTCAGTGCCGCCGTAGCAGGCCTAGTGACCACCGATGGTGATATAGAGGGAGGGTGAGGGATCTGAGTCAAGGCAATAGAAGTCATCAGAGGCCGGACATTAGAACTTGTCATAGGAGCTCCCAGGTCCACTGTAGGAGTCTCCGGCTGTTGGCCAAAAAATTTAGTGAGAGCATTAACCAGCAGCCCATCTATTTCCTCTGCTGTGAAAAATTTATTCGATGATGAACTCAAAGGTGAATCATTACGATCCTGTGCGGCGTCTAAAACTGAACCCGACCCTTGCACTTCCATGTCTGAGATGATAGATACCTCGTCTTTGCCATCCGGCTCACCATGAGAGGATTCCGCCGAAGCCGGAGTCCCATCTTGTTGCCAAGACAAGTCAGGAATAGATGATGGGATCGCCGCGTCCCGGTGGACCTCAGCCACTGTTTGTGTAGTTTGAGCCAGAGGTTGAGAATACCGCCAAACACCCAGGCCTTGGCCTGCACTCCCTTGGGAGTCCGAAATACCCTCAATCATGGAGCTCCCACTTGACTCTGCCATTGGACGATCACTGTCCACTGAACTCTCCAATTCTAGGGTTAAAATACTAAGTGGTAAACTGTCTTTTGGTACTGGCACTAAACTATCTCCATGAGATTGAACACTAGCTCTGTCAGGGGTAGAGGTATGACGAGAGGCACTAGACTCCGGTGAACGCCGGGAGGCCTTCCGATCATGTGAGTCCTTTCGAGAAGATTTGTGGCTACGGTGCGACCGCGAACTGCTCTTGGATTTAGAAGATTTCTCGCTATATCCACTTGTTGACCCCTCTGTCTTACTCTTCTTGCTCGTTGGTGAAGAAGAGAGACTCGGCGGCTGCTGTCTAAGCGGGGACCTGGACCTAGATCTCGCCCGTGACGAGGAGGCTGCCACCGGGGGCGTCGGTTCTCGCTGTCGCTTAGATGTGCCTGGGGCTGGAGCAAGTATAGAACCCTGTCCAGTCTCCGCCGGTTTACGAACAGTTACTCTAGAGGGACGTTTAATGGGAGGGTGCTCAATTAGTAACTTATCCCAAAGCGGGACGTTATCGCATTGAAGTGACTTATGAGCCACAGTAGTAGTATAAGTGGTCATATGCTGCCTGACCTCCCTTAAGGCAACCGCTGCGGTCTTATCATTGTCTTGTAAAACTTTAACGCTGAGTTGAGAGCAAAAGGTACAGTTTCGCATCACCCACAGACCCCTTGAGCGGTCTAGACATTTAACACATTTTATACAAAGGGTGTGCGCAAAAATAGGGATACCTGAACAGGAGGGCGTAATGCATCAAGCAAAAACCGGGGCAAAGGTAGCCATGACAGAGACTGGTGGGAAACTACTCCATAGACTCGCCGGGGCCCAGCTCTGGAAAAAAAGAAAATTTCCAGGAATCAATGCTCATAAGGTTAACCCAACATGTTCGCCCACAAGTGTTAATAACCCGGCGGGTAACGAGACGTAATACTCAACGATCACAGCTCGCTACGCAGTGGGGTTCCTATGTAAAGATATCAGAATGTCTGAACTTGTCCAAGAGATTTAAGAATACCCTCTGACACAATATAAAAAACCAGCATGGCGTTTATAATTGAATTAGTCTTTCCGGTGGTGTCTGATTCAAGATTCAATTTTGGAAAAACAACCCCCCCAAAAAGACGCCGGCCCCTGAATTATCTCGCAGATCAAAAACTGGGAAGGCTGACAAAAATACGAGATCTGACTTCTAATGAATTGTCTTTAGATCGCCGTACGTTGAAGGCGGCGATACACAAATGTATCCCTCAATTGTCTTGGTCAACTAAACCGAATTGTAAATTAGTTATTCCACCCTGCCAAGGAGCACCCGCCGGGGGTGAAAGTAAGTTATTAAAAACGTTAACCCCAATTGAGCCCTCAATCGCCGTATGTTGAAGGTGGCGATACATAAAGCATCCCTTAATTGTCCGGTTAACTAAACTGAATTACCAATTTGTTCATCCCACCCTTCCAAGGTGCACCCGCCGGGTGTGCAAGATGTTAAAAGTTAACCCCAATCGTTCCTATCCCCACTTCTTTGTAAAAGATCGCCGGGGAGGAAAACCAAACAACAACAGCTAGGTTTTTTCCTGGTTTTGCAAAGCCGGGGAAAACAACTTCACAACATGTGTCCGCATGAACACTGTTAGATGGGTACAGCCATTCCGCCGGGAATCATAGGGAGCCTGAAACAGGCACCACCACAGAGACGCAGTCCTGGGGAGCCTCAGACACCTACTCGCCGGGGAAACAAGCCTGTTTTTGAAACCACGTGTGGCCAAAACTCGGCACCAGCCGGGTTTTTCATGGTGAAACCGAGAAAAACCCGCCGGGAAACAACCCACCTCGTCCAGATACCATCTGAACGCCACACAGGACCGAAGAGTTAGCCAAAACACAACTAACCCCGGGCCCCAAATAGTCCGTGGAATTAGCCAATACACAACTAATCCAGGAAACAAAAATAGTCCGTGGAATTAGCCAATACACAACTAATCCAGGACACACATGACACAGTAGTACATATTTATAATATAAATCAATAACACTTGTACATGTGGCAAAGCTACAAGAGGCTGGCTAGGCCTAGGCAGACGGAAAAGACAACATGTCGGAATATAAACAAAAGCACTGAATTATATCACAACAGGAACCACCGCCAACACACCACTGTAGCAAATACTTCCGGCAAAGGGAAGACTGACTCGGGACCCAGAAAAAACTTCACTATGTGAAGAAAAATACGCTGGGAATGTCAGCAAAGCAACACTACCTCATCAGAAAGATAAAAGGCAGCAATAATAACGCGTAATGAAAGCCGCCTGCATCACAAGCTAACTAACTGTAAAAAAGTTCACATGTCCACAACAGGACCACGAGGGTACATCCGAAATAGACGCCCCAAACACACGACCCAAAATACACTGCACTGCGGGCAACCAGCCCAGGACACTCCTGCTACGCATATCCTAACCTTACTCGATACATCCCGGAGTAAAAAAGGGACGCAGCAAATGCGGAACCAGCGGAGCGTAGGGAGACACGTCCGGGCAGGCTGATCGCAGAGCAGAGAAGGAAGAATGACGCCTGAGTCAGCGTCTGGTCAAAGATCCACACAAGTACATCCACGATATTATGGAAAGATTATTGAATAGTTATTCTTATTTTCTTTTTCTTTTTATTTTTTACGAAGTTTTTTCGTAGTGAGAACCCAATTCATAATAACTGAAGCCATGAGTGAGGTCGCGTGCGCTCATGATGAAGGCTCCTCAAATTTTAAATGCTCTGCGCGGTAGATTCAAACTACGGCAGATGAGTGTTTGAAGAGGGTGCCTTATGTAATAGGCATGTTCGTCAATGATGGAGGGGCCACTCATAAATTAAACCTCAGTGTGCTAAGTGGAGGGCTACCCAGGGACCCAAGGCTGTCCAGTTGGTGGCGACGCTAAGGGAGGTGCCTGTGAAAGGCAAGCCAGGTACTGGTGAGTTAGGGGGGCAGTGTTGGCCAGCGCGAAGCAGGGTAGTAAGCACTTTGCCGCCCCAGATGGTATCACCGCCCCAGATGGTATCACCACCTGAGCAAAACCAGACTTCCCCTGATTAGTGTCGGCCATTCATACATGATGGATTTGTACGGGTTGGGGAGCAGACTTACCCTGCCAAGGTGTTTAGGGATACTGGTGCGCAACAATCCATGTGTCGCAACCTGACAGGGGGAACTACTAGCACGGGAGAGTTTGTAATGTGCAGGGGAATCAACAGTGAACAATTCTGTGATTTAGTCCCGGTGACCCTAGAGTGCCCACTTTTGACTGCCGAGTGTAAGGTGGCTATGGTGGACGCTCTGCCAATTGAGGGGGTGGACTTTTTGCTCGGGACTGACTTGGCAGGGGAAGTAGTTTTCCCGCTCCTATAGTCGTCGCTGAGGCTGCTTTTGTGCCCCCTGGTGGTGGTTGTTTGCAAGAAGATAACATGAACTCTATCTACACTGTTGGTGCAGTGACCCAATCAGTGGCACATTTGGCACAACAGGTGGATGATTTAGTGGATGCGGGGGCCGACAGCCATGAGTGCGGGCCATCCCATGATGCACTACTAGATGACACTGGTCCGGAGACAACTGTGGGCTTGGCTGACCCCAGTGAGGCTACCGAGACTAGTAGAGGTGACCTAGTGCCGGACAAGGAGTCTGACATAGTGATACCGACTCAACCTTCTGATATTGTTGAGAGGTCAGAGGTAACTGCCTTGATGGAACTACCTAGAAACAAACTGAGCAAGTTGCAGCAAGAGGACCCCAGTCTTGGCCTCCTGTTTAAGAAGGTTGGTACGACTGGTGGGAAGAACGGTCAAGCAGAGAACTTTATTATAAAAGGGACATTGTTGTATCGGCAGTGGATGCCGGATACGAACTCAGGTTTGGGGGAGGAGCAGTTAGTGGTGCCTGCCCAGTTCAGGGAGGAGCTGGTTAGGCTAACGCAGGTGGCACCACTGGCGGGTCATTTAGGGGTATGTGAGACTACTGATAGGCTACATTCTCATTTTTGGTGGCCTAATATGCATGCATCGGTGGCTTCTTTTTTGATGTGTCATATTGGAATACCTGTGGCACCTTTGATCCCTACACCTGCAGTTGAACCGCCATTGACTTGTGTCATAGTTGACATGGTTGGTCCCTTATTACCCACCAGTTCGGGAGATAAATACTTACACACTTTAATTGGTACTACCACTAGATATCCGGAGGCTATCCCGGTTAGCAGCATGAACACGAAGATAAGAGGCCATTGTGACAAACAGGCTAAATCTAGGGTGTTCAAGGTGGGCGACGAGGCTTTGGCACAGTTGTCAGTTCAGGGTCGACCCATGGCTGCTAAGTTTTGTGGTCAGTATCAGGTCATTAAGCAGATTGGTGAGGTTGACTATGAAATATATACGCCCGACCGTCGCATAGCCTCCCAATGCTGCCCTATTAAAATGCAACAGCCCTACCATAGACCGACTGCATCTGGCCGTGGCGCTGAAGGAGGTGATGCTGCGCAGGCAGGTGTAGCCGCAAGGAATGCAGGGGTGCGCATGTATGGTATCGGCGGGGAAGCCTTGGCACTTATAAACTATGAGAGTGACTGCACAGGTGGTACAGATTGTCCCTCTCATGACCTGGCTGTTTTAGGGACGGAGGTGGAGAAAGAGGGAGACTATAGTTTAGAGGCTGCGGTCCCGGCTGGGTTGTGGGAGGGCAATGAGTATGTTGTTCTTCGAGATAAGTTGCAACCTCTTGTTCCTAAGTGCCAAGAGGAGTTGTTTACTAGGCTGTGGCAGTACTTCCGTATGTTTGGTGATTCTCCAGGCCTGATGTCCAGGGTGGCACCCGACATAGAGGCTGGAGACAGTGCAAAGCTCAAGTTGGCTCCCTACCGTATAAATCCTGCTCGACAGCCTGTCTTAAAAGCAGAGCTGGACTACATGTTGGAGAAGGGTCTGAGGGATAAGGGATATCGTGAGTGGTCTTTGCCAGTGACTTTGCAACCTGAGCAGAGTGGCAAGATCCGTTTTTGTGTTGATTGCAGTAGTGTTAGTGCATTATCCCAGACAGACACCTATCCATTACCCAGAGTTGACGACCCCATAGACCGCATCGGGGCTGCCACGTTCATCACTAAGTTGAAATTAGTGACAGGTTATTGGCAGGTCCCGTTGCCGGAGAGAGCGAAGAGAAGTGCCAGTCCTGTGATGGACTGGGCAGTTTATCAGGGCCAGGTGATGTTTTGCTGCCAGAACACAGTTTGGATGTGTGGCATGTTAAGGGCACTGATAATGTTATGGCTGATTGTTTGTCACGGGAGGATATGTTTTAAGGAGAACCCTCATCGTTCAGTCAGTGTTGGTGTAGCCTCCTACTTTGGTTTGATTAGCATGATTACGTCTGGTGCTTGTTGATTGCCGTATGTAGCCCAGCGTAGGGTCGTAAAGTAGGAGTTGCTGTGTTTCTGTATAGAAGAAAATATATAAATACAAAAATTGGGAGGTTTGACGTACCTCCCAACCTACCAAATAGGAAAACCTACTATTTGGTAGTACAGTAGTCTTGGAAAATCCAACGTCAAGGCTATTAACCTAATTGCAATGACGACTTGTCTATTTTGACTGCTATGTCGTCATTCCAACCGCGGTTAAAAAAGAAAACGTCTAGAGTCTACTCCTTATCTTGCTCTAGGAGACGTTGTACATTAACCAAAACTACCACCGAAGGTGAAAAAAGCATAGAAGAGAAGAAAAAGGGGTTTACCTTAGTTACCGCTTAAGGCCCATCCCGTGTTCCGTCATGTGCAGATCCCTGTCGAACGTGCGCATGAGCGACCCTCTCTTGTCATCACATCTCACGTCAGCAGAAGAACGCGGATGGGCAGGGGTCCGGCGTGAGGGAGGGTATTATGTACGTTGGATTTTCCAAGACTACTACCAAATACAGTAAAAGTCCGTTAATCCGACGACCGATGATTCGAATCTCCCAATAGTCTGAATTTTTCAATTTGAGGCCAAATCCGAATTCACCCGATGGTCCGAATTTCAAGAAGTCCCAAAGTCCCCTTTTTGAGGCATTAGGCCACTCAAATGACACATAATGGAGCACACACATATTATATGTTCATGAATTCACTTTAAAAGTTTACCATTGTCATTGTAGCCTATTATCTACTTCAAAACATTCAGATTAATGGTCAAAGGAAGCTACTGATATAATCGTAAACACCTTCGTCTTCTTCTTCTTCCACATCGTCTGCTAGAGAGTTTGTTTTGCTCTTGAACGCATCCTTGGGACGCTCCGATGCGCTACTGGCTTGCACCGCATTTTCTGCAAGCGCATTCAGTCTTGAGCTTGAAAACGCACCTTTCAAGAAGTCCCAAAGTCCCCTTTTTGAGGCATTAGGCCACTCAAATGACACATAATGGAGCACACACATATCATATGTTCATGAATTCACTTTAAAAGTTTACCATTGTCATTGTAGCCTATTATCTACTTTAAAACATTCAGATTAATGGTCAAAGGAAGCTACTGATATAATCGTAAACACCTTCGTCTTCTTCTTCTTCCACATCGTCTGCTAGAGAGTTTGTTTTGCTCTTGAACGCATCCTTGGGACGCTCCGATGCGCTACTGGCTTGCACCGCATTTTCTGCAAGCGCATTCAGTCTTGAGCTTGAAAACGTACCTTTGGACGTATTAGTCTTGAGCTTGAAAACGCACCTTTGGATGTTCCGATACGCTACTATTTATAGTTCAGTGATCGGAGCATCCCAAGGGTGCTTTCAAGACAACAAGACAAGGGTGCTTTCAATACAATATAATAACAGAGCACGTCACAAAAGGAAAATCACAAAAGGAAAATTACAAGAACCTCTCAGGGAAGTGCCGTTGTTAAGGCATTACTTCCCGAACCACATCTGATCTTCAAGAGCAAGACAAACTCGCTAGTAGACGGAAGAAGAAGAAGACGTTTATATCAGCAGATTCCTTTGACCATTAATCTGAATGTTTTGAAGTAGTTAATAGGCTACAATGACAATGGTAAACTTTTGAAGTGATTTCATGAACATATGATATGTGTGTGTGCACCATTGTGTCATTTGGGTGGCCTAATGTCTCAATGTTTTCGTCATACACAGGTTCATAGGGGTAAAGTCCGATAATCCGAAAAATCCACTAATCCGAACGAGAGCCGGTCCGCTGCCCTTCGGATTAACGGAAGTTTACTGTAGTAGGTTTTCCTATTTGGTAGGTTGGGAGGTACGTCAAACCTCCCAATTTGTTAGTAGTCTTGGCAAATCCAACGTCAAGGCTGCATAACAAATAGGAGGAGGATATCCAAGCCCAACATACCAAAAAAACCAATGCATAAAACAAAATTATGAATGACAAAGACACAATTTAAACAAGAGAGTTTAATAAAAGAGTGAAAAACTGAGGAGTAGCTAAAAAGAACAGTTTTAACACATACCCGTCATTCATAATAATGCATAAACATAGACTTGTCTTAAACCAAAAAGGTACTGTGCCCAAAATCCCTTTTCTTCCAAAACCAACAAAAACATTGAACACAATAACAAAACACAATTTTCAATGTGGCAAAAACACTTATGTACTGTAACAATACATAATCCCAAACTTGCAATCAAGTGTTGCAAACCCGTACTCCCCCCCCCCCCCATTGTCAAATAAAACAAAGTAAAAGAACGAGGGACAAGGGGGGAAGACCAGGTATCTTCGCCAGAGCACCAGGAAACACGACCCCCGAGAGCAATCACCGGCCGAGGGGGTCGAACACCGGACATGGAGAGGTAGGAGGAGATGAAGGAATTGATAGAAGACCACAAAACCGCTGAGGCGATGTCAGGTAAGGATCGACTTTGCAGGAACCGGAAGGAGGCAGCAAAGGATCGCACATCGCGCGCAGAACCCCTACAAACAGGGTGACTGGCACGAATGGGCCGACAAACGTGGCGTCCCATCCACACCTGCGAGAGCCTCCCACCTGTCCGAGGAGACACCCACACAGCAGTACCCGAAGGCGGCGCCACAGACGCAACAGAGGAGTGCAAGGCTGACACCGGGCACAACACATGGCGAGTATGCCCACGCTGGAAAGGCTGGAAAACGCGGGTCTCCCTCTCATTCGTGGCAACAAAATGAGGGGAGGAGGCGAACGTGACGCCATGCAAAGACGGGGAGAATCGCACGCAGCCCTGGGGCCGTGACAATGCCGCTAGTGCAGACACCCGATCCCCAGTGGCCAGAGCGACAAGGAAGAGCGGACGCCCGAGCAACGGAACCGGCGTAGCGGCCCGTCTATACGTGGGGGAAGCCAGAAGGTCCAGAGCCCGCCCCAGATCCCACAGTGGAGGGACCTGGCGCGGTGCGGTCGGTCCCGGAAGGCAGCCGTCATGAAGGAATCCAGCTCCTGCGGCGGAACGACCAGCCCAGCGACGGACTCAAAGACCCCCCGGACGGCAGACAAGTGGTTACGTATAGCGTGGTGGAAGTGGAGGAGGCGGTAGGGATGGGTGGAAGTGGAGGAGATAGGGTGGATGGGTGGGGCGGTGGAAGTAGAGGAGGGGAGGTGGTGGTGGTGGAGGAAAAGGCAGGGAAAATATTGGGGGAGGCGGAAGAGATAGGGAGGGTGGGTGGGGCGGTGGAAGTAGAGGGGGGGGGAGGTGGTGGTGATAGAGGAAAAGGCAGGGAGGATATTAGGGGCGGTGGAAGTAGAGGAAGAGGGGAGGAGGGGTAGGTAGGTGGGAGTTAATTTGGGTTGAGGATGGGTGGTGATGGGGGAGGTATATGAGGAAAGATATGTGTGGTGGGGGGGGGGGAAGAGGGGAGGATGGGATGTTGGTGGGGGTATGGGTAAGGGGGAGAATGGATGGGCAGTGGAGTAGGGGGGTATAGGTGGTGGAGGTGGGGAAGATAGGATGGGTGGAGGTGAGGAATATACCTATACCCTGTTCCAAATAAGTAGGCCATAAGTCGTGAATCCTCACCTCTTTAATTTATCAAAAGAGGTTTGAGCAAATGGGCTGTCAATTTCCACACATATTCCCTAGCTGGCTGGCCCTTCCCAAATGGTAGAAATATTAGCTCGAGTAGGCTACTCAAGAGAGAGAGAGAGAGAGAGAGAGAGAGTGTGGGTTACCATAGACCTCTGCAGAGAGAGAGAGAGAGAGAGAGAGGGGGGGGGACGATGGGTGAAGGCATAAATACTAAATAGATTAAGAAAATATACGTTTACGTCAAAGATGACTTTTCCTTTCTTTTTTCATATTCTTTATTTGGCACTCAGTGCAAGCCCCAACACTTTGGGGAACGTTGTTGCTGAAGGCCATGCATCATATTATACGATGTTCAGAGTTAATAGTATACATAGCCTAGTCAATCAAAACTACAGTATACAGGAAGATGATTTTAACATTTATTCATTTAGTGTACCCTAGCCTACTCCATTTTCTGTCTATCAGTAGGCCTACCGCACAACTATTATATTTTATAAGCGACGTAAATAAACTCTAGTGATAAATAGTGGTGAGTGTTCCATCTATCTTGGAGCAGAGGGACACCCAACACTGCCGGAAACAACATTTATAACTACATGCAAAATACCAACTATAGCCCGTTATCAGAACCCTTTTCCCCAACATATTTCAACTTGCAAACAAATTACACGTCTACAATTGACATCTGCTTTGGATCAGGAATACTATCTGTGGACCTAACATCCAAAGTAGGACCTGACCTAGGTACAGACCACCGCCCCGGGGCCTACACGTAGTATTTAAAAATTTCACCCCTCCAATTTACCCAGTAGCACTACCCAAATGGCGCATCCCTTCCAAATTCAACTGGAAATGTTGGCTAAAATTCAGTTACAATCCCAGAAACCAGCTCCACAGATCCCAACAATCTGACCGAATCAATAAACAATGCAGCCAAACAACACTTTAAATGCACATCAGGTCAACACTCCAACAAAATGTTAAGGCCATGGTGGAATGAAGAGTGTTCCAAAGCGGTAGCTACTCGCAGAAGAGCGATTCAGAAACAAAGGAGATCAAAATCGCTACAGAACTGGATCCAGGTCAAGAAAACCACTGCTCATGCCAAGAAAACCACTCAGTCAACATGCACCTCTTCCTGGAGGAAATACTGCAGCGAAATAACTCATGAAACACCACTAAAAGAAGTCTGGAACAGATTCCGAAACATTAAAGGCCGTCCATCATTCCCAACATATCCCTTTATAATAGACAGACAAATGTGTCTATTACCAAAAGACAGAGCAGACGCAATAGCCAACCATATACAGTCAAAACAGCAACAAGAACCCCCTGCAGACCCAGAAGAAACCGCTAGAATTAACAACAAATTCTTCACAGCCGCAAAATGGCCCAATCAAATGAATCAAGCCTTCACCCATTTTGAGTTGGAAACGGCAATAACCCACCTTCCTACAGGCAAATGTCGAGAACAGAAGTACTCAACATGAATGAATCTTCTAGTGAATAAAGAATGTACATAAAGACTAGACTAAGAGATATATACCCAATAACGAATAAGGAATTAAGAGAGAACGCTGATAATGGTATAGATTAGAATCCGAGAGTCTTGTTATCTGTAATCAGCCAATGTATACAATAAGACAGAACCTCCAGTATATATCTGGGAGTAAACATTGATCAGCTGTTGTTTACATAATGGATTTATGATTTATAGTATATATTAGAAGTTAATATATGTATCAATAGATTAAGTGATAGACTAATAACTTAGTTTTAAAACTGTAATTCAGGTATCGACTGTGGAAGTAGATCAAGTAGCACTATATGTTAAATCAACACCACCAGGCTGGTAAACACTGGAAATCTATTCCATGATTACAAGTCCTAAGAGATTACTTCCGAGTCCAGAGTTTAGTTACATAGAGTTATATATAAATATAATCTAACACGTGAGTGTAAACGTGGAAGCTATTAACACGTGAGTGAAGACGTGGACATATGCATTTGAGCCCTATATAAGCTCAAGATTACAAATCAAACAGTTAGTACCAGAACCAGCCAAGTAGCCGTCAAGAACACCACAGCCCTAACAAGGCTCCCCAGCCAAACACAGTCATCATGGACTCAGAGAAAGAGAGTCCCAGACAGATACATTTAATCCTAGTGAGTACCAATTGAATAATAGTAAAAATGTATAAATTAGTAATGGTTGGAAATTATAGGAAATTATAAGAGTTATAGGAAACAACAATGTTATAGTTATCATACAAGCTAAATCACATTAAGCCAAGTATATAATCTCATTCAATACGTGTTATAACAATCCAAGTCGTCTTGGTAAATTATTCAGTCATTTACAACTCTGTGAAACTCTGTGAAACTATTATCTGAAGTGTAATAATATTTAAACTATATATAAATAAATATACAAAAAAAGTGCAAATAAACAAAATTCATAACGTTGTTTTTATAACCGAAATATTTATTCTTATAAATATATAACGATACTCCAACTATAGTAAAACTATCATAATTCTTATATATCAATACATATAGCAATTATAACGTGAGCTAGAGTAAACAAGGAGACTTAAAGATACGATAGATATGTGCATCTATCTACATAGTGTGGAGTATGGTTATCAGCCTAGAACTATAACATAGTAAGAGATCCTTCATAATCAAAGGATAATATAAAACAGTATTTCTATTGTTATTCCCTTATAGCCTCTTGGATATTGATAATAAAGTAATAAATAGATAAGGGTTAATACGAAATACGACAATGGTGGCAGCGATAAACGATATTCATTCACCCTGTACGTTTGGTGGTAGCGTATACTTACGTCGACGTGAAAGTGACGTGTAAGGCAGAGGTGAAACAAGGAGTGTAGGACGAGGGAAGGAGAGCCAACAGTCTGGCGAGTGTCCTGTATCCACCTAGTAAAAGACCTCCAGTGGGACCCGTAAGTCCCCCAAGGAGAAGGCGGCCAGGAACGCTTCAGGAAATCAGTCAGGTCCCGGCCGTGGACTGGGAGCCACCGTGCCCCATGAACAATCACGATGCGAAGGCCAACGAGGTCCGCAGGTCCCCAACCTAGCTCAAGTGGAAGTCGGAGACAGGGAGAGGGACCGGACTCGGGCACCACCGCGTCAACCGGGCGTACCAAGCCCGTGCCGGCCACAGAGGCGCGAGTAGCCAGACGCTGCCGCGGTACAGCCGCAGCCTCGCGAGGACTTTGCACATCAACAGTGCGTCTGGTGGAGGAAACATGTATAACGACCGCCACCTGTTCCAGTCTACCATGAAAGCGTCCGGACCCCCCTCCGGAGTGCGAGGCCGGAGGGATAGGTACCGAGGCAACTGGCGCGGCACCTCCGATGCGAACAAGTCGACCTCCGGAACACCCCAGGAAGCCGCGAGGTCGTCGAACACAGTCCGTTGCATCGCCCAGTCTACAAGAACGCCCTGTCCTCTCGACAGGGCGTCCGCCTACAGGGTGGCAGTCCCGGGCAGGGAGGAGGCATGCAAGGAGAAGGTGTGTCGGTTCGCGAGGAAGAACAACTCCACCGAGAACCCCAATAGAGTCAATGACCTGGAGGACCCCCGCTTTAGGAAACAGTGGACAGCTGTCTGAGTGCCCATCCCGAAGGCCACCGACTTTCCCCGAAGGGCCAGCGCGTGGTCCCTCAGGAAGAACAAAGGAACCAACAGTCCGAGGGCATAGACGGGTAAGGGGAGGGAGACCCACCCATCTGCCGGGAAGTGGACGTCCCAGGTTTGATTGGGAACCTCACCCAACCTCGCTCAACGCATCTGTGTCTACCGAGAACGTCGGCGGGGGGGCGGTCCAGGGCACAGCCGCAGAGAGCGTGCCCCGAGCAACCCAGTGACCGAAGCGTCTGCGAACGGTACGCGGGAGCGGCAGGAGCCGATCAATAGGGGTCAATGGAAACACCCCGGTGCCCATGAGGAGGAGGCAGCGTAGCCAGAGGCTCCCTAAGGGAATGGGCAGAGCGACCCAATGCAGCGAACCCACTAACGAGTCCCAGTCACCCCAGGAGGGAGACCGAGTGCAACACAGCGAAGACCTTCCGCCGAAGGTGCACCGCGTCCGGCAGACCCTGGGTCACCGTAGCGCCGGACAAAACCCATGCGAGACCGACCCAAGGCACAACACGCGACGGGGTCAAGCGTGACTTGGGAACATCGATGGGGAACCCTAACCGTGCGACGTGGCGAACGACTGTGAGGGCGTCGCGTACGCACAGTCCGAGGGCTTCGGAAACAATCAACCAAACGGCCAAGGAAAACAGGAGCTGGAGCCCGCTCCTGAGGAGAGGACCCAGAGCCTGTCCCACCAGTGCGGAGAAGATCCGCGGTGCGATGTGGAGACCGAAGGGAAGGCCGGCGAACAGGAACACACGATCGGAAGTCCGAACGGCCAAGAAGCGCTGGAATCGAGGATAGAGAGGAACGAGCCAAGACGCATCCCGGAGGGCCAGCGACACTACCCACGACAGAGGGCGCAGGGCCAGGCGGACCTGGGGTACCGGCAGCATCCGAAACCGTGTGTGCACGATGCGGCCGGTGAGGGCCGACAGAGCCACCACCGGGCGCATCGCGCCGCAGTTCTACCTCGGTACCAGAAATACATGGGAGAGGAAAACCGAGTGACCGGCGGTGAACTCCCTCGACGATACCCTGCCCGTGCATGGATGTGAACACGTGGGCCACCTCTGAAGAGATGGGCCGGCGTCGGTGACAAGAGCGGAGTGGGGGTCTGGACGTCCACCTCCAGGTTAGACCCCACCGCGCAATCCGCCGCCCCCAACGTCCCTCGCGGCCACCGAGGGGCGAAAGGGCGAAAACAACCCGTGGGAGCTCCCGAGAGGAGGGGAGCGACCCGGGAGGCCAGGCGAGAAGGAGAACAAGGAGACCGACCCAGAGAACCTACACATTGTTTTGACGTGGAGGGACCCCGGTACGGGCCGTGCGGGCATGAGCGCCACGTTGACCTCCTCTACACCCCCCCCCCCCCCCAACCTCGTCGAAAAGGGCGGGCCACCCCAACCCCTGGCCGGCGCGGGGCTGACCCCGGCGAAGGGCGGCCGGAAGTGGAAGGCCGGCCAGCCCCGACACGGCAGGGATGAAAAGGGGGCAAGAACAGAAGGGCGAGGCGGAACTGACGCACTGGCCTGTAACGACCCTGTCCTGCGCCCGTGCATGGCGGCAGCACTTGCAGCAGCACCCCGAAGAGGACCGGCAGAAGGACGGGACTGAGAAGACCCCGCTCGCGACACAGCGCGTCGGTGCGTGTCGTAAGCAGGGTCCGCCGATAGAGAAGCGTAGCGGCCCCAAGCATCCCGCGCAAAAAAGCCCCGACGGAGAGAGCGTAGAGTACAACAAACCCTGACGAATATCCAAGGGGGCTGTCCGGCAGAACGAGGACCGTACCGTCCGGCGTTGCCGAGGTGCCACGCACAAAACCGCCTTCAGCTCGGGAACCAAAGACACCGCGAGCCGAAGGGGGATCCGCCGAACGCGGCCCAAACCCTCGCGAAGAACGCCCGGTGCAGACGCCGCGAGAAGCCGCAGGTGGTGAACAGAAGTCTGGAGGGAACCAAAAGACAAGAGAAGAAGTCCGGCACCCACCGCCGCAAGGGAAAAACCCCGTCGACAGAGGACCGAACTGGGTGAGAGAAGAACGGGGCAGCAACAGAACAAAGTTCAAGAACGGGCGCGCTGAACCAGGACCAGAACGCGCCGCCCAACCCGCCGACAGACACAAGAGGAGGCAAAAGCAGGGGGAGGGACTGAAGGAGAACCGGCGACGGAACGGCCGGCGAAGTCGAAGGCCTCAGCAAACCAGGCCCCCAATGGGAGACGGTGATCGAGCAAGATGGCCAAGCCAGGCGCACCGTCGTCGCACAAACCCGTCCCATAGGAGGACAGTCCCGTCAACACAGCCAGGGACTGAACATCCCGAAGGATGTCCCGGCGGCTGAAGTCGGACCAGAGCGCAGGCCCGCAGAAGGGAGGGGGACCGTAGCAGGGGTAGGTAGGGTGAGGCGCTGAGGGTGTGTCACCGCCAAGAAGTGCGATAAGAGGGAGTCTTGCATCGACTCCAAGCGCCCGTCGATGCGTGACACAAGCCACCCCTGCATAGCCGACAATCGATCCGAGAGAGGCGACCCCCCCCCCCCCCCCCAAGAATGGACGGTCCGCAGGGGTGAGCGCGAGCGGGAGCGAGATCCACGACACGAATCAGCAGAGTCGCGGCCCAAGGAAGGCGAGCGACCACGGTTGTGTCGCCGCTGAGGGACTCGTCCCTGAACACTAACGCCCGAGGGGGAAACAGCACGATCCCCCTCTTCCAGCGACACGTCAGCCCCTGAGAAAGGGGACCCCGAAACCACGCTATACCCCACCGAGCCAAGAGGAGGGGTACCCCCGTGGCGAGACGGTAAGTGAAGGGCAGGGAGAGAAGGAGGAGGAGCAGGACGACAGGAGTGGGAAGGCTGGCCGGGTGAAAAGAGGTCAGAAGGAGCCGCGGAGGGAAACAGAGCAAGGATCCCCGGGGCAGAGACAACAGGGCGGCCCGACACCGAGGCGGAGGAGGGAGGGACCGCCACCGTGGGACGAGACCGTGAAGGAAGAATAGGCACCGAAGCAGGCGAAGTAGGAGGAGAAGCAACTACATCCCGGCGAACCCCCCTGGACAGTGTAGGAGGAGGGAGCAGAGGGCCAGCCACAGCCCGAACCTCCGCACGCGTAGAGGACAAAGGAAGAGGACGTCGTTCGAGCAGGGGAAGCGGGCGGAAGGTAGTAGAGCCCCGACCCGGAGAGGCCAGGGGAGGGCGCACAGGGGCAGAGCCGCTAACCCGGCCGCAGGGCGAGAACCAAAGACGATGGCGATGGGCGCCGTCAAGGCGATCAGGAGGACAACGAGGGGCAGGAGAGGACGGGCGACGAGGCGAGCGAGAGCGTGGACGGAGCAGGGGATCCCCCCGACGATGTGACGACCGGCTGCGGGACCCAGGGGAGAGGGCCCGAGCCGGGAGAGGGCCAGGCGAACGGCCTCCAGTCGGGTCAGGGATACCCAGGGCGACGCGGATCCGGGCGGCAACAAAGGCCGGGGAATGGTGGCCCACAGTCCAAAAGTGGCGGGAGACTATTGCCCACACCGACTGAAGGGAAGCAGAGGCCACTGCCGCCGCCGAGGAACCAGGGCTATGGTGCACCACATCCACCAGGGCCAGACACGGGCCACACAGAGCAGGAAGGCAGGCCGTAGAGGACACACAGTGCGAGTGGCGCAAGCAGGACTTGTGGCTCACCAAGCACGGGGAGCTACAACCATGGCGAAAGCAAGGCAGCCTACCTGCACTGGAAGAACACACACCATAATCAGCACGTCGAAGGAGTAAGTGGAGAGAATGTCCAAGAAGAACCAGGGAAGGAGCATGGAGAAACAGGAACACACATGCAAACAGGTATCCGTACTCACCCCAAACCGGGAGCACAGAGGTAGGTGAGTAGGGCGGGCAAGGTGGAAGAGCACTAGCAGAACCTGCAAAGATGGAGAGTGTTAACCACCACTCAACATCTTACATGCAGGGCCTATAACACCAGTAAAGTGCACACACCAAGATAGTTTCAGGCAACAAGATGACATAAAAAAGGTCAACAGTGAAAGCCAACTATTACCGCAAATTTGCGGGCCAAAGGAGGCATAACCGTACCGACACAACCCTCCCGCATCTTTGAGGGACCCCCCAGCGATCTCCGCAAATTTGCGGGGAGCCGAAACGTCCCAGAGGACCGAATCGAGCTCCCGCAAATTTGTGGGACCGGCCGAGATGGTCCGGCGCCGAAAAAGCGAGAGGAGCGTCTAGGGAATACCAAAAAAGGCCACAAAAATGCGTCATCTCCTTATGAACTCCAAGCGATGATGGCCATCAAGCTGAGCAGTGTCTTCCTTGAATTTATCCTAACTCAACCGGTAAAGGGAGAGGCAAGGAAGACACACCAGGGGAGAGGAGGCACATCCCCCAGGAACCACCCAACCCACAGAGATAGAGCACTGCCCGGTAAACGAACGTGTGCTGGACCTGGACATTTGAACCGTCGCAATATTGCCATATCAGACATATCCAATGTAATAGCATATCACTAAACTATATTCCATCATATTTCCTCACTGATTTCGTATTTAGTACCAGATATGGACTATTTTATTGGAAAATGTATAAAATGTACTTGAGAGTCAAATGTACCAAATCTGGTACTTTAGTACCAGATTTGGTACAACATTGGGACTGAGGACTGGAAACATAGAAAATTGAATGGATTTAATTTTAATTATTCAATTTTCTATGGCTGAACTCTTACAATATATTAAACGTTAGTTCATACAGTTAATTTATGATATTTAAGAAATTACACATTCACATCATCATTAACTTCTGGTAATTAATTTCATAGTAATTTAATTAACGTTTGTTGGTGACATTGGGAGGTTTGACGACCTCCCTTATAACCAAATAAGGAAAACCTCTTATTTGGTAGCAGTCTCGGAGTATCCAACGTAGGGCTTATGATCTCAGCCGCTACCACAGCGGGCCGATTTATCGGTACTCACGCGAAGTAACCAAATAATCTCTAGAGTTGCACCTCAATTCACTACTAGGCACGTTGTACACACTCCGAGACGACTAGGAAAGAAGAGATAGCGAAGGAGAGAAAGAATTGTTATAGTTACCCATTTAATCTAGCTGCTCTCCTCTGAGCCATGCTCCATGTTCTATGAGCCTGTGCCAGGACCTGCCAAAGTATCGAGGTATCAAGTAATCAGTTTAGATTGGATGGGCAGGGGATCGGCATGAGGGCGGGATACTCTGTCATTGGATACTCCGAGACTGCTACCAAATAAGAGGTTTTCCTTATTTGGTTATAAGGGAGGTCGTCAAACCTCCCAATTTAGTAGCAGTCTCTACGTTTCCAACGTAGGGCTTGAATCCCAAATTGGAGGCGGACATCCAATAAACCATAAACCCCTAGCCGTAGCACAAGCAGAGGGCCAAGAAAATACACAAATAAACAAATCAGTTTATTATCAGAAAAAGAGCGTAACAGTACGGTGCATATTAAGGAAGTAAATGTTACCAGTATCAGTCTAGGGTCTTAAAAGTGCCGCAGCAGGCTAAGGAATAGGTCATGTCGACCGGAGAATGGCACACCAATATGGGAAGAATGAAGGCAAGTTGTACATGAAGACAAGAATCTGAAGGCAAGGCACAGTAGGCGGAAGATCTCCAAGGACACTCTTTAATTACAAAAACCGGGTATGAGGCATAGACATACCAAACAAGTAACCCCTAGACAGTAGAGTCTATACGTAAAGAAGTAAGAGAGATAACCTTAATACTAAACAGGGATGACATACATGTAAAATGAAAGAGAGAAAGGCATTGTACAATCATACAAAATGACCCCCCCCCCCCCCCAGTGTAGGGAAAGGAAGAAAATACAGTATGGGATGAGAAGAGACACAGGATGGAGATGAATCATGTGACACATTGGCCTAACGCAACACAAGGCACACCTGGCCTGGCAGTGGATATGGACAGATACGATGAGACAAAAGTGCTGTGGGAGGACCATAACCCTGTGTCGGCTATATCCGAAAGTGAGGAATTGTTGAGAAACCTCACAGTCGCTGCATAAGAGCGGACATCATGAGCGGAGCCCTTCGTAAGGGGATTACTCGCAGTAATGACA
Organism: Paralithodes platypus; assembly: GCA_032716605.1. Classification (NCBI taxonomy): domain Eukaryota; kingdom Metazoa; phylum Arthropoda; class Malacostraca; order Decapoda; family Lithodidae; genus Paralithodes; species Paralithodes platypus. Next base: position 10,032,969 of record CM064551.1, read on the forward strand.
TGGCGTAAATGAAGTCCCACAGCACGTTTGCCTAACCGTGTCCCTGTCTTAGGGGCCAACCAGAGCAACGTCCCCGACGTCGGCACAGCGGCACGCACATACGTATGCAAGGCTCTTACCGGGCATAGCGGATGATGCGTGCTCCCACATTTTAAAGCTGGTACAGTAAACGGCTTAAAAATGTGCGCCTCACGTTCATTCTTGGCCACAAAATGAACGGAAGGGGCCAAAGTGACTGACCCCAAGGAAGGCGAAAAACTCATGCAATTCGGGGCCCTCGACATGGCAGCCAACTCCGAGACCCTCTCTCCTGTAGCCAATGCTAAAAGAAACAAAGTTTTATCAAGCAGATGAACAGGTGTTGGGTTAGTGGTGTAGATGGGTGAGGTAAGGAGCCTGAGAGCCTTCGCCAGAGACCATTGAGGCGGTATCTGGCGTGGGGGCGGTCTGAGCCTAAATCAGGCTTTCAAGAAAAAAGACAGCTCCTTGTGAGGGAGCACCAGCCCCATCAAGGTCTCAAAAGGCTCCCTAATAGCGGACAGGTGGTTCTTAATGGTGTTGTACATGTATGTGCATGTCGCAAACAAGTGATTAAGGTAATGGAAGACTAACGCAACCGACGGAACTGTTTGTTCGGTGTCATTGATCCATTTAGTGAAAGTATTCCAATGAGACTCGTAAGTCTTCCAAGTAGCCTTAGTCCAGTGCTGATTAAGCATATCAGTCAAGCAACGTCCATATTTCGGTAACCACCCTGCCTCACAAACATCCACGATGCGAATGCCAACGAGGTCCCTAGGTCTCCAATCTGTCCCAAGTGGAAGTCTGAGACAGACAGGGGAACGGGACTCGGGCACCATCGCTTCAGCTGAGCGTACCAGGCTCGGGCCGGCCAGAGGGGCGCGATTAACCAAACCTTGCCACGGTACTCTCTCAGCCTGTGTAGGACTTTGCACATAAGCAGTGCGTCGGGCGGTGGAAAAGCGTAAATCGACTGCCACCTGCTCCAGTCCTCGCTGAAGGCATCCGGCCCCCCCGCCTGAGTACAAGTCCAGCGGGTGAGGTAGTCCGGCAGCTTGTTCGTCCCGGAGGAGGCGAACAAGTCCACCTGCGGATGGCCCCAGGAGGCTGCGAGGTCGTCGAAAACGCTTTGTCTTAATGACCATTCTACCTTGGTGCTCTGTCCTCTCGACAAAGCATCCGCCCAAAGATTGGCCGTCCCGGGCAGGTAAGTCGCATGCAGGGTGATGCTGTAATGATCGGCCAGGTAAAACAATTTCTCCGCCAGGTCTTGGAGCACAACAGACCTGGAGGAGCCCTGCTTTTTGATACAATGAACCGAGGACATGTTGTCCATCCTGAAGGCCACCGACTTGCTCGTGAGGGCCAGCCCGTGATCCCGCAGGAAGAACAACGGTACCAACAGTTCCAGGGCATTGATGTGGAAGTGTGAGGGCCCCGACCACCTGCCGTGGTTTTGATGTCCCATGTCTGATTGATAGCCCCACCCCACCTCGCTCGACGCATCTGTGTCTACCCAGATGGTCGGCGGAGGAGCAGTCCAGGGCACAGCCGCAGAGAGCGTGCCCCGAGCGACCCAGTGTGTCAGTCTCAGATGTATTGAGCGCGGTACCGTCCACAAACGGTAAGGGGGCGAGATAGGGAAGTGCCTGTTGCCCAGCTGAATGAGGCGTTTTAGTCGGAGCCGGCCCAAGGGCACGGTCAGAGACGCCCAATTCAAAGACCCTAGTAGGGAGTCCCAGATTTTTCATGTTATCGAGATCGAGTGCAACACGACAAAGAGCTTCCTTCGAAGTTTCGCCGCATTCACTCGACTCTGGGAAACGGTGGCGCTTTGGAGATCCCAGTGCAAGCCCACCCACGTCACTTCTCGTGACGGTGAGAGGCAGGACTTGGGAATGTTTAGTTTGAACCCCAGGTTTGTGATATGTCTGACTACAGTGAGCGTGTCTTGTACACAGTGTGTGAGAGAGTCTGCGGAGATGAGCCAATCGTCCAGGTAAAACAGGATCTGAATCCCTTGTAAGAGCAAGGGGGTCAGAGCCTGCTTCACCAGTTTGGTGAAGACCCGCGGTGCAATGTTGAGGCCGAATGGTAGTCTGGTGAATTGGAACACCCGTTGATCCGACTGCAGTGCTAGGCAGCCCTGGAACCGAGGAGCCATCGGCACATCCAATTTAACTATTTGGATGACGAAATGTTAAGAAAATTGATAATGACTATGATAAGACCAAGATTAGAATATGCAGCAGTGATATGGTCACCACATTTGAAAAAACATATAAACAAATTAGAGAAAGTCCAAAGGATAGCAACGAAGATGATCCCAAGATTGAAGGAGTTGACATATGAGGAAAGACTTAAAACACTACAACTGCCTACCTTGAAAGAGATTGGAAGCCAAAGCGTCACATTTTTCCCTTGCCCCTCAACTTTCCCTTCATAATTGCTGAGGGACACAGGGCCCTGGGTGGGGCTTTGGTTTCCCGGGCGTTTCCGCACCCTCCTCAGCTCCCCGCCATGGAGTGGCTTCGGTCACCCAGGCTTTATTGTGGTCGGCGGGGAGGGTTCTGTGGGGGCGCTCGGTTGTGGCCTTGGCCTTGCTCAGGGCCTTGGGGCTGTTCGGCCAGGCAGCTTGGGGAACAACAACAACAACAACAACAACCTTGAAAGAGAGAAGGGAACGAGGCGACTTAATAACGATGTTCAAGGGAGTAAAAAGTTTGGAACGAGTAGATAGGGAAGATCTATTCGTGAGGGATGATGGAAGGACAAGAGGGCACGAGTTTAAGCTGAGGAAGGGCAGATGTCGTAAGGACACAAAGAAATTCAGCTTCCCATATAGGAGTATAGAGACTTGGAACAACTTGGAGGAGGAGGTGGTGCGAGCGAGGAACATTAACATGTTCAAATCTAGGTTGGATAAAAGTAAATATGGAAATAGGGCAACATAAGTTATGATATGTTAGTCCAAAATACTGGGAACTGGGAATATCCATTACGATACTTGTCTAAGTAAAATGGATTGATTATAAAGTAACTAAGACAGGACAACACGAGCGCTGCTCAATTCCTGTAAACTACAAATAGGTAAATACATGCCAATAAGCATCCTTCAAATCCAGGGTGACCACCCAAGACAAGGGCTTGAGTGCCAGGCGTACCTGGAGCGCGTTCAGTCTACCCAAACACGCAAACGGGATAGCTCCACTGAACGTGATCGCCTCTGATTCGACGAATCACGTTTGTGATTGTTTGCAATCAGACGGCGATCACGCTAGCACTCCCTGGAGGTGACTAGCGAAGCTATCATAACAGTAGGCCTAAATCTCTCCTCTACATTATATTATCATAATTAAGCTTAATTAGCCTACATCCATGTTATTTATGTGTCGCAATCTCAATTATAAGGTGGCACACCTATAAAAATCATAGTTATCGTGACCATTTTGCTATATATAACAAAACAAGCAGCTTGGAGCGCAAGTCTCACAGCTACTTCGTTAGGGCTTCAGTGCGGTAAGCGTAGCCTAGTTGGTAACGACTTCGCTTTTAAATCCGTAAGCCTACTCGCAAGGGTTCGAGGCTCGATGAGCTAATGTTTTTTTTGTTTTTTTCAGTTATTATTTAATTTGTATCGTTATATATTGGTAATGTTACTATGCCAATGATGTACCTGTATTGTAATGGGTTATAACTTGCTGTACAGGTTTTTGAGAATTTGTCTATATTATTGATTGATTATTATGTTTTTTATGCGGTTTGTATTTCATTGTTATAGCTATATATCGGTAATGTTACAGTTGTTACTATGCCAATTGAATGATAGCCTATATTTTAACGGGTTATAGCCTAACTTGCTGTACAGGTTTTTCGGCGCTTGTCTATTATTGATCGATTACTCTATTTACATTTCTTAAAAACAATTTCTAAGGCATAATTGCATCGAAGTATGATAGGTCAGTTAAGCTATGTTTAGTAAGGTAGCCTATCCACGCTATAGTTAAATATGCAAGGTAATCATAATGGTTAAACAATAATATTTATGAACCTTTCATAAATATAGGCTTGCAAATAGCCTATATACACATAGATCGTCAGAAAAAGAAAGTATGCCTATACATACATTGCCAGGAAGAGATAATATAGCCTATATAGGCTACTATTTAATTCAGCCTGGCTACATAGCCAATATATATAAACTATAGGCCTATAGTTTAGCATATTCATAGTCCTACATCGCCAGGAAAAGAAAATCTACTTTTTATTTCCCCAATAGACTAACGGAGAATTGTTTGAAAATTACACGGGGAAGAAAGAGCTACCTTTGCCAGATAAGGACCGTAATAACTTTGTCAACATTTCTTAATAAGATTATAAGATATAATAGCCTGATGGTAGCCTAGCCTACCGTCTGTCTTGAGCTTGAACAAGGCTGCTGACTGTAGCTGACAGTGTGACTACCTTAACCAATAGTCTATATTGATGGATAGTAATATTCAATATTAAAATGTATTGATTTGACAAAACCATTTGACTTTGATTGAAATTAATAGACCGAAGAAGCACTGTAACAGGCCTAAAACCTTCGCAGACATCGCCAACAAGATTTGAATTTCGTGCTCATAGCCACTGACCAATCAGCGACGAGAATCAATGTTTGGCTATCAATGTCGTTCAGTCTGCGCGATCATAAACAGGATTGCTCAAACAGAAACAGGATTGCCTGATAGGGTAGACTGAACGCGCTCCTGGTTGATGGTGAGCATGCGGAAACGGGTGTTCACAATGTGAGAGTTGAGGACTGAGAGATCTACCACCGGCCTCATAGCAGCGCAGTCCTTCTTTAGGACCAGAAACACATGAGACAGAAATACCTTTTGTGTAGAAGATATTTCCTTGATAACGCCTTCCTCGTGCATGGACATGATCACTTGGGCCACTTCCTGAGACACTGGTTGCTGTCGGGGAGGGCACCTGAGAGGAGGCCTGGACCTCCACCTCCAAGTCAGACCCTTCTTGACCACCCGACGCGCCCACGACCGGCGGGGCCATTGCCGGTAGTGGGGGCGGAAGAAGCCGGTGCGGGCGCCTTGTGTCAGGCCCATCACCGCTTCGACGAGATGGGCGGGCGAGGGAAGAGGGGACTGGCCAGGAGGAACTACGCGTTTTTTGGCGCGGAGCCCCTCTTGGACTTATCGTAGTGGGAATTAGAGCCACCACGTCCTCCTCCAGACGTCCCCCCGCCCCGCCGAAACGATGGACGAGCCTCGCGCTCCGGCCTATCCCACTCCAGGCTGTGTCTGGCAGCAGAGGAAATGGGGCCCTGCGCCTGCCAGCGCCGCATCCCCTCTTGACGGGGACGGCGATCCGGGGACCGACGACCACAGAAGGCGGGAACACCACGCCCCCTGTGAGCCAGTCCCCTGGCCACACCTCTAGCCTGGCGCCCTCTGCCGGCGACAGACCTTCCCCCGCGTCCGCGGGTGGAGGAGGATGAAGTGGGCTTCGCCACCACCTTCCGTTGAGCAGAGTATGTGTCACTCTGCGCCAGTAAGAAAGCCCCTTGCCAAGCCTCCTCAGGGAACAGTCCAGGGGTCAGAAGGTCAGTCAGTAGGAGGCGGTTGCGGACGTCGGCAGGGGCCTTCTTACAGAAAGCCACCCGAAGTTGTTGACGGCAACGAGTGGCTTCATGGAGGGAGTGGCGGATGTCCTGAACAGGGTTGAGGGCAAGCTGCAGGGTGATCCGTCGGACATGCTCAAAACCTTAGCGATGATCAGCCGAGTCCAGCGACTCAATAAGGCGGAGGTGAACCCGCGCCAGTTCCAACTGAGCAAGAAGAGTTGAAAGTTGGCGCGCCGCTCGCTGACGGAACTTAAAGTCCCGGTCCAGTGGTGCCTTCTCCGGTGCCGTGAAAAAGGAACACGGAAGGGGGCCCACCGACAGTTTGGGAGCATTGAGCCACTCCCACACAGGCAGAGGGAAGCCCGAGGAGGTAAGGAGCATGCCCGACAGAAAAGATGATTCCATGGATGGGATGGCCGGCAAGGTCTCAGCCATGGACTGACCAAACTCCACTGCTTCACGGATCCATTCACCCCAGGGACCCGGACAGACGTGCGGGAGTTCGAGCATCAGGACCCCGTCCCGATCTCGCACATTCCTGAGGTACGGCATCCCTGAGATGGCAGAGAGGGAGTGGACATCCGCAGACAGGTCTTGGCGGGAGTAGTCAGCCCAGGGCTTGGTGGCAGTGTAAGGCAAGACCGACGGATGATATGAAAAATACTGCATGTCTTGCCGGTTAGGGTACACCCTCACATCGACCTCAGGGACCAGACCCTGTGGAGTAATGGCCCTGAAGATGTTTTTCTCATTCACCTGTATAGCCCAGCCCTCCGGCACAGCCCGCTCTCCGGCCGGCAGGTGGACCGCCCCCTCAGGGTTGGAGGCGATCACAGCTCTCCAAGCAACAGAATCCCCATACAGGGATGGCATCTTGACTTTGGGGATCTTAAACTTGGAGAGAGGTGGCACGGAGAGGGGGTGAGAGAACAACCCCAAACCCTGGCCCGGGATAACAACGGGCCAGAGAGGAGTCGTAGGTGGTGTCGGAGGTGCAGGTGATGAAGTAGATGATGTCAACGATACCACGACCGGGAGAGCAGGCCGAGATGGGATGTGGTCGGCAACAGGTGGGAGAGGAGCCACAAGCGGAGTCAGCAGAGGCACCGGGTTAGTAGTACCCAACCGGGAGACCACTGCATCGATGGCTGCTGTGACAGAGGAGAGGATGTCTGCCTTATTGGAGGCCATCTCAAGACGAAGAGACGCCAACTCTGCCCGTAACTCCGCCCGTAACTCCGTCTCCGCAGCAGGAGGGAAGGACGTCTGTAGAGGAGACAGGGAACCAGCCTCACTGGGCCCACGGGCCCGATGGTCCGTGAGCGGGGAGAACTCAGGGGACGGTGGAGAGGACTGTGCCGCCACGTCGGGGTCCTCCTGGCCCGAATCAGGTGCACCGTCCGAAGACGAGTCGACCCCCATATCCTCGTCCTCCAGCCGATCAAAATCCGCAACCTCCATCTCAAGAACATCTTCTAAATGGTCAGGGAGACGAGGAGGAGACTGCTGGCCACAAGGGATCAAGGCGTCGGAACCTCCAGGTTGAGGAGGAGGCGTGGAGGGCATCGCCACCGGGACCACCACAGCTGGGCCCGCCATAGCAAAGAGGCCGGGACCCCTCACAGGCTGGGAGGCAGGCAGAGGCTCGAACTCCACCCCACCAGTGGCTGAAGACGGTGCAGGATGGAGAACGACCTCCTCGGCAGGCGGGGCAGGACGGCGTTTGGCCCTGAAGACCGTGGAACCCTGCGAAGGAGGGGGGCTCATCCTGAGGTGAGGAGAAGCAAGACGGGGTCGATCAGCAGGGGATGGAGATCGGAGAAGTTTCTTCTTGCCAGAAGCTCCAGAAGTCATGGATAGGTCGGAGGGAGGCACACGACGTTCATGACGCCTGGGGGCCCGCTCCCTGGAACGCGCCCTCCCGCCCGCCTGACCCGAACTCCCGGGAGGGGAGCCCCGAGCCGTATGAGGAGAGCGAGAGTGACGAACAGTAGGGGAGCGGGAACGGCGTGCAGCATCGGAGGTAGGTGGGATCCCTAACAACACCCGGACGTCATCCTCACGGAAGGAAGGAGCCCTGTGCATGACCCTGTGGACGTGACGGGAGATGACGTCCCATGATCGGCGTAGAGACGTCCTGGCCCGTTGTCCTTCCGCCGACGTAGGGAGAGTCTCGAGTAGTTGAAGAGCGGAGAGACACACCCCACATCGGCGGGGATCGTAAACATCCTTCCCATAGCAGGCCGTGTGGAGGCAACATTCCCGATGATCCCGCAAGGCCGTCCGCTGACACGTCGGCCGAGAGCAGGGAGGAGCCGGCATCACAGCACTGAAGAATGGGGAAGCATTACCCACCAGTAGAGGTGAGACAGGCAATATGAGGCAGTAGAGCCAATTCAGCATGTAAGACTCAGTAAGACAATATCCAGTAAGAAGCTATGTAGCAAGGATAACAGGAAAGTCAAAAGAAAACACCCACACCAGAGACCCTTAACACCAGGGCTGGGACAAGCCCCTTAGCGAGGCCCAACCCTGGGAACAGGTCCTAACCAAAATCGTGGGGAAAGTGGCACCCTTCGAAATACCTGAGAACCCTCTGTGAGAGCGGAGGGAGGAGGCGGCGAAGCGGTGGCGGCGTAGGGACAGCCGGCAGTAGAGCGGGCACCAGCTGGAAGGAAAAGGTCAAGTGTGAGCAACCCAACAGTACCCTATAAGTGTAAATAGGAACGGGGAGGGAATCCAAAACACACAGGACATCGCCACTTTGGGTCGAGTCCTAGGACTTTTCAGGTGGTCTTTGGGTCCTCCCAGTATACAAGGAGGACGCCCGTAGGGCAGGAACCAGGTACAGAAGGAGGACACAAGGAACAGGACATAAGGGATAGGAAAACAGCCAATCAGCCGTTGTCCAAAAAGCCCTGTCCAGGTACATGAAGAGGGGGGCAGAACAGGGCGCATAAACCAAGTCAAGTGAAAAGCTATGTGGCCTAGGCCTTGACAAGGCACAGGGCACATAAAAAAGATAAAGGCGCTTCTAGGGCGGATTTAAAAAGATGAAGGAGCTGAGGACACCAGAAGACCCTTGCCTGTGTGGCGAAAAAACGTGAGTAAACACGAAAATCGAGTCAACTTGTCCAAGCATATCCTCCCTGTGAGCGGGGCCCCTATCGCGTACAGTTTCCAGACATCCCCCCCCCCCCCTTATCAGTGATCAAGTAACCACAGGCAGGGGAAGAACAGAAACATGGACTTGTAAGAAAAACGAGGATTTAACCGAGAGCTACGAGACCGAGACTTCCCAGTCAGTGGAGACAAAAGGAAGGCAGAAGGAAAGGACCTGTGTGGATCATTCCAACGGCGGGCAGCTCAAGGCAAAAACCGATTAGCTTACACACACAATTAATGAGAATCTGAACAAGAGCGTAGAAGACCAACCAGCAAGTCAGTAGAGACAAGAGGAAAACAGAAGGACAGGACTATGAGGCCCAAACCGACGGCGGTCAGCTCAAGTTAAAAAACACAGGCCTAGCCTAGTTACACAATTCACATAAACGAGAAATGACTAGGGCAGCGTCAATCCCTAAGTGAAAAAACCTAGTAACAAAGCTAAACACTGCCCGAGAAGCCCCACAAGTACGTTAAATTAATAAAATAAAAGGAGGATAGCCTAGGGCTTGACCGACATTTTCACCAGAACCACGTATCCACGAGTCAAGTAGGCCCAGGGAAACGAAAAGGAACTGACAAAAGCGTGAACCATGCGAACGAAATACAAGACCACCAACTATGGACAAGTTTAATAAACAAGTCAGAAGGGCTATAGGTCAGTTGAGACCAAAGCAGCATGTTTGTGAGAGAATAAAGGCTATGTGGCCTATGCTCACACAAAGCAGAATCCAGAGAAACTTCATGCTCAAGTCTTGTAAAACATCGACACGTAGTCATATGAAAAAACAATAAAACAAAAAGTCACAAAGGGAAAGAAACACAATGCATCCCGCGGGAAGCATATCCCCCCCCAAGGTACGTTAAGGGTAGTTAAAGTGAACATGAACCCGAAAAGCGAGGGTAGAATAGACACACAACGACCGCTACGCGGCGTTGAGGACCAACCACCCCGAAGAAAACAAATAAATAAACACGTCTCCAGCACTACGCGCACACCCATAAACACGCCATAAAGCCGTAGTAAAGTGCTGCCTACATCACTGAACATCCTTCTAAAACCTCAACAGCCTGAAAAGGCTCACACTCACTAATAGTTGAAGCGAAGGGGATGCAAAGCAGGCACTTGCGAAGCACAGACAAAAAAGGCGTGTGACATCGACGGTGGGCGCGAAGTGACTGATACTTTGGCAGGTCCTGGCACAGGCTCATAGAACATGGAGCATGGCTCAGAGGAGAGCAGCTAGATTAAATGGGTAACTATAACAATTCTTTCTCTCCTTCGCTATCTCTTCTTTCCTAGTCGTCTCGGAGTGTGTACAACGTGCCTAGTAGTGAATTGAGGTGCAACTCTAGAGATTATTTGGTTACTTCGCGTGAGTACCGATAAATCGGCCCGCTGTGGTAGCGGCTGAGATCATAAGCCCTACGTTGGAAACGTAGAGACTGCTACTAAATAAAAATAATTACCAGTTCTTGAAGGATGAAATAAGGATTGAAATATTCGCTATTCGTATTCGTATTCGCGAATTTTACAACAAAAAATTTGTATTCGTATTCGTGTTCGCAAATAGTGAAAATTTATATTCGTTCCATCTCTAAATTTTATATATATATATATATATATATATATATACAGTGGAGCCCCCATTTTCGCTACGTCTGTCTTCGCTGATTCAATTCTCGTGGCACACACTAAATATTCCCAATTTCAATTCTCACGCCAAAAGCCTCAATTCTCTCATCAAAATCCCAGCCGAAAACCGAAAAAATAGCAAAAAAAACGAAAAACTCAACATAAAACTAGAAAACAAACAAAAACAATAATCTTGTTTTAACATAACGAAAGAATCTGCCAGGTGCTTGCCGTTTAGAGACGAAATCCGAGTGAATCCGAGATCCGATCGTCAAATGCGCAAGATGCCGCCATCTTTGTTTGACATCATCACTAAGCAGACGCTTGCAGTTTAGCTAGTGTCTGTGTTGACAAAACAACCGTTTGCAAGCTTTTTTGTGCCTGAACCCCTTATCTTTCGCGTTTATTATAACCTCTAGTACATCTAGTGATAGGGATGGTTGGCCTGGTGGTAGCAATGAAGGAATTTCATGCTCAAAACACAGCAAAGACCAGTCCATGTCGGACGAAAGCGATTGAAATGCCTAGCCTAGACGATGTTAGCCTAGGCTAGGCTAAATATGACAATGATTTATAATAAAGTCTGAGTGGTAAGTAATCTTCTCATAATACGTATTTATACGTATTTTCCTCATAATATGTATTTATTGGATGTATTTGGGGCGAAATGGGTAGCCTACTTGAGGGGTGGCTGGACGAATTTAGAACCTAGGCCTAGGCTAGGCCTAAAAAAAATTGCATGATAGAAACAATGCCCCAATCTACAGTATTTATGGTTAGGACTGTCATTTAGCCATGTCTACATTATTATTTACAATGCATAAGATTTCGGCCTAGGCTACTTGATGTAGCCTAGACAAAAAACATGTTTTCATAGCCTAACACTGGGAAAAAGTGCGGTAATTGTTTAGATTTGGGCCTTTTTTTTCTAGTTATTAAAAACTTATTCTATGGTATATTGTATGATACAGTATTATGCATAAAATTTAATTTGTGTACAATAAAACATGTTTTCATAGGCAAAACATAGAAATAGACGCAAATTTTGGCATGAGCACGGAACCGATTGAATTTTCCCCATAAGAACAGTGCCCCGATCTTGGCTGTTTCAATCTTAGCTCTATTTCTGCGGAACCGATTAGCAGCTAGGATGGGGGCTCCACTGTATATATATATATATAAACTGCATAATATCAACACTGCACTTCTGTTAACATCATCAATAAACGTTGGTAATACTGTAATATGATGGGCACAATATTATGAAGTGATAAATTGGCTCATGCGGCAATAACATATAGGCCTATAGCCAATTGTTTCTCCCTCAGATAGCCCGTCAACTGTCACTATTCTATTTCCATATTCCATTCTACTCTTTTCTTAGCGCTACCCTCTGAGAATATATTTGTTGTGTCATCTATATATCCACCTACCTCCCTACCTACCTACCTACCTACCTACTTACTTACCTACCTACTCACCTACCTACCAGTCTTTCAATAATAGCCGTGTCTTTCTCCCCCCTATCTCTCTCTCTCATACTCAACAAAAACAACAACAACAATAACACTGTACTGACCTGGCATGGTAATGAGGACACATACAACAGACATAAGGTGCGCACAAACACACACAACTCAAACACAGCAGATGACACACACAGTGTACTCACCTGGGTCGGTAATACCCTGGTTGATAAGATCGTTGTGGCGCTTCGCATTCTCTGAAACAACAACACAAATGTTTATTTACAATACAGTACACTAAAATATCATAGAAACAAATAATTTGGGTAAGACACATTTGTTTATATGCAAATTTGTATAATCACATCCATATTTATTTACAAATAGATAATTACAAATTATTAGATAATGAGTGAGATTTACATGGCATAACTATTATGTGACAAAATCGTGCTGACCATAACAAGGGGAATGTGTGGCATGATTGATTTTAGATACTGTGTGTGTGAATATATATATATATATATATATATATATATATATATATATATATATATATATATATATATATTAGAGATGGAACGAACATCAATTTTCCATATTTGCAAATGCGAATGCGAATATTTAGTTTGTTAAAAATTCGCGAATGCGAATTGCGAATATTTTAATCCTTATTCCATTCTTCAATAAAATAGTCAATATCTGGTACTATATACGAAATCAGTGAGGAAATATGATGAAATATTCTTTCTTGACATGCTATTACATTGGATATGTGTGAAATGGCAATATTGTGACGGTGAATTTCGGTGTGAGTATCCTAGGTTCAAGTCCTTGGAGTGCCACATGTATTTGTTGATTTCATTAATTGAGCTTAGAAGTAAAGTTGGTTGGCGAAAAAATATGAATTAATTCTGGTTTAGGAGCAATTTATAACAAGGCCTTCCCTAGGGTTAAGTGCCCCATTAATATATTAATACGTCTATACATTAGGCTATCATAGAACCGGTGGAATGTATGTACACTCGAGGGAAAAATAATCTTTACACTAGTGAGCCTTATATAATCTTGTGTGAACGGAATGAACCGGGTGAAACATACGTCTGTGAGGTATTATCACAAAATTTCGACCCACTTCCAGAATGTTTAGAGCGTTAGTGTAAGGATTGTTTTTTAATTGAGTGTACATGCTCAGATTAATATGCAGGATTCGAAACTGCATAATAAATCGTAGGCTTGTGCATAATTCTTTAACCCCTTAAAGGCGAACTGTGTGAAATGGACACCCTACTGCCAGACGATGATATTAGGCCCCATTCCCACCTAAAATCGTAATTTTACGATAAATATCGCTATTACTTATTACTTATTCATATGCGCTTATTTTATGTTTAATATGAAGATAGTAACATGTAACAACAATAAAACAAGTAGGAGTAGCGTTTGGTTGGTCAAAATTGCGAATTATTGCCGGCCGGTCCATTCGTGAATTGTGGAGCAGAGCGAGGCAGACCCTCCCCTCGCGAGGCCTGAAGCCTGACTGACTCACTCACCCACACTCTCCCTTACGCAATACACTCGCTAGTCACATGACCACACCATAGAACCGGCTTGGAGATGTTGACACGAAAATATACCAATGAATAAGGGAATAACAGGGAAAATAGGTGATAATTAAAGGGGGGAAGGAGGGGATTTTGACAGATGTGGGGGAGTGATAGGAGGTATGGAGGGGAATTATCTCACTTAATCACCATTTCACTTGTTTTAAGTGCTACTGGGGCCTTTAAATTTGTTTTGTTTGTTTAGGCCTTACCTCTTAAGAGGTTCCTCGCCCTTGCCCATCAAAAGAGTGTTCTCGTTGTTCCCGGGTTAATTGTCTTGATACCGTTATGCATAAATGCGCGGAATTTCAGTGTGAGTATCCTAGGTTCGAGTCCTAGGAGCGCTACATGTATTTGTTGATTTCATTAATTTAAGTGGCAACACTGCTCAGTCCTCCTTCATTCCACGCTAGCGGCCACAACGCACATCTACACTTTTATTTATGCATTTGTGTTAACATTAAAATTTAATATTTTATATTTTTGTTTATTTTCCATTTGTTTCGTGAAAATATTCGCACATTCGCTGATAGCTATGAATGGAAATGCGGATGCGAATACGAATGCGAATATTGAAAAACATAGCGAATATTCGGTCCATCTCTAATATATATACTGTATACCGGTATATATAGATAGATAGATAGATAGATAGATAGATAGATAGTTATATATAGATAAGATAGATGGATAGATAAAGAAATAGCTAGATATACTGTAAATAGATAGAAAGAAATAGCAAAACAAATCCGATAAGCTAGAAGATAAAGAGATCAAGGTAAAGAAACACGGGAATCCCACATCCACAATCACTGTACACATCCCAAGAATCCTCTTAAGGGGGTAGTACTCACTTTTTAGGGACCCCCTTCCCCCTCATTTTTAGCATATTAGTTTTGAGGGTTTAAGACGTTCGTTCCGTTAGTTTGGCGATTTTGAGACCTTTCGCCTCATTTTTTTGTCAATCTTAAGACCTTTCGTGCCCTTTAGATGTCGATTTTTTCCTGGCGAACGATAGCGAGCCTCTAAATTTAGAAGGAACCGGCCTTCAACCGGATAAATTTTCTACTGAAAAATTTATCTTGAAAGGGGGTCTAGGGGGTGTTCTTCTAAGCTTGATATAGGTCTAGCAAGGAAACTCCATAATAAATTAATAAATAAATATACCGGGTATAGACCAAAAACCAAGCACTACCCCCTTGACCCGACAGCTGCGGGGAGACTCTTAAGAGGTTTTACTGGGCGACTGCGGGGAGACTCTTAAGATCCTAGGCCTAAAAAAAAAACATTTAAAACACCCCAGTGGCACTTAAAAAAAAAAATTGTGTTTAAGTGAGATAATTCCCCTCCATACCTCCAATCACTCCTTCACATGTGTCAAAGTCCCCTCCCTTCCCCCTTCCCCCCCCCCCCCCTTCAATTATCACCTATTTTCCCTGTTATTCCCTTATTCATTTAGTATATTTTCGTGTCACCATCTCCAGGCCGGTTCCATGGTGTTGTCATGTGACTAGCGAGTGTGTTGCGTAAGGGAGACTGGGAGAGTGTGAGGGAGTAAGTCAGTAAGGCTTCAGCCCTCGAGAGGAGAGGGTGTACAGCCGGCTGGCTCACATTTGATGAATGAACCGCTCGTTAATAATTCTCAATTTTGACCATCCAAACACTATTCCCACTTGTTTTATTATTGTTACATGTTAATATCTTCATATTAAACATAAAATAGGTGCATATGAATAAGTATTAATTATATTTATGGTAAATTAACGATTTTAGTGATGAATTAATCAGAATACCTACACACAGGGGTATGGTGTATACTACAGGGGCTGGGCACTTTACGAGTTAATAAGCCAAACACACCGCGTACCATAAAGTACCGAACAAGCATATTAATCGGCCTCCACAAGCACACACCCTCCAAAACACCCGGGCAAACACAGGCAAGCAAAGCCAAGAAGCAGCAACCACGAACCCCTGCTTCAAGATTTAATGTACTGTAGGGCCTAAATCAGCGAGCCGGGAGGAGCAAGCAGAAGTTTATAAGGAGGTGCTGGACGATTTATTACAGTGCATGCCCTCTTGTACCTGTCATTGCGGATTATGGTACGTATGTTCGTTGCGTTCGTGTGATATTGCCCAATATTCAGACTAACCGTTGTAATGACACTAACTCAAAATTACACCAAGAGAGATGGTTATATAGATAATAGAGTTCATTATCGTAATGCCCATATCACAAGAGCGCTTTTTCCCTCAACTTTTATAGCGTCAAGTTTGTTTTAAATATTATTTCAGCTAAATTTATCTATCTGCAAGTTAATGTTCCGATACCATAGCATAAGATCTCAGAAATGTTGGACCATCGAAAAAGACGATAAAAGCTTTTCTGTGACACCTCCTCGTGCACAATGTCCACAAATGTGTTCCTTCTCCCTCATGATTTAAGACATTCACCGCATTTGTTTGGCGATTTTAAGACCTTTCGTGCTATTTAGGTGTTGATTTTTTCCTTGTGAACGATACCGAGCCTGCAACATAAGAGGAACCGGCCTTTCTTCTGGGGCAGTTATCTACCGAAAAATGCACAAATTTATCTCAAAGGGGGGGTCTTGGAAGTATATTTAATCCTCCGGATCTGGGGGCCCTCATATGAGGCCAATCGCCGTGTCCGGGGGTATTTCTGAAAAATGGCTATCTTCATAAATCGATATCTACTGATTGAGACCACCTAGAGCAGTCAACTCAATTGTATGGTGTAGAACCAACCTTCGTCTGTAGACTGGCTTTGAGTTGACATTGCTACGACAAGTGGTTGCCGAGATATGATGATGGGAATGGAGCTGTTTTTCTATCTATCTATCTATTGCCCGACGCCGTGATCCCCGAAGGGCTGGCCACGAACGAACCGCCCCCATGCACCTCTGTCCCCAGTCAGTCGACGCCCCTTCCCCCAACCAGCACCGCCTTCGTTCATATGCTTCCTCACTCCATCCTTCCACCTCTCTTTCGGTCTACCTCTCCCTCTCTGTCCCTCCACCTCGCTCTCGTACACCCTCTTAGTCATTCTCTCACTTTCCATACGTTCCATATGGCCGAACCATCTCAAGTTGTTCCTTTTCACACTTTCCAGCACATCTACCTCCACACCACACCTCCTTCTTACTTCCTCATTAGTCTGTCTATCCCTCCTGGTAACTCCGCACGCACTCCTTAAGTAATTCATTTCCACTGCTCTCACTCTTGGTCTGAGCCTCTCAACCAACATCCATGCTTCGCTTCCGTAAGTCAGTGTCGGGATTACCACACTGTCATGCAAGGACTGTTTTTCCGCATATTTTTGCCTGCGTCCGAACGCTTCGCCGCGACCCTGGCCAGCACGCACTAAGTCACTCGTTGCTTCGGTGGTTTTGATACCGGTAGACGATATTATGTTTCTATAGACATAATGTCATAGTTATTGTGTCATTTATTACTTTTACAACCATTATTGAGTTATGTGAAACTTTTTATAACATATTTTCGGCACTTTTCACTGTTAGTGGATATTATTGTGCCACTTTCACTCTTATTACTCTTCTTGTTATGAATTATTGTCACTCTCACTTTTATTATTGAGTTATTATTACTTATTATACATTTGTGTGTCACTTTCACTTACTAGGCTAGGCTACGCTAGAGGAATAGAATATGCCCCACGTGCCTTTTGCGTGTCGTAAGAGGCGACGCGACTAAAGAGGTTTGGTTGGTGGGCTTGCGACCCCCACCCTTGAAAAATACCCAAGCAAAGAAAAACAAACGAACAGCCTCGGATGCGAACGGACCTTATGTTGACGAACCACGACCGACTAAGGACATTCCTTCAGACATTCTGAGAGTGGTTACATGGAATGTTAGTGGCATGAATGATGGCACAAAAGAGAGAGAGGTTCTGGAAGTGCTAGTGAATGCCAAGCTGGATGTATGTGGAATGACAGAGACCAAATGGAAAGGTTCAGATGTGAGAGAGTGGGAGTGTGGAATGGGTGGAATGGGTGGAATGTGCTGGAGTGAGTGAAGGAGCAGCGAGAGAAGGTGTGTGTTTGTAAGTAACAAATGGAAGGAATGTGTAAAAGAATATGGGTCTGTGGGTTCAAGGATTGTGTGGGTGAGAATGAAAGTAGGAATACAAATATGGGTGATTATGTGTGTGTATGCCCCGACAGAGGATAAACTTGAAAGAGAGAAAGAGGAGTTCTGGATTAATGTAGAGGCGTGCCTGGATAAGTTTGACAAGAACGAAATAATATTTCTGATTGGGGATATGAATGGTAAGGAGGGTGATAGGAAAGTTGAGGGAGTGGTGGGAGGGTGGGGGGTACCATCAGAGGTGAATGGGAATGGTAGTGCACTTGTGGACGTATGTGTGGGGAGGAGACTGTGGATAGCCAACACATTCTTCCGACACAGAATGATCCACAGGTACACGTGGAAATGGGTGTGGACGATGAAGGATAAGACAGTGGTGGAACGAAATTCATTGATTGATTATGTATGTGTGGATAAACGAATGAAGAAATCTGTGATGGATGCTAGGGTGTATAGGGGTATTGGAGGGGGTTTGTCTGATCATTATGTAGTAGTAGCTAAGGTTAGGATACAAAAGAAGTGGGTGAGGAGAGTTGGAGGGAGGCGAGAGGAAGGTGGAATGGTGAGGAGAGTGGAGAGGTTACAGGAGGAGGAAATCAGGGAAGAGTACAGGAGAGCAGTAGAAAGACGACTAGGTGGGTTTGACCTGGAAGTTATAAAGGGAGGGGAGGAGATGAGCAAGGTGTTTAACCCCTTATTGGCGGCGCTCGACTTAAGTCGTGCACCAATTTGCAGCAAGTTAGGAGCATTATTAAGGCTTTTAAAGGGTTAAAATCGAGTGCAAATGGCCGGGAGCACAGCGGGCCAGACAGCCGACTCCCAGGGCGTACCGCCGCCCATTAACTCATGTTCCCTGTGTTCTCGAGAGGCCGGCAGTGTAGCCAGTAGTGAGCATAGCTGGGAAAAATATACCGATATATGCTAAACTCCCATGTTCGTGGCATCACTTCAAGAGAACCACGAGTGCTACGTAGCTCGTTCTGGTCTCATTTTGAAGCTTTTAGTGCCTAGTTGTTTGTTTGTTTTTGTTTTTTTCATGCAGATGCTTGATTTATCATGCAGGAGGGCCTGAATATGCCCAAATGAGCCCAAAACACCCCGCTAGACAAGGGTTAAGGAAGAGATCTGTGCAGCATGTGAGGTGTGTGGAGTGAGGAGAAGAGGGAGGGGAGTGAAAGGTACAGCATGGTGGACAGAAGAGGTGAAAATAGCTGTGGAAGAAAAGAAGAAAGCATATAGAGAGTGGTTGGGTAGTAGAGGGAATGAAGATTTCGAGAGACAGAAACGAGCGAGGTACGTGGAGAGAAAGAGGGTGGTGAAGAGAGTAGTGAAGGAAAGTAAGAGAAGAGTAGATGAGGAATTTGGAAAATGGAGTGTAAAATGGAGGGAGAGTAAGAAACTGTTCTGGAAAGAAGTCAAGAAAGTTAGGGAAGGTAGCAAGGGAAACAGTAAGAGTGTGAAAGATAAGAATGGGAGAATGCTAGCCGAGAAGCAAGAGAGTCGAAAGATGGAGGGAGTACTGTACTTCAATGAGTTGCTAAATGTAAGGAATGAAGAGCCAGCAAACATAGCTGGATATGGTATGGGAGGGAGAAGAAGAGAAGTAGTGGAGGAGAAGGTGGGGATCAGGAGGTCAGAAGTGTGGGAAGCCATGAAAAGAGTGAAGTTGGGGAAAGCACCAGGAACAGATGGAGTGTGTGGGGAAATGTTGAGGTATGGTGGTGAGATAGTGATCGAATGGGTATGGAAAATGTGCAAACTAGCATGGGAGAAGGGGAGTGCACCCGATGACTGGAAGACTGGCATAATAGTCCCCCTATATAAGGGCAAAGGGGAAAGAGGAGTGTGTGGTAACCACCGAGGAATATGTCTTCTAAGCGTAGTAGGGAAGGTATACAGTAGGGTAGTGATTGAGAGAGTGAAAGTGAGAACGGAGAAATGGATAGGCGAAGAGCAGGGAGGTTTTAGGAAGGGAAGAGGATGTGTAGATCAGATTTTTACCCTGAATTGTGTTGTGGAGAAATATCTGGAGAAGAAACAAAAGGTGTATGTTGCCTTTATGGACTTGGAGAAGGCCTATGACAGAGTGGATAGAGAAGGTATGTGGAAAGTACTTAGAATATACAGAGTAGATGGCAAGTTGCTGAAAGCAGTGAAGAGCATGTATGAGGGTGCAAAGGCAGCAGTACGTGTGGAGAGTGAGCAGAGCGAGATCTTTGACCTGAGTGTTGGTTTGAAACAGGGGTGTGTGATGTCCCCGTGGTTGTTTACTGTATATATGGATGGAGTCATGAAAGAAATACTATCAAGAGCAGTGGATGTTGGTGTATCGCTGAAAAGGGAGGGAAATGAGTGGAAGTTACCTATACTGCTGTTTGCGGATGATACAGTTCTGATGAGTGATAATGAATGGGAGTTGCAGGGTCTGGTAAATGAGTTTGGAACAGTGTGCGAAAAATGGAATTTGAAGGTAAATGCGGGGAAGAGCAAGGTTATGGTCTTCGAAAGGGGTGAAGTCACAGAGTGTGAGGTGAAGTTGAACGGTCAGGCTATGGAGATCGTCAACTCTTTTAACACTCTCCGACTCATATGACACTAGAGCGTCATATGGAGGTTTGGCCAAAATACAATACTCATATGACGCTCTAGCGTCATATGAACTTATCTTAATATCTCTTTAATAAGTTATATGACGCTCTAGCGTCGTATTGAGCTAAGTAAGTTAGGTAAGTTAGATCAAAATCTGTCGAATGGTGGCAACCCCATGTTCCTTCGACTTCTAACGGTCCCTCAGTGAGATTTTGACAGTTGTGGGGATAATACCGTGTCAGCCGCCTCCTCGTCAGTAAGTTAATATAATCTGTCTGGGGGGTTAAGTATGTGGGCAGTGCGTTGAGTAAAGATGGGACTATGGATGAAGAAGTGCGGGAGAGGGTACAACAAGGGAAGAGGGTTGTAGGAACACTGAAAGCAGTAACAAGAAATAGGGTGGTCAGTATGGAAGTGAAGAAGTCCTTGCATGACAGTGTGGTAATCCCGACACTGACTTACGGAAGCGAAGCATGGACGTTTGAGAAGAGACTCAGATCAAGAGCGAGAGCAGCGGAAATTAATTACTTAAGAAGTGCGTGCGGAGTTACATGGAGGGATAGACAGACTACTGGAGAAGTAAGAAGGAGGTGTGGTGTGGAGGTAGATGTGCTGGAAAGTGTGAAAAGGAACAACTTGAGATGGTTCGGCCATATGGAACGTATGGAAAGCGAGAGAATGACTAAGAGGGTGTACGAGAGCGAGGTGAAGGGTCAGAGAGGGACAGGTAGACCGAAGGAGAGGTGGAAGGATGGAGTGAGGAAGTATATGAACGAGGGCGGTGCTGGTTGGGGGGAGGGGCGTCGACTGACTGGGGACAGAGGTGCATGGGGGCGGTTCGTTCGTGGCCACACCTTCGGGGATCACGGCGTCAGGCGATAGATAGAATTATTTCAATAGAAGTTAGTTAACACTTCCTCTGCGGGCTTATTTGGGCTATTTAGGGCATATTCAGACACTCCTGAATGATTAATCAAGCATCTGCATTAACCCCTCAGACCCGGTTGGGCTCTGAGAAACCCATAACAAACACCCCCGCGGAACCCGGTAGGGCTCTGAGGCTCCGGGTGCTTGCGTACGTGCTTTCGAATGGCACGCGTACATTTTTGTTGTCGTGGGTGGTAGACAGCGCCACCACACGTGAACTACGCCACGACAACAGTCTCTACCCCGACGCCATCATGGATAGTACGCAAAATAGTGATTCCGATGTGTCCGGTACCGTGCTCCCTACGACGCCCGCCCAAGCTCGTCGCTTCTTACGCAGACAACACCGCCTAAATGTGTTATCTCCCGGACGTATTGAGACTTTATGAGCGTGCTGATGCAGAGCATAATGTTGATGATGAAGACAGTGATAAATCGGCTAATTATAAGTCTACTGTAGTGATTATGGCGATGACAGTGACAATGGTACGCAATTTAGGGGATTTGTGAGTGAACATGAGAGTGATAAAGGTGATGTAACGGCTTACGCGGAAGCTGTTTTAGCTGATGAGAGTGAAGTGGGGAAAGTGAGTGAGTGGGAGAGTTCAAGGTCACTCTCCAAGTTTCAGTTAAGGACACGACTCCAAGCCCTTCGCCAGCTAAATCGCCTTTCAAGCTACGCTTTTATAAGAAGCAGGTACTTGAAAAGGTGGCCGCGGCAGCCAGGGAAGAAGCCAAAAGACTTGGTGAGGATGAAGCTGTGAGTGAGGGTCAGCGTGGTGACTCATCTCGCCCGCCATTGTCTCCCTTATCTACCCAAGCCACCCAAGATGACCCGGGCGCCCCGCATTCTTCCCCACCACCTCCACCACTGCCAAGGGTTGAGGACCCCCCACTTTCGGCCTATTTGCCTCCTAGGTCCCCCAACAGGAGACATACTGCTGCCAAAAAGGGGAAAGGCAGGCAATATGTGAAAAAAGGACAGCAAACTAGGCGGGCTTTGTTCGAGGCTCCCGCGGCGTCCACCCCTGCCGGCCCCAGCCATACTCCCCCGCAACTTTCCCCACGGTCCTCCCCACCTCTCCAGCCTTCAACATGTGTACCTAACGAAGTTTTTGAGCTCGCATCACCAATACCTGGGCCTAGTGGCAGTGGAACATTGCTTCCTGCCACTCGTCGCAGGCAAAGGAGCCCAGAACCTCGGGGGAACATAGCCTCACCTGCCACTCCTTCCCCACCTCGCCCCCCCGGCACGCCGCCCACGCATCACTCGTTCCCCGCCAGATTATGTGGGGGACACTGACGATGAAGGGCACCTCACAGATGACTCTGGCCATGACTATATAGGTCCACCGTCAGGGCAAGATGACCACTCTGACGACGACGACGACTACATGGACATGGACAACCCTCAACCCATCCGCTCCGCCCGGGGGCGTCGTGCTGTGGCCCGCCCTGGCCGCGCCTCCCGAGTTGGCCGTGGGCGTGCTGGGCCACCAGCTGGAGCTCCTCGTCGGCGTCGCCAAGACCCATTCTACGTGTTTCAGTGGGAAGACCTGGCTGACGGGGAAGATTACAACCCTGATGTGCCAGCTTTTGATGAGGTACAGGAGGGTTCAGGAATTACCCCCAATTTTCCCGCAGGCTCCAATGCTCCACCACATGAGCTTTTTGAGGCCTTTTTTGATGAGGAGATTACCGGATTTGTCATTAAGAAGACAAACAAGCAGCACCAATTCCAGGTCCACATGTTTGACAAGGTGACCAAGGGCCACATGAGGCAGTGGACCCCAGTGACTCATCACGAGTTCATGGTGTTCCTGGCACTCACCATGCTAATGCCTCATGTCAAGAAGCATAGGTTGCCTGACTATTGGATCACCAATGATATCATATCCACCCCTGCCTTCGGGAAATATATGTCTCGCGACCGGTACCTTGACATCCTCGCAGCGCTCCATCTTGTCACCAACACCGACGTCCACTGCCCAAACAAGCTATGGAAGATTAGGACGTTGTACGAGATGGTGCGACACCGCTTCTCCTCCTACTTCAAGCCCTTCCGCAAGGTCGTCATTGACGAGTCTCTTGTGCTGTTCCGGGGAAAGCTCAGCTTCCGGCAGTACATCCCCTCAAAGAGACATCGCTTTGGCATAAAATTCTTTGTGCTGTGCGACTGCCGAACTGGCTATGTCCTGGACTTCCTGGTCTACAGCAGGAAGGAAGGGGACTTGCTTGTGGACCCCCTCATTGGCTTTGGCGGAGCAGTGGTGCAAGCCATGATGGACCGCTACCTTCACAAGAATCACGTCCTCTACACGGACAATTACTACACGTCCCCCACTCTCTCAAAGTACCTCCATGAGTGCAAGACGGGGACTGTAGGCACAGTACGAGGGAGAAGGAAGGGCATGCCACCTTTCCCTCCAAAGACCAAGAAAGGCGATGTGTTCCGGAAGAAGTCGGGGCCCATTCTGGCTATCCACTGGCACGACCAGCGGAAGGTCAACCTCCTGACCACCGTCCACAAGGGGGAAATGGTGGAGACTGGCAAGGTGGATCGCCGCACCCAGGCCAGGGTGACCAAGCCCGATGCTGTCATGGACTACAACATCAACATGAGGCTGGTGGACAAGTCCGACATGCAGATAGGCTTCATTGACTGTCTGCGTACCTCGTGCAGATGGTACAAAAAGTTCTTTCTGCACATGGTGGACATGTCCATTCTGAACGCTTACAACATCTACAAGCTTCGGAATGAGAACACACCCAGGAAGTTCAATAGCCTGCGGAGGTTCCAAAAGCAGGTGTTGAAGGGGCTCCGGGAGAAGTATGGTACGCCACAGAGGGCAGTGGCACATGCTGGGCCCGCCGCTACTGACCACTTGCACTGTGCATATTACATGAATATGCACAGGCTCATTTCCCTGCCTATGACAGCAGCAGGAAGAAAGCAGCAGAAGTGGTGTTATGTCTGCTACAACACCAGGCTGAGGGCGAGGTCAGAGAAAAAGTCCACCATGGAGTGTGTGGAGTGCAAGGTGGCACTCTGTGCTGAAGGGTGCTTCTTTGATTACAATGGAGTACAATGGAAATCAAGCAACAACAGATCTAGTGACCCTTCTAGGTTGCTTGTCCTCCAAAACACTGAGGATCAAGTGTCCAAACAGTGGTTTAGAGTGGGTAAGGGAACATTGGAAAGGGAACTACTGCCCTGGAACTAATGTCCGTGGCAGGATTAGGAAGTTAGTAGAGGACAGATGGGTTAGTAACTGAGAGGGGGATAAAATAAAGTTATTCATTTACAAACGCAGTCAGTCGCGGGTTTGATGCGAGATATTTGTCTAGGCGGAGTTTAAATGAATCAACGGTGATGCAGTCTATAACGTTTCGGGGAAGCCCATTCCACAAGTTGACAACTCGATTGAAGAAGAAATTCTTAGATTCGTGCGAGTTAAAAGATTTACCAATAATTTTGCAACCGTTTCCCCGTGTGTAATTAGATTGGTCGATAGTGAAGTACTTACTACAGTTCATATTGTCGATGCCTTTGATGATTTTGAACACTTGAATTAAGTCACCTCTTAATCTGCACTGGGTTAAAGGAAATAAATTTAATTCTCTAAGACGCTCTTCGTATGGTTTGTTCTTTAGGCTGGGTATCATTTTGGTAACTCTACGTTGAACTCGTTCTAGCTTGTTTATATCTTTTTGGTAATAAGGGCACCAGGATTGAACACAGTATTCCAGAAGAGGGCGGACTAAGGAATTGTAAAGGGTGAGGATAACTTCTTTGGATTTATGCTCAAATGACCTGCCTATAAAGCCAATTATTTTGTTTGCCTTCTTAACAACTTCTGAACATTGTTGACTCGGTTTTAGGTTACTCGATATTGTTACTCCCAGATCGGTTTCTCTGTTTACATTCTTAAGCTGAGTGCCATTCATTGAATAGTTTGCTTTCTCATTTAGGTATCCGATATGTAGTACTGTACTTTACATTTATCCGCATTGAAACTCATTTGCCAAATTTGGGCCCAGCATGACAATTTATCTAGATTGTGTTGCATATCGTCAACTTGTTCTTTTGAGAGTACGCTATTTGCAATTTTTGTATCGTTAGCAAATTTTGAGATTGTACAGGTGAGACCCTCATCTATGTCGTTGATGCAAATTAGAAAGAGAATTGGTCCTAGTACCGATCCCTGGGGTACCCCGCTACTTACATTGGTCCATTTAGATGCCTTACCGTTTATGACTACTCTTTGCTTTCTGTTGCTGAGCCAATTTTCTATCCATTTCAACACACCGTCTTGTATTCCATGCGCTTTTAGTTTTAGCAGTAAACGTTTGTGGGGAACTTTGTCAAAGGCCTTTTGAAAATCAAGGTATATAATATCTACAGCTTTACTCTCATCGTAGAGGTTGAGGATATCGTGGAAGAAGTCTAAGAGGTTTGTTAAACAGGAACGTTTTTTACGAAAGCCGTGTTGAGTATCTTTAAGTATGTTGTTTTCCTCTAAGTGATTTACGAGTCTGTCTCGTATGACAGTTTCTAGCATTTTACATACAACTGAGGTTAAGCTAATTGGACGATAGTTACTGGGTAGGGATTTGCTGCCTTTTTTGAATATCGGTGTTACGTTGGCTAGCTTCCACTGATCAGGCATAGTTCCAGACTGCAAGGATTTATTGAATAGTAATGTCAGTGGTTTGGAGAGCTCATCCTTAGCTTCCTTTAGAACTCTAGGTGAGATTGTATCAGGTCCGGGCGTTTTATTTACCTTGAGTTTATCTAAACAATTCAATACTTCTCTCTCTGTAACGGTGATATTGCTTAGAACATCTGAATTATCAATCTGAATCGGCGATGGTGTAGGGATATCACTGAGGTCTTCTGTTGTAAACACTGATGCAAAGAAGGTATTGAGGGCATTACTCATTTGTACTTCGTCTTTGGTGTATTCTCCATTTTCATCGACTAACGGTCCAACAGTTGAAGTAACTACTTTTTTCTTTCTGATATAACTATAGAATTCTTTCGGGTTTGTTTTACTTTGATTCGCAATATGTAACTCTAAGGTCTTTTTACTTTGCTTAATTAACTTTTTGGCTTTGCGTCGTAGCTCTACAAATTTCACCCGTTCTTCGTCATTTTGTGAGGATTTTAATCTATCATTTGCAAATTTTTTAGCAAGCAGGCAGTTTGAAATATCTTTATTCCACCATTTGGGCTTATTATTATGGCCTGGACGCCGTATTTTCGATGGTATGCAGTCTTGCACTGCTTTTAGGTAAGTAGTTTTGAATAACTTCCAAGATGTATTTATGTCGTTATTGTTAATTAAAAAGCTCCAGTCAGTTTCTTTAAACATAGCTCTAAGTTTATGGAAGTTTGCTTTCTTGAAATTAGGGACTTTTTCGATGCTACTATTTGGTTCGTTACTAGTAAACTTTAAAGTGAAAGTTATCGTACGATGGTCGCTGTTACTGAATTCATCACCAACATTCAAATTCTCTATCAATTCTTCTTTTGTTGCAAGTACAATGTCAAGAACGTTATTACCACGGGTCGGCGTTCGAACAAATTGATAAAGCGAACTCTCTTGCAAGTTCGTATACAAGTTACCACTCCAAGCAGGAGTTCTAATCATAGTGAAAGTGCCAAAGACAGTGACAATATGTACAGTATATATATAGGCAAAAAGTGGAAGTAAAACAATTTATTGTAATACAAAAGTCAAGTATTATAAGAAAATTGATACAAATACAATAACACCATAATAATATGTGAAAGTGACACATATATGTATATAATAAGTGACATTCATATGATTAGAACCTATAGAAATATAGAAATCAGTTAAAAAAGACAATAAATTGTATATAAAACGTTTACAAAGCATATAACTAAGTGAAAGTGACACAAGACCTAATATTTGATGGCCAAAATATAATAAACACCTGTGATAACGAATAATCAGTGCCTAATATAACAATAACCTACCTCAATTACTAATAAAGCATACGGTATCGAGTGAAAATGAGCATTATCAGTGACAGTGACACTCTCTAAAGCATATTTACCAAAGTGAAAGTGACACGAGACATAATATTTGATGGTCAAAGTATAATAAACACCTGTGATACCGAATAATCAGTGCCTAATATAACAATATCCTACCTCAATTACTAATAAAACGTACGGTATCGAGTGAAAATTAGCAATATTAGTGACAGTGATACCCTAATACACATACTTTATATAATTGGCCTTAAAATAACTATCTATCTATCTATCTATTGCCTGACACCGTGATCCCCGAAGGGGTGGCCACGAACGAACTGCCCCCATGCACCTCTGTCCCCAGTCAGTCGACGCCCCTCCCCCCAACCAGCACCGCCTTCGTTCATATACTTCCTCACTCCATCCTTCCACCTCTCATTCGGTCTACCTCTCCCTTTGTCCATCCACCTCGCTCTCGTACACCCTCTTAGTCATTCTCTCGCTTTCCATACGTTCCATATGGCCGAACCATCTCAAGTTGTTCCTTTTCACACTTTCCAGCACATCTACCTCCACACCACACCTCCTTCTTACTTCCTCATTAGTCTGTCTATCCCTCCATGTAACTCCGCACGCACTCCTTAAGTAATTAATTTCCACTGCTCTCACTCTTGGTCTGAGTCTCTCAACCAACGTCCATGCTTCGCTTCCGTAAGTCAGTGTCGGGATTACCACACTGTCATGCAAGGACTTCTTCACTTCCATACTGACCACCCTATTTCTTGTTACTGCTTTTAGTGTTCCTACAACCCTCTTCCCCTATAATATACAGTGGAGCCCCCATCCTAGCTGCTAATCGGTTCCGCAGAAATAGAGCTAGGATTGAAACAGCCAAGATCGGGGCACTGTTCTTATGGGGAAAATTCAATCGGTTCCGTGCTCATGCCAAAATTTGCGTCTTTTTCTATTTTTTGCCTATGAAAACATGTTTTATTGTACACAAATTAAATTTTATGCATTATACTGTATCATATAATACATATATACTGTATCATATAATATCCCCCCTGGGGGTTAGGGAATAGAATATGCCCCACGTGCCTTCTGCGTGTCGTAAGAGGCGACTAAAGAGGTTGGGTTGGTGGGCTTGCGACCCCCACCCGGAAAAAATATCGAAGCAAGGAAAAACGAACGAACAGCCTCGGATGCGGACGGAACCAACGTTGACGAACCACGACCGACTAAGGACATGCCTTCGGACATTCTGAGAATGGCTACGTGGAATGTTAGTGGCATGAATGATGGCACAAAAGAGAGAGAGGTTCTGGAAGTGTTAGTGAATGCCAGGCTGGATGTATGTGGAATGACAGAGACCAAATGGAAAGGTTCAGATGTGAGAGAGTGGGAGTGTGGAATGGGTGTGTGTGCTGGAGTGAGTGAAGGAACAGCGAGAGAAGGTGCATGTTTGTTTGTAAGTAGCAAATGGAAGGAATGTGTAAGAGAGTATGGGTCTGTGGGTTCAAGGATTGTGTGGGTGAGAATGAAAGTAGGAATACAAACGTGGGTGATTGTATGCGTGTATGCCCCGACAGAGGATATACTTGAAAGAAAGAAAGAGGAGTTCTGGATGAATGTGGAGGCGTGCCTGGAGAAGTTTGACAAGAACGAAAGAATATTTCTGATTGGGGATATGAATGGTAAGGTGGGTGATAGGAAAGTTGAGGGAGTGGTGGGAGGGTGGGGGGTACCATCAGAGGTGAATGGGAATGGTAGTGCACTTGTGGACGTATGTGTGGGGAGGAGGCTGTGGATAGCCAACACCTTCTTCCGACACAGAATGATCCACAGGTACACGTGGAAACGGATGTTGACGATGAAGGATAAGACAGTGGTGGAACGAAAGTCATTGATTGATTATGTATGTGTGGATGAACGAATGAAGAAATCTGTGATGGATGCTAGGGTGTATAGGGGTATTGGAGGGGGTCTGTCTGATCATTATGTAGTGGTAGCTAAGGTTAGGATACAAAAGAAGTGGGTGAGGAGAGCGGGAGGGAGGCGAGAGGAGGGTGGAATGGTGAGGAGGGTGGAGAGGTTGCAGGAGGAGGAAATCAGGGAGGAGTACAGGAGAGCAGTGGAAAGACGACTAGGTGGGTTCGACCTGGAAGTTATGGAGGAAGTGGAGGAGATGAGCAAGGTGTTTAAGGATGAGATCTGTGCAGCATGTGAGGAGGTTGTGGAGTGAGGAGAAGAGGGAGGGGAGTGAAAGGTACAGCATGGTGGACAGAAGAGGTAAGAATAGCTGTGGAAGAAAAGAAGAAAGCATATAGAGAGTGGTTGGGTAGTAGAGGGAATGAAGATTCCGAGAGACAGAAACGAGCGAGGTACGTGGAGAGTAAGAGGGTGGTGAAGAGAGTAGTGAAGGAAAGTAAGAGAAGAGTAGATGAGGAATTTGGAAGGAATCTGAGTGTAAAATGGAGGGAGAGTAAGAAACTGTTCTGGAAAGAAGTCAAGAAAGTTAGGGAAGGTAGCAAGGGAAACAGTAAGGGTGTGAAAGATAAGAATGGGAGAATTCTAGCCGAGAAGCAAGAGAGAGTCGAAAGATGGAGGGAGTACTTCAGTGAGTTGCTAAATGAAAGGAATGAAGAGCCAGCAAACATAGCTGGATATGGTATGGGAGGGAGAAGAAGAGAAGTAGTGGAGGAGGAGGTGGGGATCAGGAGGTCAGAAGTGTGGGAAGCCATGAAAAGAGTGAAGTTGGGGAAAGCACCAGGAACAGATGGAGTGTGTGGGGAAATGTTGAGGTATGGTGGTGAGATAGTGATAGAATGGGTATGGAAAATGTGCAAACTAGCATGGGAGAAGGGGAGTGCACCCGATGACTGGAAGACTGGCATAATAGTCCCCCTATATAAGGGCAAAGGGGAAAGAGGAGTGTGTGGTAACCACCGAGGAATATGTCTTCTAAGCGTAGTAGGGAAGGTATACAGTAGGGTAGTGATTGAGAGAGTGAGAGTGAGAACGGAGAAATGGATAGGCGACGAGCAGGGAGGTTTTAGGAAGGGAAGAGGATGTGTAGATCAGATTTTTACCCTGAATTGTGTTGTGGAGAAGTATCTGGAGAAGAAACAAAAGGTGTATGTTGCCTTTATGGACTTGGAGAAGGCCTATGACAGAGTGGATAGAGAAGGTTTGTGGAAAGTACTTAGAATATACGGAGTAGAGGGCAAGTTGCTGAAAGCAGTGAAGAGCATGTATGAGGGTGCAAAGGCGGCAGTACGTGTGGAGAGTGAGCAGAGCGAGTTCTTTGACCTGAATGTTGGTTTGAAACAGGGGTGTGTGATGTCCCCGTGGTTGTTTACTGTATATATGGATGGAGTTATGAAAGAAATACTATCAAGAGCAGTGGATGTTGGTGTATCGCTGAAAAGGGAGGGAATTGAGTGGAAGCTACCTATACTGCTGTTTGCGGATGATACAGTTCTGATGAGTGATAATGAATGGGAGTTGCAGGGTCTGGTAAATGAGTTTGGAACAGTGTGCGAAAAACGGAATTTGAAGGTAAATACGGGGAAGAGCAAGGTTATGGTCTTCGAAAGGGGTGAAGTCACAGAGTGTGAGGTGAAGCTGAACGGTCAGGCTATGGAGATCGTCAACTCTTTTAAGTATCTGGGCAGTGTGTTGAGTAAAGATGGGACTATGGATGAAGAGGTGCGGGAGAGGGTACAACAGGGGAAGAGGGTTGTAGGAACGCTAAAAGCAGTAACAAGAAATAGGGTGGTCAGTATGGAAGTGAAGAAGTCCTTGCATGACAGTGTGGTAATCCCGACACTGACTTACGGAAGCGAAGCATGGACGTTGGTTGAGAGACTCAGACCAAGAGTGAGAGCAGTGGAAATGAATTACTTAAGGAGTGCGTGCGGAGTTACATGGAGGGATAGACAGACTAATGAGGAAGTAAGAAGGAGGTGTGGTGTGGAGGTAGATGTGCTGGAAAGTGTGAAAAGGAACAACTTGAGATGGTTCGGCCATATGGAACGTATGGAAAGCGAGAGAATGACTAAGAGGGTGTACGAGAGCGAGGTGGAGGGACAGAGGGGGAGAGGTAGACCGAATATGAGGTGGAAGGATGGAGTGAGGAAGTACATGAACGAAGGCGGTGCTGGTTGGGGGGAGGGGCGTCGACTGACTGGGGACAGAGGTGCATGGGGGCGGTTCGTTCGTGGCCACCCCTTCGGGGATCACGGCGTCAGGCAATAGATAGATAGATAGATAGATAGATATAATACACCATAGAATAAGTTTTTAATAACTAGACAAAAAAAGGCCCCATATCTAAACAATTACTGCATACAAATTAGGTGAAATTAATGACTTAGAAAGTGTACAAAGGAACTTCACCTCACATATAAACTCAGTAAAACAGTTACACTATTGGGATCGCTTAAAATCACTCAAACTGTATTCGTTGGAACGTAGAAGGGAACGATACTTAATAATATATACAGTGGAGCCCCCATCCTAGCTGCTAATCGGTTCCGCACAAATAGAGCTAGGATTGAAACATCCAAGATCGGGGCACTGTTCTTATGGGGAAAATTCAATCGGTTCCGTGCTCATGCCAAAATTTGCGTCTTTTTCTATTTTTTGCCTATGAAAACATGTTTTATTGTACACAAATTAAATTTTATGCATTATACTGAATCATATAATACACCATAGAATAAGTTTTTAATAACTAGAAAAAAAAGGCCCTATATCTAAACAATTACCACACTTTTTCCCAGTGTTAGGCTATGAAAACATGTTTTTTGTCTAGGCTACATCAAGTAGCCTAGGCCTAAATCTTATGCATTGTAAATAATAATATAAACATGGCTAACTGACAGTCCTAACCATAAATACTGTAGATTGGGGCATTGTTTCTATCATGCGAAATTTTTTAGGCCTAGCCTAGGCCTAGGTTCTAAATTCGTCCAGCCACCCCTCAAGTACCCATTTCGCCCCAAATACATCCAATAAATACATCTATCTATCTATCTATCTATTGCCTGACACCGTGATCCCCGAAGGGGTGGCCACGAACAAACCGCCCCCATGCACCTCTGTCCCCAGTCAGTCAACACCCCCCCCCCCCCCCCCCAACCAGCACCGCCTTCGTTCATGTAGTTCCTCACTCCATCCTTCCACCTAATATTCGGTCTACCTCTCCCTCTCTGTCCCTCCACCTCGCTCTCGTACACCCTCTTAGTCATTCTCTCGCTTTCCATACGTTCCATATGGCCGAACCATCTCAAGTTGTTCCTTTTCACACTTTCCAGCACATCTACCTCCACACCACACCTCCTTCTTACTTCCTCATTAGTCTGTCTATCCCTCCATGTAACTCCGCACGCACTTCTTAAGTAATTCATTTCCACTGCTCTCACTCTTGGTCTGAGTCTCTCAACCAACGTCCATGCTTCGCTTCCGTAAGTCAGTGTCGGGATTACCATATTACCAATAAATACATATTATGAGGAAAAGACGTATAAATACGTATTATGAGAAGATTACTTACCACACAGATTTTATTATAAATCATTGTCATATTTAGCCTAGCCTAGGCTAACATCGTCTAGGCTAGGCATTTCAATCGCTTTCGTCCGACATGGACTGGTCTTTGCTCTGTGTTTTGAGCATGAAATTCCTTCATTGCTACCACCAGGCCAACCATCTCTATCACTAGATGTACTAGAGGTTATAATAAACGCAAGAGATAAGGGGTTCAGGCACAAAAAGGCTTGCAAACGGTTGTTTTGTCAACACAGATACTAGCTAAACTGCAAGCGTCTGCTTAGTGATGACGTCATACAAAGATGGCGGCATCTTGTGCATTTGACGATCGGATCTCGGATTCACTCAGATTTCGTCTCTAAACGGCAAGCGCCTGGCAGATTCTTTTGTTATGTTAAAACAAAATTATTGTTTTTGTTTGTTTTCTAGTTTTATGTCGAGTTTTTTGTTATTTTTGCTATTTTTTCGGGCTTCGGCTGGGATTTTGATGCGACAATTGAGGCTTTTGGCGCGAGAATTAAAATGGGGAATATTTGGTGTGTGGTGGGAGAATTGAATCAACGAAGACCGGTGTAGCGAAAATGGGGGCTCCACTGTACTATAAAAATATCAAATAAACATCACATTGTCAATATCAAACACTAAAATCGTCTATGGGAGGTAAACACTCTGGCGCGACGAGCGGGTAGGTGCGTGGTAGCCATGGCCAGGGCGACGCATCCGAACGCGGGAAGAATTTGCCGCCGAAAATCACTCTAATTCCCGCGCTCGCCATTATGCAACCACTGGGGCTGGAGACCTCTACTCAATGGCATTCTACAGAGGAAGGTTTGTGGAACATTTTATTTTGTTATTCATAACAATAGATGCCCTATTTATTGAGTTACAGGTGAGTGAACATAGCCCAATAATCGTAAAAACACCCGGTACCACAGTACAGTCGCGAGCTAAGGGCGCCGGGTCTGAAGGGTTAAATGAACTGTATTCTGCTGAAAACTAGGAGAAAATAGCTTCAAAATGAGACCAGAACGAGCTTCGTAGGTGGTAGGGTTCACCCGCAGCGTTGCCATAAACATACGGGAAAACCGCCAATTATTAGCTCTCGCTCGCTCGGCAACACGCGCGAGACAGTCTCCCTCAGTGAGCTGCTCGCTGCTCTGAGGGTCGGCGGTGGGTCCATCACGCTCCCGCCCACTGACACTCAATTTCTACGGCTTTTACAGGCTTTTAAAGCCTGGAAATTGCTGGAAATTGCCAGAACATTCAGGAACGTCACCCGCAGCCAATGGATTAATATTAAATATATTTGTGTCTCTTTCACTTGCCCATATTGTTATATTGTTACTGGCTGGAGAAGGCGTGCCGACAGCCGACACCGGGGTCACCCGTATCTTCACTAACCACTTCTTCATCGTCAAAGTCACTCCCAAGTTCACTCAGTTCACTATATTCACGAGCACCGCATTCACCATCGTCATTATCCTTGTCATGATCGTCCTCATCGGTACTAATAAAGCCCAGAAACTCTAATCCATCCGCCACTTCACCCTCATCTTCACTGCCACGCAAGCCTTTACTTCTTGGATCATTAAAACAGAACAGACTGTGCCCTCAGTGGCATTAGTTTTTAATTATTTGAATTATCTGTTTGAGCAGAAACGTTTATCCGTGGTAACGTTAAAAAATCACTTAACTGCGATTAGAGTGCCCTTTTTCGACCTTACAGGTCTCTCCATACCGGTAGCGGAGGAAACAGGTTTTATGAGAGCATGTTTTAAACTCCGCCCACCTCCCCGTCAGCTCATGCCTACTTGGTCTCTGGACAAGGCATTGTCTTTACTTCACTCTCGTCTGTACCAAAATACTGCAGATTTTGCATTACTCTTAAAAAAGGCTGTATTCCTTTTGGCTTTAGCCACCGGGAACAGAGTGTCTGAGCTGGCGGCGATGAGCAACACACCTAATTGCCTTAGGTTTGGTAGACTTAATGAATGTATTCACATTGCACCTTCCCCGGGATTTGTAGCCAAGAATGAGCACAGTGCACACGTGTTTTCTGAGTTCACTGTGCCGGCGTTAAAAAGGGGAAAGGTGCACCATAATCTATGTCCAGTGCAAGCTCTAACCAAATATTTGAGAGTAGCTCCTCTAAACCCCCAAGGTGCTTTGTGGGTAGCGAGTACGGCGTTGACCAAAAGAGTATATTTCGTATTTATGGGGGTGAATAGTGACATTATTGATGGCCAAAAGAGTATATTTCGTATTTATAGGGGTGAATAGTGACATTATTGATGGCCAAAAGAGTATATTTCGTGTTTATGGGGTGAATAGTGATGTTATTAATGGCCAAAAGAGTATATTTCGTATTTATGGGGGTGAATAGTGACGTTATTGATGGCCAAAAGAGTATATTTCGTATTTATGGGAGTGAATAGTGACATTATTGATGGCCAAAAGAGTATATTTCGTATTTATAGGGGTGAATAGTGACATTATTGATGGCCAAAAGAGTATATTTCGTATTTATAGGGGTGAATAGTGACATTATTGATGGCCAAAAGAGTATATTTCGTATTTATAGGGGTGAATAGTGACATTATTGATGGCCAAAAGAGTATATTTCGTATTTATGGGGGTGAATAGTGACGTTATTGATGGCCAAAAGATTATATTTCGTGTTTATAGGGGTGAATAGTGATGTTATTGATGGTCAAAAGAGTATATTTTGTGTTTATAGGGGTGAATAGTGACGTTATTGATGGTCAAAACAGTATATTTCGTATTTATAGGGGTGAATAGTGACGTTATTGATGGTCAAAAGAGTACCTATATAAACATATTACCACCCTGGAGTCAGTCTCTTTCAAATGTAGTATCCCAACAATCGATGCAGATGGATAGATTGACAGTGTAGAGAATGAGATATTGGTAAAATTGTAATAGTAGCACAAGCTTTGTAATAAAGTGAACAAACAACAACATATTATGATAAACAAAATTAGAGTACAAGAATCAAGATGGGGTCTATATGTTAAGTTATTTATCAAATTTGCATGCTTATAAGATTGACAAAAAATAGGAAGTGATTTTGGGTGAGCTATGCTCTTTAACCCGCTGGATCCCAGCGTCGCACGTGTTGCGTCGGCAATGTTCGATCACCAGAACCCAGCGACGCAACGTTTGCGTCCTGGCCGGTCCGGTCCTAATTACTCCGGTCCTATGGCACCTAGAGGGCTCAGATTTGTATGGGAACTGTGTAAGTATCCCACGCACCCATGCCAATGGTTGAAAACTCTCAAAGTCCAACCGCGTGCGCGTGAGCACGCAAAAACATGTTTTTTTGGGGAAATTGCCTTCAATTTTTTACTCTTGTAAAATCCGTTTTCGGGGGCTCTGTAGGACCATTTTTTGCACTTTTTGACCAATTTGTTTTTTGTTTTTCCTTCATTCCTAACCCATTCGCTATTGTTTCTGGAAAAAAAAAATCAAAACCTGCTGGGCCCTGGTGGTACATTTATTAATAACTAGCTGGGGCTCAGCGGGTTAATAAAAATAACCCAATACGCACAAAGTCCAATCTTAAACACCCACATAACCCTAAGCACACAAAAACAAAAATTCTAGTACCCACAATCCTTCAAAAATCCTCAATACACACATACTCCCAATATCCGCAACTTCCAATACCCACAATTTGTCACAAAACACCCATAAACCCCAACACATCATAATTTCCAACCTACCTTTTTCATTTTGTTGCCAAGCCAGTGAAGAACACAGTAGTGCCAGGGACTTCCCCGACCCAGTGGGGGACTCCAGCAGACAGTTCTGACGCTGCTGCAGACCCTTCATGATCTGATAACGGCAGAAGGAAAACAGATACGGTAAATACGGTTAATTAAATCGCTGGCAGTGGCGGAAAAATATATATGGCATCTAGGCTAACATTTAAACTTATGAGAAAACGTACAAATTTTGATATATTCATGAACTCAAAATTTTGATATATTCATGGACTCAAAATGATATACTGATAGAAATGTTACCACTTTCAGAATGTCACTTTAAATATCGCATAACATTAATTCGAATCATGCTACTTTCACGGTCCATCACATATATCACAAAGTACATTTTAGCCTTTTTGGTTGTCATCATAGGATTAAATCGTAAATATATTGTCGGGAATAGTGTATGATGATCCAGACAGCTTTGAGCCCAATTGGTATTTGAATTTGGCGGTATTGTATAGTTAGTACGATTTCAGCTAGTACCTTATGTACTGTAGTTTATTATTAATTATAGGTTAAATATTAACTGTAATGCATAAATATATACCTCAGCTGTAGATGTATCATGAAACCTAATTATAGGTTAGAATTATTATGAGCCGGCAGTCATTTGTAATCTCGCGAAGCGATAGAACGCTGGCCGTCAGTCTCATCGAAACAGTCGTATCAATCACTCCTCCCTCCGGCTCTGACTCAACCTAGAATTCACCATGTGCTACCACTAAATATATTTAGTATTGGTTCCTTCGTCAATGACGAAGAGCCTATACTATATATAGGCTGAGATTCCGGGACCCGTTCGGGATCCCCCGGAGTTCTTATCACAACCGTTGCGTATATAGCATAAAAACAATCCTTGGTTAATACACTTTAAATCTTACCAAGGGCTCATCATTGAAAATTAATACCACTAGAAATAAAATTTAAAGAAGAATCTATCATTTCAAACCTCCCGGTGCCTCAGCCCTCCAGCTGTGCTGTCGTTATGCTTCCCTTGCACGTGATGCCAGACTTTCTACCTACCTATGTCACCTATGTGGAGTTCGCCACACTTGCTAGTGGCACCGAAGAGCGCACCGCCCTTCGTTGTTGTTTGAGAATTGGTGCAGCAGACTATTCAAAGAGGTGGAGCGCACCCTTGTGAAGATGGGCTCGTCTGGCACTTTTTGTAGTTCGACATCGAGAGCTCTCTCGAAGCTGTCTAACGAGACACCTCTCATGTCTCTCACTCGCCGCGGGAGTTTGTTGAAGAGACGTGCTCCTCTATGTGATAACCAGCCGTCTCGCAGAGAGCCCATAGCCCCCCCGATTTATCATCTTGAGGATATCGCATTCCCAGCCTCTCCTATCATTGAATTTCATTGTTATTGGTGTATGTAGATTTGGTACAATACCCTCTGCGATTTTCCATGTACTGTACAGTACAGTGGAGCCCCCATCCTCGCTACACCGGTCTTCGTTGATTCAATTCTCGCACCACAAACCAAATATTCCCCATTTCAATTCTCGCGCCAAAAGCCTCATTCCTCGCATCAAAATCCCAGCCGAAACCCGAAAAAATTGCAAAAATAACGAAAAACTCAACATAAAACTAGAAAACAAACAAAAACAATAATTTTGTTTTAACATAACGAAAGAATCTGCCAGTAGCTTGCCGTTTAGAGACGAAATCCGAGTGAATCCGAGATCCGGATCCGTCAATTGCGCAAGATGCCGCCATCTTTGTATGACGTCATCACTAAGCAGACGCTTGCAGTTTAGCTAGTATGTGTTGACAAAACAACCGTTTGCAAGCCTTTTTGTGCCTGAACCCCTTATCTCTCGCGTTTATTATAACCTCTAGTACATCTAGTAATAGGGATGGTTGGCCTGGTGGTAGCAATGAAGGAATTTCATGCTCAAAACACAGCAAAGACCAGTCCATGTCGGACGAAAGCGATTGAATTGCCTAGCCTAGACGATGTTAGCCTAGGCTAGGCTAAATATGACAATGATTTATAATAAAATCTGTGTGGTAAGTAATCTTCTCATAATACGTATTTATACGTCTTTTCCTCATAATAGGTATTTATTGGATGTATTTGGGGTGAAATGGGTACTTGAGGGGTGGCTGGACGAATTTAGAACCTAGGCCTAGGCTAGGCCTAAAAAATTTCGCATGATAGAAACAATGCCCCAATCTACAGTATTTATGGTTAGGGCTGTCATTTAGCCATGTCTACATTATTATTTACAATGCATAAGATTTAGGCCTAGGCTACTTGATGTACCGGTAGCCTAGACAAAAAACATGTTTTCATAGCCTAACACTGGGAAAAAGTGTGGTAATTGTTTAGATATAGGGCCTTTTTTTTCTAGTTATTAAAAACTTATTCTATGGTGTATTATATGATTCAGTATAATGCATAAAATTTAATTTGTGTACAATAAAACATGTTTTCATAGGCAAAAAATAGAAAAAGACGCAAATTTTGGCATGAGCACGGAACCGATTGAATTTTCCCCATAAGAACAGTGCCCCGATCTTGGATGTTTCAATCCTAGCTCTATTTGTGCGGAACCGATTAGCAGCTAGGATGGGGGCTCCACTGTATATATTATTAAGTATCGTTCCCTTCTACGTTCCAACGAATACAGTTTGAGTGATTTTAAGCGATCCCAATAGTGTAACTGTTTTACTGAGTTTATATGTGAGGTGAAGTTCCTTTGTACACTTTCTAAGTCATTAATTTCACCTAATTTGTATGGGGATGTTAATACGTTACAGTATTCTAGCCGCGGTAGCACCAGGGATTTGAAGTGTTATCATAGGCAATTCACCGCGAGTTCTAAATGTTCGTAGAATCCAACCTGTTAGCCGTTTCGCAGCTGCAACT
Source organism: Paralithodes platypus (assembly GCA_032716605.1). Classification (NCBI taxonomy): domain Eukaryota; kingdom Metazoa; phylum Arthropoda; class Malacostraca; order Decapoda; family Lithodidae; genus Paralithodes; species Paralithodes platypus. Next base: position 10,072,358 of record CM064551.1, read on the forward strand.
TTGACCTGGTTATGTTCTTTGAATCCCATATTTTCAGACATTATCACCTCAAGGTCTTTCACATTGTCTTTACGTTCTATTATGTGATTGGATTCTGTTATGTAACTTGTGTTCTCTTTAACGAAATCCTTATCTCCGTATCGTATTAATTGAAATTTGTCTTCATTAAATTGCATGTTATTTTCCCTGGTCCACTGGAACACCTTATTTATATCCTCTTGCAGCCGTGTTTATCTGCCTCTTTACGGTTGTGATCCAGGCGAGTCGGACGTGTGCCCCCTTGCTCTGGACGTCTCAGCGTTTGCCTGGCTTTCTCACTCCTAGTGAGTCCTTGTTATATATTATTTGAGTTAGGTCCAAACATGAATTGAGTAATCGCCCTGTATGTTTCAGAGGGCCACCGTCCATGCCTGTCCACACCGAAAGTATATGGATACTGCTTCGCCATTCTTAATATTTGTTGTTCGTCGTAGTACAGTAAGTGATTATTTTTATATTAGGCTATATCCTATACAATGCTTGCATTTAATTATTTACTTATCGTAGGCTATTATTCATCTTATTCGTGTGCCCTCAGGATACACGTTAAACTCTAAGGATATTATTAATTCAAAGTTTTCTTTGTCGTAAAGTAGCCTACATTATTTCCTGAAATTCTACTAGTATTAAATTTTTCAAAGTCGCTTCACTTTTATAAGTCGCTTCACCTTATAGTTTGCACGCTTCTAGCATTACTTCGAGCTGATAGGGTCTTAGCTAGACTTATTGATTACCTTATATGTCCCTTATATGGGGGGTACCATCAGAGGTGAATGGGAATGGTAGTGCACTTGTGGACGTATGTGTGGGGAGGAGGCTGTGGATAGCCAACACCTTCTTCCGACACAGAATGATCCACAGGTACACGTGGAAACGGATGTTGACGATGAAGGATAAGACAGTGGTGGAACGAAAGTCATTGATTGATTATGTATGTGTGGATGAACGAATGAAGAAATATGTGATGGATGCTAGGGTGTATAGGGGTATTGGAGGGGGTCTGTCTGATCATTATGTAGTGGTAGCTAAGGTTAGGATACAAAAGAAGTGGGTGAGGAGAGCGGGAGGGAGGGAGGAGGCGAGAGGAGGGTGGAATGGTGAGGAGGGTGGAGAGGTTGCAGGAGGAGGAAATCAGGGAGGAGTACAGGAGAGCAGTGGAAAGACGACTAGGTGGGTTCGACCTGGAAGTTATGGAGGAAGTGGAGGAGATGAGCAAGGTGTTTAAGGATGAGATCTGTGCAGCATGTGAGGAGGTGTGTGGAGTGAGGAGAAGAGGGAGGGGAGTGAAAGGTACAGCATGGTGGACAGAAGAGGTAAGAATAGCTGTGGAAGAAAAGAAGAAAGCATATAGAGAGTGGTTGGGTAGTAGAGGGAATGAAGATTCCGAGAGACAGAAACGAGCGAGGTACGTGGAGAGTAAGAGGGTGGTGAAGAGAGTAGTGAAGGAAAGTAAGAGAAGAGTAGATGAGGAATTTGGAAGGAATCTGAGTGTAAAATGGAGGGAGAGTAAGAAACTGTTCTGGAAAGAAGTCAAGAAAGTTAGGGAAGGTAGCAAGGGAAACAGTAAGGGTGTGAAAGATAAGAATGGGAGAATGCTAGCCGAGAAGCAAGAGAGAGTCGAAAGATGGAGGGAGTACTTCAGTGAGTTGCTAAATGAAAGGAATGAAGAGCCAGCAAACATAGCTGGATATGGTATGGGAGGGAGAAGAAGAGAAGTAGTGGAGGAGGAGGTGGGGATCAGGAGGTCAGAAGTGTGGGAAGCCATGAAAAGAGTGAAGTTGGGGAAAGCACCAGGAACAGATGGAGTGTGTGGGGAAATGTTGAGGTATGGTGGTGTGAGATAGTGATAGAATGGGTATGGAAAATGTGCAAACTAGCATGGGAGAAGGGGAGTGCACCCGATGACTGGAAGACTGGCATAATAGTCCCCCTATATAAGGGCAAAGGGGAAAGAGGAGTGTGTGGTAACCACCGAGGAATATGTCTTCTAAGCGTAGTAGGGAAGGTATACAGTAGGGTAGTGATTGAGAGAGTGAGAGAAATGGATAGGCGACGAGCAGGGAGGTTTTAGGAAGGGAAGAGGATGTGTAGATCAGATTTTTACCCTGAATTGTGTTGTGGAGAAGTATCTGGAGAAGAAACAAAAGGTGTATGTTGCCTTTATGGACTTGGAGAAGGCCTATGACAGAGTGGATAGAGAAGGTTTGTGGAAAGTACTTAGAATATACGGAGTAGAGGGCAAGTTGCTGAAAGCAGTGAAGAGCATGTATGAGGGTGCAAAGGCGGCAGTACGTGTGGAGAGTGAGCAGAGCGAGTTCTTTGACCTGAATGTTGGTTTGAAACAGGGGTGTGTGATGTCCCCATGGTTGTTTACTGTATATATGGATGGAGTTATGAAAGAAATACTATCAAGAGCAGTGGATGTTGGTGTATCGCTGAAAAGGGAGGGAATGGAGTGGAAGCTACCTATACTGCTGTTTGCGGATGATACAGTTCTGATGAGTGATAATGAATGGGAGTTGCAGGGTCTGGTAAATGAGTTTGGAACAGTGTGCGAAAAACGGAATTTGAAGGTAAATACGGGGAAGAGCAAGGTTATGGTCTTCGAAAGGGGTGAAGTCACAGAGTGTGAGGTGAAGCTGAACGGTCAGGCTATGGAGATCGTCAACTCTTTTAAGTATCTGGGCAGTGTGTTGAGTAAAGATGGGACTATGGATGAAGAGGTGCGGGAGAGGGTACAACAGGGGAAGAGGGTTGTAGGAACGCTAAAAGCAGTAACAAGAAATAGGGTGGTCAGTATGGAAGTGAAGAAGTCCTTGCATGAGTGTGGTAATCCCGACACTGACTTACGGAAGCGAAGCATGGACGTTGGTTGAGAGACTCAGACCAAGAGTGAGAGCAGTGGAAATGAATTACTTAAGGAGTGCGTGCGGAGTTACATGGAGGGATAGACAGACTAATGAGGAAGTAAGAAGGAGGTGTGGTGTGGAGGTAGATGTGCTGGAAAGTGTGAAAAGGAACAACTTGAGATGGTTCGGCCATATGGAACGTATGGAAAGCGAGAGAATGACTAAGAGGGTGTACGAGAGCGAGGTGGAGGGACAGAGGGGGAGAGGTAGACCGAATATGAGGTGGAAGGATGGAGTGAGGAAGTACATGAACGAAGGCGGTGCTGGTTGGGGGGAGGGGCGTCGACTGACTGGGGACAGAGGTGCATGGGGGCGGTTCGTTCGTGGCCACCCCTTCGGGGATCACGGCGTCAGGCAATAGATAGATATGTCCCATTCTTGTACCAGTACTTATTTATAAGGCCATGCTTTGTTCGCCACCTCGGGCAAGTGTCCACGAGGGCGGCCAATAGGCCTAGCTAGCTCGGCTTCCCTCTACTGAATTTTACATGAGGGACCAATTGTTCTCTTCCTATATGAGTAATATGTTATAAAGTGCTTCGATACCAATGATTCCTAAGAGTTTGCATGACCAAGTTCAAGAGCACCAACTAAACCTATACAATTTGCATGCTTCGAGTCCCGGAGTCGGCGGGGCTCCTGTGTCCCTCCGTTCTCTCCGGGTCTCCGGGTTTAGAACTCCGGGTACTAAATGGTTTCGAGTAAATAAAGTATAAGCACCAACACAATTATATGTTAATTTCTTAACCCGAAAACGGCGAGGGGTGGGTATTGAACTAGCTCCCCATGGGCGAGCATATTGGCTCCATTCAGGCCTATAATCGTCATTTTACGATAAATATCGTTATTACATATTCATATGTGTGATGTCCCCGTGGTTGTTTACTGTATATATGGATGGAGTCATGAAAGAAATACAGTAAACTTCCGTTAATCCGAAGGGCAGCGGACCGGCCCTCGTTCGGATTAGTGGATTTTTCGGATTATCGGACTTTACCCCTATGAACCTGTGTATGACGAAAACATTGAGGCATTAGGCCACCCAAATGACACAATGGTTCACACACACATATCATATGTTCATGAAATCACTTCAAAAGTTTACCATTGTCATTGTAGCCTATTACCTACTTCAAAACATTCAGATTAATGGTCAAAGGAATCTGCTGATATAAACGTACACTATATGTCCGCATCGTCTTCTTCTTCTTCTTCCGTCTACTAGCGAGTTTGTCTTGCTCTTGAAGATCAGATCAGATGTGGTTCGGGAAGTAATGCCTTAACAACGGCACTTCCCTGAGAGGTTCTTGTAATTTTCCTTTTGTGATTTTCCTTTTGTGACGTGCTCTGTTATATTATATTGTATTGAAAGCACCCTTGTCTTGTTGTCTTGAAAGCACCCTTGGGATGCTCCGATCACTGAACTATAAATAGTAGCGTATCGGAACGTCCAAAGGTGCGTTTTCAAGCTCAAGAAAGGTGCGTTTTCAAGCTCAAGACTGAATGCGCTTGCAGAAAATGCGGTGCAAGCCAGTAGCGCATCGGAGCGTCACAAGGATGCGTTCAAGAGCAAAACAAACTCTCTAGCAGACGATGTGGAAGAAGAAGAAGGTGTTTACGTTTATATCAGTAGCTTCCTTTGACCATTAATCTGAATGTTTTGAAGTAGGTAATAGGCTACAATGACAATGGTAAACTTTTAAAGTGAATTCATGAACATATGATATGTGTGTGCTCCATTATGTGTCATTTGAGTGGACTAATGCCTCAAAAAGGGGACTTTGGGACTTCTTGAAATTCGGACCATCGGGTGAATTCGGATTTGGCCTCAAATTGAAAAATTCGGACTATTGGGAGATTCAAATCATCGGTCGTCGGATTAACGGACTTTTACTGTACTATCAAGAGCAGTGGATGTTGGTGTATCGCTGAAAAGGGAGGGAATTGAGTGGAAGCTACCTATACTGCTGTTTGCGGATGATACAGTTCTGATGAGTGATAATGAATGGGAGTTGCAGGGTCTGGTAAATGAGTTTGGAACAGTGTGCGAAAAACGGAATTTGAAGGTAAATGCAGGGAAGAGCAAGGTTATGGTCTTCGAAAGGGGTGAAGTCACAGAGTGTGAGGTGAAGCTGAACGGTCAGGCTATGGAGATCGTCAACTCTTTTAAGTATCTGGGCAGTGTGTTGAGTAAAGATGGGACTATGGATGAAGAAGTGCGGGAGAGGGTACAACAGGGGAAGAGGGTTGTAGGAACGCTAAAAGCAGTAACAAGAAATAGGGGTTCTGATGTGGCGGCGTCTACGCCGTGGGACCACCTCCCGGAGCTGCCAACCGCGGATGGCTGCCGATCCTCCGCGGCCGGATGCCGGCCGCCGGGAGCAGTTTCGGGAGCCAAACCGTCACAACTATCCCCTGCCCCCTCCCTGGGGGCACGGGTCCTTGGAGTGGCTTCGGTCGCGCCGGGAATTTCCACACCTCTCACACCACACACACACATCACACAGTTTTTCCTACACCGAGAAATGACTCTCCGGCTGTCATATCTCGAAGACATCTTCCAGCCGGAGACATTGAGAGCAACCCCGGACCCACGTACACATACATATGATGTCCAACTTGCTCAAAACCCATCACTTCGAGTCGCCACACTAAGGGTTCAGTTCTCTGCAATTCATGCAGGAACTGGACCCACTTCACCTGTACAACACTTGCCTCCAAGAAACACTACACGAACACCTGGACCTGTTCCTCATGCCCCTCCCTCTCCCAGTCAAATCCCTCGCCTAAAACCCGTCCACCTCTCCTCCCCAACCCACCTAGCCTTCCCATATCATCCACTCCCCCCCCTAAAACCCGTCCACCTATCCTCCCTAACCCACCTAACTTTCCCATACCATCCACATCCTCAACTCAACACACCACACCCCATCCTAATCCATTCCAACCCCCATCTCCTGCTCCCCAATCCCCACCCCCACCTCACCCATCCCAACCTCCAGCCCCTCCCTCACCCCCACCCCATCCTCGTGCAGCAGCACCCAACATACATCGTGCACATAACATTAACATTCTCCAATTGAACATAGATGGCATTAACACAAAGAAACACGAACTCTCACACTTCATCAAACAACATAACATACACATTGCCATCTTACAAGAAACAAATCTCCGCACATCACAAAAAACACCCACATTTCATAATTTCACCACCATCAGACAAGACCGGGCTGTCGGCGGGGGCGGTGGACTCATCACCCTGGTACACAATGAAATATCATACATAGTAACCAGTGTACAAACCAAATCCCTCCTCCCCCAAATGATAACACAACAGAAATACAATCAATTAAAATACGCACTGGCAACAAATCCAACATAACCATCATAAACACATACATCCCTCCCCAAACATCCCCTACAGTACCAAATGAATACAGACCATACTTACAACACATCACAAACACCCCACACATCATCCTGGGTGGTGACTTCAACGCCAAGACGTCGGCCTGGTTTGTCGACAACCCCGACACAGACAGAGGGCTGGTACTACAAAACCAAACAGATAACCTCATCATCCTTAACGACATCCATCAACATACCCATATTCCTCACCAAGCCCTCTATAACCCATCATCTCCAGACATCACCTTTTGCTCCCCAGAACTCGCCCCCACAACATCCTGGAGGGTGGTCAGAACCTTAGGCTCTGACCACCTCCCGATCATTATCACCACCAAAACCAGACTCACCCCAGCTAGCCACAAACACACATACACCAATTATAAAAGAGCTAACTGGGAAGCATTTACAAATGAGACAGAACAACACTTCACAACTCTAAACAGTACACCCATCACTAACATCAACAATGCTGTACACATACTCAATAAAACTATCCAAAACGCTGACAAGAAACACATTCCAAGAGGTAACAGAAAAAGACACAACCCCAACTTCACACCAGAAATTCAAAACCTCATCAGACAACGCGACACACTGAAACACTCCCCAGCACCCCACACACAAGACATCACACAACAAATTCAAGCACTCAACATCCAAACTAACAACAAAATACAAGAACAACAAAAACTAAATTGGAATAACTTCCTACAAACACTTGATCACAAAACAAACCCCCAAAACTCTACAAAACACTAAACAGCATCACACTTTCCAACAGCAACACAACACAATCACATGCTGCAATCACAACAACAGACTCTACTCCTTCATGTAAACAACAAGCAAACACTCTCATCAATCACTTCTCACATGTCAGCCACCTAAAACCTCACAAAGACGACCGACGTGTCATCCGACGTAAGAGACAATTCCCCACAGACCCTGACTATATACCCTTCACCAATCACCAGACAAAGCATATCATCAACAATCTCAAGCACTCACCCGCCTGTGGCCTAGACAACATAAGCAACATACACCTCAGACACCTGGGACCACAAGGCATACAAACACTCACTAACATATCAAACTACAGCTATTCACACAACACAATACCAGACATTTGGAAGCATGGTATCATCATCACATTCCCCAAACCCAACAAAGATCCCACGCTACCCTCCTCGCACCGCCCCATCACACTCCTTTGCTCCCCCTCCAAAGTCATGGAACGCCTAGTATTACAACTAATTACACCCGACCTACCCTAGCTCCAACACAACATGGCTTTAGGCCACTGCACTCCACAAACACTCTTCTCACAGACCTTACACAAAGAGCTTTTGACGGCATCAACTCAGCTAGACCACCACACAGATCACTATTAGCCACACTCGACATTAGTAAAGCCTTCGATGCCATCCCCTGCCACAACCTAACAAACAAAATCTACAACACAAACATGCACAACAACACAAAAAGGTGGCTGGCCAACTTCCTAGCAGGCAGATGTGCACACGTATCTTTTGCCGGTCAGTCATCTAAAATCAGAAACTTTCCAAACGGAGTCCCACAGGGATCCGTCCTATCGCCCGCACTCTTCAATCTGTACATGCACGATATAACTACACCCAATACTCCCCAAATAAACTTAGCCTCCTATGCAGATGACATAACACTCACATGCACACACCATGACCCAAGAAGAGCAACAGATCTCCTTCAACCCTATCTCAACACACTACATGGCTGGTGCACTACAAACAGACTGAATCTAGCCCCAGCCAAATCCACCGCAACCCTGCTCACAAGCTGGACAGGTGAACACGAATACATCCCTCAACTCACCATAAACAACACACCCCTAACACATACACACACACCCAAAATCCTAGGAGTAACATATGATACTCATATGACATTCAAACAGCACACCACAAACATTAAAAAGAAGCTGACACCCAGACTTAACGCCCTCAGGTCACTTGCTCACACAAAATTTGGACACAACAAAGAAACTACCACCACAGTATATAAACAATACATAAGATCAGTAATGGAATACGCAAGCCCAGCCTGGGCTTCTAACCTAGCTGAAACACATCATAAGACCTTACAGACTATCCAAAACAAAGCCCTGAAGATCATTACAGGCTGCACAGCTACTGCACCCACAGATCATCTACATCAAGAAACCAAAATCCTCAAAGTCAAAGACCATCTGGACATGAGAGGCACTCAATTCCTGGCAGCAGCCTCCACGAACCAAGACCACCCACTAAACTACATGGCAACACACCCACAGACACCAAGAAATATCAAAACAACACCCAGCACACGGTATCACACACAGTTATTGTCCTCTCTCCCTCCCTGCCCACCCCGAACCAACTTCCAGAAGCACATCCATACTCATATCTCTCGCCAATCCATCCACTCACTCACAGACAACACGCAGCTGCATGCACGACCTCCCGAAATCCAGCCTTCCGAATCCTCCCTCCCTCGCGAGGACAGAGTCCACCTGGCCAGGCTGAGATGCGGACACCATCCAGCTCTCCTGAGCTATCAGAAGAGACTGGATGATTCCGTTGTCGACGCCTGCCCGGGATGTAACACAGCACCCCATACCATTAAACACATCATAGAAGACTGCATTTCACACTATAGGTTTGACTCCTGTAAGGAGATAAAGAAAACCTAATATTTAGTAGTGGCCCCGTAATCATTGACGAACATGCCTATTACATAAGGCATCCTCTTCAAACACTAATCCGCCGTAGTTTTGAATCTACCGCGCAGAGCATTTAAAAACTGAGGAGCCTTCATCATGAGCGCACGCGACCTCACTCATGGCTTCAGTCATTATGAATTGGGTTCTCACTACGAAAAACTTCGTAAAAAATAAAAACAAAAAGAAAATAAGAATAACTATCCAATAAGCTTTCCATCATATCGTGGATGTACTTGTGTGGATTTCTGACCAGACGCTGATTCAGGCGTCATTCTTCCTTCACTGACATATCAAGTAAACCAAAATCCTTAATACATCAACGAATGGGAAGGGGACGGTCGGGAGGGCCCCAGTCGTCAATGATTACGGGGCCACTACTAAATATTAGGTTTTCTTTATCTCCTTACAGGAGTCAAACCTATAATTTATTAGTGGCCCCTCCATCATTGACGAACATGCCTGATTTCTAAGACTGGAGGGGACATTCGTAATCATATCATAACTCTAGAAAAGCAGATAATAAACACAACCACATAGTATTCTTACTTTGAAAATATATTTAATTAACGGCGTAGCCGAACAAATACAAGAAAAAGGGGGTTCAGGCAGGTGCGTGCTTCAAAGAAGCCTGCCTGACAAAAAATTGGTAACCCTGAAGATTCTGAACACAGATCTGTAGTTACAAAGGCACCCCACTCAACGAGTGGTGACAAAAAATAACAAGTTATAAGTTTACATGTGCACATAATAAACCCCAACATAAACTTGGAGATAAATTGCAAAGGAACTCCAATAATCTAAAACTAAATTGCTTTCGCAGCTAAACTACTCTAACAACACCGTTGTTTTGTACGCCAACAACAAAACCTATGGCCTTGGGGCTGTTCGGCCAGGCAGCTTGGGGAACAGCAACAACAACATCAACAACAACAACACAACCTACACTCAATGAGAGCTCTGTGGGAAAGCCCGATCGTGGCCATGGCCTTCCTCAGGGACTCGGGGCTGTTCGGCCAGGCAGCTTAGGGAACAACAACAACAACAACAACAAGAAATAGGGTGGTCAGTATGGAAGTGAAGAAGTCCTTGCATGACAGTGTGGTAATCCCGACACTGACTTACGGAAGCGAAGCATGGACGTTGGTTGAGAGACTCAGACCAAGAGTGAGAGCAGTGGAAATGAATTACTTAAGGAGTGCGTGCGGAGATACATGGAGGGATAGACAGACTAATGAGGAAGTAAGAAGGAGGTGTGGTGTGGAGGTTGATGTGCTGGAAAGTGTGAAAAGGAACAACTTGAGATGGTTCGGCCATATGGAATGTATGGAAAGCGAGAGAATGACTAAGAGGGTGTACGAGAGCGAGGTGGAGGGACAGAGAGGGAGAGGTAGACCGAATGAGAGGTGGAAGGATGGAGTGAGGAAGTACATGAACGAAGGCGGTGCTGGTTGGGGGGAGGGGCGTCGACTGACTGGGGACAGAGGTGCATGGGGGCGGTTCGTTCGTGGCCACCCCTTCGGGGATCACGGCGTCAGGCAATAGATAGATAGATAGATGAGCCTATTTTACCTTCACTATGAAGATAGTAACCTGTAACAACAATAAAACAAGTGAAAATAAAAAAATCTGGTCAAAATCGCGAATATAGATGGACCAGCCCATTCATGAATTATGGAGAAAATTGAGGCAACCCCTCCCTCCAGGAGGCCTCAAGCTACACTGAGCCTACTCATACACACACTCGGTCATGTAACACACCCGCTAGGCACGTAAGCACATCCTCCACACAGTTTGCTAATGTTAGCACAAAAATATACCAACGAATTAGGGAATAACAGGGAAAATAGGTGATAATTGAAGGGGGAGGGGAAAGGAAGGAAGGAGGTGATGTGGAGGAGTGATATGAGGTATAGTGAAAAAAAAAAAAAAAAATTGTTTAGTGCTACTGGGGCTGTTTAACCCTCCAGCCCCGGCTACGCATTACATAAATATTCCCCGAAACCCGGGTGTTTTGGCCGAAAAACGTCTAGGCTAGGCTACCGTATATTTGTTATTCTGACTACTTCTCGCATTCCCATGCATCCCCAAGCGTAGCTGCGTTATTTACCTGTAGAATGGCGTTAAGTAGAGCTCTCTAAGTCAACTGGTTGAGTTGTGACGATGATTTCATTGGAGATAACTTTATGGCAAAAACAGCCACTTTACACTACTTTTCGATACTTAACAACAACATACAGGCACACACGAACAAGCGACGCTCTCCTTCTTGTGGCCGGAGATGCGGGGCGTCGGTCCAGCCGGCTGTTGTTTACATGCGTCGGACCGACGCCTCGCACACCAAGCTCACTGGCTTTGACCTCATGGGTGTTTAAGAGCCCTTCCGGGTAGCTCGTGTATGCTTTTTTATGGGCGTTTAAGAGCCCTTCCGGGAACAGAGGGTTAAATGTTTTTTTTTAGGCCTCCCTCTTAAGAGCTTTTCCGCCGTCACCCAGTAAAACCTCTTAAGAGCTTTGCAGCCGTTTACGGGTTAAATAGAAAGAGTTTGCATGAAGCTAAATGGAGCAACAAAGTTTCCTCAAGCACTCACCCGCCTGTGGCCTAGACAACATAAGCAACATACACCTCAGACACCTGGGACCACAAGGCATACAAACACTCACTAACATATCAAACTACAGCTATTCACACAACACAATACCAGACATTTGGAAGCATGGTATCATCATCACATTCCCCAAACCCAACAAAGACCCCACGCTACCCTCCTCGCACCGCCCCATCACACTCCTTTGCTCCCCCTCCAAAGTCATGGAACGCCTAGTATTACAACTAATTACACCCGACCTACCCCTAGCTCCAACACAACATGGCTTTAGGCCACTGCACTCCACAAGCACTCTTCTCACAGACCTTACACAAAGAGCTTTTGACGGCATCAACTCAGCTAGACCACCACACAGATCACTATTAGCCACACTCGACATTAGTAAAGCCTTCGATGCCATCCCCCGCCACAACCTAACAAACAAAATCTACAACACAAACATGCACAACAACACAAAAAGGTGGCTGGCCAACTTCCTAGCAGGCAGATGTGCACACATATCTTTTGCCGGTCAGTCATCTAAAATCAGAAACTTTCCAAACGGAGTCCCACAGGGATCCGTCCTATCGCCCGCACTCTTCAATCTGTACATGCACGATATAACTACACCCAATACTCCCCAAATAAACTTAGCCTCCTATGCAGATGACATAACACTCACATGCACACACCATGACCCAAGAAGAGCAACAGATCTCCTTCAACCCTATCTCAACACACTACATGGTTGGTGCACTACAAACAGACTGAATCTAGCCCCAGCCAAATCCACCGCAACCCTGCTCACAAGCTGGACAGGTGAACACGAATACATCCCTCAACTCACCATAAACAACACACCCCTAACACATACACACACACCCAAAATCCTAGGAGTAACATATGATACTCATATGACATTCAAACAGCACACCACAAACATTAAAAAGAAACTGACACCCAGACTTAACGCCCTCAGGTCACTTGCTCACACAAATTTGGACACAACAAAGAAACTACCACCACAGTATATAAACAATACATAAGATCAGTAATGGAATACGCAAGCCCAGCCTGGGCTTCTAACCTAGCTGAAACACATCATAAGACCTTACAGACTATCCAAAACAAAGCCCTGAAGATCATTACAGGCTGCACAGCTACTGCACCCACAGATCATCTACATCAAGAAACCAAAATCCTCAAAGTCAAAGACCATCTGGACATGAGAGGCACTCAATTCCTGGCAGCAGCCTCCACGAACCAAGACCACCCACTAAACTACATGGCAACACACCCACAGACACCAAGAAATATCAAAACAACACCCAGCACACGGTATCACACACAGTTATTGTCCTCTCTCCCTCCCTGCCCACCCCGAACCAACTTCCAGAAGCACATCCATACTCATATCTCTCGCCAATCCATCCACTCACTCACAGACAACACGCAGCTGCATGCACGACCTCCCGAAATCCAGCCTTCCGAATCCTCCCTCCCTCGCGAGGACAGAGTCCACCTGGCCAGGCTGAGATGCGGACACCATCCAGCTCTCCTGAGCTATCAGAAGAGACTGGATGACTCCGTTGTCGACGCCTGCCCGGGATGTAACACAGCACCCCATACCATTAAACACATCATAGAAGACTGCATTTCACACAACCACTTACGCCAACAACACAACCTACACTCAATGATAGCTCTGTGGGAAAGCCCGATCGTGGCCATGGCCTTCCTCAGGGACTCGGGGCTGTTCGGCCAGGCAGCTTAGGGAACAACAACAACAACAACAAAGTTTCCTCCAGTGCAAGAGCACCAACAAAATTATGTGTTAATTTCTTAAAATAGAAAGAGTTTGCATGTAAACAAATTGAGCAACAAAGTTTCCTCCAGTGCAAGAGCACCAACTAACCCTATACAATTGCATGCTTCGAGTCCCGGAGTCGGCGGGGCTCCTGTGTCCCTCCGTTCTCTCCAGGTCTCAGGGTTTTAGACCTCCGGGTACTAAATGGTTTCAAGGAAACCGAGGAACAATAAACAAAAATAAAAATAAAAAATAAAAAAACCCCGATGCACAAAGAAGTTCCGGTTAACCCGTACAGCCCCAGCGACGCGTCTGACGCGTCGGCGATGTATGTAACGCACAGCCCCAGCGACGCGTCTGACTCGTCACCCTAATTGCGCCGACCGTAACCTCAGGTGTAGCCACTCAAGAGGGCTCAGATTTGTATGGGAACTGTGTACGTATCCCACGCAACCGTGCCGATGGTTGAAAACTCTCAAAGTCCACGTGCGTGCGCGTGAGCGCGCAATAATCTGTTTTTTTTGGGTAATTGCCTTCTTGTAAAATACGTTTTCGGGGGCTCTGTAGGACCATTCTTTAAGCGTTTTGAGCGGTTTTTCGTGGTTTTTCCTTCATTCCTAACCCATTCGCTATTGTTTCTGGAATAAAACCATTTTTTGAAAACCGGCCGGGTTCTGGTGAACAAACATTACAAAACTAGCCGGGGCTCCACGGGTTAAATGGAGAAACAAAGTTTTCCTCCAGGTGCACAAAACACCAACAAAACCAAGGAACCAAAAGGTTCAGGTTAACATAAAGAAACGAGTGCTTCCTCCGGGTACTCCGAGTAATACAAAAACCAAGGAACCAAAAGTTCAGGTTAAATTAAGGAACGAGAGCTTCCACCGGGTACTCCGGGTACTACTGAAAACCAGGGAACTAAGAAGTTCAGGTTAAATTTAGGAACAAAGCTTCCTCCAAGTACTCCAGGTACTAGGGGTACTCAGGGTACTCCGAGCAATACACTCGAACCTCGATTTAACGGACTAAATGGGACAGTTACTAGTCCGTTGCATGAAAAAATCCGTTGCTGGGTATTGTATTCATATAAGGGGGCCGGAAATCTATTAATAGGCCTAGGCCTAGGCTATAGATACTCACAAAACCTCAACTGATCTGCTTGGATAGCGAGAATATCCCAGGTAGGCTATATATAATAAACTTATATTAACCAAGTAGGCCTAATCTTGACCATATCGATTCATATCTCTTGTGTAATGCTTTGTTTACACTTTACTGGTCTGACGAACGAGACACACAAACACACACACACAGTGACTACGGGTCCAAAACTACTTTTAATATTAGCTAGCCTGACCAAGAAATGGTCTAACCTAGCTTAGATAATATATCAGGAGGCAAAAATCACTTTTACCTTGTGAATGGTGAAGACTAGAATGTTCTACCTGTAGGCTATATCAAGTGTTTTTCGATTGAGCAAAATAAATAAAAGTACCGGTAGTTCACAAGGTAAAAGTTATTTTTGCCTCCTGATATATTATCTAAGCTAGGTTAGACCATTTCTTGGTCTGGCTAGCTAATAATAAAAGTAGTTTTGGACCCGTAGTCACTGTGTGTGTGTGTGTGTGTGTTGCGGATCGTTCGTCAGACTAGTAAAGTGTAAACAAAGCATTACACAAGAGATATGAATCGGTTTGGTCAAGATTACTTGGTTAATATACGTTTATTAAATATACCTGGGATATTCTCGTTATCCAAGCAGCTCAGTTGAGGTTTTGTGAGTATCTATAGCCTAGGCCTAGGCCTAAGAGTCACTCGCCCTGCCACTTAGTGGACAAATTATCCAGCACCGGACATTTGGTCCGGTCCAGATGGATTGTCCGCCTACAGACTGAGTCCATTAAATCCGAAATCCGTTGTATCGAGGTCCGTTAAACCGAGGGTCGAGTGTACTGAACTCCGGGTACATACTGAAAACCCAGGAACCAAGAGGTTCAGGTTAAAATTAAGGAACAAGAGCTTCCTACAAGTACTCCGGGTACTCCGGGTAAACACTGACAACCCAGGAACCAAGAGGTTCAGATTCAAATAAGGAACGATAGCTTCCTCCAAGTACTCCGGGTACTCCGGGTAATACTGAAAACCAAGGAGCCATTAGGTTCAGGTTAAATTAAGGAACGAGTTTCCTCCAAGTACTCCGGGTACTCCGGGAACTCCGGGGGGGGGGGGGGGGGGAATGTTTTCCTTCAGAAAAAAACATCCGATGTACCAAAAGGTTCCGGTTAAATTAAAGACCAACGTTTCCCTCCGAGTTCTCAATGTAGAACAATGAATGGAAAAAGAAGGGAGGAGAGTACTCCAGTGGCATTTATGATAGCCTATAGACTATCCCACTTAAATCCATTCTTATATACGATGTAGCGAATATGCTACCCTACTCTAAATT
Source organism: Paralithodes platypus (assembly GCA_032716605.1). Classification (NCBI taxonomy): domain Eukaryota; kingdom Metazoa; phylum Arthropoda; class Malacostraca; order Decapoda; family Lithodidae; genus Paralithodes; species Paralithodes platypus. The sequence continues at coordinate 10,088,291 of CM064551.1, forward strand.
CTTTAAAACATTCATAGGGCCAGCAGGCTACTCAACATTACATGAGCCTTATACATAAGGAACTGGTACATGCTTTGGTTCTTTGCTCTTATATTATGTAACATTGATTCTTGGCCTTTTTCTGACAGGTGGGCTATAGCTCTCCTCCGTAATCTCCGCCCCCTCACCTGAGCCACAACTGACGAGGTATGTACGCCAGATGTCTTGTGTGAATCGTACATTGACTAAGTGGGCTCCTAAACATTTTACAAATTGTGCACTCTTCGTGTAACACTACCACAATCCGAGTGGCCACATAACAGCAGCGGGGGCGACTCAGGTGTTAATAGATATACGGAAGCAACCGCACTCACTGAAATCCTGGAGACAACTGCCGGTCGTTCGCATGGACCAGCCGACCATATGTCCGTCCAGCCGATGACGTCATCAGCCAGCCTACGACTTGGCGGCCTGCCATTGGCTCGAGGCGGACGAGCTTAGTGCAGGTCGAGCCAGTCAACCTGCGCCACTTTGGTGTGACTGTGCTAATATATTAACACACTCGCTATTTTTTTTTTTTTTTCTTTGCGGGTCCCATTAACCCGTTGAGCCCCGGCTAGTTATAATATTTTGTTCACCCCAGTCCCAAGCCATTTTCACTTCTTTTTTTTGTTTGCTAAAATGGAAGACAAGGATGAGAAATGAAAAAAAAAAAAAATCACCTCGGATATTTTTTTGGGGGGTGGGGGGGGGGGGGGGGGGGGGGGGGGGGGTGGGGGGCGGGTGAGCCTCAAACAAATTTGTTGAGCCAAAATGGAAGAGAATGGTGAGAAATGAAGAAAAAAATGAAGAAAAAAATTAAAAAAAAACTCACCTCGGTCATTTGGGGGGAGGGGGGGTCGAAAGTTCGTCTCCCCCGCATGACCACCCGCCCGGGAGCACTAGGGTGAAAACTGAGTATGGCATTGTACGGCATACATCCTAAGGAGTGTCTCACATAAATCTCAAGCCTCTAGCTCCCATACGACCGGAGTAATGAAGGTTCAAAGTGGCGGTGAACTAAGGGTGTAAAGTATCCCCACTAAGCCCACCACCAGCCGCGCGGCTGTCTTGGCCCGCTCACACCTACCAGCCCGGCTCCCACACACACTACGGTACCTCCCCCTCCTATTCTCCCGCCATTTCCTACCTTACGAGCCACGTAACTGATTTTAATATGTCGGACGCACGTGATGCGTCGCTGGGAGTTGGTGATCAAACACTGCCGACGCATCACGTGCGACGCTGGGTCTCACTGGGTTAAGTACATACAACTATGTACATTCGTAAGTTCGCCAATGTACATAAGTACATTTCTTACATGTTGCTGCTTGCCGGCAACACCTAATCCCTACTGACTGCCTCCCGCAGCCGCTCCGTCGACGCGCCCTTCTTGGTAAGGCAGTCTGCCAGTTGTCTTGATGTTGCCGCCCATGTTACCTCCTTTAATTCCCCTTTTTCCAACATATCTCTAAGCACTGATATATCAATTCGCAGACGCTTGTCGTCCACCAATTTATAGGAGTATAGGGCTTCCACTAGGCTGTGGTTGTCTACAAAACACTTGATAGGGATACCCCCACATCCGGAGATCTCCTGCAGAATACTCGCCACATACACAGCAGTACTAGCACCATCCAAAAGTGCCAGGGTCTCTGCAGCAAGAGTTGACTTTACCACCCGTCGAACTTTCCTTGATTGCCAGTAAACAGGGCCTCTCACATTATCAGGGTTGCACAGAAAGATGATAAAGCCTCCTTGAGACCCATGGTCCTGCAGGTTGGCGAACGATGCGTCAGCATAGCACTCAATGTGGCACTCTTCTAAAGGTCCAATCTTCGGAATAAATAATCGTACATTATCCGACTTCACACGCCCAATAACCTTATTTAGTCTTAATATGTCAGACACCGTAGCCTTTGGAAGTGAAACACTCAGTTCGCACACATCGAACGCTATATCTGGGCGAGTGTGAGTAGCCATCCAATTCAGTTGCCCGATCAACGCACGATATTTAGTTCTCTCCTGGTCTGACAAATCACTAGTCTTCTCTAATGCTCGACGCTTGCTCAGCGTAACCGGATTCAATGATGATCCATACTGGAACTGGTCGATTGTGACACTGCCATCCTCTGTGGTAACTACGTTGAGCCCCACATACTTAAAGCACTTGGAATCTGAAGTCCCGACCTGGAAGGTCCTGCGCAACTGGTTTATGACTTGCTGCTCAAAATTCACAGTACCAGCCCACAGGAAGTCATCCACATATATGCAGATGATACCTTCTGTTCCACCACTTCGACTCCACGAAAATAATGCAGGGTCCAGGGACGAGATTTTGGCACCTAGACATATCAGCTGGTCCTTCACCCTCATGTACCATTGCCTGGCTGCATCGCATAAACCATACACCGTCTTCCGCAGACGCCACAATAAACCATTGTCGAACTCGGGAGGAGGTCGCAGGTACACTTCACGCTCTATATTGTTTCCTTGTAGGTACGCAGCTTGTATATCCATGGTGTGGCATAACCAACCATTAGCTGAGGCGAGGGATATCGCCAAACAGACAGCCTCCTTTGAGCAAGTGGGAGAATTATTCTGCAGCTCTACAGTGTCCTCTTCAAAACCCCTGGCCACCAAACGTGCCTTCACAATAGTCTTCCCATTCTTCAGCTTCTCTGTGACCACCCAACGTACAGATATGGCACGTTGACCCACATCATCCACCTCGTCATACACCTCATTGTTCCTCCTATTCTCAATTTCTCTTTCCTTAGCACACACCACGTCATCCGTATTAAAAAACAAAGCATTTCTGTCGCCTCGTCCACAGTTTCCCACGACGTAAGATCTTTGTCCAGATCCATCCAATTAATATTACCATCTTTGTCACTCTTAATGTTGTAGCAGTTGGGGTATTTACCAGTCATCTTCCCAGCTCGACTAACAATTTTGCCTGATATCCACTCACCACTCGCTTTATCAATACCCTTGATCCTTTGACCCACTTTAATTTTCACTACATTACGTTCAGACACACCAGAGGCGATAGCACCGGCATCCGTCTGACGTATGTCACTGGGGGGGGACCTCCACAGCAACCTGACCCCCACCACCTGTATGTATATGATTTACCTTGTACAGTATCACTTTCATATCTAGTAGTCACTTATGCATATGTAATATCTCTCTATGAGTAAGATTCATGTTAGCATCCAGGCAGTCATATTAGTTATGTCATATAGCCACTCTGGCAACTCAAGCCTGGGGCTCCTCTCACCAGAGGGCCAATACATGTTTGTGTACCACGAGACAGAGCTATCACCCTGTAGGCTCTGCTTCGTGCCTGTATCCCATATCCTTCTCAATAAGAACCTATATATCTACAGCGTGTCTACTTACTCCCCAACCCAAGATAGGCCTGTTGTGCATCTATGGAGTTAGCTGGGACACACATAACATCCCTCACACAATCCTCCACCACAGAAGGCTACGGCCCAGACACCACCACCATTGATGCATAACGCTACATTCCAGATGTTCCGGGAGTGGAGGAGACGCTGGGACGACTATGCTGTCATGGTGGACCTGTCCAACCTGCCTGCGGCCAAACAGATGATACAACTACGCATGTGCCTGACTCTCGAGACGCAGCGTGTCTTAGAACACACCCTCCAGATCGCTCCCTCCACAGACAAGACTGTTGAAGAGGTGTTGGACGCCCTGCAGCTTCATATCAAGAGTCTAAGGAATGAGGCACTCCGGCATCGTGAATTGTTGAGCTGCAGACAGCATGAAGAGGAAACTTTTGCAGAGTTCTACGTCCGCCTCAAACGTCTCGCAGAAGAAGTGGATGTGTGCCCTGGTAACTCACCCGTCTGTGTGGAGACACAACTCAAGACTATCATCCTCATGGGCCTCAGGGACAAGGAGTTAGTCCAGAAACTCATCGCCCTGGACTCCAAGTCAATACTACAGGATGTCGTCACTACGTGCCGCTCGTATGAGGCTGCCAAATCTGCGACCACGGCCATTAGTGCGCCCCATGAACAAGTAAGGGCCGTCTCTTCATACAAGAAAAACAAGAAACAGGGCAGTGACAGGACCCAACCCCCCAAGCCTCCATCGAATGCAGCTGATGCCTGCCAGAGTTGCGCTCGCCGACAAGGGCCTGACAAGTGTCCCGCTGCTGGCAGCACCTGTAACAACTGTGGGTGCCACGGTCACTGGGGTCGGACAGCTAAGTGCCCTGCTCACAAGGTTCAGTGCCGCATCTGTTGTCTTCTGGGGAATTATGACAAGTGTTGTCCGTCGACTAAGAAGAAGGAAAGACGCCAAGGTGGCCCCCCAGGCGATACGGGTGCCCCCTCCAACTCTGGCAAGCCCCCCAATGCTAGGAGTAATAGCTGTCGTCAGGTGGGATCGACTCCTTCTACAGCTTCGATGCCGCAACCCATCTGTGTTACCCTCTCCTTTGGCGACGCTACATCCCGCCTACGGATGTTACCGGACACGGGCGCTGACGTCACCGTGATTGGCTGGCGTCACCTTGAGGATTTGGCTATCCCCATGAGCAGCCTGCGAGCCCCTTCGCCCACGACAACGTTCACGGCGGACGGCTCCCCGATGGCACCTGCTCTGGGGGTATTTCAGGCTACCCTCACCCTGGGACAGAGAGTGTGTACTGCCCTGATCCATGTGCATGAGGGTGTCCAGACTCCTCTGCTTTCATACAGCCACTGCAGGGAGTTAGCCATCATACCTCTGGCATTCCCAACGCCCATACAAGAGGTCAAGCACGTCAACAGGTGTAAGGCTACACCACTTCCAGCCTCCACGTCGCCCGCTGAAGCCAAGAATTACTTCCTGCGGGAGTTTAGCGACGTGTTGATGTCCAAAGACGACCTAAAGACTGTGCCCCTCAAGCCTATGGTGGGTCAACCCATGAGGATCCATCTTAAAGAGGGAGCTGAGCCCTTCGCCATCCATACTCCCCGACAGATTCCCTTTGCCTTTAGGGACCAAGTCAAGCGAGAGTTGGAGTCCATGGTGGCCCAGGGCATCATCAAGCCTGCTGGAGACAACCCCTCAGAATGGTGCCACCCCCTCGTCGTTGTTGGTAAGGACAGTGGAGGAGTGCGCATCACCGTCGACCTCTCCAAACTCAACAAACATGTGTCCCGACCAGCTCACCCTTCGCCTACTCCCTCCGCAGCAGTTCGTGGTGTCGACCGAGGAGCTCGCTACTTCACCACTGCGGACGCCCTCTGTGGTTACTGGCAGATGGAGTTGGCTGAAGAGGACCAGCACCTGACCACCTTCATCACGCCGTATGGACGCTTCAAGCATTGCAGAGGACCCATGGGATTCACAGCTACGGGCGACGCCTTCTGCTACAGGGGTGATATGGCTCTACAAGGTGTGCAGAGGTGCGCTAAGGTCGTGGATGACATACTGCTGTACGATGAGGACTACAAGTCTCACCTCGACCGCATCCATGAAGTGCTGACTAGGTGCCGCAAGTTCGGGATTACCCTCAACAAGAGCAAGTTTGTGGTTGCCGCACCTTCAGTGGACTTCTGTGGATACACCCTCTCAGGGGATGGTATTGCGGCTGACACGAGCAAAGTGGCTGCAATCGGGGACTTTCCGGCACCAACCAACTTGACCGACCTCAGGTCATTCCTGGGTCTGGTCAACCAGCTGGCAGAGTTTACCCCTGCCATCGCCGCCGCCGCTCAGCCCCTCCGCCCATTGATGAGCCCCAAGAGGACATTTGTGTGGACTCCTGACCACGATGAGGCCTTCAGGCGAGTCAAGTTAGCCCTTGTCAGTCCTCCTGTTCTCGCACACTTCGACCGAGACCTACCCACCATTCTTCAGACTGATGCATCGCGACTCAACGGCATTGGGTATGCCCTCTTGCAGGACCACGGCAGTGGCCACCTGCGGCTCATCCAGTGTGGCTCTCGGTTCCTGGCGGACGCTGAGACCCGCTATGCTACTATCGAGTTGGAGATGTTGGCTGCTGTTTGGGCCATGTCCAAGTGTCGACTGTATTTACAGGGTCTACAGGATTTCACACTGATGACTGACCACCGCCCCCTCATCCCTATCATCAATCACTACACGTTGGACGCTGTGGAGAATCCCCGCCTCCAACGCCTGAAGGAGAAGACCTCACCCTATATCTTCAAGGCCGTGTGGCGTGCCGGCAAGTTGCTCTGCATCCCTGATGCCCTGTCTCGAGCCCCGGTCAGCCGCCCCACGGCAGAGGATGAGATCGCTTGTGCCGACGCCGCCACCTACCTCAGGACTATAGTGACAACCAAGGACGTTATCAACTCAGGACGATCTTCGGCACGATCTTCGGCACCAGACGCAGACAGGACGCTACAGGATCTCCGGGTCGCGGCAAGAGCCGACCCTGCGTATGTTCGTCTACTCGACTGTGTGACCTCAGGATTCCCTGCCAACCGATACGACCTTCACAATTCCTTGCTCCCATACTAGAAGATACGGGACGAACTCTACGCTGATGATGACCTCATCCTGTATGGAGCTCGGATCGTGGTTCCTGCTGCCCTCCACCGACGCACCCTACAGCATCTTCATGACGGTCACCGTGGTGTGGAGGCCACTAAACGCAGGGCGAGGCAGGCTGTCTTCTGGCCGGGGATAGATTCAGACATCACCAACACTGTTCAAGCGTGTGAGTCGTGCCAGATCCTTCAGCCTAGCCTCCAGAAGGAACCACTCATGAATGATGACAACCCTACAAGGCCCTTTGAGTCTGTGTCGGCCAACTTTTTCATGGTCGCCGGGAAGTCTTTCCTGGTAGTCGTCGACCGTCTCTCGGGGTGGCCTGTTGTTGTCCCCTGCACAGGCGACACAACCGCCTCTGCGACCATCAGGATATTCTGTCGCTACTTCCGGGAAGTTGGTGTGCCCCTTCGTCTGAGGACCGACGGGGGCCCACAATTCACCAGCCACGAGTTCCGGGACTTTATGAAGCGATGGGAAGTTCGTCATGTGGTAACATCACCGCATTACCCACAGGCGAACGGCCATGCCGTGGCTGCGGTGAAGTCTCTCAAGCACCTCACCTTAAAGACTGCACCCTCTGGCAACATTGACTGTGAGGACTTCGACTGGGGTCTCTTGGAACTCCGGAATACTCTAAACTTCACAGGCCGCTCCCCAGCCCAGTTCCTGTATGGTCATCCTCTTAGGACATGTCTCCCGGCCAATCCCAAGTCCTTTGCTGCGGAATGGCAAGCCAAGGCCGAGGACTGTGATAGACGTGCAGCCGACCGTGCCGAGCAGGTTAAGACCCGGTACGATGAGCACACACAACCCCTTCCCAGGTTACGTGTCGGTCAGCAAGTGCGGATTCAAGACCCGACCACGAAACGCTGGGACAAGGTGGGGGTTGTGATGAGCCTTGGCAGGTCACGGGCCTATGAGGTACGTCTCCCTAGTGGCCGTGTGTGGTGGCGGAACCGTCGATTCCTCCGCCCAGTGCCCCAAACTGGTGACTCCCTCAACCCTGTGGCCCCTTTCAATGACGCTGAACAGTCCTTAGCTTCTGACCCCCAAGTTACCCCATGTCGATCAGAACGGCTCAGTAGGAAAGAGTCCGCTCGAGAATGAACTGCGAGCGTGAGGGGGGAAGGAGGTGTATGTATATGATTTACCTTGTACAGTATCACTTTCATATCTAGTAGTCACTTATGCATATGTAATATCTCTCTATGAGTAAGATTCATGTTAGCATCCAGGCAGTCATATTAGTTATGTCATATAGCCACTCTGGCAACTAAAGCCTGGGGCTCCTCTCACCAGAGGGCCAATACATGTTTGTGTACCACGAGACAGAGCTATCACCCTGTAGGCTCTGCTTCGTGCCTGTATCCCATATCCTTCTCAATAAGAACCTATATATCTACAGCGTGTCTACTTACTCCCCAACCCAAGATTATAGGTTTGACTCCTGTAAGGAGATAAAGAAAACCTAATATTTAGTAGTGGCCCCGTAATCATTGACGAACATGCCTATTACATAAGGCATCCTCTTCAAACACTAATCCGCCGTAGTTTTGAATCTACCGCGCAGAGCATTTAAAAACTGAGGAGCCTTCATCATGAGCGCACGCGACCTCACTCATGGCTTCAGTCATTATGAATTGGGTTCTCACTACGAAAAAACTTCGTAAAAAATAAAAAACAAAAAGAAAATAAGAATAACTATCCAATAAGCTTTCCATCATATCGTGGATGTACTTGTGTGGATTTCTGACCAGACGCTGATTCAGGCGTCATTCTTCCTTCACTGACATATCAAGTAAACCAAAATCCTTAATACATCAACGAATGGGAAGGGGACGGTCGGGAGGGCCCCAGTCATCAATGATTACGGGGCCACTACTAAATATTAGGTTTTCTTTATCTCCTTACAGGAGTCAAACCTATAATTTATTAGTGGCCCCTCCATCATTGACGAACATGCCTGATTTCTAAGACTGGAGGGGGACATTCGTAATCATATCATAACTCTAGAAAAGCAGATAATAAAAACAACCACATAGTATTCTTACTTTGAAAATATATTTAATAACGGCGTAGCCGAAAAAATACAAGAAAAAGGGGGTTCAGGCAGGTGCGTGCTTCAAAGAAGCCTGCCTGACAAAAAATGGGTAACCCTGAAGATTCTGAACACAGATCTGTAGTTACAAAGGCACCCCACTCAACGAGTGGTGACAAAAAATAACAAGTTATAAGTTTATATGTGCACATAATAAACCCCAACATAAACTTGGAGATAAATTGCAAAGGAACTCCATTATTCTAAAATTAAATTGCTTTCGCAGCTAAACTACTCTAACAACACCGTTGTTTTGTACTTAACATTGTACTAGCACAATTTCTCACTGAGAAATTTTCATAACACATTTTAACCTTAAATTGTATCACAGCTCTCATACTCCGGCGGGGTCTAGGGTGTCCTGTGTCAACTGACTGCACCCCCCCCCCCCCCCCTTTCCCGTGAAAGTAAACAAAAGTGACTGCAGGGCCACCTAGACCCTCTGCCTTAAAGCTATACATGGTAAGGAAGGTTTGTCTAGAGCAACTGACAAGTATCTAGACAGAAACGTATGATTAGACGCCCACAACTGTGTGGACGCTATGTCTTCAACTGAAAAAATTTTCAGGAAACGTAAAGAGGCTGCCCATTTGCGTAAATCGTGGGCCCGACCCACAACGCCGGGATTACTTTCTTTAATGACTTCTACCAGAAGAGAGGCTAATCGCCGTTTAAGTAAGCGTTTACCCGTACTTGCTACCCATAAAGCACCTTGGGGGTTTTGAGGAGCTACTCTCAAATATTTGGTTAGAGCTTGTACTGGACATAAATTATGATGCACCTTTCCCCTTTTTAACGCCGGCACCGTGAACTCAGAAAACACGTGTGCACTATGCTCATTCTTGGCTACAAAACCTGGGGAGGGTGCAATGGAAATACATCATTCATTAAGTCTACCAAACCTAAGACAATTATGTGTGTTGCTCATCGCCGCCAGCTCAGACACTCTGTTTCCGGTGGCTAAAGCCAAAAGGAAAACCGCCTTTTTTAAGAGTAATGCAAAGTCTGCAGTATTTTGGTACAGACAAGAGTGAAGCAAAGACAAAGCTTTGTCCAGAGACCAAGTAGGCATGAGCTGACGGGGAGGTGGGCGGAGTTTAAAACATGCTCTCATAAAACCTGTTTCCTCCGCTATCGGTATGGAAAGACCCGTAAGGTCTAAAAAGGGCACTCTAATCGCAGTTAAGTGATTTTTTAATGTTACCACAGATAAACGTTTCTGCTCAAACAGATAATTTAAATAATTAAAAACTAATGCCACTGAGGGTACAGTTTGTTCTGTCCTAACGATCCAAGAAGTAAAGGCTTGCCAATGTGATTGATACTGTCGTTTTGTAGACTGAGTATATTGATTAAGTAATTTATTTGTCACATCTCTACCGTATGGTGCTAGCCACTTGGCCTCCTGAATGTCCATAATGCAAAAGTCAGCGAGGTCGCTAGGTTGCCAATCGCGTCTAAGTGGAAATACCCGACCGGGAGCGATACCGGGTCCGGGCACCACATTTTCAATTGCTGGTACCACAACTGCGCCGGCCACAGTGGCGCGATTAGCGAGACTAAGCCTCGATAATCTCATAGTTTGTTCACTACGTGGCACATTAGTGACGCATCTGGCGGCGGAAACAGATAGATGGAGCTCCATCTGTTCCAGTCTGTCACTAGGGCGTCTGGCCCCCCTGCCGGCGTTTTCGCCCGGCGGGTGAGGTATAGAGGGAGTTTGTGAGTCTCCTCGGACGCAAAAAGATCCACTTGTGGATGGGAGAGCTCTGCAATCATTAGGTTGAAAATGGGTTGCTTGAGCTCCCATTCTACTGTCGTGCTCTGTCTCCGGGACAGAGCGTCTGCCCAGACGTTTGCTACGCCTGGGAGATAAGATGCGTGCAGATAAATATTTAGACTGTTGGCTAGAGCAAAAATCTCTTCCGACACGTTTAGCAACTTCCTTGACCTCGTTGACCCTTGTTTCTGAATACAGTGGACTGCATTCAGATTGTCCATTCTGAAGGCCACCGACTTGCCCCGTAACGCCGGGCCGTGAGCCTGAAGGAAATACAAGGGGACTAGTAATTCTTTGACATTGATGTGCGAGATTTCTAAGTGGGACCAAAGCCCCTGACCCTGGTGCCCCTGATTTGACTGAAATCCCCAACCTATTGTGCCTGACGCATCCGTGTCTACCCTTACCGTTGGTGGAGGAGAGGTCCATGACATTATTGAGTGCAATGTTTCCCTCTTCGCCCAGACCGCTAGTAAGGTGTGGATTAATTTCGGGATGGGCCATAATTTTCCCGCCGGTAAGAGCGGGAAATATTTGTTGCCTTCCAATATTAATCGTTTTACTTTCAACCGGCCCAACTTGACAGTTAGTTGAATCCCGTTGAGAGAGCCGACCAGAGACTCCCAGACCCTTCGTGTCGTAGTCAGACTGTGAAGAAACCTGAACAGTTTCCTGCGAAACCTGTTGCGATTGTCCACACTCTGACTCAGAGTGTCAGTGTCAGAGGCGGTGTCCCAGACCAGCCCTATCCACTGAATTACTCGTGAGGGAACAAGGTTTGACTTTACCAGATTTACCTTGAAGCCTAGAGTTTTGACATGATTTAAAATGATATTGACATGTTTTATGCATAATTGTTGTGTCTCTGCCACCACCAGCCAGTCGTCCAGATACCACAACACTCTGATCCCTTGTTTTAACAATGGCATCAGGGCTTGCCGGACTAGTTTTGTGAATAATCGAGGTGCCAGGTTCAAGCCGAACGGCATCCTCTGAAAAACAAAATTTTGGTGCCTGATCCGTAAGGCCAAAAACCTTTGAAATCTTTTGTTGACCGATACGTGCCAATAGGCGTCTGTCAGGTCTAGTGAACACATCCAACCTCCCGGCGGAAGTGTTAGCCTGATTTGGTGTACTGTTAACATTCTGAAAGATTCGTTGTGAATGTGAAGATTCAGATAAGACAGGTCTACGACCGGCCTCATCTGAACACTGTCCCTTTTGGGAACCAAAAATAGTTTGGACGTGAATACAGGGTAATTTGGGGGGACCGGGATGATGACATTCTTGGCAATCATTTCCTGGGCTAGTGACTCCACCTCTAAAGAAACAAAATTCGCCGTTGTCGGCTGACGTAATCGAGGTCGCCGGAGCCACTGCCAAGTGATGCCTTTGCGTGCCACCATCCGTGCCCAAGTGTGTAACGGCCATGCTTGGTGACACGTTCGGAACGACCCAGTTAGCAGACAAGGGTTCACCGGCTGTACTACCCTCGGTTCCTCCGGCCTTAAGGTAGGCGCCGGGAGTGAGAGAGACTTTAGTTTTTTGATGGTGGGGTTGGTGCTGGTCGCTTCGCCGGCTGGCTGGTGTTGGCCGAAGACTGGCCCTGACCTGGTTTATTTTGGCCGCGTCCTCTCTGACCTGAAAACCTATTCTGTCTATGCCTGTACTGACCCTGGGGGGAGTGGGAGGACTTAGGCGGAAGAAAAGGTTTAGATCCCCCTGGCTGGGCTTTAGTAGTAGGCCTGGGTTTGGGGAAGTTAAATGCAGGTTTCTTAGAAGGGGTGGGACTGTGCTTAACGGCCTGTGCCATATTGAACACCGTTCGCCATACTTCAGGGGACATTAAAGATGGAGTAAGTACTGGTGACATCACCACCTGGTTAGCAATGCGATCAGGTAGCTTGCGAACTAATGACATCCTAAGATCTTGTCGTGCTCGCACCGCCTCAAGCAAGGCGGTGCGTATGTCACCTAAGGATTGGATTGACGACTGAAGAATCAGTCGCCGGGATAACTCAACCGATCTTCGAGCATCCGCGTCTGCGATTGCCTGAGTGGACCGTAGTAAAGACTTAGCCACCTGCTGAGATACTATGTACTGTGAAAACAGGCGAAAAGCTTTTCCTCGTAGCCTAAATTCTCTGTCTAGGTGAGTAGGGGTAGGGGTAGTGAACGGGTCCTTCAGTTCACAAAGATTAATCTTAGGGACAGCTAGGAATGCAAACAAAGCTGCCGGGACTCCGCCGGCAGAACCCACCGGCATGGAGAACCATGAATGTGTATCTTGAGGGATCTGGTGGGAAGATTTAGAAGTGAAAGTGGTTGCAAAGTTTTGAGCCTCTACCTCCCAATCCACCCAAGGTCCTGGACCCAACTGTCCCACCTTCAAAACTGGATTAGCTGCGTCGTCTGTGACGGTCTGTAAATCTAGTTCAGGAGTAAGAGCTGACAGAGTCTTAATATCATTAAACCCATCCAGCTTAGACCAGTCTGAAAATAGTTTTAAAGCTGAGGCAGGGGGTAAAGCAGGCTTAGAAGCATACACAAAATAATCCTGGTGATAATAACTAGGTATAGCCTTGATGTTTACGTCCAGAACATTACCCAAGGCATCCATGGCCCTTAATTTCTTTGACTTGTTGCCCTGGATAAACCACTCACGCGGTACCGGGAGTTCCCCTGACAAGGTAGGTTGGGCAAGCTCTGGTTTAGAGGGGTTCAAAAGAACCCATGACTCGTCTGGCCCATAAAGCAGGGGCATAGCTACCTTTCTAAGAGGCGCTTTGTCTAGAGGGGGTGGATTGACATCCGTTATGACCCTGACATTTGAAGTTGTCAATGCCGCCGTAGCAGGCTTAGTGCTCCTTGCAGGTGACAGAGTAGGAGGGTTAGGAATCTTAGATAAATCAATTGACGTCATCAGAGGCCGTACCGTAGAACTTGTCGAGGGAGCCCCCAAGTCCATTGTGGGGTTTTCCTGTTGTTGACCAAAAAATTTAGATAAAGCATGAGTAAGCAACCCATCAATTTCTTGTGCTGTAACAAACTGGTTTGATGAAGAACTTACAGGTGAATCATTATTATCCCGTGCGGCGTCCAAGCCTGAGCCTGACCCTTGTCCTTCCATATCCGAAATTATTGAAACTTCGTCTTTTTCCTCCCGATCCTCCTGAGAAGACCCCGCCGAGGCAGGGGTACCTTGTTTCCAAGATAAGTCTGGGATAGAGGATGGGATCGCCGCGTCCCTGTGGACGTCGGCTACTGTGTGACTCGTATGAGTCGGACGTGGGTGGTCAGACCCTGGTTGGGCAAACCGCCAAACACCGAGGCCCTGGCCTACGCTCTCTTGAGAGTCTGAAACATTCTCAATTATTGACCCTCCTGAACTTTCCATTTCCAGGGTTAAAATATTAATTGGCAAATCCTCTTTAGGGACAGGCACTGCACTGGACTCTGAGGCCGTAACACAAACTCTGTCAGGTGTAGAGGTACGATGAGATGCACTAGACTTTGGGGAATGTCGAGAGGACTTCCGATGTGAATCCTTTTTTGAGGATTTATGGCTGCGGTGTGACCGCGAACTAGTCTTAGATCTGGAGGAATCTCCGCCGTGACCACTGGTGGAACCTTCCGTCTTACTCTTCTTACTCGCCGGTGAAGAGGCACGACTAGATGACTGGTGTCTGAGAGGTGACCTTGACCTAGATCTCGTCCGCGACGAGGAGGCGGATGCCGGGGGTGAAGGCTCTCTCGGGCGTTTAGTTGTAGTCGCAGACGATACAGAACCCTGACTAGTCTCCGTCAGCTTAATACTCGTGACTCTAGAGGAACGTTTAGGGGGAGGGTGTTCTGACAGCAATCTATCCCAAAGTGGGACGTTGTCACATTGAAGTGACTTATGCGCGACAATGGTAGTGTAGGCCGACATCTGTTGTCGAACCTCTCTCAACGCTACCGCCGCGGTCTTATCATTCTCACAAAGGACTTTAACAGCTAATTGAGAGCAAAAGGAACAATTATGCATAACCCAGAGACCCCTTGAACGGTCTAGACATTTAACACACCTTATGCAAAGGGTGTGTGCAAAAATAGGGATACCAGCACAAGTAGGGGTAATGCACAGGGCAAAAACTGGGGCCACGGTAGCCATGACAGAGACTGGTGGGTGAAAACTACCGCCGGGTTTGTATTGGTCCGCCGGAGCTCAGCTCTGGAAAAAAAGAAAATTTCCAGGAATTAATGCTCATAAGGTTAATCCAACATGTTCGCACACAAGTGTTAATAACCCGCCGGGTAACGAGATGCAAAGACACAACTAACACATCTCGCTACGCGGCGGGGTGTAAAGTCTAAACAAATCTTTTGCTAAAGAAAGTGAAGAATACCCTCTGATATAATGGTCCAGCATGGCACTTATAGTCTCTTGGAGGAGGTGACTGTCTCAAGATTCAATTTTGTAACAAAGCAACCCCCCATAAAGACGCCGGCCCTTGAATTATTTTTAGTAGAATAGCCCAGGGCAGGATGATACGAGATCTGATGTTTAACGAATTGTCACAAAAGATCGCCGTAAGTTAGAAGGCGGCGATACCTAATTGTATCACTAAATTAAGAGGTTAAATTGAATTTTGTAAATTCCTTAGTTCCTCCACCTAGGAGCACCCGCCGGGTGTGAGAATCGATATTTAACCTAATTGAACCTTCAATCGCCGTAAGAGTAAAGGCAGTGATACACAGAGTATCACTACAATGGATTGGTTAACTAACTGAAAGACATAAGTCGTTCATCCCACCCTACCCAGGTGCACCCGCCGGGTGAGAAGTATAAAAGTTAACCCCATAAGTTCCTGTCCCCACTTCTTTGTAAAAGATCGCCGGGGAGGAAAGCCTAAACAACAGCTAGGTTTTTCATGTGGTTGTCGTAAAACCAGGTAGAAAAACTCCCAAAACGTATGTCCACAAGAACGCCGTTTTATATGGATGGGTACAGCCATCCCGCCGGGAATCAAAGGAGGCCTGAAACCAGGCACCCACAGAGACGCAGTCCTGGAGAGCCACAGACACCCCCCCATGCCGGGGATACAAGCCAGTGTTAACAACCACGTGTGGCCCAACACTGCTCTCGGCCAGGATTTTTTCACGGTGAAACCAAGAAAAAACCCGCCGGAAGGAAACCCACCCTGAACAGACACCATCTGAACAACACGAGACACGAGGAGAGCCACGCACGACTAACCCAAGGTCACACCATAATCCGTGGAATTAGCCAATACACAACTAAACCAGGAAACAATTATAGTCCGAGGAATTAGCCAATACACAACTAAAACCCGGATACACATGACACAGTAGGGCATATTTATAAATAATAAATAATAACACTAGTACATGTGGCAAAGCTACGAGCGGCTGGCTAGGCCTAGGCAGACGGCATAATAACAGTTGAAATATACACACACTGGAAATATCACAACAGGAACCACCGCCAACACACCACCGTAGCAACAACTTCCAACCCAGGGAAGACTGACTCGGGACCCAGAAAAAACTTCACTAAGTGAAGACAAATACGCTGGGAACGTCAGAAAACAAAGCTTACCTCATCAGAAAGATAAAAGGCAGCAATAATTAACGCGTAGTGAAAGCCGCCTGCATCACAAACTAACTCAACTGTGAAAAAGTTCACA
Organism: Paralithodes platypus; assembly: GCA_032716605.1. Lineage (NCBI taxonomy): Eukaryota > Metazoa > Arthropoda > Malacostraca > Decapoda > Lithodidae > Paralithodes > Paralithodes platypus. The sequence goes on from CM064551.1 coordinate 10,104,426, forward strand.
TGTCCACAACGTGACCACGAGGGTACATCCGAAATAGATGCCCCATACACTCGACCCAAAATACACTGCACTGCGGGCAACCAGCCCAGGACACTCCTGCTACGCCTATCCTAACCTTACTCGATACATCCTGGAGTAAACAAATGAGAAAAAACTCACTAGGGACGCAACGAATGCGGAACCAGCGGAGCGTGGGGAGGCACGTCCGGGCGGGCTGAGCGCAGAGCAGAGAAGGAAGAATGACGCCTGAATCAGCGTCTGGTCAGAAATCCACACAAGTACATCCACGATATGATGGAAAGCTTATTGGATAGTTATTCTTATTTTCTTTTTGTTTTTATTTTTTACGAAGTTTTTTCGTAGTGAGAACCCAATTCATAATGACTGAAGCCATGAGTGAGGTCGCGTGCGCTCATGATGAAGGCTCCTCAGTTTTTAAATGCTCTGCGCGGTAGATTCAAAACTACGGCGGATTAGTGTTTGAAGAGGATGCCTTATGTAATAGGCATGTTCGTCAATGATGGAGGGGCCACTAATAAATAGGCCTGTTGTGCATCTATGGAGTTAGCTGGGACACACATAACACCACCCACAACATCAACAATGTTACCAGGATGTTCGTCATCATCCGAGTCTAGGTCTGAATCTACAAAACTAGGCACCACATTACCACGTTCACTAGGTACGTCCAGAGTATGTGGAGAAGAATGGGGCACATCCACATCATTTGACACGGCAGCAGTATCAACACTGGTAGGTGCCATGGCAATTCGACATGTGTGTACCCTAACACACATTCCACCGTGCTTCACCAAAAACTGCTTCCCGTCTCTCCCTATTATTGTACCAGGTCCGCGCCACTTATTACTGTCTAGACGCTTGTAGTAAACATCATCTTCGTAGTGTAGGTCTCCAGGGTCGCTTTCCCGCACATTATGACGAAGTGCTCTAGTCAGCCTTTCACTAGATTCCGCTATGGTAAATGCTCGTCTTGCAGCGTGAAGGGCAGTCAGGTTATCCTTAACTATACCAGCAGGTATGGCCTCGCCGTCTAGCACTGGCAGGTTATCATAAAAAGCTCCAGGAATCCCAGGGTTCTGGCCAAACACCAACTGGTTAGGCGAGAAACCTGAGAAGGTTGACAGTGCGTTCCTGGCAGCCACAGCCCAAGCCAGAGCAACATCCAGACTACAGCTAGGACAATCTGCCAAAATCTTGCTAACCATTCCACCCAACACAGCATTGAGCCTCTCACAAGCACCATTACTCCAAGGGCTTTCAGCTGCCGTAGTCAGTATCTTAACGTTAAATGACTCACCCAGAGACCTCATGTCTGAATTATTAAATTCACAGCCATTATCTGACAATATTTTTCCTGGGGCACCAAATAACACAACCCAACTGAGAAATATCCCACGAATAATAGTGCCTGCATTCTTGTCATGAATAACCACAGATGTACAATATCTTGTATACAGGTCCACTATCACCAAGAAATACTTCTTGCCCCACGACTTAAGGTCCATAGCAATCACCTCATTAAATCTGTGAGCCATCGGGACACCTACCACTGGTCTCGGGCTCGGTTTCTTATACCTTCTACACACTGTACAATCATTTGTCACTTTATCGATCCTCCGTTCCAGGTTTGAGTCCCTGATATTGGCATCCCTTACAAGCTTCTTCAATTTCTCTGCTGTAGGGTGTCCAAACTGACGATGAAGTTTCAAAGCTTTCTTCTCTAGGTCACCGTCATTGGATAATGCCAGAGCCACAGTGATACCAACTGCCCCGTCTAGTCAAGCCGATAGCGGCCACAGATAGTGTTCTGATGATGAGGTTTTCAAATTTACGATTCTTTTCTTTCCATTCACTTTGATCTGATTTGTTTCACAATTTATTACCATTTTGGCTCTTTTCATAGAAGCCCTACTCAGTAACAACGGTAAATTACATCTCACCACATCAGTAGTAATAGTGGCCCGCATATCCCCTATACAACAGGGAAACGTAACTTTCTTGTAGGAAGTCACGGAAATACCATTGCCAAAGTGAAGCTGGAATTAGAGCATTCCTCCTTCACAAGTCTGCGCTCATGGTCAGTCAACCCCTGTATGTACTCATCGAGCCAACGTGAACCACACACAGTGTTTGTACAACCCGTATCTAGGACAGCACACCCTTTTGATTCACTCACTAGTTTCAGTAATTTGTCTTCGCTCTCATTATCAGTCACATAGCCCACGAATAAGTTCACTGGTTCCTCATCGTACCCACCATGTCCCCCTCTGTTCTCGTAGGCATCAGGGCAATCACGTGCCCAGTGATATATTGATTCACAAATAGCACACTTGGTTATTTTACCAAGTGCCCCAACTGGGTTTTTCTTCCTCCTGTCCTGTCGTTGACGTCCTCTATTACCACGCACACGTTCATAGCCTTGCTGTCCACGCCAACCACGTCTACCACGACTGTTTCCGCTCACATACAGGGCTTCCTCACTTTCACCAACATTGCCATCATATCCCACAAATAAAGGTTCCGATTTTACCTGTATGTGGGCGCCAAGTCCTATCGCACCACTTGAAAAGATACGGTTGAGCGTCGCCTTCATATTTGCGTACGATACCACTTGGGTTGCCGACATGACTAATTGCTTCTCCCTCTCCTCCAACACACAGGAGGCCAATAACATAAAGGCCAACACTGAATCATCAAGCTCCAATCCTTGTTTGGTAACTCCGTGGTACGCATGTTCGAATTCTGACACAAATTCCTTTATCTCTGCTTTCTCCTTCCTCCGTAGGCTATGTAAAGCCTCAAATGCTACAAACTTCCTTCTACCTTCATCGACCAGGAATACGTCATCAAGCCTTTTCAATAAAACTTCCACGCCATCGTCGGCCTCCAATGTGGTCTTATCTATTTCAGAAGAGGCAATTCTAGCCCTCCCGAAAAGTGACAGATGGATCGCCAAAGCCCTCTTTTTCTTATCAATCGTTGTAAGTCGACACCAAACACCCACATCCTCCTTCCACATTTCGTATTCTTCATCACGCTCTAATTTCGGAGGCCATTTCAGTGAGCACGCCATAATGCCCGAACTACGCTCTGCTACCAATGTTAATAGATATACGGAAGCAACCGCACTCACTGAAATCCTGGAGACAACTGCCGGTCGTTCGCATGGACCAGCCGACCATACGTCCATCCAGCCAATGACGTCATCAGCCAGCCTACGACTCGGCGGCCTGCCATTGGCTCGAGGCGGACGAGCTTAGTGCAGGTCGAGCCAGTCAACCTGTGCTAATATATTAACATCAGGTATTACTAAACATTTGGGATGAAGTGAAAGTTTATATATCCTCAACTAATAAAAAAAAAAAAAAAAAAAAAAAATCCCAGACATGGTCAGTAGGGACTATGTTTATTTCTTACTGGACGCTCTGTGTCTTCCACAACAGAAACCCCTAAAAGAGGTCTATACCTACAGAGTTAAAAGGCACTTCCTGCCCTAACTGTCCTCGCCCCAAACTTGTTAGGCTTGACCTAGATAAAGATGAGGAACAACGTTTTCCTCAGGATACTATCCCGATTAGATAGCACTCTAATCGTATTCATGATAGCCGATAGAATATATCCCCCTGGAATCCATTCTTATATAAGTTATGGCAGATACGTATTACGTACATAGTCTGCAGTTTACGTGATCACTACTTATTTGCTCATATATCAAAGTATTCTACACTTTCATAGTTACACACTGGTAACATTACTTTGAGCGGATATGCTCTGGACTCTACTTATGGATTCTTATATCGGGATATTCTCACACGAGCGTGCGATCACGGAAGCGGCCAATAGGCCTAGCTCGAGCATCACTACTGAATACAGTAAGAGATAGATAATCTCTTCCTATATAGATACAGTACAGTGGGGCCCCATTTTCGCTACACCAGTCTTCGCTGATTCAATTCTCACACCACACCAAATATTCCCAATTTCAATTCTCGCGCCAAAAGCCTCAATTCTCGCATCAAAATCCCAGCCGAAACCCGAAAAAATAGCAAAAATAACGAAAAACTCAACATAAAACTAGAAAACAAAAAAACAATAATTTTGTTTTAACATAACGAAAGAATCTGCCAGGTGCTTGCCGTTTAGAGACGAAATCCGAGTGAATCCGAGATCCGATCGTCAAATGCACAAGATGCCGCCATCTTTGTATGACGTCATCACTAAGCAGACGCTTGCAGCTTAGCTAGTATCTGTGTTGACAAAACAACCGTTTGCAAGCTTTTTTGTGCCTGAACCCCTTATCTCTCGCGTTTATTATAACCTCTTACATCTAGTGATAGGGATGGTTGGCCTGGTGGTAGCAATGAAGGAATTTCATGCTCAAAACACACAGCAAAGGCCAGTCCATGTCGGACGAAAGTGATTGAAATGCCTAGCCTAGACGATGTTAGCCTAGGCTAGGCTAAATATGACAATGATTTATAATAAAATCTGTGTAGTAAGTAATCTTCTCATAATACGTATTTATACGTCTTTTCCTCATAATAGGTATTTATTGGATGTATTTGGGGCGAAATGGGTACTTGAGGGGTGGCTGGACGAATTTAGAACCTAGGCCTAGGCTAGGCCTAAAATTGTTCGCATGATAGAAACAATGCCCCAATCTACAGTATTTATGGTTAGGACTGTAATTTAGCCATGTCTACATTATTATTTACAATGCATAAGATTTAGGCCTAGGCTACTTGATGTAGCCTAGACAAAAAACATATTTTCATAGCCTAACACTGGGAAAAAGTGCGGTAATTGTTTAGATAGGCTATTGGGCCTTTTTTTTCTAGTTATTAAAAACGTATTCTATGGTGTATTATATGATACAGTATAATGCATAACATTTAATTTGTGTACAATAAAACATGTTTTCATAGGCAAAAAAAAAAAAAAAAAAACACAAATTTTGGCATGAGCACGGAACCGATTGAATTTTCCCCATAAGAACAGTGCCCCGATCTTGGCTGTTTCAATCCTAGCTCTATTTCTGGGGAACCGATTAGCAGCTAGGATGGGGGCTCCACTGTATATAGATATATAAATATTATGTTATGAAGTTTTTCGAGGGATTTACTTCATTTTTCAACATATAAGCGGGGGGCCAATGGTTCCGATATTGTTGACCTATAAGGAACAATGTTCCTCCGGATACTATTCCTATTTTTAAGCCAAATATTGACTCAATATTATGAAGTTTTCTCACGCTCGTCACATCGAGCGCGGAAGTGGCCAATAGGCTATAGCTCAGAGCCTCACTCTACTGAAAGTTACAGCACAAAAGATAGATTGGTATCTTCCTAGATATAAGTATTATATGAAGTTTTTCGGTGGATTTACTTCATTTGTCAATAGATTAGCTGGGGGCCAATGGTTCCGCTATTATCGAACTATAAGAAACACCGTTTCCTCCAGGGTACTATCCCTATTATAAACCAAATTGGGAGGTTTAACGACCCTCCCAATACCAAATGAGGTAAACCTCCTATTTGGTCGTAGCCTCGAAGTATCCAACGTAGAGCTAGAGCTATATACTTATCGTATAATTTTGCTCCGCTCTAGAGCGGGCAATTATCGAAATCACTAGCGCGATAAAACGATAACATCTAGAGTAGCACCTTACTCTCTCTACTAGGTACGTTGTACATACTTTGGAGGCCACTATTTGAAAAGGAAAATAAGAAAATATTGATGAGAAAGAAGAGAAAATTACAGGATTTTAGGCCATCCTATCTGGCTCCTTCAGCCGTCTTGACGGATCCACCCCACTACCCGACAGGGTTCATTGGGCATTCCCGGTATCAAGTTACAAGAGACAAGATTGGATGAGCAGGGGTACGGCGCGAGGGCGGGATACTATGACGTTGGATACTCCGAGGCTACGACCAAATAGGAGGTTTACCTCATTTGGTATTGGGAGGATCGTTAAACCTCCCAATTTAGTAGTAGCCTCTACGTTCCAACGTAGAGCTAGAGTACCAAATTGGAGGCGGACATACAAGCTGAAAACACAAACTTTAGCCCTTAGGAAATATCAGGACCATGGAAAGACCGACTTAAACAAGAGAGTTTATAGAAAGAGTGTACTGACAGGTGCATATCAAGAGAGGTCAAGTACAGTCAAGTCGTATGCCATGGGATAACTAACCCAAGACAAAGAATGCTGCATTTCATCATAAAATATGAAGCTCCCCCCCCCCCCCCCCCTCCTCCTTCCGGACGAAGGCAGGAAGACCCAGAATGTAATGAGTAAATACTGACAGACGTCGAAGAGGAGGACCGTACAGGGGGTGATGAGAAAAGACATGAGCATACACAGTGACCAGCACTGAAAGCCATGAGAAAAGTTCAGTGGTATGAGGCCAAGACCTACCAACAGAACGTAGTATACTTTAAGACGAGAAATTATATCAAAATCTTAACCTAGTTATTAATCCTTTAACTTAGGTGCAAGTATGGGTATAGCGCAATACCCCCCCCCCCCCCCCCCCCAATAAAAGAAGAACAAGAAGGGAGAAGGATAAGAGACAGAAGGAATGCTGCAGGTAGACCCTGAGTGAACCTGCTGGCCCAATGCACTACAAGGACGTCCCGGCCTGCCTGTGGACATGGCCAGAGAGGAGGAGACAAACGTGGTGGGGGAAGACCAAAGCCCCGTGTCGGCAACGTACGGTCGAGAAAGAGTATGTAAAACCTGAACGTAGCAGCGTACGAACGGACAACATGAGCAGCGTCCAGAACGTAAGGGTTACTGGCCCAAAACTACCGACACAGGCGAAGTCCCACAGCACGTCGACCTAGTCTTCTACAGGTCGTAGGCGCCACCCGTAAAGGCAACCCCGACACTGGCCTAGTCGAGTACACATACGGATGCAGGGTTTGAACCGGGCATAACGGATGATGAACCCTACCATGTTTGAAAGCTGGTACAGGAAAAGCATAAAAACGGGAGTGTCGCGTACGGTTGTAGCAACCAAACGAACAGACGGAGCCAAAGTAACTGACTCAAGGACGGGAGAATGATGGAAGGAATGTCGGTCCCTAGACCTGGCAGTCATCTCCAGGGACACCTTCACCTGTCGCCAAAGCCATAAAGAACAATGTCATGTCACAGAAGTGTTCAGGCGTGGGGTAATGAGCGTAAGAGGCAGACGAGAGCAGGTTGAGAGCCTCCGCCAGAAACCACTGAGGAGGAAGCTGACGCGGCGTCGGACGAAGCATAAAGCAGGATCGCAAAAAGAACCCAAGTCCGAGGGAGGAACGACCAACCCCGTGAAAGTCTCAAACGGTACCCGAATGGCCGACAGGCGGTTCATTAGAGTGGTGCAGATGTTGGGACGCTTCTCAATATTAACCAAAGGAGGTAGGGAAACACGAACGCCACTGATGGTCGCGTCCGTGATGGGTAGGAAACCCAGAAGGAAAACTGTGTCAGTGAGATCCGTAAGTCTGCCATGTAAAATGAATCCAGGGGAGAGGATTTGACATTCAAAGATCGACTAAAGTGAGGCATCCACCCTGCTTCACAACATCCACGATGTGAAGGCGAACGAGGGCCCTAGGACACCAATCGATACCAAGAGGAAATCGGAGAACGCTAGGGGAACTGGACTCGGGTATCACCGCTTCAGCCGAGAGGACCAGGCTCGGGCCGGCCGGATGGGCGCGACAACCAAACGAAGCACTGGTACCCTCTCAGCCTGTGGAGGACGTTAGCACATCAAAAAGGGCGGCGGTTGGTGGAACACACATAAACCGACCGCCACCTGCGCCAGTCCTTGCTGAACGCGACCGGTACCTCCGCCGGAGGAGTAATCCAGCGGCACAGGAACACAGGCAACCCGGTCGCCTCGCATGAGGCGAACCAGGCCACCTCCAGGAGGCCGCTAGGTCGGCGAACACGGTGTGTCGGGAATACCATACTACCCGGGCGCTCTGTTCTTCCGACAGAGCATCCGCCCACAGGGCGGCAGGCCCGGGCAGTGAGGTTGCATGCAGTGTGACGGGCTCCCGAGCCTCGTCCAGAGCCACATGTATGGCATGAACCGGACGTAGGAGGCGGGAATCGTCGGCGATATGGGGAAGGAGAGCGACGTCACACCGTCGTTTCGGCGTCTTCGGAAACCGCGAGGACGCCCGAACGAGGCACAGGAGGAAAGGCGGCCTGGCGCCACGGAGACAGCAGAGGGAAGGGGACGCATGGCGCGTACCCCTCCATCTTACGAAGTGTGGAATCCAATGGAAGTGGTCCCTGACATAGAGAGCAAGTCCCGACTACATAGTGCAGAGGCGAGACCTTGCCTCATCCGTGTCTGGGGAAGGAGGACGAGACACAAAGGACAATATCCACGAGCCACGATCGATACCTCCGAGGGTGAAAACCATCGCGGCTGTAGCATGAGATAAGGGGAGGACACTCTCGACGTCCAACGGGCATGGCAGGACGGACACACCCATGGTGTGCGCAGGAAGGAAGTGATATCCTCCTCGCAATCGGAAAGGAAAAAGATACTGCCGTCCCATGTAGGAAGCCCAGGAAGTGTGTGTAAGCACAATAATGTGAAAAACCGGTAAAACCGTGACAGGAGATTACCCCCTTCCCTTGTGTAGGAAGGAAAGGACGAAAAAGGGGACCCTTCGAACAGAGGGCTACACAGGAGGATAATTCATGGGTGCACAAATACTGGAAGAAAACTCCTGAAAATTAACAGGCACAAGGGCCGAAGGATGCACAGAAGGAAGGCATGAAAGCCTTATAATTGAAGAGGATAATAAGAATACCCAAAGGGTGAAGGCACCGAAGAGGAGAAGACGCCTATTGTCCACTCTACCATCAGAGTAGAGTGGGAGCACAGTCTGATAAAAAAGAGAAGTCTGTGAACCACTGCAACCGAGTCCCTATCCAGAGGGAAAGCAAAGTACCCTAGCACCGACCCAGAGCGGAGTGGTCTAGAATGGGCCCCTGCGGCCCAGGGCGGAAATCCGCTCTGGAGCGGAACGTAGGAGGAAGGGCCCTCGCTGCCCTGGAGCGGAATGGAAGCCGCGCACCAGAGCGGATAGCGTTGCACGCTGCAGGAGCAGCCCAGGAGGCCTAGGGAGGCAATGGAGCGAGATGGGGCCAGTAGGAAGATGAATGACCTAGCCTAGGGAGGCAAGGGAGCGAGACGAAGCCAGTAGGAAGATGAATGACCGCAACAGTAGGAAGATGAAAGACTGCAACTGAGGACCCATCCAGAGGCAAGGCAAAGCCCACCGAGAACCGACCCAGTGTGGAGGGGGCCCCGAACGGCCCGCCACGCTCAGGGGCGGAAATCCCGCTCTGGAGTAGAAAGGAAGCCCCGCTCCAGAGCGGAGAGCGGCATAGGACAGGTGAGGAACCGGGATGGTGTCAGGAGAAGGATGGAAGAGAACCGGCCAAGAGCGGGAAGTTCCGCTCTAGGGCGGGGCAGATGTAGTGCAGTCGGATGGGAGAGGCTGGAGGCATCAGGAAGGGTGAAAGGGAAAACACCCAAGAGCACCGTCAGAATAGTCTAGCAGGACAGCTGACGTGGAAGCATCCACGGAAAGAAAAAGACAGTCACCGCTCCAGAGCGTATAGTACGTTCCAGAGCGGAGGCGCCGCACCAGGGAGGAGCGGGCGTAGGGTAGCCAAACGTCAGAGGCCTGTAGGTACCAGTAAAGGTGAAAGGCCAGGAACATCCAAGAGTCCCAAAAGAATCGTCGAGCACGATAGCCGACGTGGGAGCCTCCCTGGGTAAAAACATCAGATAAGGACATCCAAGCGTCCCAACTGAATGGTCTAGCATCACAGCTGACGTGGGAGCGTCCGTGGGGAAAGAACAGAGGCAAAGCATAGGCCCGACCTAGAGGAGGAGAGAGCCCACCCTAGGGCGGAACGGGCCCCGTGAGGCCCGAGCCCAGACGCCAGAGGCTCGTAATAAAAACATTCCCAACTGAAGTGGAGAGGCCTAAAGGGGCCCACACAGCAAAGCCAAAGACACCGTTGAAGGACGTCAGGCAGATTTCAGTAAGAAAGGGAGCGGTCTGATAAGAGAATGCGGCTAGGCATAGGACCGACCTGGAGCGGGAGTCATCCACGCACCAGGGCGGAGCGAGCTGAGTACAGCCCTTCCGAGAGACCTGCGGCACCGGGGAGGGCGGAAGGAAAAAGACATCCCAAGGTATTGGTGAGCACAATGGAGGTTAAGACTGTGTCTCAGGAACCTCAAGGTAGTGGGGAGCCCAACGTAGGTGAAGACTGTGCCTGAGGAACCGCAAGGTACGAGCGAGGGCAAAATAGGAGAAGACTGTGGCGCAGGAACTCAAGGTATCGGTGAGCTCAATGGAGGTTAAGACTGCGCCTCAGGAACCTCAAGGTATTGGAGAGTTCAATATAGGTGAAGACTGCGGCTCAGGAACGCAAGGTATTGGCGAGTTCAATGGAGGGTAAGACTGTGTCTCAGGAGCCGGAAGCAGACGAAAACCGGTGCCCTGCAAGAAGGTTTAGTAAAGCCGGAGACAGGCAAGCAAGAGCAAGCCTAGGAGGCAATAGCGTCGAACAACCAAAACGCAAGGTTGAAGCACAGGAGGAATGGGAGGAGGATGCTCCAAGCCTCCCGCCATCAGTGCAAGCATCCCGTGCAGCGTTAGCCACCGCAGCCCTAAGCTGGGCCTCCCGGATGGCCCGAATAGGAAGGACCCATCCAGGGTCCGCGGTCAGTGATGAGGAAGATGAAGAGATGGTCCGGCGACGGTTCCTACGGCAGGGCGACCGACGAGGCGACGGAGTATAGGAGAAAGACTCCCGTGGCGAGTCCTCAACCACTACGTCATCGTACACTTCATCGCTCCCGCCACGCAGTCCCACGAGGTCACAGGCAGCCCCCACCTGACCAGACCCTAAAACCGCCACACTGGCGCCGTGCACTGCCAGAGGTACGGGACCACTCGTCCGAGTAGGAGAAGGCAGGCCACACGGAATGTCAGACCCGACAAAGCCAGGAGAGTCCGGGAGACCATCGCGGACAAGAAGAGGAGAGGCCGAAGCAAACAGAGCCCCCACCGTCGTAGGAGGTGGAGGAGGCGGTAACGGTGGTAGCAGAGCCAACGGCAACGATGGCGGAGGAGCCGACGGTAGATGTCCGGCGGCCTGCGACGCCCCAATCTCCCTGAGCAGCCCATGGGTGGGACGACGACCAGGTGAGAAGGCCGAAACACCAGCAGGAACACGGACCGGGGGAAGCATCACCATCTTTGGGCGAAAAGCCGTCGAGCCCAGAGACGTGTGGTCGGAAGCTGCAGGGCGGCGGGACGTCGAAGACTGCTGGCGACGTGGAGAAGATGAGTGGTGCCGCAGCGACCCCGCTGTGTCCGCCGATAACGGAGACACACCAGACTGAGGGACCTGCGAAGCGGTGACCACAGGGCGCGGAGACACCAGAGAAAGGTTGAGCAAGGCGCGAACCCCTTCGTCCATGAAGCGGGGGACCCGGTGTAAACGGTCCTTAACAGACCGAGCCACGCCCGACCATGCAGCGGTGAGGGTGACCCGCGCCGTCTCAGCATCCGGTGAAGTAGGGCGAGACTCAATCGTCATAAAGTTGACGAGACACGGGCCACACCGTCTAGGGGTGAAGCCATCACGGCAGTAGCACGCAGCATGGGCGGGGCACTCAATATGCCCAGCCCCCATAGCCGGACGGGCACACCCATGGCGCGCGCAGGCAGGGAGCGACATCCGCACAGTAAGCGAAGGGAGAAATGAAAGATGTCCCAGACGAAGCTCAGAGAAAGACGATGCATAAATTGAAGGAAGGTATGACAGTATGCGCAAAAAACACACAAAAGATACCATGCATTATGATAGGTACATAAAAGTAATAAAACCCCCCCCACCCCACCCCATGTGGAGAAGGACGGAGACGGACCCCCCCCATGTGGGAGGGCCAAGCATACATCATAAGCAGCAACAGTCCGAAGAACCCCAAAAACCCAGGTCAGAAAGACCAAGGTGCAGGTTCAAACACCCTGAAATAAAGCATGACAGCCATATAAGAACCGAAAAGGGTACCTGAGGGTGAAGGGATCGAAGAGGAGATGGCAGGCCAAGGGACCCAGCAGTGCAGAGCGGGAACACAGCCTGATGTAAAGGAGAAGGTTATGAGACACAGTAACCGACAAACCCCAAGTACAAACAAGGCAATATTGGCCAAAAAATAGTGCCAGGGCCGAGAGGGCAAGTCCGCTCTAGAGCGGGAAAGTCCGCTCCAGAGCGGAGCAGACAGACCTGCTCCAGAGCGGACTACACCCTCCCGCTCCAGAGCGGGGCATGCATGCATGACAATGGCAGTCGAGGCAAAGGAGAAAGGCAAGCGCACAGCGGACAAGAGAGCCAGGGCATCAGAAGGCAAAGCCTAGGACCGACCTGGAGCAGGACTGACGCCCGCTCCAGAGCGGAACAATCGTAGAGGAGAACCAGGTGAAAACAAGAGGGCTAGGGCAGCAGGAGGGAAGGCCTAGGACCGACCAGGAGCGGAACTGGCGTCCGCTCCAGAGCGGAACAATCGTAGAGTAGAACCAGGTGAAAACAGGAGGGCTAGGGCAGCAGGAGGGAAGGCCTAGGACCGACCAGGAGCGGGACTGGCATCCGCTCCAGAGCGGAACAGGTGGAGGAGAGACCCAGTGTAGAAGCCAAAGTGAAGAAAGAGCCCAAGGGGGCCCTGTCCAGAGCGGAATAGACATCGCTGCAGAGCGGAGATGCTCGCACCAGAGCGGAGACGTCCGCTCCAGAGCGGAAAGGGAGATGGAGGTAAATACCAACCAAAAGGCTCAACCCAAGTGCACAGCAGGACAGCTGGCAGGGGAGCTTGCAGGAGCAAAAATAAAACAGTGCGATGCAGAGGACCGACCTAGAGACGGATAGTACCATCCTAGGGCGGAGCGGGTCCAGAGTGACCCGACAACAGCAGCCAAAAAAGAGAACATGTCGGAAGCAAAGGACCGACCTGGAGCGGGATTTGTCCACGCTGCAGGGCGGAGCGGGCGCGGAGCCCTTCCCAGAGACCCGCGTCACCAAAAAGGGTGGAAGGGACGACAGTTCAAGGCATCGTAGAGCTCAAAGGAGGTGAAGACCGTGCCGCGGGGACCTCAATGTATGAGGGAGTTCAATTAAGGGGAAGACTGTGTCTCATGAACTCAAGGCCTAGGGGAGCGCCAACAAAAGAAGGGAGAGACAGCGCGGGAGCGAGCGTCAGACGAAAAAAGGGTGCCCCACAGAAGGTTTAGTAAAACCAAAGCGTCATACCCCTGCGAGCCTAAGGTGGTAAAACCATAGATCGGCAAGCAAGAACGACGAGGCAACATTGACGGTCTACCAAAAGTCCCTTCTCCCCCTTCCAAAAAGTTAGGCTAGGAACATGAGGCCTAGCCCTGGCACCCCCCTCCAACTAAAAGTTAGGCTATTAACAGGGGGCCTAGCCTTGGTTGAGTGGCAGATAAAAACAAAAAACACAGGGCACACTCCAACACGAAACATTCATGTGAAGGTAAGCAAAACATAAGGCCAAAATAACCTGTCAAGGCAAGGGGGGCTATGCCCCCTTCATCACAAACGAAAGTGCACAAGTTAGCCTAACTTTTCGCAAAAACCACGCAATGAAAGCAGAAAATAAGCACAAAGCGTAATAGAACCTACCAGGTAAACAAAACTAAGCCACCGCAAGTGAAAATTATGATAAAAACAGGCAAAGGCCTAAATAATAACACTCGCCGAAGGGCGACGCATGCGCAGAAGCGTGACGAACCAGTTTCGACGCCATTTTTCTTACAGTTTCTTACAGTAGATCCTCTGGAAAAAGGTAAACTATGCCTGTGTATCCAGCTCAGTACCAGTACTTGCACTGCTGCGGTCGTTCACGGTGTTGGCGGCGGCGGTAGCAGACGCAACATTTTTACTATTCTGTATTTTTGTTTTATAATCAAACTTCAAATCTTGTCTTCCCCATGCTTTATCAAGATTACTTTCAAACTCCCTTATTGATTCGGAATCGACTACATACTGGGGCAGTGCGTTCCACTCATTTACCACTCTATCACAAAATGAGTTCTTTGCCTTCTCAAGCCTATTTCTTTCTTTGTAAATTTTCTTAGAGTGTCCTCTCGTTCTTGTTCCCTCCCGCATCAAGAAGATACCTTCACACACATCCTCATCGTACTTTCCTGACACTATCTTAAAAGTCTCTATCATATCCCCTCTCTTTCTCCTATATGCCAGTGTCCTCAACCTCTGCTCATAGCCCGCGTTCTTCAACGTTGGTACCAGCTTGCTAGCTCTCCTCTGCACTTTCTCCACTGCTTCTATATCCTTTACCATATATGGAGCCCACACCTGGTTCGCATATTCCAGGTGCGGCCTAACCAGCGCTGTATAGAGATTCCTGAAGATTTCTTCGTCAAGTGACACAAATGTCCTCCTTATCAGCCCTACAATTCTATTGGCTTTGTTTATCTTTTCCGCTAAATGTTCTGAGAAATTTAAATTATTGTCTATCACTACTCCTATATCCTTTTCTGCACTCACTTCCTCCATCGCTTCATACATACTGTATCCTACCTTGTCTATCTTGCTGGTCCCAATCCGCATGTACTTGCATTTTTTTGGATGAAAAGGCATTAACCAATGCTCAGACCATCCCTTCATGCCCTCCACATCTCCTTGAAGCAAACCCATATCTTCCTTACTCCTCACTCTTCTATACAGTTTAGTGTCATCTGCATACAGGTATACCTCACTTCCATTAGTTATAACTTCAGGCAAGTCATTGATAAATATAACGAACAGCAGTGGTCCCAACACAGATCCCTGAGGTACCCCACTTGTAATTTCCCTCCACCCCGAGCCTATTCCATTCACCAGTACCCTCTGTCTCCGATCTTTCAGGAAGGCTTCTATGCATTTCACACATTTCTCCCCTATATTATAGCTTCTAACTTTCTATATTAACCTTTTATGTGGGACCTTATCGAAGGCCTTCATAAAATCGCAATATACCACGTCTATTACATTACCATCTTCTAGAATTTGCATCCAATCATCTACCACCTTAATTAGCTGTAATACCGTCGACCTCCCCGGCAAGAATCCGAACTGTCTCCCACTGAAAAGTTGGTTTGACTTCATATGATCCATTATTCCTTCTCTAATTACCGTTTCCATTAGTTTACACACAACACTTGTCAAACTGACTGGTCTATAATTCCCTGGGTCATTTCTCTTTCCCTTCTTAAATATAGCTGTTATGTTCGCCTCTCTCCAGTCCATCGGGATTTGTCCTGTATTAAACGATACCTCAAATAACATTTTCAATGGCTCTACTAACATCTCCCCTCCTTCCTTTATGATTCTTGGGTGTATCCCATCCGGTCCCGGTGACTTACTTCTGTTCATTTTTTCTATAGCCCTTCTTATTCTAGCATGGGAAAACTCTATTAGTTCTAGTGCCGGTGCCTGTTTGATGGGAATAGTAGGCACTGCCTCCTCCGACTCCACTGTTAGTACCCCCCCAAAGTATTTCCCCAGCACCTCTGCTTTCTCCGTATCAGTCTCCGCTCTACTCCCATCATTCAACCCCCCTACCAGCTCTGGGATCCCTACTCTTCTTGTTAACTTTTCCTGAATGTATTTCCAGAATATTTTTGGATTATCCTTCACATTTCTAGCTATCTCTCTCTCCCTCTCCTTCACCCCCCTCCTTGTTTCCCACCTTATTTTATTGTTTATTTGTCTGCATTCCAGATCCACTTCCTTAGCCTCTATACTAGTCCCCCCTGTTCTTTTTTAACAATTTTAATCTTTCCCACAATCGTTTCTTTCTTCTAATCAATATCCAAAGCTTTCTTTTCGGGGGATTTACTTCATTTTTCAATGAATAAGCTGGGGACCAATGGTTCCACTATTATTGGACTATAAGGAACATCATTTCCTCCGGGTACGATCCCTATTGTAAACCAAATATTGAATGTATATTAGGAAGTGGTTAGAGGGATTTCCTTCATTTTTCAATTTATAAGCGGGGTGCCAAGGGTTCCACTGTTGTTGAAGGGTAAGGACCAATGCTTCCTCTGGGTACTATCCCTATTATAAGCCAAATATTGACTTTATAATTCGAAGTTTTTTCCATGGATTTACTTCATTATTCAATGCATAAGGAGGACAATGCATTTATATAAGAAGTAGCAGATACGCTACTCTACTCTAACCTCTGTTACGGCATTCATATAGCCAATAGGCTATTCACCGCCAGGTGCTGCCCAACGTAATTTCTTGTCGAGTCGCTGTTAAAAGTCTTCACCTTGGGTTCTCAATGTAGAACCACGAATGAGAGAAAGGGGAGGGGGATACTCTAATCATATTAATGATAACCATCGACTATCCCACTCTAATCCATCTTTATATAAGATACAGCTGATATGCTACCCCGTTCTAACTTCTTTTACTATAGCCGACAGGCTACTCGGCATTCCATAGGCCTTATGCATGACGAGCCGGTACATGATTTTGTTCTTTGCTCTAGTATTATGTAACATTAATTCTTGGCCTGATGAGCAACAGCTCTCTCTTGTAATCGCCACGACCATTGTGCAGTGGTTCGGGTTCACAAGATGCAACAAATTCCCCCTTCTTGGGCGTACGAAGTATGTACGCCATCTGTCTTGAGTTGATTGTACGCTAGCTAGTGGGCTACTAAGAAGTGCACAAACTGTGCACCATTTGTGAAACATCACAATCTGATTGGCCACATAACTGCGGCTGGGGCGCCTTAGGTTTTGCTCAATATTTGGAGTGATGTAAAAGGTTACATATCCTAAGTCCCAGACATTATCCATAATGCCTACGTGAGTTTCCTAAACATTCTTTTGCCCACGTCCCAACGAAGTTGGAGACCCTGTTCCAAACAAAGGTTCTAGCAGCAATTAGGTCCAAGTTTAGTCAGAGACAAGAGTCTCTTGACTCCCCAGGTTGGGCTGTCCTCTCAGCTAATGCCTTCTACGCTACCTACTGTTCCTTTACAACCTGTCCTTATATGAATAAAGACCACCACACCGCCTCGTCCCTCAGGGTCAATTGGTCCTAGTGTTCCCTAACCGGTGAATCAGTAGCAATTCCCACCCTTGACAGGTGGGGCTATTCCTAACCCCTTCACTCCGGGTGCCCTTGAGGAGGATGAGGAACATAGATTTGCTGCTTGTCATATGTGATCTGCACAACAATACAATGATACTTTCACCAAATGTCATAGAAGTAATCAAAGAATGATTAAAGCCGATGGTATTAGTGCCAGTTCTAAAAGGAACCACAGTTTTCCTATCCCGCACGTTTCTTGTTCCCAAACGAGACAGCTTAAAGACGAGACCAGGCAGAGACCTCTCCTCACTCAAATTTACAGATTTTGCATGCTCACAGTGCCTCAGATACGGCTACTCCTTCATCAGGACGTGTGACTGATAACGTTGAACCTCAAGGATGCCTTTTGGCACATTCCGTTCTTCACAAGAGATCAAAGATTTCTTACGGACACCTTATCCCGGTGCAAGTGCAAGTCAGTGGAACGGGCACTCACACAAGAAGCTTTCAGCAAGCGGATTCACCCCTACATTTCAGCCTAGTACAGTAAACCCTCGCCATCTCGGACCTCTAGAAGTCGGAAACCCGTACTAGTCAGACTGGCTACGGCCTCTAGGACATGCACTTCCGTATTTCGGACATTTCCGTCATCGTTCCGACAGTCTCTGACGTTGTCAGACTTTATATAAGTATTCGGAAAATGTCCGATATTATATTTTTCAATTCCATTGCATTAGAAATTATTCAAAGATTACAAAAAGTCCAAATAAGACATAGTTATGTTAATGTATAAGGGAGTTACGTACTGTATATGCATTAGAGAGATAGATAGATAGAAAGAGAGAGTTACAGAGGGGGAGTGAGCGATAAACACGAACTATTATGAGACAGACTTAATTGGTTCTGAAAAGACAAAGGAGACTTTTATATTGACTCTTTTTCATGTTATTATTTGTGTGCTAGAAGGATAATATTGTTTTCAATTCCATTGCATTAGAAATGATTCAAAGATTACAAAAAGTCCAAATAAGACATAGTTATGTTAATGTATAAGGGAGTTACGTAGATGCATTAGAGAGATAGATAGATAGAAAGAGAGAGTTACAGAGGGGGAGTGAGCGATAAACACGAACTATTATGAGACGGACTTAATTGGTTCTGAAAAGACAAGATAGATAGAAAGAGAGTTGCAGAAGGGGAAGTGAGCGATAAACACGAACTATTATAAGACAGACTTAATTGGTTCTGAAAAGACAAGATAGATAGAAAGAGAGTTGCAGAAGGGAAAGTGAGCGATAAACACGAACTATTAGGAGACGGACTTAATTGGTTCTGAAAAGACAAGATTGATAGAAAGAGAGTTGCAGAAGGGGAAGTGAGCGATAAACACGAACTATTATGAGACGGACTTAATTGGTTCTGAAAAGACAAGATAGATAGAAAGAGAGTTGCAGAAGGGGAAGTGAGCGATAAACACGAACTATTATGAGACGGACTTAATTGGTTCTGAAAAGACAAAGGAGACATTTTTATTGACTCTTTTTCATGTTATTATTTGTGCGCTAGAAGGATAATATTGTTTTCAATTCCATCCCATTAGAAATTATTTATAGATTACAAAAAGTCCAAATAAGACATAGTTATGTTAATGTATAAGGGAGTTAGTTAGATGCATTAGAGAGATAAATAGATAGAGAGAGTGGCTAGGGGCGAGCGAGCAATAAAATACTAACATATACGAGACGACTTATGTTTCTGAAAGACAAAGGAGACATTTTTATTTACTCTCTTTTTCATTTTATTATTTGTGTGTTAGAAGGGTAATATTGTTTTCAATTCCATCGTATTAGAATTGATTCATAGATTAAAAAAAGACCAAATAAGACATAGTTATATATATGTATAAGGGAGATAGATGCATTAAATAGATAGATAAAAAAAAAAAAAAAAAAAAAAAAAAAAAAATTCTCTGGTGACGCAGACTTTCCTCTTCTAATTCGGAATTTTCCCTCTCTTAAGTCAGACATAAGTCGGACTTCGGACATCTCGGAAGTGGTCTCCCCCCAATTAGTCCGAGATAGCGAGGGTTTACTGTACCTCCCGGGAAGGGCCAACCTTTGGGGTGACACCTTATCCCGGGGCAAGAGTAGGCTACTCCAGTGGTATGGGCACTCAAACAGGAAGCTTTCGCCAAGCCGACTCTTCCTTCCCATCCACAAGTAGACCTTTTGGCATTCCACACATTAGCAAAGTCCCCTCACTCTATAACCCGGTGGTCAATAACCCCGGCGCAGGGACTGGCCGCTTTTGCGGTCAATTCTCCCTACCGCCAATTCCTTGAGACCTCTGGTGGATGCTTCGGAACTAGCGCCAGAGCTACGACTGTAGACATCACTATACCAAACACCTATAAATGTACAGTTTATCTCAAGGTTTGTGTGATTCTACACAGTTTTCTTATACAGTATACGACTACACTACGTTCTTGTATAGTATAGTAATAAAGGGAAGGTCTATATGCAGCCGATAATGACTACACACAGCCCGTAGCCTAGTAGGTAGAGCTCTCGTCTCACACACGAGGGGTCGGGGGTTCAATCCCCGGCCGGGCGGAGACAAATTGGGCTTGTCTCCTTTCATGTGTTAGCCTCAGTTCACCTAGCTGTAAATAGGTACCTGGAATAAGTGGGCGACGTTGTGACGTCCCATCTGGGGTTGGCAAAAAATGGTACAAGGCGAGATGGGTATCATATGGTTCACCTAAGCTGATGGCTACCTAAGCCTTCGGGCGAGACGGTACCGTCTATAGTGAGAATGGTACCATACAGATCCACCCTAAGCCTTCGTTTCCGATGTCGCCAATTGGCTAAAATACAGACTACACACACATCCACAGCCATTCCAACAGTACATAAAACACTTAACATGCATTTCACGCAATACATTCCCAGTTAAGGAGGCGCGATAATAATGAGCTTAGCTTGCATTGCGTGGATTCCCCTTGACGAACAAGTAACTGAGTAACAAACATAATTGTAAGCTGATTATAAACAATTATCAATTATTAATTGACAAAATTGGAAGGCAAATATCTGCTAACTTTGTATTGCATATATATGTTATGGGTGATTTTAAATATATAAAACAAAGGTATGCATAGGCCAAAGTATGTGTCAGTTACAGAACACAGGGTCGTCCATCTACCTGTTACCTCCCCCAGGCACGACCCTCAGATTCACAATCAGAGAAGGGTCTAGTGTGTCACTTTGCGCCAATTTGGCCCACACAAGAGGGATACAACCGCCTGAGCCTATAGTGCCCGTTTCCAGTGGAATTTCCAATCTCTCAATTCCTCTTGGACCAAGCTGGAAGCCTTCAGAATAACTTTTGCATTATGGAAGGTTTCCGGGCCAAATGGCTAAGAGAAAAATACGATCCTATCTTTCACCCTAAATCGAAGGCCTAATAGTCGGTAACCACTATCAGGCAATAGGCGTCACACTGAAAGAGTTTTACTACCATGACTAAGTAAGAAGACAAAGGATTTTTCTTCTATAGTAAATAGTACGAGTTGTATGTACTGAATGAGTCTGGTTCTCCTTTCCTCCTTCGGAATCTCCAAAAGGAATAAAAAAAAAAAAAAAAAAAAAAATGGGGGGGGGGGAGGGGGATGTAGAACATAAGTAAGTATACGAAGACATAGAGTTTTCTTCTATAAGGAATAAGTACGAGTTGTATGTACTGAAAAAGTATGAACAAATAGTTCATTTTTTGGTTTTTATACCAATGCAAGCAAGAAATGCGCTTGCTAACTTGTTGCACAGCTTCAGGAGCATTATAGTATGAGATGCTTTGACATTAAAGCATCCGTTCATACAAATTTTTACATCTTGTTCTCCTCAACACATTTTAAGTTATAACTATTCTTCCATCTTTCCTTCTTTATGAGGCTTCCCAGTATACCCACCTCTTCTTTCTCTAATACAGTAATTTGAATTTCTCCCGGTGTCAGCCTATCTGTTAATTGTTTCTCTCTGGATACATTGAGCATCTGATGTCCCACCTCCGGTCGTAATATTCTAGGCTCTTCGTCATTGACGAAGGAACCAATACTAAATTACGGGTTTGACAACCCGTAGGGAAGGAAGGAAAACCTTCTATTTAGGAGTGGTTCCGTAGTCAATGACGCAAAGGTTCCCTCCTACCTTCCCCTTCCCATGCACATGCCCAACTTGATATAACATTTGAGGCAGATAAACACGCTAGAAAGTTTGGCATCACGTGCAAGGGAAGCATAACGACAGCACAGTTGGAGGGCTGAGGCACCGGGAGGTTTGAAATGATAGATTCTTCTTAAAATTTTATTTCTAGTGGTATTCATTTTCAATGACGAGCCCTTGGTAAGATTTAATGGGTATTAACCAAGGATTGTTTTTATGCTATATACGCAACGGTTGTGATAAGAACTCCGGGGAATCCCGAACGGGTCCCGGAATCTCAGCCTATATAATTATAGTATAGCCTCTTCGTCATTGACTACGGAACCACTCCTAAATAGAAGGTTTTCCTTCCTTCCCTACGGGTTGTCAAACCCGTAATAATCTTCAGTCCAAAATAACCAGTCCTCTAAGCTAAGTTCATTATGTATTGATATTGTATTATGTGAACATTCCTACATGTCATGCATATGAATTAGCCGTTTGCAAGTGGTCAATCCTGTAAGTCCTTCAGTAAACTGGCTCGGGTTGTCCCTCTTACATGGAATAAGTCCGCTTGGGGGCATTCTGTGTATGGCCACCCTCATTAAGGGGAGTAAGGCGTCCGGCAATAGATAGATAGATAGAAGAGGACAGGAATCCACCAATATAATTCTTCATATTGGTAATTATATTATTTAACTTACTGTCGGGATTAATTCATGTACCAGTGATTTAATAATTTAACCTAGATATATATTCCCCACATATAAAATAATTATAATTGCAATTCTGTAGACTTTCAATGGGGACCTCACCATCATGCACCCATTAACCCCTTCTGTACTGGCAACGTCTTTTAAAGTTTATTCTAGCTATATTTAGACAATTTTGTGCAGCTTATAAACCCTTAATTGGCGGCGCGCAACTTATGTCGTGTGAAATAAATTTGGACTAAGTGGCGGTTCACAACTTATGTTGTGTGCCATTTTCAGCACGTAATGTTGCAGAGAGAGAGAGCTGAGCGGTGTGAGGAGCGTAGTAAGGCTATGACCGCCGCCCACCACCGCGGTGGGCCAACTGAAGTGAAAACCACCCTTCCATCCCCCCTCACAATCGCTACACAGGGAATTATGTAGGGAAAGTACCTAATTACATGGTTTTTGCACTCGTGTTGCGCGATCGTTGCAAGAAAACCAGTGGTCGTACAAGGATGGTTGGGGTGTCATTGGAGAGCTCTGTTTATGCCCTTTCAGGGATAGATACTTGTTTTACGCTCTGGGTCTTATTTAGGCATGAAAATGATCACGTAAACAACCCTATTTAGGGTAAAAACACCCCGCTGGGCGGTACATATAAATTACCGCCTAGGCCGCTCGTAAGGTGTTAAGGATCTGTGGTAGTAAAAAAGGTTCAGTAAGATAGTTCGAATCCTGTTAAATGTTGGAGGTCCTCTTTAAATTGGATAAAATAGTTTAATAGTCTGTCTGTCTATCTATCTATCTATATGCTCAGGCCCAATCCACATTTTGGGGGTAGCCAACTCAAGACAGAGCAAGAACAGGGAAAACACAAAAACAACATAAAACAACGAATAAACACAGATAAAAAGCACAAACTCACACACATCCAGGTCACCCAAGGAGAAGACCCAGAGACCAGGGTCACCAAGGTCGCTCCAGCACTCCCCCGGCCCCCGACCATCCGGAGAGGTTCCGATCTCGGCAGGCAGACATGCAGCGGAGCCACAAGCCCTCCCACCACACTTCCAGGCGCACCCTTCATATTAATCGTCTCCCCGGGCCAGGCGCCTGGTGGACTATTATCTAGTCCAACTTGCGCCCGGTACCAGTGTACAAACCAAATCCCTCCTCCCCCCAAATGATAACACAACAGAAATACAATCAATTAAAATACGCACTGGCAACAACTCCAACATAACCATCATAAACACATACATCCCTCCCCAAACATCCCCTACAGTACCAAATGAATACAGACCACACTTACAACACATCACAAACACCCCACACATCATCCTGGGTGGTGACTTCAACGCCAAGACGTCGGCCTGGTTTGTCGACAACCCCGACACAGACAGAGGGCTGGTACTACAAAACCAAACCGATAACCTCATCATCATTAACGACATCCATCAACATACCCATATTCCTCACCAAGCCCTCTATAACCCATCATCTCCAGACATCACCTTTTGCTCTCCAGAACTCGCCCCCACAACATCCTGGAGGGTGGTCAGAACCTTAGGCTCTGACCACCTCCCGATCATTATCACCACCAAAACCAGACTCACCCCAGCTAGCCACAAACACACATACACCAATTATAAAAGAGCTAACTGGGAAGCATTCACAAATGAGACAGAACAACACTTCACAACTCTAAACAGTACACCCATCACTAACATCAACAATGCTGTACACATACTCAATAAAACTATCCAAAACGCTGACAAGAAACACATTCCAAGAGGTAACAGAAAAGACACAACCCCAACTTCACACCAGAAATTCAAAACCTTATCAGACAACGCGACATACTGAAACACTCCCCAGCACCCCACACACAAGACATCACACAACAAATTCAAGCACTCAACACCCAAACTAACAACAAAATACAAGAACAACAAAAACTAAATTGGAATAACTTCCTACAAACACTTGATCACAAAACAAACCTCAAAAAACTCTACAAAACACTAAACAGCATCACACTTTCCAACAGCAACACAACACAATCACATGCTGCAATCACAACAACAGACTCTACTCCTTCATGTAAACAACAAGCAAACACTCTCATCAATCACTTCTCACATGTCAGCCACCTAAAACCTCACAAAGACGACCGACGTGTCATCCGACGTAAGAGACAATTCCCCACAGACCCTGACTATACACCCTTCACCAATCACCAGACAAAGCATGTCATCAACAATCTCGAGCACTCACCCGCATGTGGCCTAGACAACATAAGCAACATACACCTCAGACACCTGGGACCACAAGGCATACAAGCACTCACTAACATATCAAACTACAGCTATTCACACAACACAATACCAGACATTTGGAAGCATGGTATCATCATCACATTCCCCAAACCCAACAAAGACCCCACGCCACCCTCCTCGCACCGCCCCATCACACTCCTTTGCTCCCCCTCCAAAGTCATGGAACGCCTAGTATTACAACTAATTACACCTGACCTACCCCTAGCTCCAACACAACATGGCTTTAGGCCACTGCACTCCACAAACACTCTTCTCACAGACCTTACACAAAGAGCTTTTGACGGCATCAACTCAGCTAGACCACCACAGATCACTATTAGCCACACTCGACATTAGTAAAGCCTTCGATGCCATCCCCCGCCACAACCTAACAAACAAAATCTACAACACAAACATGCACAACAACACAAAAAGGTGGCTGGCCAACTTCCTAGCAGGCAGATGTGCACACGTATCTTTTGCCGGTCAGTCATCTAAAATCAGAAACTTTCCAAACGGAGTCCCACAAGGATCCGTTCTATCGCCCGCACTCTTCAATCTGTACATGCACGATATAACTACACCCAATACGCCCCAAATAAACTTAGCCTCCTATGCAGATGACATAACACTCACATGAACACACCATGACCCAAAAAGAGCAACAGATCTCCTTCAACCCTATCTCAACACACTACATGGCTGGTGCACTACAGACTTAATCTAGCCCCAGCCAAATCCACCGCAACCCTGCTCACAAGCTGGACAGGAGAACACGAATACATCCCTCAACTCACCATAAACAACACACCCCTAACACATACACACACACCCAAAATCCTAGGAGTAACATATGATACTCATATGACATTCAAACAGCACACCACAAACATTAAAAAGAAACTGACACCCAGACTTAACGCCCTCAGGTCAGTTGCTCACACAAAATTTGGACACAACAAAGAAACTACCACCACAGTATATAAACAATACATAAGATCAGTGATGGAATACACAAGCCCAGCCTGGGCTTCTAACCTAGCTGAAACACATCATAAGACCTTACAGACTATTCAAAACAAAGCCCTGAAGATCATTACAGGCTGCACAGCTACTGCACCCACAGATCACCTACATCAAAAAACCAAAATTCTCAAAGTCAAAGACCATCTGGACATGAGAGGCACTCAATTCCTGGCAGCAGCCTCCACGAACCAAGACCACCCACTAAACTACATGGCAACACACCCACAGACACCAAGAAATATCAAAACAACACCCAGCACACGGTATCACACACAATTATTGTCCTCTCTCCCTCCCTGCCCACCCCGAACCAACTTCCAGAAGCACATCCATACTCATATCTCTCACCGATCCATCCACTCACTCACAGACAACACGCAGCTGCATGCACGACCTCCCGAAATCCATCCTTCCGAATCCTCCCTTCCTCGCGAGGACAGAGTCCACCTGGCCAGGCTGAGATGCGGACACCATCCAGCTCTCCTGAGCTATCAGAAGAGACTGGATGACTCCGTTGTCGACGCCTGCCCGGGATGTAACACAGCACCCCATACCATTAAACACATCATAGAAGACTGCATTTCACACAACCACTTACGCCAACAACACAATCTACACTCAATGAGAGCTCTGTGGGAAAGCCCGATCGTGGCCATGGCCTTCCTCAGGGACTCGGGGCTGTTCGGCCAGGCAGCTTAGGGAACAACAACAACAACAACTTGCACCCGACCCCTTACTCCAAATGACCACATGTTCACTCAACTTTCACAAGCATTCTCCATTCACTCCTGTCCACCACCACTTCCCCTGCCTGATCTATAGTCATTCCTCTATCATCCAAAGCTTTTCTTACAGTCTCTCCATCTCAATGGGGGTCTTCCTGCCCTTCTATCTCCCCTTGTACCTGACTCACATATTCTCTTTGTAAGCCTTTCATCTCACATTCGTTCTACATGACCATACCAGCTCAGCACCCTTCTGTCCACTCTGGCTGACAAATGTTCCTGCTGCCCCACTCTCCTATGTATCTCTTCATTCCTCAATCTGTCTCTACGAGTAACTCCACACATACTTCTCAAGCAGCTCATCTCCATCACATCCAGCCCTCTTTTCTCCTTTTTCTTCAGAGCCCATGTCTTTAAGTTTAATAGTAGCAATAATAAAGTTAAAAAGACATCGTCAGTAGAGAAAGGGTTAAGGTACTCCATCCGGCATACACAAACACACCTGTGCCATCATACCCATCTGCGAGAGGTAGGCTTTGACTAGGAACTGCATCTTGACGCCCCTAATGGCGTACTCTTTACCACATCTCTCTCTCTCTCTCTCTCTCTCTCTCATGTAGTTCAATCCTGTTAAGTTGAATTACTCTACCGCAATACATGTTCTCTCTAAATATCTTCTCTCTCTCTCTCACACACACTTACAAGTGCCATCATAGCCTTCTGCGAGGAGTAAGGTTTGACCGGGAACTGCACCTTTATGCCATGAACAGTTATCACGTGACCCCCACTCTTGGGTCCAGCTCCGCCCCCGGGATCCGTACTGTTCTCTGGACCGCAACAGGTACTACTGCAAGCACCCCCTCCTTTGTCTGCACAACTACTCATCTCAAACACTTATTCGACCACTTCAAGCTGCGGAGAATATAAAGATACATGTAAGATTTCGTTGTTATTGGTATATTAATTGCATTCATTAATTTCATTGAAGGTGTTTGGTGTTGGGGTCAAATAAATAAAATACAGAATAACAGGCAGCTTGAAAATAAAGATGCCGGTACATGTAAGAGTTTCGTTGTTATTGGTATAATCAAATTTAGTTATTTCACTCCCAACACCAAACACCTCCCTATTATATTAATTAATTAATAACAGGCAGAGAGAGAGAGGGAGATATGTAGAGAGAGAGAGGATAAACATTATGAATATATACCGGTATTTAGATACACGCAAATACATAAAAGCATATATATATAATATTAAAATTATGTAAAATATACGAAATGCATTAAAAAAGTAAAAATATCAAATAATAATGTAGTGAGGGAGTGGAAAAGCTGAAATGAAAACGTCAGTCAACACACCCTAGACTTGTGAGCATGTGAGAGCGATGGCAAACTGAGGAAACCTAAATAAAAACATAAATGGTTACGGACAAATACTTGGAGAAAATATAGGTCATAAGAGTTCATATGACTATTAGTAGTAAGACTACCGTAAACGAATAGCATATTACAAATACGGTATACCTGTATATACTTAACCCTTACAGTACCGACGACATCTTGTTTATATTTCAGCTGCATTTAGATGATTTTTTTCAAGCTTAGGAAGGATAAAAAGATTAATTGATATAGTCTGTATGTTGCAAGGTCTGGTAAATGAGTTTGGAACAGTGTACGAAAAACGGAATTTGAAGGTAAATGCAGGGAAGAGCAAGGTTATGGTCTTCGAAAGGGGTGAAGTCACAGAGTATGAGGTGAAGCTGAACGGTCAGGCTATGGAGATCGTCAACTCTTTTAAGTATCTGGGCAGTGTGTTGAGTAAAGATGGGACTATGGATGAAGAAGTGCGGGAGAGGGTATAACAGGGGAAGAGGGTTGTAGGAACGCTGAAAGCAGTAACAAGAAATAGGGTGGTCAGTATGGAAGTGAAGAAGTCCTTGCATGACAGTGTGGTAATCCCGACACTGACTTACGGAAGCGAAGCATGGACGTTGGTTGAGAGACTCAGACCAAGAGTGAGAGCAGTGGAAATTAATTACTTAAGAAGTGCGTGCGGAGTTACATGGAGGGATAGACAGACTAATGAGGAAGTAAGAAGGAGGTGTGGTGTGGAGGTAGATGTGCTGGAAAGTGTGAAAAGGAACAACTTGAGATGGTTCGGCCATATGGAACGTATGGAAAGCGAGAGAATGACTAAGAGGCTGTACGATAGCGAGGTGGAGGGACAGAGAGGGAGAAGTAGACCGAAAGAGAGGTGGAAGGATGGAGTGAGGAAGTGTATGAACGAAGGCGGTGCTGGTTGGGGGGAGGGGCGTCGACTGACTGGGGACAGAGGTGCATGGGGGCAGTTCGTTCGTGGCCACCCCTTCGGGGATCACGGCGTCAGACAATAGATAGATAGATAGATAGATAGATAGATAGTCTGTATGTAATCTTTTACGGGTAGACATCCTTCCTAAGCAGAATAAAACCATCTAATAGTTGCCAAAATATAATGAAAAGGATGTCACCGGTACTCAATGGGTTAAGATATATAATCATAGTTGCTCTTACACCGATTCCATTACCCACATTCTTGAGATTTGCTATTGTTACCCCTTAGTCGGTTTCTGCATTAACGGTGAAATACATGTATACAGAAATCGTAAATTCACATAAACCGCAAACTCACACTAAACATAATTTATAACACTAAACTCAATTACAGTAGTTTGATATTGTTATTCCTAAGCTTATTTCAACATATATACGCCTATCGAAATACTATACAGACCACAAATGATAGAAAATAAGGTAGATTTTTTTTTTTTTTTTTTTTTAAGAGACAATGAACGGAGGAAGGAAAAACACAGATAAAACAAAAAGGTCCATGTGCCTAAAGGCATCCTCCATTCATAAAATGTTTGTAACAACTGGATTTAAACATTCGTAGATTGTAAGTTTGTGGAAAGCAATTCGAGGGAAGTGAATTTCAAAGAGTAGTAGCTCTGGGGATAAATGAATTCTGATAGGCAGAAGTTCTGCATTGTGGAGGAGAAAGTGTAAATTCACGGGCTCTCTCAGCTGCCCTAGTTCTACGGGAAAAGATGTGGAGAGGCGGCACAATTGAAGCAAGTTCCTCGGAACAATTGCTGTGAAAATATCTGTAGAATAATGCAAGGGATGCAACGTTTCTTCGTATGGATAATGTAGGAAGGTCCTGTGTGATTGCAGGGTTATTGATTAATCTAATAGCTTTATTTTGAATTTTGTCCAACTGCCTCAATGCAACCACTCCACTTCCACCCCACAGAGGTGAACAGTAATCCATCTGAGAACGCACATGACTTTTATATATCACGGCCAACTGCTCGTCAGTGAAGAGTTCTCGAACTCTGTACAGGAGTCCCAGTTGTTTAGAGGCATTCTTAGCAATGCTTCTAACATAATGTGTCCAGCTCAAGTTAGTAGTTAATGTTACACCTAGAATGTCAATACTAGGGGAAGTGGGAATATTTACATCATTAAAAAATATATGGGTCAGTGAGATTCTGTCGGTTAGAAAATTGAATGTACTTGGTTTTCTGTGCATTAAAGGAAACTAGATTCTTTTGTCGCCATCCATTAATTCTAGAAAGGTCCTGGTTCAGAGAAATTGCAGTGTTTATTTTTGAATTTATAAGATTGGGTTGGGTGAAAGAATTGGTAAATGTGAAGGAACTGTGACAATATGACAATATATATATAAAATCGGTCTTTATTATTCCACTCTTAACCCTCCAGCCCCGGGGGCTATAGCTTACGACTGAGCTCCGGTACCGGGTGTTTTGACGATCTTTGGCCTATGTTAACTACTCTGTAAGTCAATGAATATGTCATGTAATGTTGTGAATAAAAAAGAATAATGTTCCACAAACCTTCCTCTGTCGAATGGCGTTGAGTAGAGGTCTCTAGCCCCTCTGGTTGCATAATGGTGAGCGCGGGAAGACGAGTGCTTTTCGGCGGCAAATTCTTCCCGCGTTCGGACGCGTCGCCTCGGCCATGGCTACGACGCACCTAGCCGCTCGCCGCGCCAAAGTATTTATCTCCCTTAGACGATTTTAGTGTTTGATATTGAGAATGTGATGTTTATTTGATATTTTCTAGTTATTTTGAGGCCAATTATATAAAATATGTTTATTAGGGTATCACTGTCACTGATATTGCTAATTTTCACTCGATACCGTACATTTTATTAGTAATTGAGGTAGCTTATTGTTGTATTAGGCACTGATTATTCGTTATCACAGGTGTTTATTATACTTTGGCCATCAAATATTAGGTCTTGTGTCACTTTCACTTTGACAAATATGCTTTAGAGAGTGTCACTGTCACTGATAATGCTCATTTTCACTCGATACCGTACATTTTATTAGTAATTGAGGTAGGTTATTGTTGTATTAGGCACTGATTATTCGTTATCACAGGTGTTTATTATACTTTGGCCATCAAATATTAGGTCTTGTGTCACTTTCACTTTGACAAATATGCTTTAGAGAGTGTCACTGTCACTGATAATGCTCATTTTCACTCGATACCGTACATTTTATTAGTAATTGAGGTAGGTTATTGTTGTATTAGGCACTGATTATTCGTTATCACAGGTGTTTATTATACTTTGGCCATCAAATATTAGGTCTTGTGTCACTTTCACTTTGACAAATATGCTTTAGAGAGTGTCACTGTCACTGATAATGCTCATTTTCACTCGATACCGTACATTTTATTAGTAATTGAGGTAGGTTATTGTTGTATTAGGCACTGATTATTCGTTATCACAGGTGTTTATTATACTTTGGCCATCAAATATTAGGTCTTGTGTCACTTTCACTTAGTTATATGATTTGTAAACGTTTTATATACAATTTATTGTGTCTTTTTTCACTGATTTATATATTTCTATAGGTTCTAATCATATGAATGTCACTTGGTATATACATATGTGTCACTTTCACATATTATTATGGTGTAATTGTATTTGTATCAATGTTCTCATAATACATGACTTTTGTATTACAATACATTGGTTTTCTTCCACTTTTTGCCTATATATAATTATAGTGTACATATTGTCATTTTATTTGGCAATTTCAGTATGATTATTAGAACTCCAGCTTGGAGTGGTAATCAAAGAAGCAATCTACAGCACAGAGTGCCACCTTGCACTCCACACACTCCAGGGTTGACTTTTTACCTGACCTCGGCTTCACCCTGCTGTTGTAGCAGACATGGCACCGCTTCTGCTGTGTTCTTCCGGATTCATTCTGAGGCAGGGAACCAAGCCTGTGCCTAGTCAAGTATTGAGCAGACTGCAAGCGGTCAATAACGGCGGGCCCAGGATGTGCCACTGCCCTCTGTGGCATAGCATACTTCTCCAGGAGCTCCGTCAACACCTGCTTTTGGAACCTCCGCAGGCTATTGAACTTCATGGGTGTGTTCACATTCCGAAGCTTGTATATGTTGTAGGCATTCAGAACTGACATGTCCACCATATGCAGAAAGAACTTTTTGTACCATCTGCACGAGGTACGCAGGCAGTCAATGAAGCCTATCTGCATGTCGGACTTGTCCACCAGCCTCATGTTGATGTTGTAGTCCAGGACAGCATCGGGCTTGGTCACCCTGGCCTGGGTGCGGCGATCCACCTTGCCAGTCTCCACCATTTCCCCCTTGTGGATGGTGGTCAGGAGGTTGACCTTCCGCTGGTCGTGCCAGTGGATAGCCAGAATGGGCCCCGACTTCTTCTTGAACACATTACCTTTTTTGGTCTTTGGAGGGAAAGGTGGCATGCCCTTCCTTTTCCCTCGTACTGTGCCTACAGTCCCCGTCTTGCGCTCATGCAGGTACTGTGAGAGAGTGGGGGACGTGTAATAATTGTCCGTGTAGAGGACGTGATTCTTATGAAAGTAGCGGTCCATCATGGCTTGCACCACTGCTCCGCCAAAGCCAATGAGGGGGTCCACAAGCAAGTCCCCTTCCTTCCCGCTGTAGACCAGGAAGTCCAGGACATAGCCAGTTTGGCAGTCGCACAGCACAAAGAATTTTATGCCAAAGCGATGTCTTTTTGAGGGGATGTACTGCCGGAAGCTGAGTTTTCCCCGGAACAGCACAAGAGACTCGTCAATGACGACCTTGCGGAAGGGCTTGAAGTAGGAGGTGAAGCGTTCTCGCATCATCTCATACAACGTCCTAATCTTCCACAGCTTGTCTGGGAGGTGGACGTCAAGGTTGGTGACAAGATGGAGCGCTGCGAGGATATCAAGGTACCGGTCGCGAGACATATATTTCCCGAAGGCAGGGGTGGATATCAGATCATTGGTGATCCAATAGTCAGGCAACCTATGCTTCTTGACATGAGGCATTAGCATGGTGAGTGCCAGGAACACCATGAACTCTTTATGAGTCACTGGGGTCCACTGCCTCATGTGGCCCTTGGTCACCTTTCCCAAAAAGTGGACCTGGAATTGGTGCTGCTTATTTGTCTCTTTGACAACATAGCCTACCACCTCCTCATCAAAGAAGGCCTCAAACAGTTCGTGTGGTGGAGCATTGGGGCCTGCAGGAAAATTGGGGGTAACGCCTGAACCCTCCAGTACCTCATCAAAAGCTGGCACATCAGGGTTGTATGCATCCTCATCAACTACGTCTTGCCACTGAAAAACGTAGAATGGGTCTTGTCTACGCTGACGAGGAGCTCCAGCTGGTGGCCCAGCACGCCCACGGCCAACTCGGGAGGCGCGCGCCCTAGGGCGGCGAGGGCGGCGGCCAGGGCGGTGGGCAGCACGACGGGCAGCACGACGCCGGGCCAAGCGGATGGGTCGAGGGTCGTCGATGTCCATATAGTCATCGTCAGAGTGGTCATCTTGCCCTGACGGTGGACCTATGTAATCATGGCCAGAGTCTTGAGAGAGGTGCCCTTCATCATCAGTGGCCCCCACATAATCTGGCGGGGAACCAGTGATGCGTGGGCGGCGTGCGGGTGGGCGAGGTGGGGAAGGAGTGGCAGGTGAGGCTGTGTCCCCCCGAGGTCCCGGGCTCCTTGGCCTGCGACGAGTGACAGAAAGCAATGTTTCACTGTCACTAGGGCCAGGTATTGGTGATGCGAGCTCAAAGACTTCTTCAGGAAGACATGTTGAAGGCGGGAGAGGTGGGGAGGACCGTGGGGAAAGTTGCGGGGACGTATGGCTGGGGCCGGCCGGGGTGGACGCCGCGGGAGCCTCGAACAAAACTCTCTTACTTTTCTTAATTTTCTTGGTATATTTCCTACCTTTCCCCTTTTCGGCAGCAGTATGTCTCCTGTCGGGGGACCTAGGAGGCAAATAGGCCGAAAGTGTGGGGTCCTCAACCCTTGGCAATGGTGGGGGTGGTGGGGAAGAATGCGGGGCATCCGGGTCATCTTGGGTGGCGTGGGTAGATAAGGGAGACAATGGCGGACGAGAAGGGTCACCACGCTGACCCTCACTCACAGCCTCATCCTCACCAAGTAGTTTTGCTTGTTCCCTAGCTGCCGCGGCCGCCTTCTCAAGTATTTTCTGCTTATACAAATGTAGCTTGAAAGGCGATTTACCTGGGGAAGGGCTTGGCGTCGTGTCACTTAAGCGAAATTTGGTGAGTGACCTTGAACTCTCCCACTCGCTCACTCTCTCAAGTTCACTGTCTTTAGGTAAACCAGCTTCCTCAACAACTGGTACATCACCTTCATCACTCTCATCACTGTCATGTTCTCTCGCAAATCCCAGGAATTGCTCTTCTTTATCACTCTCATGGCCATAATCACTCGACTTATAATTACTGGAGTCGTCACTGACTTCATCATCAACATTATGCTTGGCATCAGCTCGCTCATAAAGTCTCAATGTCGTCTCAATACCTCCGGGAGATAACACATTTAGGCGATGGCGTCGGGGTAAGGCGCGACGAACAAGCAAGGGCGTCGTAGGAAGCACGGTATCGGACACAGCGGAATCACTATTTGGCGTACTGTCCATGATGGCGTCGGGGTAGATACTGTTGCTGTGGCGTAGTTTACGCCTGGTGGCGCCACCTACCGTCCCACGATACCGAAAATGTACGCGCGGCATTCGAAAGCACGCATGCAAGCAATGGGCGTTCAAGAGCCCTTCCGGGTTGCGCGGGCCGAGGTTGTTATGGGCGTTCAAGAGCCCATCCGGGTTGGAGGGGTTAAAAGTTAAAATTATACATAATCTGCAAGACAACATAAACAATGAATTTAATTTAGATTTATATAATTCAGGGCCTCTGCACCTAGGCCTATATGGGTTATTATTGACGAGGTAAGTGAAGGAAATAAGTCTGTATTGAGGATATAGGCCTACATTAAAGATTCCGGAAAAAACGTTTTCCCCATTATCCAACAATCTTAAGATACGGCCCCCGATAGTGGGGAGGGCTATGAAGTACAGGGAAATTGAGGGGTAAAAGACGAAAATAAGGGGTAATATTAGCGTAACCTAACAACCTTACCTAACCTAACCTAGTATATTAGGTGGGGGCTGCCGCCCCCAAACCCCCGCTGGTTTGGTATTTAATTCATAAAACATTGACGGTCGCCAAAAGAGGTAATTATAAGAGTGAGAGAACTCTATTTCTTATTGCTAATCTGCCAACCTCTGCGTCATATGAGTCTGAAGGGGTTAAGTGGGCTAAGAGTTAATCAACATGGCTAAATTGCAGATAATGTTTCAACATCACTTTTTCTTTGATATAATTCAGGGCCTCTGCACCTATATGGGTTATTATTGACGAGGTAAGTGAAGGAAATAAGTCTGTATTGAGGATATCCATTAAAGATTCCGTGGTAAACGTAGCCTAGGCTTGGACCCAAATAACGACGGTATAAAACCCTTACCCTTGGTGTACTGGAGAATAATGGTCTGCAGCCAAATTAACACAATGCCGCTGGAAGCTCCGTTCGTAATCCCGTTTAATAGAAGATGTTGTAGGTGTTTTCATAAAGCAAAAACACTTCACTATTCATTGAACAACAGTTCCACCATTTCAAATATGGCCGACTGGCCCGACTCCGAGAGATTATAAACACCAAGGATAATAAATGAGTCAATGTGACGTCGTAGAGGGATTGAGAAACAAAAGAGGCTCATTATATGGACTGACGTGTATTTCTACACCTGTTAAAATTTCGCGAGAATTTGTGACGTCACCGTCTAGACAGTGACGTACTCCCACAACAACCATTCATATGCCATCATCGCTCGTGACGTCACACCCAGTTTATTGACCAATAGAATATCAGTATACAACTCGACTCACTTCCACTCGTCGTCCACCAGCCGAGCTGGGAAATTGTAAAAGTGAGTCCACAGATGCCCTCTAATTATTCATTTACCAAGTATATTTTCCATTTATACTATACTACGAAGCAACATACATAATACATATATATGTACAAACAACAAATATGCTATAGCACTGCCCAGTTCGGGTTAACTGCACAACTACTAATCCTCGATTACGGGATTCCTGTCTTAGGTAATTAGTTGTTGTTGATCTTACCATACTCAAGGGACCCTACAGATGTGCGGATAAGGGATACTTTTCTTATTTTGTCAATTTCATTGTCACCCCCCTATACAATTTTCAGAGTTTAGGCCCTAGTTTTGTCCAGCCAGTCCAGTCCAGTCCACAACACTTTGTTTACATGCTAGGCTCCTGCCACAAATTCCCGGATGTTCATTAGCCAATCAGAGTCGAGCTTCACCTAGTGATTTATTTCCCAACAAATTATTATTATCTTTTACAATTGTCTCTTCCAGTGTTTTACATACTGTCTGAATTTATTACTTTCTCATTTCTCTACAAATAGTTTTTAGGATATCGATTTGTAACAATGTACATTTTAACTTGTACCCACAATGCACTTCGCCTGTGGACTGTGACGTCAGTTTCAAACACAACCTCCTGGAAGGTTTCATGCAAGGTAAGTTTTCCTCACATTTAGGGATATTTTGGCCGGTATTTCTCGAGTATGGCTATCTTTCTTCAATATATAACCGTAAAGAGACCCTTAGGGCTTGCATTACAGGGTCTTTTCCATGTCAAAAAGGCCAATTTCGCCCATTATATAGGGACATATCCTCAGGCCCCCCCCCCCCCCTACACTCACTCAACACCTGTCCATGTGTGCAGCTGACACTGACAGATTGTAGCATCATGGCAGCATGTCTTGAATGTGATATGGGGACTTTACTTTTTTTTTTTAAATACTGCCAAGACCGTGATGCTCTATTTCAATTGCGTGTTAATCATGGCCTCATTTTGGACAATTAGACGTGTGAAAACTGTGGTAAGACTGCTGAGTTGGACCTCAAAAGAAAAATGTTCAGGTGCCAAAAGATGGTGTCTGTGAGGAAGCAGAAAAGGCGCAAGTGTGGATGGGCCCAGAGTGTTTTTGCTCATACTTTTTTTGATAACATCCATTTGCCACTCTATAAGGTACTGACATTTGTCAACATGTACTTGAGAGATGGATTTTCTTACCTCTCAGCTACTTCAGAGCTGGCCTTCAGTCAACATACCATCAATGACTGGAGCAGTTTCTGTCGTAAAG
Organism: Paralithodes platypus; assembly: GCA_032716605.1. Lineage (NCBI taxonomy): Eukaryota > Metazoa > Arthropoda > Malacostraca > Decapoda > Lithodidae > Paralithodes > Paralithodes platypus. The sequence continues at coordinate 10,141,185 of CM064551.1, forward strand.
TACTTATAGAGTGGTGCATTGAAACATCTGCACAACTGGGAGGTCCTGGCTCGATTGTGGAGATTGATGAGAGCAAGTTTGGTCGACGGAAGTACCATGTTCGTCGGATGATTTAAGGCCAGTGGGTGTTTGGAGGTATATGCAGGCAATCCAGAACCTTCTTCATGGTGCCTGTTGTTGTTGTTGTTGTTGTTGTTCCCTAAGCTGCCTGGCCGAACAGCCCCGAGTCCCTGAGAAAGGCCATGGCCACGATCGGGCTTTCCCACAGAGCTCTCATTGAGTGTAGATTGTGTTGTTGGCGTAAGTGGTTGTGTGAAATGCAGTCTTCTATGATGTGTTTAATGGTATGGGGTGCTGTATTACATCCCGGGCAGGCGTCGACAACGGAGTCATCCAGTCTCTTCTGATAGCTCAGGAGAGCTGGATGGTGTCCGCATCTCAGCCTGGCCAGGTGGACTCTGTCCTCGCGAGGAAGGGAGGATTCGGAAGGATGGATTTTGGGAGGTCGTGCATGCAGCTGCGTGTTGTCTGTGAGTGAGTGGATGGATCGGTGAGAGATATGAGTGTGGATGTGCTTCTGGAAGTTGGTTCGGGGTGGGCAGGGAGGGAGAGAGGACAATAATTGTGTGTGATACCGTGTGCTGGGTGTTGTTTTGATATTTCTTGGTGTCTGTGGGCGTGTTGCCATGTAGTTTAGTGGGTGGTCTTGGTTCGTGGAGGCTGCTGCCAGGAATTGAGTGCCTCTCATGTCCAGATGGTCTTTGACTTTGAGAATTTTGGTTTCTTGATGTAGGTGATCTGTGGGTGAAGTAGCTGTGCAGCCTGTAATGATCTTCAGGGCTTTGTTTTGAATAGTCTGTAAGGTCTTATGATGTGTTTCAGCTAGGTTAGAAGCCCAGGCTGGGCTTGCGTATTCCATCACTGATCTTATGTATTGTTTATATACTGTGGTGGTAGTTTCTTTGTTGTGTCCAAATTTTGTGTGAGCAAGTGACCTGAGGGCGTTAAGTCTGGGTGTCAGTTTCTTTTTAATGTTTGTGGTGCCTGTTGAGGATCGTACCTCCGACACACTGCTGGCCATCATCAAGGAGAAGATTCTGCCGGGGACCACCATCATCTCGGACTGTTGGAAGGCGTATCACTGTCTGGGGAAGGAAGGCTACCAACATCTCACTGTCAACCACTCTGTTAATTTTGTGGACCCAGACAGTGGTGCCCACACCAACACCGTGGAACGCCTATGGAGGGATGCCAAGCGGAAGGTTCCACTTTGCGGCAGGCGCAGGAAGCACTTTGTGGGCTATTTAGCACGCACCATGTTCATCATGCATCATAAAGACCCCAACACCAGATTCCATCATTTCATGAAGGCTACTGCGGCCCTGTACAACCCTGCTTGCCCTCCTCAGCCCCAACAGTCCGACTCAGAATCTCCACCTCCGCCACCACCCGAGCCAACATCGTCACCAACTCCATCACATTCCTCATCTCCACATCAGCCAGGACCGCGACCATGCTCTTCCTCTACAGCCGCACCTGCTAGTCCACCCGACCTCGACCCAACAGCTCCAGCAACTCTACGTCGTCAGCCACCCTGCTCTTCTTCTACCGCCACACCCTAACTTCAACCGCCAACAACTCACAGCCAGTCCATCGTGCTTCTCTTAACTTTTCCATTTGGTTAGTACCTTATTGGCCCTAGTACTGTATTTCATTAACATTTTCTATAGGTTAGGTTACGCTAATGTTAACCCCATAATACTAGGTTAGGTTAGGTTAGGTTAATGACAAACCTTGGCTCGGATTTCATGGATTTAGCGGGGGTGGCAGCCCCCACCCCATAATACTAGGTTAGGTTACATTAGGTTAGGTTAAGGTTAACCCCATAATACTAGGTTAGATTAGGTTAGGTTATTTGGTTAGGTTAATGACAAAACTTGCCTCGGATTTCATGGATTTAGTGGGGGTGTGGGGGCAGCAGCCCCCACCCATAATACTAGGTTAGGTTAGGTTAGGTCAGGTGAGGTTAGGTTAAGGTTAACCCCATAATACTAGGTTAGGTTAGGTTAGGTTATTTGGTTAGGTTAATGACAAAACTTGCCTCGGATTTCATGGATTTAGCGGGGGTGTGGGGGCAGCAGCCCCCACCCATAATACTAGGTTAGGTTAGGTTAGGTCAGGTCAGGTCAGGTTAGGTTAAGGTTAACCCCATAATACTAGGTTAGGTTAGGTTAGGTTATTTGGTTAGGTTAATGACAAAACTTGTCTCGGATTTTATGGATTTAGCGGGGGTGTGGGGGCGGCAGCCCCCACCCATAATACTAGGTTAGGTTAGGTTAGGTTAAGGTTAACCCCATAATACGAGGTTAGGTTAGGTTAGGTTAGGTTAGGTTAGGTTAGGTTATTTGGTTAGGTTAATGACAAAACTTGCCTCGGATTTCATGGATTTAGCGGGGGTGTGGGGGCGGCAGCCCCCACCCATAATACTAGGTTAGGTTAGGCTAATGTTAACCACATTCTTAGTGAGTTTTTCAACAGTGAAAAACAAAAATAACCCAGCCAACTTTCAAAATGAGGTTACTGTGATTTTGGACTCTGAACATTCGACAAACACCAGCCAAGTTTGGTCAACACTTTGGGGTTTTATTCATCTGAAAAAGGGTGAAATCCGAGCCAACTTTGTTTTCCAATTTTGCCCTTTTTGGACTCTGACAATTGGCCAAATCCGAGCCAACTTTTGCCAAAACTTGGCTTGGATTTCAACATTTTGGGGTTATATTCATCTGAAAAAGGGTGAAATCCGAGCCAACTTTTTTGTCCAATTTTGCCCTTTTTGGACTGACAATTGGCCAAATCCGAGCCAACTTTTGCCAAAACTTGGCTCGGATTTCAAAATTTTGGGTTTTTTTCAACTGTATTTATTAGATTTTTAGAGTTATTCCCATAATACCCCTATTTTTACCCCACCCAAAACCCCGCATTCCCAAACTCTCCCCTAGATTGTTGAGGTATCGGAATTACAATTAATAATACAAATGCTAATAAATTGGCCTTTCCTCACTTTCTAAATAGAAAATACACACTTACAAAGCATTAACATACACAAATAAAATAAATTAAACATAAAATAGCAGGAGTAGTAGTTATGCAGAATTAACCCCAGTTCTTGAGATATAATGCATGCCGTTATGCATGAATATACCGAATTTCGTTATCAACACTTGAAAAAACCAGATTACACCGAAAAATAACACGAAAATAATGTCCCGAACGTAAACAAAGCATTGCACCCAATGAATCCATCGACCTGGGTCCTCTTCTTCTTGTTTTGAAAGATGCGGTGAGTGCGATTCACCCAATAAATGGCTTCAATGTTACTCACAAAAACGATATTATATTATATTAGGGTTAGGTTAGGTTAATCTAATCTAATATTTGTACATATTGGAAGCATGCATGGCCTCCCCACAATTTTCCTTCATCATCATCATCATCATCTCCGACGCCTTGCTTCCCCCTGGGAAACCCCCACTAGAGGATGGCCATGACAGAAACGTCTCCAAGCTACTTTGTCAAGACATGCCTCCTTTGCCCGTGCCACAATGCCCCTTCCACTACGTGGAAGTTTTTCTTCAATATATTTTTCCACTTTCTTTTCCCATACCATAGGTGGTCTTCCACTACTAGCGGTTCCACTCACCTGACTCCCATATATCTTTCTTGGCATTCTGTCTTCATCCATTCTCTGAACATGACCATACCACCTCAAAGTACTTCTCTTTATCCACTCAACCACACCACAATCAATGCCCAAAGCCTGCTCTTCCATTCCAAAGGACTCGTACACTTCCCTATTACATGGCCCATCTAGCCTATTCATGCCAGCTGCCATTCTGAAAAAGCTCATCTCCACAGCTCTTAGTTTGAAGAGGTCCTCGTCACTTGCCGTCCATGTCTCGCTTCCATACGAGAGTGTTGGGAGCAGCACACTGTTTCTCAGTGACTTTTTGACTTCCTGGCTAACCATTCTTCCTTTGAGAATACTATCAAGTTCTCCAATCACTTTTCTCCCTTGCATTTTTCTCTCTTTTATCACACTCTCCATTTTACCATATTTGCATAGTACAGCTCCCAAATACTTGAAACTTTCAACCTCTTCTAGTACTTCATTTTTCAATTTTATTTTACAACTTTTCTTGTGTTCTTTCTTGATTCTATATTGTTCCTTAAAATCTATAGTTTCATGCATTCTTCTCTCAAACACCATTACCTTACATTTCCCTACATTGACCTTTAACTTTCTCTTTTCACATACCCTGTCAAAGTCAGTGACCACTCTCTGAAGTTCTTCAGCATTTTCCGCCAACAGGACTGCATCGTCCGCATATAGGCATGTTAAAATCTTCCATGTTCTTCCCTCTGATTCCAGTCTAGCTCCCACACCCATTGATACAGCCCTACATTCCCTAATCACTCCATCCATGTATATATTGAACAACCAAGCTGACATGACACATCCCTGTCTTACACCTACATTGACCTCAAAACTTTCACTTAACTTATCCCCTACCTTCACATTTGCCATTGCATTCCTATAAAAAGATTTTACTGCCATTAGCAACTTTCCTCCCACACCATATACTGTTAACACATCCCACAGGCCCTCCCAGTCTACTTTGTCGTAGGCTTTTTCCAAATCCATGAATGCTGCATAGAGTTTTCTGTTTTTGGCCAGATACTTCTCTACCAACAATCGCATTGAGGCTATCTGGTCAATGCAGCCCCTGCCCTTTCTGAAACCTCCCTGTTCCTCGCCTATTTTGTCATCCGTTATCTTCTGTAGCCTCTGTGTTACTACTCTTGCGTGTACCTTTCCAGGTATGCTAAGCAAGCTAATTCCCCTATAATTCTTACACTCTTCTTTACTACCCTTCCCTTTGTACAAGGGTACTATCACTGCTTTCCTCCAGTCCTCTGGTACACTTTCCTTTTCCCATGCTAATTTACATAACCTATGCATTATGTCAACAGCTTCTTCTCCCCCATATCTCAGCATTTCACCTGGGATGATATCTACTCCAGCAGCTTTGCCCATTTTAAGTCTATTGATTGCTTCTTTTACTTCTTCTCTGCTTATCTGGCTTTCAACTACCGTTTATTCTACCTCTCTCCATTCCTATGGATGAGATCTTTGCCTTCCCCCTACTCTTTACAGCTAAGCTACTAAAATGATCTTTCCATACTTTCACCACACCATCACCCTCTACCACTTCCCCATTCATGTCCCTCATCCTACCACCTGAGACACTCTCAGTCTTCTTCCCTCTGGCTTCTTTCACAGCTCTGTAGTATGCTTTCCTGTCATTCAGAAACTGTTCACTAATCTTTCTCCCATATGCCTCATCTGTCTTCCTTTTAGCGTCTTGTATCGCCCTCTTCACTCTTTGTTTCAAATGTGTATATTCTTCTTTCCTCGCATCTCTAGTTTCTCTAGGTATATTCTTTTGCAGCATACTTTTTCTGAACTCTTTCTTCTTTTTCACTATTTCTTCTATCTCTTTACTAAACCATGAGTTACCTTTCTTCTTCCACATTTTAAAGGTTTTCTTCCCACATACTTTCTCAGCTGCTTTAATCATGGAGTCTCTTGTACCTTTCCATACTTCGTCTACAGTATTTCCCAGATCTATCATAACATCCATGTCCTTTATAGTCTCTTTCAGGATGTCCTTGTATTTTGTTGCATTACATTCTTCATTTAATTTTCTCACATTTATTCTCTCTACTGTCAGTTTTCTCTCTTTCCTCTCATATTTCCACTCTTTCCTTATCCTCACTTTTGTCAGCACTGTATAGTGGTCTGATCCCGTCAGCATACCTCTTACAGCTTTTGAATCTAAAATTCTTCCTTTTAGTCCGGAATCCATCATGGCGTAGTCAATTAGAGATTTCTGTTCCTGCTCACCTTCACCTCTGTGCCATGTATATCTATGAATGTGACGATGTTCAAAAACTGTGTTAGCCAGAAACATCTCTCTCTCCGCACATACTTCTAAAAGGAAGTCACCATTCATATTCCTACCCTCCACACCCCATTTACCCACTATACCTTCTATCTCCTCGTTTCCAACTCTACCATTCATGTCGCCTACTAATATTACTTGTGTACACTCTTGCCTTTCTCTTATACATTTATTGACTTTATTCCAAAATTTTCTATTTTCTTCCGCACCTTTCCCAGTTTCTTGGTTGACTGGTGCATAGACACACATAAAAGTATACCTATCTATCCCAATCTTGCACTCACACCATACAATTCTTGAGTCCACGCATCCATAGTTTTTCACACACTTCCTCAACCTTTCTGACAAAATTACTGCTACCCCTTCCTTTTTCTTACGTTTATATCCTGCATCCAATCCAGACCAGACAACCCATCCTTCCCCACCCCACAAATCATGCTCACTCTCACCATCCCACACTCCAGAACCCAACAGGTGCGTCTCACCTACCCCACACACATCCACACATCCATCTTTAAGCTCTCGCATCAGACACTCTCTCTTGCTAAAATCATTTATGCCATTGGCATTGAAGGCACAGACACGGAGCACGCTTTCCTTCACCCGAACGACGTTTCCACCACTTTTCTGCTTTGTTCCTCCACCCCCGAGGGGGTCCTGGCCGGCAGCATACCGAGCACAGTAGTTTCCCAGGAGGATTTGGGGCCTGGACATAATGCCTCCAAACAGGGCGCCGGATTGTCAAAAGTATACGAAAAGAAAAACTAAAAACTGATACCAACATCAGTAAAAAAACATACAACACAGTAAAAATGAAAATATTAAGAAGATAGGGAGAACAAAAATATACAGGGGACAACAGAAATATAGTTACAAGGGGGATAATTTTTATAGTGGAAATTAAAAGAGGATTTAAAATTAAAAACAAAGTGTGCTGCTGAAGAAAATAGCACAATTTTCCTTACCTACTGTAAAAGCGTAACGCACCCAATAAATGGCGCCATTTGACGGAGTATCTTCAGATTAATTAATAATGGGCAAGTTAATGCAAATCCTCCACTCAAACCATGAAAAACAACAATTAAACACTATATTCCTTGGAAAAAATATAAAAAACTTGGTAAATAAGGCGGCTCTAGCTGTCTTGAATGTTACCCAAATATGAACTACGAACTGTAAACAATGTATATGAAAACAGATAGGCCCTATCTACGAAATGAAAAGCCTGATAAATATAACCCATTTTCAATATATCTGTAAATATATAATTACTAGGCCTATTAGCTAATAGGCCTATCTATTAAACAAGAATATTAGGCCTATATATAATCAACAAATACAATTGAAAAAACACTATACAGTAGCCTACAAATATAATACAAATAACGAAGTGGCTACGGGACACCACCAGTGGTGTCTCGCAGCCCAGCCAGTGAGGCTGGGCTACGGGACACCACTGGTGGTGTCCCGTAGCCCAGCCTCACTGGCTGGGCTGCGTGACACCACCAGTGGTGTCTCGCAGCCCAGCCACACTGGGTAGGCTACGGGACACCACCACAAGTGTTTTCGTATTTATCGCCATATAATTCAGCCAATTAGACTGTTGAATCGAAATTCTTTGGATTATTATTTATATTATCATTAAAAACGGACTTTATTAAATTATAATCCTACATGTTGTATATACAGACCTATTCCACACTCAACTCCCTACGCCACACACACTCACACATACCTATTTATACATATAACTAGGCTTATATATAGCCGTTATATATGTGTGTATATTCTTCGTCTTACATATCCATCGTTCTTGATCGCACTATGGCGCTAGGTAGCCTGTTCCACAGGTATATACAACTCTTACCAAACCAGTATTTGCCTATATTTTTTGAAACGAAATGTATCTCATTTGAAACCATTTGTTTGAGTTTTCTCGCTATCGCTGAGCTTCAGTACATCTTTCAAATCCCCTGTATTTAGCCTATCTCACTTACCCACTTGAACACCTCTATCATATCTACCATATCGTATCATATCATATCTAACTCTGCGTCTTTCTAACGAATGTAAGCCTAGCTTCTTCAACCTGTCCTGTCTTCATATGGAAGATTTCTAATATTACAGATTATTATTGTCATTCTCAGTTGTACTCTCTCCAAGGAATCTATGTTCATTCTCTAATAGGGACTCCAATTTTGAACAGCATAATCCATGTGTAGCCTCACTAGCGCTAGATAAAAGTTCAAGATTACTACTTATTACGTCTGCTGTTCTGTTACTCACACTTCTAGATATACATCCAAGAACTCTATTTGCCTTATTTCGAACACTGATGCATTGATTTCGTGGTTTCAAATCACAGTTGACGATGATTCTCAAGTCTTTTTCATTATTTGAGTTAGTTATATCCACGTTATCGAAATTGTATACTGCATTTCCTATCGATTTACTCAATTTTACTACACTGCATTTACCTACATTGAACTTCATCTGCCAGTTTACTACCCATTTGTGTAATATGTCTAAATCTATTTGGAGTGTTCCCATTTTAGTGTCATCTGTAAATTTACTGATTTTGCTAGTTATTCCTACATCAAGGTTCTCTCTCTCTCTCTCTCTCTGAGAGAGAGAGAGAGAGAGAGAGAGAGAGAGAGAGAGAGAGAAAGAGGTACAATTTACAAGTAGGTGTTAATTTCCTGGATTACCTGGATTAGCTTGAGATCTTAAGGTAAAGGGTCCAGGTACGCTGGTATCCAGAGATTGGTCAGCGTTTTTTTTTTCGCAACCTTCGCCCGCACTCACATGGTAGCAATATAAATGTTTTATAATGCTATAGATTTACCAATTACCATCCCTATCCTAAATTAACCAAACATCACATTTGGATGCCAATAATCACCAGACAACAATTATGCATCATCAATTGAGAAATTTTACCTATTATCTTATATGTTGATTCACTATATAAACACACACAAACTCATGCACATTCACATTTTCACGCACAAAATCATTCAGGAACACATATTCGTATTCCTACCCACAATGTCATTAACTCGCATTGCGTGTATTCACCTTATAATAATAATAATAATAATAATAATAATAGTTCTTAAAGCTAGCGCATGCTAAGCTAGCTAAGGATAGCTCAATAAGGCCGATTAGGCGTATTTCCATTGGGGTCCTGTACTACTACCCCATCCCTTTGCTCATGAGGGATGGTAACGACTCAGTGCTTGTGAAAAATCTTTAATGCGCCGAGCGTGGGCGCGAACCCGGGCCTTCTGGGTGGAAGTCCGAGACGCTAGTCACTACACCAAGCGAGCCGAACAAGTTCGTTGATTTATATTCATATATCTACACACACACTTTTAGATTACCACTCGACAACGCACATATATTCGAACATACATTCACAATTACACACTCGCCTTCACATTTCCAATCAGAATACACACGCCCACACATTGATATTCCCTCCCACAATCGCACCCACACTCTAATGTTCTTTCAGAACCACACGCACAAATACATATTCGCATTCCTAATCACAAACCCAAACACACATTCACAAAGACAAGTCATGTGAATGACTCTCATTCTCTCTCTATCACATACACACATACTCACACTCACACTCACACACACACAAACATATTGTACATTCATTATTAATTTTGTACATCAATTATACAAACACATATTTCCACTCACAAACGTACAGGCTTTATGCTCGTACATGCACATTCCTACTCGTGCATGCAAGCTTGCACTGCGCCCCCCCCCCCCCAACTGGCCTACGCAAGGCAGATCCAGCTCACACCCAATTAATTCATTAAGCTATTCAGTTTTTTCTTGAAAGCCTACTGCTACTGAGCTGATCACTTTACAGTGTACTTTGCAATTTCTTTCACAAATATATAATTGTGTTCCTTCCAAATTATGACCCAAACGTACATGCCATAACAAACGCACATACATACTCATGTAGACATGCATTTGAACATCCATATAACATTCGTAAACAAACATTTATTTACGCACATATACTGTATTTGCATTACTTTACATTACATTCACAAACATATTCATTTACACAAACACATGTAACTATCCACACATTGACGCACTTGTGCTTGTGAACGTCGTCAAGCTGTCTTATAGCACGTTATGCAAGTATGAATGACTTTACTTCTGTTTGATCATTATACCATAATGGTAACAGATATGTAGACAATAGACATGTGGAATAGGCTACCTAGCGCCATTGTGGGATCAAGAACGACAGAGAGTTTCAAAATAAAATTAGATAAACGTATACACGAGATGGGTTGGGTGTGAGAGGGATCTGCCTTGTTTTGGCCAATCGACTGTCTGCAGACTCCCATATGTTCTTATAAGATGGATATGTAAGACGAAGAATATACACACATATATAACGGCTATATATAAGCCTAGTTAGATGTATAAATAGGTATGTGTGAGTGTGTGTGGCGTAGGGAGTTGAGTGTGGAATAGGTCTGTATATACAACATGTAGGATTATAATTTAATAAAGTCCAACGTTTTTAATGATAATATAAATAATAATCCAAAGAATTTCGATTCAACAGTCTAATTGGCTGAATTATATGGCGATAAATACGAAAACACTTGTGGTGGTGTCCCGTAGCCTACCCAGTGTGGCTGGGCTGCGAGACACCACTGGTGGTGTCACGCAGCCCAGCCAGTGAGGCTGGGCTACGGGACACCACCAGTGGTGTCCCGTAGCCCAGCCTCACTGGCTGGGCTGCGGGACACCACTGGTAGTGTCCCGTAGCCACTTCGTACAAATAAAAGACATTTCGACGGTACCATCGAACCGTCCAATTAGCACCGTCGAAACGTCCTGTATTCCACTACCAACATAGGCCTACAGCATAACTCATCTATAAAACATTAACCTAACCAAACCTAACCTAGTAGGCTAGTATTCATGTAGGCCTAGTACTAGGTTAGGTTAGGTTAGGGTAATGTTTTATAGATGATTTATGCTGTAGGCCTAGGCTATGTCGGTAGTGGTACGCCCACTACTCCTAATCTTACCCATTAGCCTAACCTAACAACCTTACCTAACCTATCCTAGTATTATGGGTGGGGGCTGCCGCCCCCACACCCCCTCTGTTTGACATCAACTCCCGTGTTTACACGACTTAGGCTAGGCCTACGCGCTACGCCCGGTAGCCTAATAGGCCTAGGCCTAGCCTACAACTCATTCCAAAAAAAAAAATCAGTACCGCGCAGGGTGTCAATCCACAAAATATGAATTGTGTTATCATTAGGCCTATGGTTTATTATTTTGTTATCATTATAGCGCGACGGAGCAGCGAAGGCGCGAGCTCTAGAGGGATCCGGGGGCATGCCCCCCCCCGATTTTTTTTTGAGAATTTAGGTATCTAAAACAGCATTTCCTGCAATCTAAAAGCAATCAAGATGGAACATAGGCGGCAGGCCTAGCCTATGGAGACCAAAATTGTGTCAATTTACTTTTTTTTTTCTTTAAAAAAAAAAATAAAGTTGGGGGAGTTTCTGTTATCATTAGCCTAGGCCTAGGCCTATAGGCCTACAAAAAGTTCATTTGCGTTAGGCCTATCACTAAAAAAAACAGCGTCGTTTGACACCCTGGGAACTTCCGCGTCTCCTGAACCATCCAAAAATACGCTAAAATTAGTGTTTTGAAGGGGGGGGGGGGTTAGTGGGGGAGGGGTAGTATAACTGCAGATTTCCCAAATCAGCTGATTGCGATAAAAACATGAGGATTTGGCAGTCACCATAGCCTATCATTAAAATAACAGCTAGCCTATCTCCACATAGCCTACCTTGTTATCCAGAAAGGTGATAGTGAAGCAATGATTGGTTTTGGTGTTGTTATCAAGGTCATTCACTCACTCCGTATAGCAATATATTGACACGCAAACAAATACAAAAATCTCAAGTCAGATGTTCCCGCGACATCGTGACGTCACACGTAAATAAACATGGTGGTTATGAAAAGCCTAAAGCGTTCACCAACTTCACCAGAGTTGCCAGGTCCGCATGAGCTCTTCTCGCCCAATTCCATCCAAAAAGTCGCCCAATCCGTCGAAAGTACCCCGTACCCCTGACCCCTTCGTTTTTTTTACCATTTTCACCCCACTTTTTCTTGACAAATATTATTGTAGTTTTGTTTTTGTTTTGTTTTTTAATGATAATTGACCACTTGCGAGTTTCAGGCTATAAGGAAGTTGGAGCCATAAACATTGATAATCAACAGAATTATCACCTAAATTGCGCGGTTGTAGTGCTTCTATGAATACATAAAACCCAATTCTACATGCTTTTCATCCATTAGAAATGTACATTATTATTGTATTTCTGTTTGATATCGATGCTTAGGCTATGGCTCCAACTTCCTTGTAGCCTGAAACTCGCAAGTGGTCAAATTATTTATTTAACCTATAGGCCTACCTATATTTATATATTTTCTAAAACGAAATGTAGCCTATTCAATCTCTCTCTCTCTCTCTCTCTCTAGAGTAGCCTACCCGGCTGAATTTGGTTCCCGGTTCCCTGTTCCTTATTCGGGAAATTTAAACTCTGGGCTATATTTCTATATTTTTCGAGGGGCGGAAATGAAAGATATCTCAAAAGGAAGCATGAAACATTCTTCTTTCGAATGCATCCAAATAACCTCACAACATGTTCAAAACCAACTCACAACCATAATACCTCTCAGTTCCTTATTCGAAATAGTCAATCAATCGGCTATATTTGTATACTTTTCAAGGGGCGGAAATGAAATATATCTCAAAAGGAAGCGGACACATTCAGCTTTCGAATACACCCATTTAATGCATTCAAATAACCTCACATGTCCACAACCGTCTCACAACCATAATACCTCTCAGTTCCTTATTCTAACTTCAAATTAAATATAATACGCCGAGTATAGACTTTTCGAAAGAACTATGTGTGTGTGTGTGTCTGTTCTTCTATATATATCTACTGGTGTGTGTATAGGAGGAGCATTGTATAGGAGGGCGGGAGAAGGGTTTGGGACAGAGGTCACTAATCCTCTTAGAGGATGCAGACCTCACACCCAGACGTACCTATTGTCATAAATATTTGTCTCCAATGTCAAACTTTTTGCATTTTATTATTATATGTTTCCGGGTTTGTTTTGTTTATAATTCATAACAATTTTAGGACGTTTTTAATGTTTCTATCTAGCATAATACCTCTCAGTTCCTTATTCGCCAAAGTCAATCAATCGGCTATATTTTCTATACATTTCGAGAAGCGCAAATTAAATATCTCAAAAGGAAGATGACACATTCAGCTTTCGAATACACCCATTACAGTCATTCAAATAACCTCACAACATGCCTACAACCGACTTACAATCATAATACTCTCAATTTTTGAAGGAGAAAAGAGACACCTTACCATTCCCGGAGCTATATTTTCTATATTTTTCGAGGGCCGGAAATGAAAGATATCTCAAAAGTAAGCTGATACATTCCTCTTTCGAATGAAACCATCTCACCGTCTCACAACCATAATACCTCTCAGTTCCTTATTCTAAAAAGTCAATCGGGAGGGATGAAGGGTGCGGGCGTAGCCCTCTCTCTATGTATCATCCTTCTCAACATCCAGAGGGGCTGTGCTGATATACAGGTGCAGAGGGGACCGGTAGTGTACCAGGTCAACACTAAACAAGTATTGAGGGACCTCGTCACACAGAAATCACACACGAGTGAAATTTCTGTCACCATTCCTGCCTGGTCTATTTCATATATCGGGAAGATGCCGCGGCTAGGCAAATACTCTGGCACAACCTCGCTACAACACCTATTGTGCTACACTCTAATTAGCTGCGGAGATGTAGAGACCAACCCCGGCCCTAGTTCAACGTTGAAGAAACCTCACCACCAAACAAGTAAGGCAGACACCGACATTTCAACAGTCCCTAGCAGTAAAATTCGTTATAACAAACTGGGCCAGCAGGCACCCAAGTCTCCCGTCACGCTCCAACTCACAACCAAGACCGCAGGGCAACCGCCAGCACAGTGCCAACATTCTACCTACTCAACATTACCCTCAACTGTATCATCACTACCACAGATATCGGTGACCCAAGTAACACAACAGGCAACCAGAACACCCAAACAAGCAGGAAGCTCTAGCAAACACATCAACAATGAAGTAACAGCAACGAACAAGATAGACAACAAGAGAAACCAACCCAGTGGGGTGGGAGGGGGGCAAGGGGGAGCCACAACCTGTCCTCATCTCACGCGCTCACACACCATCAGCCGCTCACGGCGCACAGCTGATCACCACACCGCCAGACGTACGATGAACAGTAACAGGAAAATATGTATAGTGTGCGATATTGGATTCAACAAAAGGAGTACAACGTCACAATGTAGTAGTTGTAATGAAACAGTACACGATCGATGTACTTACGTTACTAGCAGAAAAGAAGTGGAATGCGATAAATGTAGGGAAGTAGCTATTAACCCGTGGAGCCCCGGCTAGTTTTGTAATGTTTGCGCACCAGAACCCGGCCGGTTTTCAAAAAATGGTTTTATTCCAGAAACAATAGCGAATGGGTTAGGAATGAAGGAAAAACCACGAAAAACCGCTCAAAAAGCTTAAAAAATGGTCCTACAGAGCCCCCGAAAACGGATTTTATAAGAGTAAAAAATTGAAGGCAATTATCCCAAAAAAACAGGTTTTTGCGCGCTCGCGCGCACACACGTGGACTTTGAGAGTTTTCAACCATCGGCACGGTTGCGTGGGATACGTACACAGTTCCCATACAAATCTGAGCCCTCTTGAGTGGCTACACCTGAGGTTACGGTCGGCGCAATTAGGGTGACGCGCCAGGCGCGTCTCTGGGGCTGTGCGTTACATACATCGCCGACGCGTCAGGCGCGTCGCTGGGGCTGTACGGGTTAAGGGTCCTAAACTCATTTGTGAAATATGTGAATCACTCATAACAAGAAAACAAAGGATCATAAACTGTGTTAAGTGTAAAACTGTAGCTCACATGAAGTGCATCTCTAAGAAGACCAACAGTGAAGAACGGGAATTCCTATGCAACATATGTGCCTTGCATTCATTACCGAATATTAATGTAAATGAACCAATTAGTATTAACAACTCAGAATCCAGCCAGGACACATTCAAAATCAAAGATGAATACAGTGTTCACCAACAAAGGGCTCCATCTTATCCACATTAACGCCAGATCAATGTACCATAAATTGTCAGAATTAAACTTGTTAGCTAATAAGGCCAAAGCTTCAATAATTGCAATCACAGAAACCTGGCTGGATTCAAGTATAAACGATGGTGAAATAAACATTCAAGGTTTCAATCTGGTTAGGAATGATCGCAATAGGCATGGGGGAGGAGTATGTCTGTATGTAAAAAACAACCTCACACACATGGCCTAGTCGACAACTTTTTCTTTTCTTTCTCGTTTCTCTTTTCAATTTTCTATTAAAAAGACCTCAAAAGTATGTACAACATACCTAGTAGAGAGTCTGAGAGAGTAAGGTGCTACTCTAGATGTTATAAATTTAATTCGCGCTATGTGCATATGATAATTGCCGCTCTAGAGCGAAGCAGATTACATCGTCATAGTATAAGCTCTACGTTGGAACGTAGAGGCTACTACTAAATTGGTCACAACAAGTGCCGTGCTTAAGTGCTGGTACTTCATATTCAGTAAAAATATGATCAGCATGTTCATTCTTTGCAATAAATTGTGGCGTTGGGGAAATATGGACACTCATATTGTGCCAAGAAAACCTGAGACAAATAGGTTTGTTACTCATCGCAGCCAACTGAGAGACCCGGTGACCAGTGGCTAAAGCCACCAGGAACACAGCTTTCTTCAATAGTAAGTCCAAAGTAGGGTTACGATTGTATATCTGAGAATTTAACATAGAAAGCGTCCGATCTAGTGACCAGGTGGGCATGAGCTGACGTATTGGTGGTCAGAGCCGGAAGCATGCACGCATGAATCCTTTATTCTCCGTCTCCAGAATCGTGAGTCCTGTTAAGTCAGAAAAGGGACACCGAATTGCTGTGAGGTGATTCTTTAATGTTACAACTGACAAAGAATTCTGTTCGAACAGATATTCAAGATACTTAAAAATTAGAGACTATGAGGACTCAGTTTAAGTAATTTTCTACGATCCAAGTAGTAAACGGATTCCAGTGAGATTGGTACTGACGTTGGGTAGAGGAAGCATATTGATTAATCAACTTCTGAGTCACGCTCTCCCCATACCGAGTAAGCCATTTTGTCTTCTGAATGTCCACAAGGCAAAAGTTAGCAAGGTCTTGATTGCGTCCAATTGCGTCTAAGTGGAAATACAAGATCGGGAGCGACACCTGGTTCTCGTACCACGTCTTCAATTGTCAGTACCAAACCTGGGCCGGCCACAGGGGCGCGATCATCGTGACTATGCCGCGATAACTGCGTAGTTTGTTAACTACTTGGCACATTAACCCGGTGAGTGCACACAGGGTGTAGTGAACACCACACTTCTGGGCGGCAATATTAAGCTCCATTCCCGCCTATGTTCGTCATTTTACGATAAATATCGTTATTACTTATTCATGTGCCTATTTTACGTTTAATATGAAGATAGTAACATGTAACAACAATAAAACAAGTGGGAATATTGTTTGGATGGTGAAAATCGCGAATTATTGCCGAGCGTTCATTCATGAGGTAAGAGATAGGGGAGGCAGACACCCTCCTCTCTCGAAGCCTGGAGAGTGACTGAGGCCTGTCTCTCTCTTTCCCATGCACAGACACACTCAAGACCACAGTCTAGGATTGCTTTTTTTTTTTTTTTTTTTTTTTTCTATATAACTACTCCCTCTCGGGCATAGGCTGAGAGCCCTTACAATCCACCGCTCAACACAGTGAAGCCCGTGAGGTCTCGTTCCAGTCTGGGGAGTGAGACATGTGAAGCATCCATTCATGGCTCGAAGCAGCTCCATCTCTGAAGCCGCTGTTTGCTTCGTTCAAGTGCTTCACTGTCTCACCCTCCAGACTCAGACCCTCACTCTCAGGTTTGGAGATATTTACACGAAAATATACCAATGAATATGGGAATAACAGGGAAAATAGGTGATAATTGAAGGGGAGGGGTGTGGGGGAAGGAGGGTATTTTGGCAGATGTGGAGTAGTGATAGGAGGTATGGAGGGGAATTATCTCACTTAACCCGGGAACTGCGGGGAGACTCTTAAGAGTTCCCCCGGCGGACTGCGGGAAGACTCTTAAGAGTAAGGGAAAACAAAAATCCATTTAAAACACCCAAAAAAAAAAAAAAAAAATAATTTTATTTTTTTTTTATTTTTTTTGCCCCTGGGCCATGCCAAATATCACTCCTCCACCTGCCCTCCTTCCCCGCTTTCCTCCCCTCCTTCAGTTATCACCTATTTTCCCTGTTATTCCCTTATTCTGTGGTTTATTTTCGTGCTAACATTAGCGAGTTGGTAGCATGGCGTTGTCATCACTGTTACCAAGCGTGGGAAAGAGCAAGAGAGAGACTATTGCGAAACAGTGTCTCTCCAGACAGACAAGGGGAGGGGTGGAGGGCAGGGAGGTTGCCTCAGCCATACATTATGTAACTCCCAGCCTGTATCGCCGATTTTGACCATCCAAACACTGTTTCCACTTGTTTTATTGTTGTAACAGGTTAATACCTTTATACTCAACCTATAATAGGCGCATATGGATAAGTATTAATGCTATTTATGGTAAAATAACGATGTTAGTGATGGGAACAGCTCAAATACGTCAGCACAGGAGTGTGGTGTCTCATACCCCCCATGTGCACTTCTTAGGTTAATAACCATTTCACTTGTTTTAAATGGTACTGGGGCCTTTTAAAAGTTTTTTTTTTTAGGCCTTACCTCTTAACCTCTTAAGTGCGCATGGGGGTAATTAGACACCTCTGCCTGTGCGCATGTATTTGAGCTGTTTCCATCACTAAAATATTCATTTTACCATAAATAGCATTAATACTTATCCATATGTGCCTATTATAGGTTGATTATAAAGGTATTAACCTGTTACAACAATAAAACGAGTGAAAACAGCATTTGGATGGTCAAAATCGGCGATACAGGCCGCGAGTTACATAATGTATGGGTGAGGCAACCTCCTTTCCCGCCAATTTCCCCCAAGGCCACTGAGACACTGTCGATCGATACTCTCTCTCTCTCTTGCACTCGCTTGCTAACAGTGATGACAATGCCCTGCTTGCAACTCGCTAATGTTAGCACGAAAATATACCTCAGAATAAGGGAATAACAGGGAAAATAGGTGATAACTGAAGGAGGGGTGGTAGAGGACTGATATTTTGCATGGCCCAAGGGCAAATTTTTTTTTTTCGATGTTTAACCCGTGGAGCCCCGGCTAGTTTTGTAATGTTTGCGCACCAGAACCCGGCCGGTTTTCAAAAAATGGTTTTATTCCAGAAACAATAGCGAATGGGTTAGGAATGAAGGAAAAACCACGAAAAACCGCTCAAAAAGTTTAATAAAATGGTCCTACAGAGCCCCCGAAAACGGATTTTATAAGAGTAAAAAATTGAAAGCAATTATCCCAAAAAAACAGGTTATTGCGCGCTCGCGCGCACGCACGTGAACTTTGAGAGTTTTCAACCATCGGCACGGTTGCGTGGGATACGTACACAGTTCCCATACAAATCTGAGCCCTCTTGAGTGCCTACACCTGAGGTTACGGTCGGCGCAATTAGGGTGACGCGCCAGGCGCGTCTCTGGGGCTGTGCGTTACATACATCGCCGACGCGTCAGGCGCGTCGCTGGGGCTGTACGGGTTAAAATTGATTTTTTTTTTCTCTGACTCCTAAGAGTCTTCCCGCAGTCCGCCGGGGAACTCTTAAGAGTCTTCCCGCAGTTCCCGGGTTAAGAAGGTCCTCGCCCTTGCCCACCAAAACCTCTTAACCTAAGACGTGCGCATGGGGGGTATGAGACACCACACTCCTGTGCGCACGTATTTGAGCTGTTCCCATCACTAATATCATTATTTTACCATAAATAGCATTAATACTTATCCATATGCGCCTATTATAGGTTGATTATAAAGGTATTAACCTGTTACAACAATAAAACAAGTGGAAACAGCGTTTGGATGGTCAAAATCGGCGATACAGACCGGGAGTTACATAATGTATGGCTGAGGCAACCTCCCTCCCCTCCACTTTTCCCCACATCTGGAGAAAGACTGTCGATCGATACTCTCTCTCTCTCTCTCTTGCACTCGCTTGGTAACAGTGATGACAATGCCCTGCTTGCAACTCTCTAATGTTAGCACGAAAATAGACCACAGAATAAGGGAATAACAGGGAAAATAGGTGATAACTGAAGGAGGGGAGGAAAGTGGGGAAGGAGGGGAGGTGGAGGAGTGATATTTGGCATGGCCCAGGGGCAAAATTTTTTTTTTTTTTTTTAAAAGCCTTACTCTTAAGAGTCTTCCCGCAGTCCGCCGGGGGAACTCTTAAGAGTCTCCCGGCAGTTCCCGGGTTAAGAGTGTTCTCGCCGTTCCCGGGTTAAAGATGCATCTGATGGCGGAAACATAAATGGAACTCCATTTGTTACAGTCCACCTGAAATGCGTCTGGTCCTCCCGCTGGGGTTTCTACCCAACGAGTGAGGAACTGAGGTAACCTAACCCTTGTCTAGCGGGGTGTTTTGGGCATATTCAGGCCCTCCTGAATGATCAATCAAGTATCTGCATGAAAAGAAATGTATTCAACAAAAAACTAGGCGCTAAAAGCTTCAAAATGAGACCAGAACGAGCTACGTAGCACTCGTGGTTCTCATGCAGTGGTGCCACCAACATGGGAGTTTAGCGTACAGCGGCATATTTTTTCCCACTACGCTCACTAATGGTAACACTGCCGTCCTCTCGAGAACAGAGGGAGCGTGAGTCAGTGGGTGGCGGTAAGCCCTGGGTGTCGGACGTGTGGCCTGCTGCGCTCCCGGCCATTTGCACTCGATTTTAACCCTTTAAAAGCCTTAATAATGCTCCTAACTTGCTGCAAATTGGTGCACGACTTAAGTCGAGCGCCGCTCTTTAAGGGTTAAGTGTCTCCTCTGACGCGAACAAGTCCACTTGTGGATGGTATGGCCCGGCAATCATCTGTTGAAAGATCGTTTGCTTCAGGAATCATTCTACTAGGGTGCTCTGTCATCGCGACCGTGTCTGCCCATATGTTCGCCACTCTGGGCAGATACGTTGCGTGGAGATAAATCTCTAGCTTGTTGGCTAGCAGAAAGATCTCTTCCGACAACCTTAGTAACACTCGAGATCTCGCTGAACCTTGCTTCTGAATGCATGCTACTGCATTCAGATTGGCCATCCTGAAGGCCACTGACTTTCCCACCAGAGTTGAGCCGTGATCTTGCAGAAAGAAAGGGGGACTAACAATTCTTTGGCATTGATATGAAGGTTTTTGGTGAGCCCATTCAAGTTCCAAGTGAGATTTGGTCATTAATTTTGTTTATCATTTTAAGATTTTATTATACAGATTAACCCTTCCAAGTTTATGACGCACTTCAAGGTTATATTTTGGCTGAGATATTATGATTTTATATAGATTAGGAAGAGTATATGGAACCCACTGGGTTGATTCAGACTCCGATCAGAGACCTTCATAACCCTTTTAACATACAGATCTTTCCTAAACTGTATAACATCGTCAAATGATTGTTCAAAGAAAGTGTCAAAATGCGTGGTGAACTTAAAAAGGTTAAGAAAGGTGTATAATAAAATGACAGTAGTAGCATTGCACATTTAAAATTCAATACACAATTGAAAGACCTTTTTTTGTTTACAACTACCAGTTTATGTTGTCAATATCATGTTCTGTTTAGTTACAAGTTAATTGCTTGCCTACATGAAGAAGCAAAATTATCAATTTGGTTGCAGTTTTCTTCAGTCATGTGGGGTTCCAGTGTATAGACTAGCCTACTAAGTACTGGTATAACAAATTTCACATTCCACTGACATGCACTTAACTTTTATCTAAAAACATTAGCTAAAGTTTGTTTGGTTATCATTGATGAATATCTTGTTAAGTGTATTTTTCCATACAAATGTAACAAATACTTGGTAACATGAAAATTCTGCATTACGGATTAGGCTTACTAAAGATATGTGTTATGTGTCCATTTCATTTACGGTGTTCATGCTGAAACATTAATGATGAGTTGAGTTTCTTTTCCTATTTTATTGAGTGAAGAGTGCTTTTATAAAAATAATATTCTTAACTTTATGGATTTGTTCTTATTCAATTTGTTTTAATTTGTAAGGTATAATTAGTTGCATATATTAATGGAAAACATGAACAACAATAATAACTATTATTTGCTTCATGTTTACAACTTTTGAAACTAAGATATCATTACCATGAGTAAACTAGTAAAAAAAGGTATCATTTAAAATACAAAATAGGCAATTATAATTTTATTGTCCTTGCAAATAACGAAAATCCAAACATCAGCATGGGCCTCAGATTTCATCTAAAGTAGCAATATATCTTGGGGGGGGGGTATGATGGCTAAGTGGCTTTATGCAATAGATGCCCTCTTACACATCAATCCAAATCTGTCCATGGGAGGGGGCCCCATATTATGCCCAGCACCGGGGTCACACACTGCCTCTCCCTGGCCCTGCTCATCAGAACTGTATCGTTGGCAAAGTAAAGGCAACTTCCACTTGTTTCCTTCCCTTATCAGCGGTGCACCAACATCCACTATTCTTCCTTGTATTTCTTTCATGACTCCATCCATATATACAGGTATATTGAACAACCATGGTAACATCACACATCCTTGCTTTAACCCAACATTCAAATCAAAGAACTCGCTCTGTTCATTCTCCACATGTACTGCTGCCCCTCATACATTCCTTTCACTGCTTTCAGCAACTTGCCATCTACTCTGTATATTCTCAGAACTATCCACATACCTTCTCTACCAACTCTGTCATGGGCCTTCTCCAAGTCCATAAAGGCAGCATACAACTTTTGTCCCTTCTCTAGAAATTTCTCCACAACACATTTCAGGGCAAAAATCTGGTCTACACAACCTCTTACCTTCCTAAACTCACCCTGTTCATCACCTACCCATTTCTCCGTTCTCACTCTCACTCTCTCGATCACTACCCTACTGTACATCTTCCCTACTATGATTAGAAGACATATCCCCTGGTGATTACCACACACTCCTCTTTCCCCTCTACCCTTATACAGGGGGACTATTAGGCCTGTCTTCCAGTCATCAGGCGCACTTCCCTTCTCCCATGCTAGTTGGCACATTTTCCATACCCATTCGATTACTATCTCACCACCATACCTCAGCATTACCCCACACTCCATTTATTCCTGATGTTTTCTCCATCTTCACTCTTTTCATGGCTTTACACACTTCAGACCTCCTGATCCCCACCTCAACTACTTCTCTTTTTCTCCCTCTCATACCCCATCCAACTATGTTTGCTGGCGCTTCATTCCTTACATTCAGCAATTCGTTAAAGTACTCCCTCCATCTCTCGATTCTCTCCTGCCTCTTGGCTAACACTCGCTCATTCTTATATTTCACACCCTTGCTACCCTCCATAACTTTCTTAACCTCTTTCCAGACCAGTTTCTTACACATCCTCCATTTTACACTTAGATTAATTCCAAATTCTTTATCTACTCTTCTCTTACTACTCTCACTACTCTCTTTTTCTTGAAAGAGTAAATATATGTTAAAAAAACAACCTTATATTAATTGGGTCCAACCCTTTGAGGATTATGCCCCATTTTAACAGTTTATTCTGGCTATCATTAGACAATTTTATACAACCTAGGAAAGAAATATCTTAATTAACCCTCTTACTTGAATATACTTGTGCCCTTTCTAATCCGACAAAAATTGTCTAATAATAGCCAAAAAACAATAATTTGTCGTCAAATATTGAAAGGGCTAAACGAGCAGTAGGCTAAACTGCAGAATTCAAAGAGCATTTAAATAGATACAGTACTGTACTGTATATTCAAAATTCAAATAAGCTTATTATTATACAATTTACATACAATATAATAATTATATTTATGAAAATGGCTATAACATATAACATTACGGATTAATACTTAATGTATTGTTAACTTGTTATTATTTTAATTTGTTTTCCTAATCATTAGTCAGAAATATTAATTAATTTAAGTGATTTTTGCCTTCTACAAAGAAATAATTATATCAAATATATAATTTAACCCATTGGCTGCGGCTATGTTTGGGCTATTTAGGGCATATTCAGGCACTCCTGAATGATAAATCAAGGAGCTGCATTAAATTAACTGTATTCTGCCGAAAACTAGGCGAAAATAGCTTCAAAATGAGACCAGAACGGGCCCCGTATGTGGTCTGGTTCACCCGCAGCGGTGCCAGAGAAACGCGGGAAACCCGCTATTTGGTAGCACTCGCTCGCTTGGCTACACTGTTGTGAGAGAGAGAGAGAGACCTGCGCGAGGCACAGTCTACCTCAGTGAGCCGCTCGCTGCTCTGAGGGACGGAGGTGGGCCCCTCACGCTCCCGCCCACTGACACTCGATTTTTACGGTTTTTACAGGCTTTTAAAGCCTGAAAATTGCTGTAACTTGCCAGGACGTTCCAGAACGTCACCCGCAGCGAAAGGGTTAACACTTCTTTAAAAAAATGTAAAACAATTATATTTAATTTATTTACAGTTAAACCATTAGAAGTAACAAGCATCAATAAAAGTAAATCTTAATATATGGTATCAAATAAATCTTAATTAAATGCAATGATCATACATATATATATATATACACCGGTATATACAGTATATATATATATATATATATATAATTAGGATACATTTGGATATTATCAATCATAATATACTTTAATCTTGAAGTAGTGTTAAATATTTCAAGAGGAAGTCAAATTTTCATTTGCCTAAGAATGTAAAAGCATAATTATGTTACATACTCTGTGACTACTACTAAATAATAAAATCTATGTCTGTCAAAGAAGTAATCTTCAACCAATAATATTGTCAAAAAACATTCCTCTTATGGGAGGGAGTAAAATAGTCCCTCTGCAATGCATTGTGTGTCTTAGAAGGTTAATAAAAGAGGTTGGTTGGTGCAGCATGCAACCCTCCCTTATTACAAGAAATAATCAAAACAAACTGAACTAATTGTCTTGGTAACACACAAAAGTGGACCAGAATAACCCATTTTATATGTCCCTAAATATATGGACTTGGGTTGATGAAAGTCTTCTAAACATGGAGGCGATTAATTCGTGGCCACCCCCTCAAGGATCAAGGCATCGAAACATAAATAGGTAAACTAAGAACTAACATGGTACTTAATATGTGTTGTGGTTTGCCAGTTGATGTTTCAGTGATAACAATGTTTCACAATTAGTTCACTTTAACCCGGCAGCTGCAGGGAGACTCTTAACCCGGGAACTGCAGGGAGACTCTTATGAGTTTTACTGGGCGACTGCAGGGATACTTTTATGATCCTAGGCCTAAAAAAAAACATTTAAAACACCCCAGTAGCACTTTAAATTTTGTTTTTTTCTTTGCCCCTCGGCCATGCCACATATCACTCCTCCACATCCTATCCTCTCCTTCCCCCCCTACCCCCCCCCCCCCCTTCAATTATCACCTATTTTCCCTGTTATTCCCTTATTCTTAGGTATATTTTCGTGCTAACATTAGCGAGTTGCTAGCAGGGCGTGGTCATCTGTGTATCTATAGGTGGGAAAGAGAGATACAGAGAGAGGCCTCAGTGTCTCTCCAAGCCTCGAGAGGGGAAGATGTGGAGCAGGCTGGCTCACACTTGATGAATGAAACTCTCGCTTTCATTTCGCGATTTTGACCATCCAAACACTTTTCCCACTTGTTTAATTGCCGACTTGCGAGTTTCGTTCTATAAGGAAGTTGGTGCCGTAAACATCCATAATAAACATAAATACAATACAAAAGTAGATATCTAATGGATAAAACGTTTGTTGAATTTAGTTGTATGTATTTATAAATGTACTACAACCGCATTTTAGCTGGTAATTCTGCTAAATATCAATGTAAAAAACTCCAACTTTCTTATAGAC
Organism: Paralithodes platypus; assembly: GCA_032716605.1. NCBI lineage: Eukaryota > Metazoa > Arthropoda > Malacostraca > Decapoda > Lithodidae > Paralithodes > Paralithodes platypus. Next base: position 10,166,421 of record CM064551.1, read on the forward strand.
TGAAACTCGCAAGTGGTCAATTGTTGTAACATGTTACTATCTTCATATTAAACGTAAAATAGGCGCATATGGATAAGTATTAATGATATTTATGGTAAAATAACGATTTTAGTGAGGAAACAGTGTAAATACCTCCGCACAGGCGTGTGGTGTATATTACTTAGGGTGCGCAGCCCAGAGGTTAAGAGGTTTTACTGGGCGACTGCGGGGAGACTCTTAAGATCCTAGGCCTAACAATTTTTTTTTAAAAGGCCCCAGTAGCACTTGAATTTTTTGGTTTGCCCCTCAGCCATGCCACATATCACTCCTCCACATCCCCTCCTTTCCCCCCCCCCCTTCAATTTTCACCTATTTTTCTCTTATTCCTGTAATTATCGGTTTATTTATGGCGCCAAAACTCACCACCCAGTTACAAGGTGGTGAGGGAGGAGAGATACTCGTAGCCCACACTACCTCCAGTCTCTCAACAGAGCTGGTGGAGGGAGGATGTGGTCTCTCTCTCCTCCAACTTCATGACTGAACCGCTCTACTTTATTTCACGTTTCTCACCATCCAAACACTTTTCCCACTTGTTTTATTGTTGTAACATGTTACTATCTTCATATTAAACGTAAAATAGGCGCATATGGATAAGTATTAATTATATTTATGGTAAAATAACGATTTTAGTGAGGAATTAGTGTAAATACCTTCGCACAGCGGTATGGTGTATACTACAGGGGCTGCACAGTGGAGACGTTAATGGCTTTAGTTCTGAATGTGACTGTCAAGGTGATTCTTCTGTAAGAAACAATCATGACTGATCACACTTAAATTTTTCACCCACGAATGTATTAGTAAATGCTTGGCTAGGTTAATTTATTGCGAGAAATAAGTATCACAATGCTCACACTTAAATGATTTTACTCCTGAATGTATCAGTAAATGTCTGGTGAGGCGATTTCTGTGACAAAACCTTTATCACAATGCTCACATTTGAATGGTTATACTCCTAAATGAATTAGTAAATGAGTGGTAAAGCGATCCTTCCGAGAAAAACCTCTATCACAATGATCACACTTGAATGGTTTTACTCCTGAATGTACTAGTAAATGTTTGGTGAGGCTACTCTTCAGTGAGAAACTTTTTTCACATCGAACACACTTGAATGGTTTTACTCCTGAATGTACTAGTAAATGTGTGGTGAGATGACGTTTCAGTGAGAAACATTTATCACAATGATCACACTTGAATGGTTTTACTCCTGAATGTACTGATAAATGTCTGGTGAGGTTACCTTTCTCAGAGAAACATTTATCACAATGATCACACTTGAATGGTTTTACTCCTGAATGTACTAGTAAATGTCCAGTGAGGTGACCATTTTGGGAGAAACTTTTATCACAATGATTGCATTTGAATGGCTTTACTCCTGAATGTACTGATAAATGTCTGGCGAGGTTACCCTTCTCAGAGAAACCTCTGTCACAATGATAGCATTTGAATGGTTTTACTCCTGAATGTACTAGCAAATGTCCGGTGAGGTGACCTTTTTGTGAGAAACCTTTATCACAATGATCGCATTTAAATGGTTTTACTCCTGAATGTACTGATAAATGTCTGGTGAGGTTACCCTTCTCAGAGAAACCTTTATCACAATGATCGCATTTGAATGGTTTTACTCCTGAATGTACCAGTAAATGTCCAGTGAGGTGACACTTCTGCGAGAAACCTTTACCACAGACCTTACACTGATGTTTCATGTCTTTTTGCTTAAGTTTCCTGTGTCGTGGATTTCTATTATATAATTGTCATTTGACCTCTCACTTAAATTATTTTCCAGAATTTCCTCTACACAGTATATGGTTTCAATGTTATCAATCTTCTCTTTTCCACTCTCGAACACTTCTCCAGTTCCTTCAAACTCAGATGTTTCCCTTTCACAAACAAATCTCATTGGTTCCTTCAAAATAAAAAGCTTCCCCTTCACACTTAATTTCATTGATTACTTCAAAGTCTAACACTTCCTTTTCAAACTTATTTTTTTTGCTACCTTTAAAGTTTAATACTTCTTCACATTGTGTTGTCTCATCACTCTCCAAATTCACAAGTGAACCTGCTGCCAACATGTCCATCATAACTCTTCTGGGCAGTAATTGTGGATTTACAGAGTTAAAAATCAATGTTAGTATGGTAACTAACAATAATGTTTTACATTTCAAAAACTATTCAAAGCCCAAGATTCCCATAATATATAAATTATAAAAAGGCATTATCGACCAGTCTATTTATAAACTATGTTGCTTCTTCCTGATGAGTGACTTCAGTTGTGAACCTGGAACAAGAACCGTCATTAGTTTACAAGTCATCATCATTGTATTAAATATGTATAATTTAACTATTGTTGGGAAAGTAAAGACTATAGGTTTGTGACCTGAAGGGAAGTATGAAAAACTAATACAGTACAACCTCGTTTATCAGGCATTCAGAACAGCGGCACCCTCAAAGCAACGGCAAAAATCGGCCCAGGCAAAATAAGGGTAAAATAATACCAAAAATATGGAAAATCGGCAAAAAATATGTTTCAAATGTGGCGTGCTACGCATGGTTGGCAACTCTGCGCCATCTGGTGGTAGAGTCTTACCGCCGCGTCTACCCGCCATAACCCTGTGTAGTGTACCGCATATTTACACCTCCGTGTGCCGTTATCAGTGGACTATTGGGCGAGTTATTCGGTAACAACATGCCTAAGGTTGCCGAGAAGCGTAAGCGTAAGGTGCTTACCTTAACCCTCCAGCCCCGGGGGCTATAGCTTACGACTGTGCTCCGGTACCGGGTGTTTTGACGATCTTTGGCCTATGTTAACTACTCTGTAAGTCAATGAATATGTCATGTAATGTTGTGAATAAAAAAGAATAATGTTCCACAAACCTTCCTCTGTCGAATGGCGTTGAGTAGAGGTCTCTAGCCCCTCTGGTTGCATAATGGTGAGCGCGGGAAGACGAGTGCTTTTCGGCGGCAAATTCTTCCCGCGTTCGGACGCGTCGCCCCGGCCATGGCTACGACGCACCTAGCCGCTCGTCGCTCCAAAGTATTTATCTCCCTTAGACGATTTTAGTGTTTGATATTGAGAATGTGATGTTTATTTGATATTTTCTAGTTATTTTGAGGCCAATTATATAAAATATGTTTATTAGGGTATCACTGTCACTGATATTGCTAATTTTCACTCGATACCGTACATTTTATTAGTAATTGAGGTAGCTTATTGTTGTATTAGGCACTGATTATTCGTTATCACAGGTGTTTATTATACTTTGGCCATCATATATTAGGTCTTGTGTCACTTTCACTTTGACAAATATGCTTTAGAGAGTGTCACTGTCACTGATAATGCTCATTTTTACTCGATACCGTACATTTTATTAGTAATTGAGGTAGGTTATTGTTGTATTAGGCACTGATTATTCGTTATCACAGGTGTTTATTATACTTTGGCCATCAAATATTAGGTCTTGTGTCACTTTCACTTTGACAAATATGCTTTAGAGAGTGTCACTGTCACTGATAATGCTCATTTTCACTCGATACCGTACATTTTATTAGTAATTGAGGTAGCTTATTGTTGTATTAGGCACTGATTATTCGTTATCACAGGTGTTTATTATACTTTGGCCATCAAATATTAGGTCTTGTGTCACTTTCACTTTGACAAATATGCTTTAGAGAGTGTCACTGTCACTGATAATGCTCATTTTCACTCGATACCGTACATTTTATTAGTAATTGAGGTAGGTTATTGTTGTATTAGGCACTGATTATTCGTTATCACAGGTGTTTATTATACTTTGGCCATCAAATATTAGGTCTTGTGTCACTTTCACTTTGACAAATATGCTTTAGAGAGTGTCACTGTCACTGATAATGCTCATTTTCACTCGATACCGTACATTTTATTAGTAATTGAGGTAGGTTATTGTTGTATTAGGCACTGATTATTCGTTATCACAGGTGTTTATTATACTTTGGCCATCAAATATTAGGTCTTGTGTCACTTTCACTTAGTTATATGATTTGTAAACGTTTTATATACAATTTATTGTGTCTTTTTTCACTGATTTATATATTTCTATAGGTTCTAATCATATGAATGTCACTTGGTATATACATATGTGTCACTTTCACATATTATTATGGTGTAATTGTATTTGTATCAATGTTCTCATAATACATGACTTTTGTATTACAATACATTGGTTTTCTTCCACTTTTTGCCTATACTGTATAATTATAGTGTACATATTGTCATTTTATTTGGCAATTTCAGTATGATTATTAGAACTCCAGCTTGGAGTGGTAATCAAAGAAGCAATCTACAGCACAGAGTGCCACCTTGCACTCCACACACTCCAGGGTTGACTTTTTACCTGACCTCGGCTTCACCCTGCTGTTGTAGCAGACATGGCACCGCTTCTGCTGTGTTCTTCCGGATTCATTCTGAGGCAGGGAACCAAGCCTGTGCCTAATCAAGTATTGAGCAGACTGCAAGCGGTCAATAACGGCGGGCCCAGGATGTGCCACTGCCCTCTGTGGCATAGCATACTTCTCCAGGAGCTCCGTCAACACCTGCTTTTGGAACCTCCGCAGGCTATTGAACTTCATGGGTGTGTTCACATTCCGAAGCTTGTATATGTTGTAGGCATTCAGAACTGACATGTCCACCATATGCAGAAAGAACTTTTTGTACCATCTGCACGAGGTACGCAGGCAGTCAATGAAGCCTATCTGCATGTCGGACTTGTCCACCAGCCTCATGTTGATGTTGTAGTCCAGGACAGCATCGGACTTGGTCACCCTGGCCTGGGTGCGGCGATCCACCTTGCCAGTCTCCACCATTTCCCCCTTGTGGATGGTGGTCAGGAGGTTGACCTTCCGCTGGTCGTGCCAGTGGATAGCCAGAATGGGCCCCGACTTCTTCTTGAACACATCACCTTTTTTGGTCTTTGGAGGGAAAGGTGGCATGCCCTTCCTTTTCCCTCGTACTGTGCCTACAGTCCCCGTCTTGCGCTCATGCAGGTACTGTGAGAGAGTGGGGGACGTGTAATAATTGTCCGTGTAGAGGACGTGATTCTTATGAAAGTAGCGGTCCATCATGGCTTGCACCACTGCTCCGCCAAAGCCAATGAGGGGGTCCACAAGCAAGTCCCCTTCCTTCCCGCTGTAGACCAGGAAGTCCAGGACATAGCCAGTTTGGCAGTCGCACAGCACAAAGAATTTTATGCCAAAGCGATGTCTTTTTGAGGGGATGTACTGCCGGAAGCTGAGTTTTCCCCGGAACAGCACAAGAGACTCGTCAATGACGACCTTGCGGAAGGGCTTGAAGTAGGAGGTGAAGCGTTCTCGCATCATCTCATACAACGTCCTAATCTTCCACAGCTTGTCTGGGAGGTGGACGTCAAGGTTGGTGACAAGATGGAGCGCTGCGAGGATATCAAGGTACCGGTCGCGAGACATATATTTCCCGAAGGCAGGGGTGGATATCAGATCATTGGTGATCCAATAGTCAGGCAACCTATGCTTCTTGACATGAGGCATTAGCATGGTGAGTGCCAGGAACACCATGAACTCTTTATGAGTCACTGGGGTCCACTGCCTCATGTGGCCCTTGGTCACCTTTCCCAAAAAGTGGACCTGGAATTGGTGCTGCTTATTTGTCTCTTTGACAACATAGCCTACCACCTCCTCATCAAAGAAGGCCTCAAACAGTTCGTGTGGTGGAGCATTGGGGCCTGCAGGAAAATTGGGGGTAACGCCTGAACCCTCCAGTACCTCATCAAAAGCTGGCACATCAGGGTTGTATGCATCCTCATCAACTACGTCTTGCCACTGAAAAACGTAGAATGGGTCTTGTCTACGCTGACGAGGAGCTCCAGCTGGTGGCCCAGCACGCCCACGGCCAACTCGGGATGCGCGCGCCCTAGGGCGGCGAGGGCGGCGGCCAGGGCGGTGGGCAGCACGACGGGCAGCACGACGCCGGGCCAAGCGGATGGGTCGAGGGTCGTCGATGTCCATATAGTCATCGTCAGAGTGGTCATCTTGCCCTGACGGTGGACCTATGTAATCATGGCCAGAGTCTTGAGAGAGGTGCCCTTCATCATCAGTGGCCCCCACATAATCTGGCGGGGAACCAGTGATGCGTGGGCGGCGTGCGGGTGGGCGAGGTGGGGAAGGAGTGGCAGGTGAGGCTGTGTCCACCCGAGGTCCCGGGCTCCTTGGCCTGCGACGAGTGACAGAAAGCAATGTTTCACTGTCACTAGGCCCAGGTATTGGTGATGCGAGCTCAAAGACTTCTTCAGGAAGACATGTTGAAGGCGGGAGAGGTGGGGAGGACCGTGGGGAAAGTTGCGGGGACGTATGGCTGGGGCCGGCCGGGGTGGACGCCGCGGGAGCCTCGAACAAAACTCTCTTACTTTTCTTAATTTTCTTGGTATATTTCCTACCTTTCCCCTTTTCGGCAGCAGTATGTCTCCTGTCGGGGGACCTAGGAGGCAAATAGGCCGAAAGTGTGGGGTCCTCAACCCTTGGCAATGGTGGGGGTGGTGGGGAAGAATGCGGGGCATCCGGGTCATCTTGGGTGGCGTGGGTAGATAAGGGAGACAATGGCGGACGAGAAGGGTCACCACGCTGACCCTCACTCACAGCCTCATCCTCACCAAGTAGTTTTGCTTGTTCCCTAGCTGCCGCGGCCGCCTTCTCAAGTATTTTCTGCTTATACAAATGTAGCTTGAAAGGCGATTTACCTGGGGAAGGGCTTGGCGTCGTGTCACTTAAGCGAAATTTGGTGAGTGACCTTGAACTCTCCCACTCGCTCACTCTCTCAAGTTCACTGTCTTTAGGTAAACCAGCTTCCTCAACAACTGGTACATCACCTTCATCACTGTCATGTTCTCTCGCAAATCCCAGGAATTGCTCTTCTTTATCACTCTCATGGCCATAATCACTCGACTTATAATTACTGGAGTCGTCACTGACTTCATCATCAACATTATGCTTGGCATCAGCTCGCTCATAAAGTCTCAATGTCGTCTCAATACCTCCGGGAGATAACACATTTAGGTGATGGCGTCGGGGTAAGGCGCGACGAACAAGCAAGGGCGTCGTAGGAAGCACGGTATCGGACACAGCGGAATCACTATTTGGCGTACTGTCCATGATGGCGTCGGGGTAGATACTGTTGCTGTGGCGTAGTTTACGCCTGGTGGCGCCACCTACCGTCCCACGATACCGAAAATGTACGCGCGGCATTCGAAAGCACGCATGCAAGCAATGGGCGTTCAAGAGCCCTTCCGGGTTGCGCGGGCCGAGGTTGTTATGGGCGTTCAAGAGCCCATCCGGGTTGGAGGGGTTAAAGCAGAAGCTAGAGATCTGCCAACGGCTTGAGAAAAATGAGTCCAGACACACGCTAATGGAGGAATTTGGCTGTTCTTCGTCGACTATTTACGACATTAAGGCTCAGTCTGCCAAGTTCAAGACTTTCTTCACGAAGACCGAAGATAACAAGGCACTGGAGAAAAGGCAGACGCTTCGACAACCCAAGCTAGAGGAGTTAGATCGCGCACTATTTGAATAGTTCAAGCTAAAAAGGTCGGAGGGCACCTGCATCTCTGGGCCACTGGTGACGGAGATGGCACGGGAATTCCATACGAAGTTGGGTATAGAAGAGCCCTGTAATTTTTCTTCAGGATGGCTGTCGAGAACAGATGTACTCAACATGAATGAATCTTCTAGTGAATAAAGAATGTAAATAAAGGCTAGAATAAGATATATATACCCACTACGAATAAGGAATTAACCCGGGAACTGCAGGGATACTCTTAAGAGTTCCCCCGGCGGACTGCGAGAAGACTCTTAACCTGACAAGCGCGATATAGATGTAGGTGCTAGGGTAGTTATTTGTGTATTTCTAGCCCTGGATTCTGACAGAATTCGTTATATTTACAATATAAACCATTATTTGTTTTCGGTATGCTTTTATTTTACATATATGATGTATATATGAACCTTCAAGAGTGCTAAAATAAGTGGGAAAAGCATTTGGGTGGTGAAAAACGAAGATATTGGCCACCCGGTCATAATCTCAGGCGAGAGAGAGAGACAGGCAGCCTTCCCCTCTCGCTGTCTGGGAGTCAACTGAGGAGAGCGGGGCGGTGTGTGCCGGTGTCTGGGTGTTGCATAACGATCTTTTATGCAACCCACTTGTGCTACATTATCGCGGGAGAGAAAAATAACCGATAAATGATGATAATAAGAGGAAAAATAGGTGATAATTGAGGAGGGGAGGGAGGGGGGAATAAGGTGGGGAAGGAGGGGAGGGGGGTGGGTGAGATTTACATGGATGAGTACTGGAGGGGAATTATCTCACCTAGAGACAAATTCCTTTGTTTTGATAGGCCCTTTTTTTTTATGGAAGGCTTTTTTTATGGTCCTGCTTCCGTGAGGCCTATCGCGTTCCCTATAGGAAGCCTTCCGTGAGGCCTATCGCGCTTGCCGGGTTAAGAGAAAAAAAAATCAACTTTTGACATCGAAAAAAAAAAAAAAAAATTTTTTTTTTTTTTTTTGGGCCCCTGGGCCATGCAAAATCTCAGTCCTCTACCTCCCCTCCTTCCCCACTTTCCTCCTCTCCTTCACTTATCACCTATTTTCCCTGTTATTCCCTTATTCTGAGGTATATTTTCGTGCTAACATTAGCGAGTTGTAAGCAGGGCATTGTCATCACTGATAGCAACCGAGTGCAAGAGAGAGAGAGAGAGTATCGATCGACTGTGTCTCAGTGGCCTTGGGGGAAATTGGTGGGAAAGCAGCTTGCCTCACCCATGCATTATACAACTCGCGGGCTATATCTCGATTTTGACCATCCAAACGCTGTATTTAGTAGTAGCCTCTACGTTCCAACGTAGAGCTATATACTTATCGTATAATTTTGCTCCGCTCTAGAGCGGGCAATTATCGAAATCACTAGCGCGATAAAAACGATAACATCTAGAGTAGCACCTTACTCTCTCTACTAGGTACGTTGTACATACTTTGGAGGCCACTATTTGAAAAGGAAAATAAGAAAATATTGATGAGAAAGAAGAGAAAATTACAGGATTTTAGGCCATCCTATCTGGCTCCTTCAGCCGTCTTGACGGATCCACCCCACTACCCGACAGGGTTCATTGGGCATTCCTTTTCGCGCTACTAAAGCCTCCACACACGCTGTTTTCTATGCGCCCGATTTTTGTGCTTCTATTCCTGTCGCCTACCCTTTGGGTGAGTTGTGGGCCTTATTTATGGTTCCTAAGGTTATTAGACAGATGATCTGTGATGTAGGCACGCTTCAAATGGGCTCTTAGGTGTGTTACTTTTGAGTATGGCGTCGAAACTGGTTGGTCATGCTTCTGCGCATGCGTCGCCCTTCGGCGAGTGTTATTATTTCGGCCTTTGCCTGTTTTTATCATCATTTTCACTTGCGGTGGCTTAGTTTTGTTTACCTGGTAGGTTCTATTACGCTTTGTGCTTATTTTCTGCTTTCATTGCGTGGTTTTTGCGAAATGTTAGGCTAACTTGTGCACTTTCGTTTGTGATGAAGGGGGCATAGCCCCCCTTGCCTTGACAGGTTATTTTGGCCTTATGTTTTGCTTACCTTCACATGAATGTTTCGCATTGGAGTGTGCCCTGTGTTTTTTGTTTTTATCTGCCACTCAACCAAGGCTCGGCCCCCTGTTAATAGCCTAACTTTTAGTTGGAGGGGGGCGCCAGGGCTAGGCCTCTTGTTCCTAGCCTAACTTTTTAGAAGGGGGAGAAGGGACTTTTGGTAGACCGTAAATGTTGCCTCGTCGCTCTTGCTTGCCGTTCTTTGGTTTTACTAAACCGCCTTCGGCTCGCAGGGGTATGACGCTTTGGTTTTCCTAAACCTTCTGTGGGGCACCCTTTTTTCGTCTGACGCTCGCTCCCGCGCTGTCTCTCCCTTATTTTGTTGGCGCTCCCCTCGGCCTTGAGTTCATGAGACACAGTCTTCCCCTTACTTGAACTCCCTCATACATTGAGGTCCCCGCGGCACGGTCTTCACCTCCTTTGAGCTCTACGATACCTTGAACTGTCGTCCCTTCCACCCTTTTTGGTGGCACGGGTCTCTGGGAAGGGCTCTGCGCCCGCTCCGCCCTGCTGCGTGGACAAATCCCGCTCCAGGTCGGTCCTTTGCTTCCGACATGTTCTCTTTTTTGGCTGCTGTGGTCGGGTCACGCTGGACCCGCTCCGCCCTAGGATGGTACTATCCGTCTCTAGGTCGGTCCTCTGCATCGCACTGTTTTCTTTTTGCTCATGCAAGCTCCCCTGCCAGCTGTCCTGCTGTGTGCTTGGGTTGAGCCTTTTGGTTGGTTTTTACCTCCATCTCCCTTTCCGCTCGAGGGCGGACAAATCCGCTCTGGAGCGGACATCTCCGCTCTGGTGCAAGCATCTCCGCTCTGCAGCGATGTCTATTCCGCTCTGGACAGGGCCCCCTTGGGCTCCTTCTTCACTTTGGCTTCTACACTGGGTCTCTCCTCCACCTGTTCCGCTCAGGAGCGGACGCCAGTCTCGCTCCTGGTCGGTCCTAGGCCTTCCCTCCTGCTGCCCTAGCCCTCCTGTTTTCACCTGGTTCTACTCTACGATTGTTCTGCTCTGGAGCGGACGCTAGTCCCGCTCCTGGTCGGTCCTAGGCCTTCCCTCCTGCTGCCCTAGCCCTCCTGTTTTCACCTGGTTCTACTCTTCGATTGTTCCGCTCTGGAGCGGGCGCCAGTCCTGCTCCAGGTCGGTCCTAGGCCTTGCCTTCTGATGCCCTGGCTCTCTTGTTCGCTGTGCGCATGCCTTTCTCCTTTGCCTAGACTGCCATTGTCATGCATGCATGCCCCGCTCTGGAGCGGGAGGGTGTAGTCCGCTCTGGAGCGGGTCTGTCTGCTCCGCTCTAGAGCGGACTTGCCCTCTCGGCCCTGGCACTATTTTTTGGCCAATATTGCCTTATGTGTACTTGGGGTTTGTCGGTTACTGTGTCTCATAACCTTCTCCTTTACATCAGGCTGTGTTCCCACTCTGCACTGCTGGGTCCCTTGGCCTGCCATCTCCTCTTCGATCCCTTCACCCTCAGTTACCCTTTTTGGTTCTTCTATGACTGTCATGCTTTATTTCAGGGTGTTTAAACCTGCACCTTGGTCTTTTCTGACCTGGGTTTTTTTGGGTTCTTCGGACTGTTGCTGCTTATGCTGTATGCTTGGCCCTCCCACATGGGGGGGTCCGTCTCCGTCCTTCTCCACATGAGGCGGGGGGGGGTGTTATTACTTTTATGTACCTATCATAATGCATGGTATCTTTTGTGTGTTTTTTGCGCATACTGTCATACCTTCCTTCAATTTATGCATCTTCTTTCTCTGCACTTCGTCTGGGTCATCTTTCATTTCTCCCTTCGCTTACGGTGCAGAGATCGCTCCCTGCCTGCGCGCACCATGGGTGTGCCCGTCCGGCTATGGGAGCTCGGCATACACCGCATACTGAGTGCCCCGCCCATGCTGTGTGCTACTGCCGTGATGGCTTCCCCCCAGTCGGTGTGGCCCGTGTCTCGTCAACTTTATGACGATTGAGTCTCGCCCTACTTCCCCGGATGCTGAGACGGCACGGGTCACCCTCACCGCTTCATGGTCGGGCGTGGCTCGGTCTGTTAAGGACCATTTGCACCGGGTCCCCCGCTTCATGGACGAAGGGGTTCGCGCCTTGCTGAACCTTCCTCTGGTGTCTCCGCGCCCTGTGGTCACCGCTTTGGAGGTCCCTCAGTCTGGTGTGTCTCCGTTATCGGCGGACACAGCGGGGTCGATGCGGCACCACTCAGCTTCTCCACGTCGCCGGAAGTCTTCAACGTCCCGCCGCCCTGCAGCTTCCGACCACACGTCTCTGAGCTCGACGACTTTTCGCCCTAAGATGGCGCTGCTTCCCCCGGTCCGTGTTCCTGCTGGTGTTTCGGCCTTCTCACCTGGTCGTCGTCCCACCCATGGGCTGCTCAGGGAGATTGGGGCGTCGCAGGCCGCCGGACATCTACCGTCGGCTCCTCCGCCATCGTTGCCGTTGGCTCTGCTACCACCGTTACCGCGTACTCCACCTCCTAAGAAGGCGGGGGCTCTGTTTGCTTCGGCCTCTCCTCTTCTTGTCCGCGATGGTCTCCCAGATTCTCCTGGCTTTGTCGGGTCTGACATTCCGTGTGGCCTGCCTTCTGCTCGGCAGAGTGGACCCGTACCTCTGGCAGTGCACGGCGCCAGTGTGGCGGTTTTAGTGTCTGGTCAGGTGGGGGCTGCCTGTGACCTCGTGGGACTGAGTGGCGGGTGCGTTGAAGTGTACGATGACGTAGTGGTTGAGGCCTTGCCACGGGAGTCTTTCTACTATACTCCGTCGCCTCGTCGGTCGCCCAGCCGTAGGGACCGTCGCCGGCCCATCTCTTCATCTTCCTCATCACCGGCCGCAGACCCTGGATGGATCCTTCCTATTCGGGCCATCCAGGAGGCCCAGGTTAGGGCTGAGGAGGCTCACGCTGCACGGTTTGCCTCCCTGCATGGGATGCTTGCACTGATGGCGGGAGGCTTGGAGCGTCCTCCTCCCATTCCTCCTGTGCTTCACCCTTGCGTTTTGATTGTTCGACACTATTGCCTCCTAGGCTTGCTCTTGCTTGCTTGTCTCCGGATTTACTAAACCTTCTTGCAGGGCACCGGTTTTCGTCTGCTTCCAGCTCCTGAGACGCAGTCTTACCCTCCGTTGACCTCGCCTATACCTTGAGTTCCTGAGCCGCAGTCTTCACCTATATTGAACTCTCCGCAACCTTGAGTTCCTGAGACACAGTCTTCACCTACTTTGCCCTCGCTCATACCTTGCGGTTCCTCAGGCCCAGTCTTCCCTACATTGGGCTCCCCAATACCTTGCGGTTCCTGAGCCACAGTCTTAACCTCCATTGTGCTCATCAATCCCTTGGGATGTCTTTTTCCTTCCACCCTCCCCGGTGCCGCAGGTCTCTCGGAAGGGCTGTACTCAGCTCGCTCCGCCCTGGTGCGTGGGTGACTCCCGCTCCAGGTCGGTCCTAGGTCTAGACACATTCTCTTATAAGACCGCTCCCTTTATTACTGCAATCTGCCTGACGTCCTTCAACGGTGTCTTTGGCTTTGCTGAGCGGGACCCTTTAGGCCTCTCCACTTCAGTTGGGTATGTTTGTCTTACGAGCCTCTGGCGTCTGGGCTAGGGCCTCACGGGGCCCGTTCCGCCCTAGGGTGGGCTCTATCCTCCTCTCGGTCGGGCCTCTGCTTTGCCTCTATTCTTTACCCACGGACGCTCCCACGTCAGCTGTGATGCTAGACCATTCAGTTGGGACGCTTGGATGTCCATCTCTTATGTTTTTACCCAGGGAGGCTCCCACGTTGGCTATCGTGCTCGACGCTTCTTTTGGGACTCTTGGATGTTCCTGGCCTTTCACCTTTCCTGGTACCTACAGGCCTCTGACGTTTGGCTACCCTACGCCCGCTCCTCCCTGGTGCGGCGACTCCGCTCTGGAGCGGAAGATACGCTCTGGAGCGGTGACTGTCTTTTTCTTTCCGTGGTTGCTTCCACGTCAGCTGTCCTGCTAGACTATTCTGACGGAACTCTTGGGTGTTTTCCCTTTCACCCTTCCTGATGCCTCAAGCCTCTCCCGTCCGACTGCACTCCATCTGCCCCGCCCTAGAGCGGAACTTCCCGCTCTTGGCCGGTTCTCTTCCATCCTTCTCCTGACACCATCCCGGTTCCTCACCTGTCCTATGCCGCTCTCCGCTCTGGAGCGGGTCTTCCTTTCTGCTCCAGAGCGGGATTTTCGCCCCAGAGCGGAGCGGGCCGTTCGGGGCCCCCTCCACTCTGGGTCGGTTCTCGGTGGACTTTGCCTTGTCTCTGGATGGGCCCTCAGTTGCAGTTTTTCATCTTCCTACTGTTGCGGTCATTCATCTTACTACTGGCTCCGTCTCGCTCCCTTGCCTCCCTAGGCTGGGTCATTCATCTTCCTACTGGCACCATCTCGCTCCATTGTCTCCCTAGTCCTCCTGGGCCGCTCCTGCTGCGTGCAACGCTCTCCGCTCTGGTGCGCGGCTTCCGTTCCGCTCCTGGGCGGCGAGGGCCCTTCCTCCTACATTCCGCCCCGGAGCGGAGGGGACCATTCTGGACCACTCCACTCTGGGTCGGTGCTAGGGTGCTTTGCTTTACCTCTGGATAGGGCCTCAGTTGCAGTAGTTCACGGCCTTCTCTTTTTTATCAGACTGTGCTCCCACTCTACTCTGATGGTAGAGTGGAAAGTAGGCGTCTTCTCCTCTTCAGTGCCTTCACCCTTTGGGTATTCTTATTATCCTCTTCCATTATCAGGCTTTCATGCCTTCCTTCTGGGGATTTGCACCTGCCCCTTGGTCTTTTCTGACCGGGGTTTTTTGGGGTTCTTGCTTTTGCTGGTTCGCCTGGTCTCTCCCTGACCCTCCGCATGGGGGGTCGCTCTTCACCCCTCGCCTTGCACAGGGGGGATACTCACTTTCATGAAAGGTGCTCCATTTTCGAGGTGTAGTGAGCACTTTTGTGCGTCCTTCGGCCCTTTTGCCTGTTAATTTTCAGGAGTTTTCTTCCAGCATTTGTGCACCCATGAATTATCCTCCTGTATAGCCCTCCGTTCGAAGGGTGCCCCCTTTTTCGTCCTTTCCTTCCTACACGAGGGAAGGGGGTAATCTCCTGTCACGGATTTACCGGTTTTTCACATTCTTGTGCATACACACCATTCCTGGGCTTCCTACATGGGACGGCAGTATCTTTTTCCTTTCCGATTGCAAGGAGGATGTCACTTCCTTCCTGCGCACACCATGGGTGTGTCCGTCCTGCCATGCCCGTTGGACGTAGAGAGTGTCCTCCCCTTCTCTCATGCTACAGCCGCGATGGTTTTCGCCCTCGGAGGTATAGATCGTGGCTCGTGGATATTGTCCTTTGTGTCTCGTCCTCCTTACCCGGCCACGGATGAGGCGAGGTCTCGCCTCTGCGCTATGTAGTCGGGAATTGCTCTCTATGTCAAGGACCCGTTGGATTCCACACTTCGTAAGACGGAGGGGTACACGCCATGCGTCCCCTTACCTCTGCTGTCTCTGTGGCGCCAGGCCGCCTTTCCTCCTGTGCCTCGTTCGGGCGTCCTCGCGGTTTCAGAGGACGCCGAACCGACGGTGTGACGTCGCTCTCCTTCCCCATATCGCCGACGTTTCCCGACTCCTACGTCCGGTTCATGCCATACATGTGGCTCTGGACGAGGCTCGGGAGCCCGTCACACTGCATGCAACCTCCCTGCCCGGGCCTGCCGCCCTATGGGCGGATGCTCTGTCGAACGGCCAGAGCGCCCGGGTAGTATGGTATTCCCAACACACTGTGTTCGACGCCCTAGCGGCCTCCTGGAGTATTCCACAAGTGGCCTGGTTCGCCTCATGCGAGGCGACCGGCTTGCCTGTGTTCCTGTACCACTGGATTCCTCCTCCGGTGGAGGTACCGGTCGCGTTCAGCAAGGACTGGCGCAGGTGGCGGTCGGTTTATGTGTGTTCCGCCAACCGCCGCCCTTTTTGATGTGCAACGTCCTCCACAGGCTGAGAGGGTCCCAGTGCTTCGTTTGGTTGTCGCGCCCATCCAGCCGGCCCAAGCCTGGTCCGCTCGGCTGAAGCAGTGGTACCCGAGTCCAGTTCCCCTAGCGATCTCCGATTTCCTCTTGGTGTCGATTGGTGTCCTAGGGACCTCGTTCGCCTTCACATCGTGGATGTTGTGAGGCAGGGTGGATGCCTAAGTTTAGTCGATCTTTGAATGTCAAATCCTCTCCCCTGGATTCCTTTACATGGCAGACTTCCGGATCTCACTGACACAGTTTTCCTTCTTGGTTCCCTACCCGTCACGGACGCGGCCATCGGTGGCGTTCGTGTTTCCCTACCTCCATTGGTTAATATTGAGAAGCGTCCCAAAATCTGCACCACTCTTACGAACCGCCTGTCGGCCATTCGGGTACCGTTTGAGACTTTCACGGGGTTGGTCGTTCCTCCCTATGGCTTTGGTTCTTTTTGCGATCCTGCTTTATGCTTCGTCCGACGCCGCGTCAGCTTCCTCCTCAGTGGTTTCTGGCGGAGGCTCTCAAACTGCTCTCGTCTGCCTTTTACGCTCATTACCCTACGCCTGAACACTTCCGTGACATGACATTGTTCTTTATGGCTTTGGCGACGGGTGAAGGAGTCCCCGGAGTTGACTGCCAGGTCTAGGGACCGGCATTCCTTACATCGTTCTCCCGTCCTTGAGTCAGTTACTTTGGCTCCGTCTGTTCGTTTGGTTGCTCCAACCGTACGCGACACTCCCATTTTTATGCTTTTCCTGTACCAGCTTTCAAACATGGTAGGGTTCATCATCCGTTATGCCCGGTTCAAACCCTGCATCCGTATGTGTACTAGACCGGGCCAGTGTCGGGGGTGGCTTTACGGGTGGCGCCTACGACCTGTAGGAGACTAGGTCGACGTGCTGTGGGACTTCGCCTGTCGGTAGCTTCGGGCCAGTAACCCTTACGTTCTGGACGCAGCTCATGTTGTCCGTTCGTACGCTGCTACGTTCCGATTTTACATAATCTTTCTCGCCCGAACGTTGCCGACACGGGGCTTTGGTCTTCCCCCACCACGTTTGTCTCCTCCTCTCTGGCCATGTCCACAGGCAGGCCGGGACATCCTTGTAGTGCATTGGGCCAGCAGGTTCACTCAGGGTCTACCTGCAGCGTTCCTTCTGTCTCTTATCCTTCTCCCTTCTTGTTCTTCTTTTATTGGGGGAGGGGGGGGGGGGGGTATTGCACTATACCCATACTTGCACCTAAGTTAAAGGATTAATAACTAGGTTAAGATTTAGATATAATTTCTCGTCTTAAAGTATACTACGTTCTGTTGGTCGGTCTTGGCCTCGTACCACTGAACTTTTCTCATGGCTTTCAGTGCTGGTCACTGTGTATGCTCATGTCTTTTCTCGTCGCCCCCTGTACGGTCCTCCTCTTCGACGTATGTCAGTATTTACTCATTACATTCTGGGTCTTCCTGCCTTCGTCCAGAAGGTGGGGGGGGGGGGGGAAGCATCCTGGACTTCATATTTTATGATGAAATGCAGCATTCTTTGTCTTAGGTTCGTTATCCCATGGCATAAGACTTGACTGTACTTGACCTCTCTTGATATGCACCTGTCAGTACACTCTTTCTATAAACTCTCTTGTTTACATCAGTCTTTCCATGGTCCTGATATTTCCTAAGGGCTAAAGTTTGTGTTTTCAGCTTGTATGTCCGCCTCCAATTTGGTACTCTATCTCTACGTTGGAACGTAGAGGCTACTACTATATTGGGAGGTTTAACGACCCTCCCAATACCAAATGAGGTAAACCTCCTATTTGGTCGTAGCCTCGGAGTATCCAACGTCATAGTATCCCGCCCTCGCGCCGTACCCCTGCCCATCCAATCTTGTCTCTTGTAACTTGATACCGGGAATGCCTAATGAACCCTGTCGGGTAGTGGGGTGATCCGTCAAGACGGCTGAAGGAGCCAGATAGGATGGCCTAAAATCCTGTAATTTTCTCTTCTTTCTCATCAATATTTTCTTATTTTCCTTTTCAAATAGTGGCCTCCAAAGTATGTACAACGTACCTAGTAGAGAGAGTAAGGTGCTACTCTAGATGTTATCGTTTTTATCGCGCTAGTGATTTCGATAATTGCCCGCTCTAGAGCGGAGCAAAATTATACGATAAGTATATAGCTCTACGTTGGATACTCCGAGGCTACGACCAAATAGGAGGTTTACCTCATTTGGTATTGGGAGGGTCGTTAAACCTCCCATTTCACTCGTTTTATTGTTGTTTCAGGTTAATACCTTTATAATCAACCCATAATAGGCGCGTATGGATAAGTATTAATGCTATTTATGGTAAAATGAAGATTTTAGTGACGGAAACACCTCAAATACATGCGCACACACAGGGAGAGGTGTCTAATTACCCCCATGCGCACTTGTTAGGTTAAGAGAGAACACTGATAATGGTACAGAAGATAAGGATCCGAGAGTCTTCTTATCGTAATCAGCCAATGTATACAATAGCCAGAACCAACCTGCGTATATCTGTGAGTAATCATTGATCAGCTCTTGTTTACATAATGGATTTATGATTTATAGTATATATTAGAAGTTGTATCAATAGATTAAGTGATAGACTAATAACTCAGTTTTAAAGTGTAATTCAGGTATCTACTGTGGAAGAAGATCAAGTAGCACTATATGTTAAATAAACACTACCATGTTGGTAAACACTGGAAATCTAATCCAAGATTACAAGTCCTAAGAGATTACTTCCGAGTCCAGAGTTTAATTACATAGAGTTATATATATAATTTAAACACGTAAGTGTAAACGTGGAAGCTATTCACACGTGAGTGTGGACGTGGACATATTCACTTGAGCCCTATATAAGCTCAAGATTAAAACTCTAAAAGTTAGTACCAGTAGCAGCCAGTAGACACCCACAACCTTAAGCCTTACGAAGTCATCATGGACTCCAAAAGAGAGAGTCCCAGACAGAAACTACACTTAATCCTAGTGAGTAGGGGAGAGCGGTGATGGTTCGGACGGAAGGATGGTTCGGACAGTGCATTTCCTGAGAAACGTATGGGACCTAAGGCCCCGAGATTTTGCGTGAAACTGCGAGAGTTTGTCTACTTTCATCACGCGTGATTTGGTTCCTACATCAGCTACACTTTTTAATGCAGGTCCGGTTTTATGTTTTTTTGCACTTCCTATGTAATATTTTCACTTTATATCGTAAGCTCTACCTCCATGAATATGTCAACCAGCGAAATATGCATTATTATGGTGAAACTACAGTAGGGTCCCGCATAAAACGAGTATATGGTCGATAAACGAGGGCGTTTTATGCGATTTCGTTTTATGTGAACACAGCATTTTGGTGGCCCAATATCGTCAATGTTCACTGTAAGCGTAAATTTTCGTACAAAACGTACGATATTTCGTACGTTTTGTACGATATTTCGGCGCTCTATATGAAAACTCCTCGGATTTGCCCCACTTTGGCGGCGGACTCGTTTTATGTGATCACATTCGTTCTGATCGAAAATTAAATATTAATATTTTAGGTCGGTCGTTTTAATCGAGACTCGTTTTATGCGAACACGTTTTATGCGTGACCCTACTGTATGTTGTATGCCGAAGATATTGCCGTAATAAGTCGCTTGTGTGAACGTTGAGCGTACCCATCAATTAACTACAGTGGTCCCTCGCGTTTAGCGGATTTCAGCTTGGCAAAAAACAGTATTGGAGATAGGTTGGATATGGTACCAGAATCCGAATTTGGCGCTTCAAATACACTTTTGGCGAGAATGCTGACGTCACGGAATGGCGTCGGCCCAGAATGCGCCGCCCGCAAGCTAGTCTCACCAGGCCTAACTCTAAATAATTCATGGTAAATAAAATCTGTTATCTATTATCTATTGTCTTTTCTATTCCTGTTAACCCCTTCAGACATATATGACGCAGAGGTTGCCAGATTAGCAATAAGAAATAGAGTTCTCTCACTCTTATAATTACCTCTCCAAAATTAGTTTTCTGCCCACATCTAACTCAAAGACAACTGCAGAGGTTGAAGTAACTAAAATAAAGGTTTGTAAAAAACCCTGATGGTAATAAAGGCTTTAAAGTATCCCTAATAGGCTCAAAATTGCGTCATATGTCGGAGAGGGTTAATGTTTCATGTAGGCTACAGTAGAGCGCCGTATTGAGAGTTACTCTTAGGCCGAGGCTAGGCTATAGATAGGCTTAGGCCTACTCACAAAACCCTAACTGAGCTGCTTGGATAGCGAGAATATCCCAGGTATATTTCATAAATGTATATTAACAGAGTAATCTTGACCAAACCGATTTGTGAACCTCAATCTCTTGTGTTTTGCTTTGTTTATTGTGCCGAACAGTCTGCGACACACAAACACACACGCGCGCATCAGCTGATTCAGGGGCCCAATCGATAAATATAATTAATCAAAGAAGTGACCACGGATCCAAAACCAATTTCATTATTTTGCTCAATCAAAAGCAGTTGGTATAGAAAATTCTAGTCTTCACCATTCACAAGGTAAAAGTGATTTATGCCTCCTGATATATATCTAAGCTAGGTTAGACCATTTCTTGGTCTGGCTAGCTAGTGACTTAGCAACTTGTTGCTAAGGTTATGTGGTTATTCCTTATCAATAAGACTATTCACAAGATAACAATGAATTCTGCTGCCTGATATACATCTAACCTAGGTTAGGTCAATTCTTTGTGGAGATATATAGGCTAGGCCTATGTCTTCTAGCAAAAACAGAGTAAGCAGACGGCGCCGAGTGTGTCGGCGATCGACGATGCGCATGGCGGGCGGTTTGAAAAGACCCAAAAGGGTGAACTCGGGCCTCGTCAAAGACTAATGGATAATTTTCCCATTTAAAGTACTATTCGCGTTTGGCGAAATTCACTTTTGGCAATGGTTTGGCTAGACTAATGAATTCGCTAAATGAGAGGGACCACTGTATATAGATTCGGGATCATTCGGATTTGAGGGTGGTGAAGGTTCGGACCAGTCCGAACCATCCTTCCCACTAATTACCAAAAAATTACTTTATCAATTGATAACACTACTTCTTGTAAACATCTATATTATGAACACATAGTGAAACACAGCTCTTAACCCTCCAGCCCCGGGGGCTATAGCTTGCGACTGTGCTGCGGTACCGGGTGTTTTGACGATCTTTGGGCTATGTTAACTACTCTGTAAGTCAATGAATATGGCATGTAATGTTGTGAATAAAAAAGAATAATGTTCCACAAACCTTCCTCTGTCGAATGGCGTTGAGTAGAGGTCTCTAGCCCCTCTGGTTGCATAATGGTGAGCGCGGGAAGAAGAGTGCTTTTCGGCGGCAAATTCTTCCCGCGTTCGGACGCGTCGCCCCGGCCATGGCTACGACGCACCTAGCCGCTCGTCGCGCCAAAGTATTTATCTCCCTTAGACGATTTTAGTGTTTGATATTGAGAATGTGATGTTTATTTGATATTTTTCTAGTTATTTTGAGGCCAATTATATAAAATATGTTTATTAGTGTATCACTGTCACTGATATTGCTAATTTTCACTCGATACCGTACATTTTATTAGTAATTGAGGTAGGTTATTGTTGTATTAGGCACTGATTATTCGTTATTACAGGTGTTTATTATTCTTTGGTCATAAATTATTGTGTCTTGTGTCACTTTCACTTTGATAAATATGTTTTAGAGTGTCACTGTCACTGATAATGCTCATTTTCACTCGATACCGTACATTTTATTAGTAATTGAGGTAGGTTATTGTTGTATTAGGCACTGATTATTCGTTATCACAGGTGTTTATTATACTTTGGCCATCAAATATTAGGTCTTGTGTCACTTTCACTTTGACAAATATGCTTTAGAGTGTCACTGTCACTGATAATGCTCATTTTCACTCGATACCGTACATTTTATTAGTAATTGAGGTAGGTTATTGTTGTATTAGGCACTGATTATTCGTTATCACAGGTATTTATTATACTTTGGCCATCAAATATTAGGTCTTGTGTCACTTTCACTTAGTTATATGATTTGTAAACGTTTTATATACAATTTATTGTCTTTTTTCACTGATTTATATATTTCTATAGGTTCTAATCATATGAATGTCACTTGGTATATACATATGTGTCACTTTCACATATTATTATGGTGTAATTGTATTTGTATCAATTTTCTCATAATACATCTATCTATCTATCTATCTATTGCCTGACGCCGTGATCCCCGAAGGGGTGGCCACGAACGAACCGCCCCCATGCACCTCTGTCCCCAGTCAGTCGACGCCCCTCCCCCCAACCAGCACCGCCTTCGTTCATGTACTTCCTCACTCCATCCTTCCACCTCATATTCGGTCTACCTCTCCCCCTCTGTCCCTCCACCTCGCTCTCGTACACCCTCTTAGTCATTCTCTCGCTTTCCATACGTTCCATATGGCCGAACCATCTCAAGTTGTTCCTTTTCACACTTTCCAGCACATCTACCTCCACACCACACCTCCTTCTTACTTCCTCATTAGTCTGTCTATCCCTCCATATAACTCCGCACGCACTCCTTAAGTAATTCATTTCCACTGCTCTCACTCTTGGTCTGAGTCTCTCAACCAACGTCCATGCTTCGCTTCCGTAAGTCAGTGTCGGGATTACCACACTGTCATGCAAGGACTTCTTCACTTCCATACTGACCACCCTATTTCTTGTTACTGCTTTTAGCGTTCCTACAACCCTCTTCCCCTGTTGTACCCTCTCCCGCACCTCTTCATCCATAGTCCCATCTTTACTCAACACACTGCCCAGATACTTAAAAAGTTGACGATCTCCATAGCCTGACCGTTCAGCTTCACCTCACACTCTGTGACTTCACCCCTTTCGAAGACCATAACCTTGCTCTTCCCCGTATTTACCTTCAAATTCCGTTTTTCGCACACTGTTCCAAACTCATTTACCAGACCCTGCAACTCCCATTCATTATCACTCATCAGAACTGTATCATCCGCAAACAGCAGTATAGGTAGCTTCCACTCAATTCCCTCCCTTTTCAGCGATACACCAACATTCACTGCTCTTGATAGTATTTCTTTCATGACTCCATCCATATATACAGTAAACAACCACGGGGACATCACACACCCCTGTTTCAAACCAACATTCAGGTCAAAGAACTCGCTCTGCTCACTCTCCACACGTACTGCCGCCTTTGCACCCTCATACATGCTCTTCACTGCTTTCAGCAACTTGCCCTCTACTCCGTATATTCTAAGTACTTTCCACAAACCTTCTCTATCCACTCTGTCATAGGCCTTCTCCAAGTCCATAATACATGACTTTATGTCATGTACATGACTTTTGTATTACAATAATACATGACTTTTGTATTACAATAAATTGGTTTTCTTCCACTTTTTGCCTATATATAATTATAGTGTACATATTGTCATTTTATTTGGCAATTTCAGTATGATTATTAGAACTCCAGCTTGGAGTGGTAATCAAAGAAGCACTCTACAGCACAGAGTGCCACCTTGCACTCCACACACTCCATGGTTGACTTTTTACCTGGCCTCGGCCTCACCCTGCTGTTGTAGCAGACATGGCACCGCTTCTGCTGTGTTCTTCCTGATTCATTCTGAGGCAGGGAACCAAGCCTGTGCCTAATCAAGTATTGAGCACACTGCAAGCGGTCAATAACGGCGGGCCCAGGATGTGCCACTGCCCTCTGTGGCGTAGCATACTTCTCCAGGAGCTCCGTCAACACCTGCTTTTGGAACCTCCGCAGGCTATTGAACTTCATGGGTGTGTTCACATTCCGAAGCTTGTATATATTGTAGGCATTCAGAACTGACATGTCCACCATATGCAGAAAGAACTTTTTGTACCATCTGCACGAGGTACGCAGGCAGTCAATGAAGCCTATCTGCATGTCGGACTTGTCCACCAGCCTCATGTTGATGTTGTAGTCCAGGACAGCATCGGGCTTGGTCACCCTGGCCTGGGTGCGGCGATCCACCTTGCCAGTCTCCACTATTTCCCCCTTGTGGATGGTGGTCAGGAGGTTGACCTTCCGCTGGTCGTGCCAGTGGATAGCCAGAATGGGCCCCGACTTCTTCTTGAACACATCACCTTTTTTGGTCTTTGGAGGGAAAGGTGGCATGCCCTTCCTTTTCCCTCGTACTGTGCCTACAGTCCCCGTCTTGCGCTCATGCAGGTACTGTGAGAGAGTGGGGGACGTGTAATAATTGTCCGTGTAGAGGACGTGATTCTTGTGAAAGTAGCGGTCCATCATGGCTTGCACCACTGCTCCGCCAAAGCCAATGAGGGGGTCCATAACCAAGTCCCCTTCCTTCCCGCTGTAGACCAGGAAGTCCAGGACATAGCCAGTTTGGCAGTCGCACAGCACAAAGAATTTTATGCCAAAGCGATGTCTTTTTGAGGGGATGTACTGCTGGAAGCTGAGTTTTCCCCGGAACAGCACAAGAGACTCGTCAATGACGACCTTGCAGAAGGGCTTGAAGTAGGAGGTGAAGCGTTCTCGCATCATCTCGTACAACGTCCTAATCTTCCACAGCTTGTCTGGGAGGTGGACGTCAAGGTTGGTGACAAGATGGAGCGCTGCGAGGATATCAAGGTACCGGTCGCGAGACATATATTTCCCGAAGGCAAGGGTGGATATCAGATCATTGGTGATCCAATAGTCAGGCAACCTATGCTTCTTGACATGAGGCATTAGCATGGTGAGTGCCAGGAACACCATGAACTCTTTATGAGTCACTGGGGTCCACTGCCTCATGTGGCCCTTGGTCACCTTGCCCAAAAAGTGGACCTGGAATTGGTGCTGCTTATTTGTCTCTTTGACAACATAGCCTACCACCTCCTCATCAAAGAAGGCCTCAAATAGTTCGTGTGGTGGACAGCATTGGGGCCTGCAGGAAAATTGGGGGTAATGCCTGAACCCTCCAGTACCTCATCAAAAGCTGGCACATCAGGGTTGTATCCATCCTCATCAACTACGTCTTGCCACTGAAAAACGTAGAATGGGTCTTGTCTACGCTGACGAGGAGCTCCAGCTGGTGGCCCAGCACGCCCACGGCCAACTCGGGAGGCACGCGCCCTAGGGCGGCGAGGGCGTCGGCCAGGGCGGCGGGCAGCACGACGCCGGGCCAAGCGGATGGGTCGAGGGTCGTCGATGTCCATATAGTCATCGTCAGAGTGGTCATCTTGCCCTGACGGTGGACCTATGTAATCATGGCCAGAGTCTTCAGAGAGGTGCCCTTCATCATCAGTGGCCCCCACATAATCTGGCGGGGAACCAGTGATGCGTGGGCGGCGTGCGGGTGGGCGAGGTGGGGAAGGAGTGGCAGGTGAGGCTGTGTCCCCCCGAGGTCCTGGGCTCCTTGGCCTGCGACGAGTGACAGAAAGCAATGTTTCACTGTCACTAGGCCCAGGTATTGGTGATGCGAGCTCAAAGACTTCTTCAGGAAGACATGTTGAAGGCGGGAGAGGTGGGGAGGACCGTGGGGAAAGTTGCGGGGACGTATGGCTGGGGCCGGCCGGGGTGGACGCCGCGGGAGCCTCGAACAAAACTCTCTTACTTTTCTTAATTTTTTTGGTATATTTCCTACCTTTCCCCTTTTCGGCAGCAGTATGTCTCCTGTCGGGGGACCTAGGAGGCAAATAGGCCGAAAGTGTGGGGTCCTCAACCATTGGCAATGGTGGGGGTGGTGGGGAAGAATGCGGGGCATCCGGGTCATCTTGGGTGGCGTGGGTAGATAAGGGAGACAATGGCGGACGAGAAGGGTCACCACGCTGACCCTCACTCACAGCCTCATCCTCACCAAGTAGTTTTGCTTGTTCCCTAGCTGCCGCGGCCGCCTTCTCAAGTATTTTCTGCTTATACAAATGTAGCTTGAAAGGCGATTTACCTGGGGAAGGGCTTGGCATCGTGTCACTTAAGCGAAATTTGGTGAGTGACCTTGAACTCTCCCACTCGCTCACTCTCTCAAGTTCACTGTCTTTAGGTAAACCAGCTTCCTCAACAACTGGTACATCACCTTCATCACTGTCATGTTCTCTCGCAAATCCCAGGAATTGCTCTTCTTTGTCACTCTCATGGCCATAATCACTCGACTTATAATTACTGGAGTCGTCACTGACTTCATCATCAACATTATGCTTGGCATCAGCTCGCTCATAAAGTCTCAATGTCGTCTCAATACCTCCGGGAGATAACACATTTAGGCGATGGCGTCGGGGTATGGCGCGACGAACTAGCAAGGGCGTCGTAGGAAGCACGGTATCGGACACAGCGGAATCACTATTTGGCGTACTGTCCATGATGGCGTCGGGGTAGATACTGTTGCTGTGGCGTAGTTTACGCCTGGTGGCGCCACCTACCGTCCCACGATACCAAAAATGTACGCGCGGCATTCGAAAGCACGCACGCAAGCAATGGGCGTTCAAGAGCCCTTCCGGGTTGCGCGGGCCGGGGTTGTTATGGGCGTTCAAGAGCCCTTCCGGGTTGGAGGGGTTAATATCCATCAGGGATTAATATATTTAGGAGTAGCCTCTACGTCTCCAACGTAGAGCTATATACCTATCGTATAATTCCGTTCCGCTCTGGATTATCGTAATCACTAGCGCGATTAAATCGATAACATCTAGAGTAGCACCTTACTCTCTCTACTAGGTACGTTGTACACACTCTTGAGGCTACTATTTTAAAGGAAATGAAAATATTGATGAGAAAGAAAAGAGAAAATTGCAGAACATTGTCCATCTTATCTGGCTCCTTAAGCCGTTGTCACGGATCCACCGCACAACCCGACCGGGTTCATTAGATCATTCCTTTTCGCGCTACACTCTATGACGGACACACTTTTTCTGGTGCTCTGTTTTTGTGCCTACAACTCCTGTCACCTCCCCTTTGGGGGAGTTGTGGGCCTTATTTAAGGTACCTGTGATTCTAGACAGATGATACGTGCTGTAGGCACACTGAAAAATGGGCTCAAATGTGTTTTTCTTGGAGTGTAGCGTCGAAACTGGAGGTTACTTCATTTTTTGCCATCTGCGCATGCGTCGCCGCTTGGGCGACCCTCGTTCATTTAGGCTTTACCTTTTGTATTCATTTCACTTGCGGTGGCTTTAGTTTTGTATTTAGTAAGCTTCTTGTCTTTATAGTTTTTTGTCACTGCCTTTATTTTTGCTTCGAGTTTTGGCCTAGCCTAGGGGGGGGGGGGGGCGTTTCGATTTCAACACCGTGGCAACCTCAATCTGGCATACAATGCTCACTTTTTGATTGACGGACCCAGTGCTCTGTCTCCCTGGATACGGTCCCACAAAACCGCGAACGTAGCCCGTTCTGATGAGTTTTTGTCTTGACAGTTTTTGCCCCTCCTACGGTCTTGATTATATCCCTCATCAAGGGTACAGTCACTGGTGGCACCTTGTAATTTCATGTATTACTGGCTCCAGAACCGATTAGGCTAACTTCCGTTTTTAGCCTAGCCTTGATGGGGGGCGTTTTGGTTTAGACTGCGACTCTGCGGCCTCATCAATCTGGCATACTCTGCCCCTGTATTGATATTACGGCCCCAGTGCTCTGTCTACCTGACGCTTCGGTCGCTTGTTGCTTACCCTCATCAAGGGTACAGTACCTGGTGACTCCCTGTAATTTCATATATTACTGGCTCTGGTACCAAATAGGCTAACTTCCGTTTTTTCGCCTAGCCTATTCCAATTCATTTTTAATCTGACTCCGGTACCGAATAGGCTAACATTTTTAGCCTAGCCTAGAAGGAGGGCGTTTGGTGTACAACTCTGTGGCCTCCTCAATCTGGCATAAATGCCCCTGTATTGATCGGCGGCCCCAGTGCTCTGTATTCCTGTCGCTACGATCCCTTGTTGCTTACCCTCATCAAGGGTACGGTACCTAGTGGCTCCCTGTAATTTCATATATTACTGACTCAAGTGCCGAATAGGCTAACTTCCGGGTTTTGGTCTAGCCTAGGGGAGGGCGTTTGGCTTTCAACACTGTGGCAACCTCAATCTGGCATACAATGCTCACTTTTTGATTGACGGCTCCAGTGCTCTGTCTACCTGGCCTCAGTCCCACAAAACAGCGAACGTAGCCCGTTCTGATGTGTTTTCCTCTGACAAGTTTTTATTCTGTCTACTGCCCCCCACTACGGTCGCGCACTTGATTACCCACAGGCTCTCCCGCGCCTGATGTGACTTTAGGAGGGTTACCTTTGGGCCCCTCCGCTTTTGGAAGGGACTTTTATTTTACTGGCCTTCCACCTTCCTGGGTGCCACAGACCTCTCAGACGTACCGATGGGTTGCCGCCCTGGGTCGGGTACTCCCCGCTCTAGGTCGGACCTTTCATTTACGGTCCCATGGTCTCCCTGGGCCCCTCCGATCTCGAACGGGACTTTCCGTTCTATGTCGGAGGTCTGTTTTCACACTGACTGATACCCACAGACGCTCTAGAACGGGACTTTCCGTTCTATGTCAGAGGTCTGTTTTCACGCTGTCTGTTACCCACAGACGCTCCCACGTCTGCTGTGACTTGCCAGGCTACCTTTCCTGGGTCCTCGGCTTACGGCGGGGCCCATCTGGGCCTCTCCGCTCTCGGACGGGCCTTTTCCCTCACGCACTACTGCCGTCTCATACCACTTCCCGCGCCTGAACGTATGAGTTCGTATACGGACGATTCCGCCCGCCTTGGAACGCGGACGTTCCCGCTCGATGTCGGTACTTTTCCGCTCTCGAACGGACGTTGCCGTTTACGGTCGCGCTACTTTTGCCTCGGTTTAGGCCTAGACTGGTCGTCCTGCACTTCCATTAAGACATATTTTAATGCTCCTTTTTACCAGGCTGTGCTTTCTGACCTACAGGACCTCTTCACTGACACCGGCCTTAAGGTATTGGTCTCCATTATGTTTTGGGGTGGGGTTTCCTTCAGTTCTTCAGAGAGTTGAGCCTACCCCTTGGTTTTTTCTGACCTGGGGTTTGGGGCTCTTTGGCCTGTTGCTGGTTCCCCTATGGCCTTCCTGATCCTCCTTTTGGAGGGTTCTCTTCAGCTTTAACTTCCAGGGGGACATGGGGGGGGGGAGCACTCTCCTTCATTGGATGGGACTCCAGTCTCCAGGCCTAGTGAGAGCTTTTAGGCTACTCCCTGACCTGGTGCCTGTAGCCTATTCTGGGATCTCTTATCTTTATTTTGTGCATGACCTCATCACTGATACTCCTGCCTGGCCTCCCATTTCGGAGGCACTCTTTGGCCTTCTTCTTAAGGATTCCTCGACTTTCAGTGGTTTTTTCGTGGTGCTTCCGACCAGGCTTTCGTCTTGTCTCTGCCAATGACATACATGCGTGCATTGCCATGGCCTTTATTTTCATGGTGCTTACAAACAGGCTTTATTCTTGTTCCTGTCGATGACATACATGCATCCCATGGCCTTCACAGGGGCTTTTTTCTTCTGGTTCCAGTGTAGTATGTCTACTTCGCTCTGCTCTCGCCACGGGTTCCTCACCGGGTGGTGAGTTCCACCCATCCTACATTCGTCCTACATCCTACATTCCGCTCCAGAGCGGATTTCCGCCCCCGAGCGGTGCGGCCCGTTCTGGTCCACTCCTCTCTGGGTCGGTGCTAGGGTGCTTTGCTTTGCCTCTGTATAGGGACTCGGTTGCAGTAGTTCACGGACTTCTCCTTTTCATCAGATTGAGCTCCCACTCTACTCTGATGGTACCCTTGGGCGTCTTCTTCTCTTCAGTACCTTCAACCTTTGGGTATTATTATTATCCTCTTCCTTTATAGGGCTTTTCATACCTTCCTTCTCGGGACTTGCACAGGGTTCTTTGCACTTGCTGGTTCACCTGGTCTCTCCCTGACCCTCCGCATGGGGGGTCCCTCTTCACCCCTCACCACGCATAAAGGGGGGGGGGGATACTCACTTTCAAGAAAGGTGCTCCATTTGCAGGGTGTAGTGACCACTTTTGTGCGTTTTTTTGCCCTCGTGCCTGTTTCGAAGGGCCCCCCTTTTTCGTCCTTCCCTGCCTCAACAGGGGAAGGGGGTACTCTCCTATCAAGGATTCAAGTTTTTTTTTACCAATATTGTGCTTGCACACATTTCCTGTGCTTCATACATGGGACATCAGTATCTTTTACTTTCCAATTACGATGTGGTTGTCACTTCCTCCTTGTGCGCGTCGGAAGTCTTCAAGGCGCCAGATCGCTTTTCCTCCAAGTGCCTCGTTCGGGCGTCCTGGCTGTTTCCGAGGACTCCGCAACGAAGGTGGGTCGTCACTCTCCTTCCCCATCCCGCCGACGATCTACGACTCCTCTGTCCGGTTCAGGCCGTCCATGTGGCTCCACCCAAGGCTCAGGAGGCCACCGCTGACCGGTTTTGCCTCCATCCGCCCCATGCTTATGTACATGGCGGTATTCTTGGGACACTCTACTACCGTCCCTCCTATTTACCTGTGGTAACTCTTTGTGGCCCGCCTGCTTTCTTCCCCTGCTCTGCCTGGGGCGCTTCATACATGGGCCATTGGTATCTTTTTCCTTTCTGGTTGTAGTGAGGATGTCCTTTCCTCCCTGCGCACACCGTGGGGGTTCCCGTCCTGCCATGCCCATTGGGACATGGAGAGTCCTACCCATGTCTCGTGCTCCAACCGCGATGGGTTTAACCCTCGGAGGTGTAGACCGTGTCTCGTCGATCTTGACCTTTGGGTCTCATCCTACGTTCCCGGACGCTGTAGAGGCAAGGTCTCGCCTCTGCGCTCCATGTTCGGGGTTTCGCTCTCTCTGTCACGGACCGCCTCCGACGGTTTCCGCGCTTCCTCAACGAAGGGGTGCGTGCCATGCTTCCCCTTTCCTCTGCTGTCTCCCTGAACGCTTTTCCCCCGTTGCCTCGTTCGGACCTCCCTACTGTTTCCGAGGACGCCGGGTCGTAGGGGAGACGCCGCTCTTCTTCACCACATCGCCGACGGTCTACGGCTCCACTCCGCCCTGTCTCTTCCCCTGTACGATCTCCGGGCGTGCTTCCGTACTGGGCGGTGTTCTTGCCTACGTAACCTGCTGGTTGCTGCTCCGGTTGTCCATCCTCCCACTCGCTCCCAGGCGGCATCGACTTCTTTAGTCATGCTCCCTGCGTGTAGCCTGGGGCTGGTTGGTCGGCCTGTCCACGCTCCGTCCCTCGAGACGTTTCCGGTCCTTAACGGACGTCGCTTCCCTTCCCTTTACGGGAAGCCGTCATCGTGGGGGCACGTGGCGGCATCCCTCCCGGAACGAGCTCTTACACATGCACAAGGAGTGCGCCCGGTGCCTGCGAGTTGGCAGGTACAGCTCGAAGCCTTTGCTCAACGCGGCGTACATGTCGACGCGCCCACTCTGTCGGCGTCGTATGAGTTTCAGTTGTGTCTTTCCATAGTTTCTCTTTTACTGTTCCTTGTGGCTGACGGAGGGTGTCGACTTCGGGGTTCGGTCGGCGATGGGTTCTTCCCCACTCCCTCCTGTCGACTGCTCCTCCGTGTCAAGCCTCGTCATGCCTTCATCCGGGGTTTCACCTCCATTTTGGGCCTGGTTCTTTGCACCTACGTTATCTTTCTGAACGTATGCCACGTTCCTTCACGCCACCAGAGAAGGGTGCCCTGGAACGTGTTCACAAGCCCTGGCGGCGCACTGCTCGCATGCTCTCCACCCTCTTCGAGCGTCTGCACCTAGCTCGGCTTCCCCTCAGGCTTATTGTAGCTCCACCGACTAGGGTGCTCGGGAAGGGTGGGGCCCAATTCGGGCGTCTGCAACTGCGGCTCGCCTCCGTCGGCTTCCTGCAGTGTCCCTTCCATGAGGCTGCGCGTTGTCGCCAGTCTCTGTGGTTTTCCTTCTGTACACTGGCACCGGTTGAGGTCAGCACGTCGCTGTTGCTTTCTGTGCTCCCTCCGGAGGGGCTCTTCTCTGCTCCTGCATGGCAGGGGTCTTCCCTCTTTGCTGCTGCGGGCCTCTTCACTCCCCGTCCGCCTGGGATGTCCCGACCCTCCTCAACCGTTTCCTCTTCGTTGGGGTCAGCAGGCCGGCTCGAAACGAGGCCGCCAGACTCGGGGCCCCTACCGGCTCTTGCGTCCCCACTCTCGGTTTCGCTTCGCCGTTCGTGGGCACGCCGGGTAATACGGCGGGGTCTGTTCCTCGGGGTGCCGGTCCACGTTTCCGCTCCGGCGACCTGCGTGACCTCGGCCTGTCTCCCCAGACGTCGCCTCTGTTATTCTGTCATTGGGATTCTTCGGGTAGTCTTGCCTCACCAGCGGGTCTTCCTGTCGCATGTCTTTCTGGTCTCCGTGACGGACAGCGAGGTGTTGTGACCGGTGGTCGACCTGTCGTGCCTCGTATTGATGACTCTCATTATGTCACGTTCGGCGGATTACCCTTCGGTCTCCATGTCGCCCCTCGTGTCTTTACGACCCTCGTCGGACTGGCCTTGCCTCCCCTGTTCACTCGGGGTCTTCCGCTCCTCTTTTCCTTAATGGGTGGGATCTTCTCCGCGAACTCTCCCGCACACTGTGTGCACGCCGCTCTCCTTGTTCCTCCTCGTTCCTCGGTTCGGATTCTTAATCGCCGTTCCCGAGTCCTGCCTTCCACCGTCGCAAGCTGTGCCGTGGGTGGGCCTCGACTGGGACAGGTCGAGCACGCCTGTCACCCTGAGTCGGGTGACTGCGTAGTCTTTTCGTTCTATAGGACCTGGCGGGGTACCTATTTTGCCACGCACTCCTTTCCACCGTCGCACTGCGTGTACCCTGCCTACCCGGGACTGCCGACCTATGGGCGGTTGTTCTGTCGATGGGACAGAGCACCCAGGTAGTTTGGTCTTTCCAACACACCGTATTCAATGTGTTTCCGCCACCCGACGCCCTTTTTGATGTGCAAAGTCCTCCGCAGGCTGAGTGGGTAAATGAACTTTGTTTGGTTGTTCACTTCCATCTGGCCGGCACACGCCTGGTCCGCTCAGCTGTGGCGGTGGCGCGCGAGTCCTGTTCCCCTATCATTCCCCGATTTCCACTTGGGATCGATTGGTGGCCTCGGGCCCTCGTTGGCCTTCACATCGTGGATGTTTGTGAGGCAGGGTGGCTGCCGACGTTTAGTCGTTCTTTGACTGTCAAATCCTCTCCACTGGCCACATTCTCAGTGGCAGACTTCCGTCTCTCACTGGCACGGTTTTCCTTCTGGGATGACCAACACGTCACGGACACGCCTGTCGGTGGCGTTCGTGTTTCCCTACCTCATTTGGTTATTTTTGAGATGCGTCCCAACATATGCACCACGCTTAGGACCCACCTGTTGGCCATTTGGGTACCGTTTGAGTCATTCACGGGGTTGGTCGTTCCTCACAGGGCGTTGGATTTCCTCATACGGGCCTGCTTTGGAGATAGGCCTACCCCGCGTCAGATTCCTCCTCAGTGGGCTCTGGCGGAGGCTCTCGTCTGCCTCTTACACTCTTTACCTCGCGCCTGAACACTTCCATGCCATGACACTGTTCCATCTGGCTTTGGCGGCGGGTGACGGCGTCTCGGAGATGGCTGCCATGTCTAAGACCCGGCCTTGCTTCCGTTTTCTCCCGTCCTTGGGTCAGTTACTTTGGCTCCGTCTGTTCGTTTTGTGGCTACAACCGTACGCGACACTCCCGTTTTTCGGCCTTTCCTGTACTGGCTTCCACACGTGGTAGGGTTCATCGTCCGTTCTGCCCGGTTCAAACCCTGCATCTGTATGTGTACTCTGCCAGGCCAGTGTCGGGGTTGACATTACGGGTGGCGCCTACGTCCGATAGGAGGTTTGATCGCCGTACTGTGGGACTTCACCTGTGTCGGGTTCTTCGGGCCGGTAACCCGTACGTTCAGGGCACAGCTCATGCCGTCCGTTCGTACGCTGCTCCATTCAGGTTTTACTTGCTTTTTCTCGCCCGGACTTTGCCGACACAGGGCTTTGGTCTTCCCCCACCACGTTTGTCTCCTCCTCTCTGTCGTTGTCCACCGACAGACCGGGGCGTCCTTGTAGTGCGTTGGACCTGCAGGCTCCCTCAGGGTCTCCCTGCGGGGTTCCTTCTGTCTCTTGTCCTTCTCCTGTCCTGTCCTTCCTTATTGGGGGGAGGGAAGGGTATTGCACTATACCCATACTTGCACCTATGTTAAAGATTAATAACTGAGCTAAGCTTTTGTGATACTTTCTAGTCTTAAGTATACTACATTCTTTCGGTATGTCTTGTCCTCATACCACTGAACTTTTCTCATATGGCTTTTAGTGCTCGTCACTGACACTGCTCATGTAGTTTCTCGTCACATCCTGTACTGTACTCATATTCGGCGTATGCCGGTATTTACTCGTTCCAGTATGGGTCGTCCTGCTTTCTTCCGGAAGGAGGGGGGGGGGGGGGGAGGAGGAGCATCCTGGACTCAATATTCATCATTATGAAATGCATCATTCTTTGTCTTAGGCTAAGTTATCTCATGGAATAAGACTTGACTGTACTTGACCTCTCTTGATATGCACCTGTCTGTACACTCTTTATATAAACTCTCTTGTTTAAGTCAGTCTTTCCTTTGTCCTGATATTTCCTAAGGGCTAAGTTTGTGTTTTTTCGCTTGGATGTCCGCCTCCGATTTGTTACTCTAGCTCTACGTTGGAGACGTAGAGGCTACTACTAAATTGGGAGGTTTGACACTCTCCCAATACCAAAGAAGGAAAACCTTCTATTTGGTAGGTAGCCTCGGAGTATCCAACGTCATAGTATCCCGCCCTCACGCCGTACCCCTGCCCATCCAATCTTGTCTAATTAACTTGATACCTGGATGATCTAATGAACCCGGTCGGGTTGTGCGGTGGATCCGTGACAACGGCTTAAGGAGCCAGATAGGATGGACAATGTTCTGCAATTTTCTCTTTTCTTTCTCATCAATATTTTCATTTCCTTTAAAATAGTAGCCTCAAGAGTGTGTACAACGTACCTAGTAGAGAGAGTAAGGTGCTACTCTAGATGTTATCGATTTAATCGCGCTAGTGATTACGATAATTGTCCGCTCCAGAGCGGAACGGAATTATACGATAGGTATATAGCTCTACGTTGGATACTCCGAGGCTACCTACCAAATAGAAGGTTTTCCTTCTTTGGTATTGGGAGAGTGTCAAACCTCCCAATTTATATTTTATTATGTATTTATCTGTGCTAATACAATATAATATAAACTAAGTCAATTATGTAATTTATTTGAAGTAACATAGTCCTAATCCATACCTATAATATTGTTTATACAAATAAAGGTACTGTATGTTTATTTGATTTATGGATAAGTACATTATCCATAATTTTGGTCAACCTAAGATGTGCGCATGGGGGGTATGAGACACCACACTCCTGTGCGCACGTATTTGAGCTGTTCCCATCACTAACATCGTTATTTTACCATAAATAGCATTAATACTTATCCATATGCGCCTATTATAGGTTGATTATAAAGGTATTAACCTGTTACAACAATAAAACAAGTGGAAACAGTGTTTGGATGGTCAAAATCGGCAATACAGGCCGGGAGTTACATAATGTATGGCTGAGGCAACCTCCCTCCCCTCGTCTGGAGAAACACTGTTACGCAATAGTCTCTCTCTCGCTCTTTCCCACGCTTGGTAACAGTGATGACAACGCCCTGCTACCAACTCGCTAATGTTAGCATGAAAATAGACCACAGAATAAGGGAATAACAGGGAAAATAGGTGATAACCGAAGGAGGTGAGGAAAGTGGGGAAGGAGGGGAGGTGGAGGAGTGATATTTGGCATGGCCCAGGGGCAAAAAAAAAAAAAAAAAAAAAAAATTGGGTGTTTTAAATGGATTTTTTTTCCCAGCCTCTTAACCCGGGAGCTGCGGGGAGACTCTTAAGAGTTCCCCCGGCGCACTGCGGGAAGACTCTTAAGAGTCAGAGAAAATAAAAATCAACTTTTGACATCGAAAAAAAAATTTTTTTTTATATTTTTTTTTTTTTTTTTTTTTATTTTTTTTTGGCCCCTGGGCCATGCAAAATCTCAGTCCTCTACCTCCCCTCCTTCCCCACTTTCCTCCTCTCCTTCAGTTATCACCTATTTTCCCTGTTATTCCCTTATTCTGAGGTATATTTTCGTGCTAACATTAGAAATCCGATTGGAGGGTGTGGTCATCACTGATAGCAAGCGAGTGCAAGAGAGAGAGAGAGAGTATCGATCGACTGTGTCTCAGTGGCCTTGGGGGAAATTGGCGGGAAAGCAGATTGCCTCACCCATACATTATACAACTCGCGGGCTATATCTCCGATTTTGACCATCCAAACGCTGTTTTCACTCGTTTTATTGTTGTTTCAGGTTAATACCTTTATAATCAACCCATAATAGGCGCATATGGATAAATATTAATGCTATTAATGGCACAATGAATATTTTAGTGACGGAAACACCTCAAATACGTCAGCACAGGGGGACGTTTCCAATTACCCCCATGCGCACTTCAGAGGTTAAGAGTCTTCCCGCAGTCGCCCGGGGAAACTCTTAAGAGTCTTCCAGCAGTTGCCGGGTTAAGTATAATCCATTTTTTTTCAATATTATTTGTTTACAAATATGAAGAGGTTAATTTCGATTATGAAGTTTAATTTTGTATTTTAGCAAAATAAAATGTCTTTGAATTGATAAATTCTTGTTTTTAGCAAATCCAACTCACATAATTTTAAGATTATGCCAATTAATATACGTGACCGAACCATCCCACCCTTCTGACCGAACCATCACCACTGGTAGGGAAAGTTCGGACGATTTAGAAACTTGTGTTTCGGGAACTATAGCTCAAAACTGAAAAGAGCTAAGGGTTTGAAATAATTAGGCTAAAGAACCAAATAACGAAGCAACATTTTAACATCAACTAGATTATACTACTGCTTAAACCGGAATTTCTACAAATATTTAAAACAAAAAAACGTCCGAACCATCACCGCTCTCCCCTACAACTTAAATAATAAATATTAGAAGTGCTAGTTGTGGTTGGAACTTCTAGGAAACATTTATTATTTATCATACAAACTACATTAAATTAAACCAAGTATATAATATCATTCAATACGTGTTATAACAATCCAAGTTGTCTTAGTAAATTATTCAGTCATTTACAACTCTGTGAAACTATTATCTGAAGTGTAATAATATTTAAACTATATACAGTACAGTACTGTATAAGTGAAAATAAACAAAATTCATAACTTTGTTTTTATAACCGAAATATGTTCTTATAAATATATAACGATACCCCAACTACTGTATAGTAAAACTATCATAATTCTTATACTGTATATCAATAAATATAGCAATTATAACTAGAGCTAGAGTAAACAAAGAGACTTAAAGATACGATAGATATGATATCTATCTACATCGTGTGGAGTATGGTTATCAACCTATAACTATAACATAGTAAGAGATCCTTCATAATCACAGTAGCATAAAAAAATGTATTTCTAATGTTAATCCCTTATAGCCTCTTGGATATTGATAATAAAGTAATTAGCATTGAAGCTACCACTGAGACTTACATAATAAAGTAATAAATAGATAAGGGTTCGATACGAATACGATAATGGTGGCAGCGATAAACACGATATTCATTCCCCCTGTACGATAAAGATAATAGCGATAAAGCGAAAACACGGACATTGTGATAATAGCAACAGTCGACGATGGTCGCAGCGGTAACTGATTTTTTATTTTTGCCCTGGAAACTATATTTTTTTTATTCGCCCTGTCTACAATAGTGACAATGGTAAACACACGTGAATCTTAAACTACTTTTATTTTTGCCGACTCGCCAAAAGTAGCGAGCGGTTAACCACAGTGATTTTTGAGTTGCCCTGTAGTAACTAAAGCAGGTGGTGTGCGTATAACTGTTTATTTTCTTGCATATCAACGTATTACCAGCGGATTTTTTTTTATCTTACCAAACATACCAAGTGAATTTTTTTTATATTACTAAAAACTATGATGGGTGAAACTTTGGAAACACAGACCTTTTGGGAATAGTAAATACGGATCATAGACCTTTAATTTGGCTTCTCACTACATCTAGTCCTAGTGGTAGAGTGGCACGATGGCAACTTCTCATAATTGAATATGATATACAGCCAAAATATTTACCTGGCAAGGATAATGTTGTAGCGGATGCACTAAGTCGCTTAAGAGTCGATACAGAAATAGAAGATAGAGTACTAGCAATTACAGGCATGAGAGTTCGTGTTAGTCAACGCACCATGCCCACAATCGCGGCTATACAAAATACAACCCAGTTAAACACGAGTCATACACCTAGCCAATGGACTTAGGTACATGACAATAATACACCAAGCGATGAGACATTGGTAGACGACCACAGAATTGAGTGGAATTTAATTGATATTGCACGTGAACAGAAGCTTCACCCTATATATGGCAAAGTTATTTCCCTACTACAAAGTAAACCACTGGCCAGTGTAACTACAAAGGAACGTAAATATTTAGAGTCAAATTTCAAGGCCAAACTTGAAGATCTAATTCTTCAAGACGAGACAAATCTCTTATATATTCGTCCGTTTAACGGGAACGAGAAAGGCAGCTCACATAATCGAGTTATTTGTCCAGATACACATATATTAGCGGCTCTGTTTCTAACCCATGATCATCCAATACCAGGACATGGTGGGGTTAGAGCAACGATGCATCGGCTTAAATAATTTTGTTATTGGCCCAGTATGCGCAAGAGTGTCACAGCATACGTAAGCGCATGTCAGAACTGTATCCTTTATAAGGCCCCAGTGGACGCACAAGGTCCCTATAAAAGATACCCAATACCCGATGCCCCATTTGAGAGAGTTCATATTGACTTAATTGGGCCCCTGCCTGACTCACATACCGATTCACCAGATGAATCGCATATTTCTGGATATAAGTATATCATGACTATCATTGATGTTTTTACACGTTATCTTATAGCAGTGCCTTTACGTAACAAAACTGCTCAATCCACTGCTCAAGCATTTGTGGAAAATGTCGTACTAAAACATGGTACCCCTGTGTGGATTGTATCAGATCAAGGAAAAGAATTCACAAGTACGTTTGATCAAGTTGCAACGCTCTTACATATGAAACATACCTGTACCACGGCTTACCGACCAAGCGCAAACGGCGTAGTTGAACGAGTAAATCAAACTGTTGTGAGGATTATGAGGACACTCGTAGATGATAATTCAGGAATATGGACTTCAATGTTGCCATATGCAGTTTTGCTTATAATTCTGGATATAATCGAGTGATCAAGGACTCACCATTTTTCTTATTGTATCATCGTGATCCACAGATGCCATATCAAACAATCTTGTCAAGTCAAACTTTCAGTTACAACCTCGAAGACTACAAAAATGAAGTAGCAATCAAAATGAACAGGACGTATGAAAGATGTAAGAAGTACCTAGAAGAGGGTCAAGAGGAAAACGAGAAAAACCAAAAGAGAAATAAAGTACAGTAAAAGCCGTAAAGGAGGGAGACCGAGTGTATGCAAAAGTAGTTCCACGGAAAAATGAAAGACAAAAACTTCAACCAAAATACAACGGTCCGTATAGATTGGTAGAGAAAGTAAGTGAAGTAGTAATTAAATTACGGCGCATTAAAGATAATCGCCCAGTGACGATTCACACTGACCGTGTCCGAGTTGTGCCGGAAGAGGCGTTGCTAGCTCGCGACAATCTGAATGTACGAAGTGTTTATCCAATACACTCGGATATATCCGAAACTGATAGTTCTAGCAGTATGAATGATCCTCACTTAATTCTGGATGACAGTGAGAGTGAGAGTGACTGTGAGGATGATAAAGTAGGTAATAATATTGATGATGATATTGTACATAATATACCTAGATATTCTCTACGATTACATAGTAGAGTACAACCTTTGCCGTATGTAATGCCCCGTCCCCTTGAATATAGAAAATAGTAGTGAAAACACAATAGTGAGATATTGTTTACCTTCCAGGTAATCCTGGGTTACTTGGCGATCGTCTGTCCCGCAGCAGATACGGGTGAATCAACATTAAGTAATCCAATCATCTTTACTGAAGAGGCGAGATTGGTGGTTACGGGAAATACTTATGTCATTCCCTACCAAATTGACACTGCAACTGTGTTACACCCGCTACGTTTAGCTCAGGTTTACGTTCATGACATTATACTATATTCTGAAGCTCATAGTCCTAAGTTAGTAAAGGAAAATGGAAAATGGGATATCTGGATCAACTCGATAAAAAATGAATTGTATAGGATTGAACAAGATTTTCATAATTACATACGTTACGTCATGTCCGAAAGTCCGGTAGAAAATATATCATCGACATCCAAGCGAAATAAACGAGGAGCAATATATTTTGTGGGATCTCTAGCTGATTCTCTTTTCAGTATTGCAACACAAGATCAAATTGATACAGTTCACGATAAATTAGGCAACTTACAAGTCCTTACAGAAGAGGAACGTGAACAATTAAATGTACATACTAGAATACTCAATATTACTACTCGACGTATGGAATCTTTAAATTATGCAATTGATAGGCTACATAATAGCACTCGAAATATTTTAAACATTGTCGCACGAGTTGGAAATAAGTTGCAAGAGTTGGAGGATGAATCAGATTTAATTGGTAATTTATTATCATTACAAATAGTATTGTCTGATATTTATGCTGACGTAAATAACGTTAAAATTGGATTGTATCAGATGTTAGAATCTAAAATTTCTCCATATTTAATGCCAACAGATAAATTGCTTGAAATTTTATCAGAAGCTTCATTGAATTCACCAGGATTATTGTACCCAGCAAGACCATAATATTTAAGTTTATATAGAGATACAATAATAGTTGTTTCCAAACCAACCATTGCTAATCACATCTTTTATTTTTATTTAATTGTACCCCTTCGTGGACAACCAGCACATACCTTTGATGTTTTTAAAATACAAACTTTACCTTTTCCAGCACCCAAGACACACTTGTACTTACAAGTTGACATAAAAAATAAATTTTTAGCCATTTCTGAAGACCGGAAACGTATGCAATGTATAATTCTTTTTCCCATTGCAAGGCACATAACACATTTTTTATATGCCCCCCAACCGGTCCTCTTTATAGTATTCACACCCCTAATTGTGAAGTTGCTACATTTATTAACCCTTCAAACCCGGCTGGTACACGTGTGTACCATTTTGTTTTGACCCGAGGAACCCGGGTGGTACAACATTGTACCAGTGGTTGAAAGCCTGTGACCTTGGTGTGTGAGGCGTCGGTCCGACGCATGTAAACAACAGCCGGCTGGACCGACGCCCCGCATCTCCGGCCACAAGAAGGAGAGCGTCGCTTGTTCGTGTGTGCCTGTATGTTGTTGTTAAGTATCGAAAAGTAGTGTAAAGTGGCTGTTGTTGCCGTAAGTTATCTCCAATGAAATCATCATCACAACTGAACCAGTTGACATAGAGAGCTCTACTTAACGCCATTCTACAGGTAAATAACACAGCTACGCTTGGGGATGTGGGAATGCGGGAAGAAGTCAGAATAACAAAGATACGGTAGCCTAGCCTAGACGTTTTTCGGCCAAAACACCCGGGTCTCGGGGAATATTTATGTAATGCGTAGCCGAGGCTGGAGGGTTAATGATAAAGTACACCCGACACTATGTCATACTAATATAATACATAGTTTCACTCCTATCTTTATTAAGCTCAATGACGGATGGATATATTCAACCCCTATTCAAATTACTTTTACACTTGCTTGTCCATCAACTACACTTGAATTAAAAAAACAGATAACACATAATCTGGTACTTCTCAAGCTGATTGAA
The DNA here is from genome assembly GCA_032716605.1 of Paralithodes platypus. Taxonomy (NCBI): domain Eukaryota; kingdom Metazoa; phylum Arthropoda; class Malacostraca; order Decapoda; family Lithodidae; genus Paralithodes; species Paralithodes platypus. The sequence continues at coordinate 10,208,022 of CM064551.1, forward strand.
GGTTGTGCAGCACATAGCCCAATTCTTCAATTACCGGCTTTGGGGAAGAGGCGGCGTGAAGGGACATATATGGAGCAGCCTACGTAATCTACACCAGCGAGAAGACATATATAGGAGCCACACAATCAACTCAACCCTACTCCAAGACTCCAACTACGAGATCTGCCAACTGGGGCAGCCTATGCCATCTACACCGTCGTGTTAGCCCGTACACGTCGAGCTGAGGAGATCAAGAAGCAGCACAACTCCGAAACAACGATGCAGTCGCCTGATGAACCAGATTACATCATCTACACCCATCACTTCCGTTCCTGCACTGTCGCCCCTCTCAGCTGACGAGGGTCCCTAACTTACTACAACGATTGGCCAGCGCGGACGCAGGTCTCTAAAAAAACGGGGAGTGATGTCGAGAACAGATATACTCAACATGAATGAATCTTCTAGTGAATAAAGAATGTAAATAAAGGCTAGAATAAGATATATATACCCACTACGAATAAGGAATTAAGAGAGAACACTGATAATGGTACAGAGATAAGGATCCGAGAGTCTTCTTATCGTAATCAGCCAATGTATACAATAGCCAGAACCAACCTGTGTATATCTGTGAGTAATCATTGATCAGCTGTTGTTTACATAATGGATTTATGATTTATAGTATATATTAGAAGTTAATATATGTATCAATAGATTAAGTGATAGACTAATAACTCAGTTTTAAAGTGTAATTCAGGTATCTACTGTGGAAGAAGATCAAGTAGCACTATATGTTAAATAAACACTACCATGTTGGTAAACACTGGAAATATAATCCAAGATTACAAGTCCTAAGAGATTACTTCCGAGTCCAGAGTTTAATTACATAGAGTTATATATATAATTTAAACACGTAAGTGTAAACGTGGAAGCTATTCACACGTGAGTGTGGACGTGGACATATTCACTTGAGCCCTATATAAGCTCAAGATTAAAACTCTAAAAGTTAGTACCAGTAGCAGCCAGTAGACACCCACAACCTTAAGCCTTACAAAGTCATCATGGACTCCAAAAGAGAGAGTCCCAGACAGAAACTACACTTAATCCTAGTGAGTACAACTTAAATAATAAATATTAGAAGTGCTAGTTGTGGTTGGAACTTCTAGGAAACATTTATTATTTATCATACAAACTACATTAAATTAAACCAAGTATATAATATCATTCAATACGTGTTATAACAATCCAAGTTGTCTTAGTAAATTATTCAGTCATTTACAACTCTGAAACTCTGTGAAACTATTATCTGAAGTGTAATAATATTTAAACTATATACTGTATAAATAAAAAGCTATAAAAAAAGTGCAAATAAACAAAATTCATAACTTTGTTTTTATAACCGAAATATGTTCTTATAAATATATAACGATACCCCAACTATAGTAAAACTATCATAATTCTTATACTGTATATCAATAAATAAAGCAATTATAACTAGAGCTAGAGTAAACAAAGAGACTTAAAGATACGATAGATATGATATCTATCTACATCGTGTGGAGTATGGTTATCAACCTATAACTATAACATAGTAAGAGATCCTTCATAATCACAGGAGCATAAATTTTTTTATTTCTATTGTTAATCCCTTATAGCCTCTTGGATATTGATAATAAAGTAATTAGCATTGAAGCTACCACTGAGACTTACATAATAAAGTAATAAATAGATAAGGGTTCGATACTAATACGATATGGCTACAGCGCTTCAAGATTCGCCATGGGATAAGGAGGCTCGATCTTAGTGGTGAACAATTGTCTGCCAATGTTACTTCAGCAACAGAGTACAAAGAAATATTCAATGCACTTATTCTAGAACATGACTTGACGCCCGAACAGATCTACAATGCTGATTAGACCGGGTTATTCTGGCGTTGTTTGCCTAGGTCTACCCTAGCATGTTCCAATGAAAAGGCTGCACATGGTTTCAAACAAAACAAGGAACGAATAACAGTGATGTGTTGTGCTAATGCCTCAGGAAAGCATCGCATTAAGTTGCTTGTGATAGGGAAATTCGCTAAGCCTAGGTGTTTAAAGGATATTGTTCATATTCCCGTTCACTATGATCACCAGAGTAATGCATGGGTAGACTGTGTAATATTCAAGCACTGGTTCTTCCACATTTTCGTCCCTGCTGTTAAGGCTAACCTCAAGAAAAAGGGCTTGCCAGAAGACTCCAAGGTCGTCCCTATCTTGGAAAACTGCAGAGCACAACCCCCCGCAGCGGAACTAGTCAGTGAAAACATTTTCACTGTCTACCTGCCCCCTAATGTCACCAGCATTATCCAGCCCATGGATCAGGGAGTAATCCAGAACATGAAGATGCACTATCGCAAGGATTTTATGAGGCGAGTCTTGAACTCCGAAGGTGATATTGTCACTATTCATAAGCAATACAACCTAAAGGATGCGATCTATGCCATTTCTGCAGCGTGGACCCAGGTAAAGGATCGAGCCCTGCACAGGTGTTGGCGGAAGTTGTGGCCGGATGTCCTTACGCTGGTACCAAGTGATGACTTTGTGGGGTTCGATGAGGTTGAACAAGCCGAGGCAGCGAAGACTCAGCAGCTACAAGCCATTATGAAGATGTTTGATGGCACACAGGTCCCTGCTGACGAGGTCAAGGAATGGATTGACGTAGATAAGGATGCACCTGTCACGCACACGCTGGATACTGATGAAATCATCGAGGTCATTCGGGACAGGGGTGAGGAGCAAGTACCGGAGGAAAGTGACGATGAAGATTTGGAGCCACCACCATCATTTACCGAGGTCTTGGGTGCATTGGACACAGTGATCAAGTTTGCCGAGTGCCAAGCATTTATCAAGGCTCAGGAAGTGATGAACCTTCATCAGTTGGAAAATGAGGTGATGGATGCACGAAGAAAATCCATTAAACAGACCGACATCAGGAAATTGTTTGCCAAGGCCAGTGCTAGGGCTGCACAGGCTAAGGCATCTGTCAAGCCGCAACCAGGGACATCTGCCGACCCACAACCAGGGACATCTGCCGAGCCACAATCAGGGACATCTGCCGAGCCACAGCCAGGGACATCTGCCGAGCCGCAACCAGGGACATCTGCCGAGCCACAGCCAGGGACATCTGCCGAGTCTACTGAGCCGCCAGTGCCCGTATCCTTGGACTCGTCTGATGCCGATGAGCCTGCACCTGTGGACTCTAACTAGCATACGCACATGGACTTTAGGATTAAGGACTTTAGGACTAAGTTATAAACATTAAGTGATAAGTGCCTCTGAATGACTAAACTACTGTACTACTTTATTGTGCCTTACTCTGGATATACTGTACCTACATACTTACCTTGGATTCCCTGGATGTACTTACGATCGACTGGCTGACTACTGTATACTGTACAGTACTTACCTACTTCCCTACACATCTTTATTGGTGAGTACTGGCATATTTATAGTTATCATTATCATATTTTAGACTTATAAAACAATATTTGGTAAGATAGGATGTATTTATTAGGATTTTGGCCATTCTATAAGAGTAACTCTCAAAACAACGGAAAAATGGGTTATCCGGCATCGGCTCCCCCCGTTCGTGCTAGATAAACGAGGTTCTACTGTAATTAGTAGCAGCTCCGGAATCAATGACTTACTGCTAATATCAATATTTAGTACTATTGCTAACTTAACAAGCCCTTCATAGGAACACCTCGGTAGTTCACAATAGTCTGCTAACTTCATAGGCGACACTAAATAAACCCAAGGAACGTCAATGGAATCAAATAATTCTATGAATAAATATAATAATATATAAAAAATATAAATAGTAAACCCTCTCACTCATCGGGCATTGCTTAATTCATTCCTTATCACATAGAACCACGAATCAAATGGTTTGGAAATGTTTCCCAAAGTTTACAACGACTCAAATTAAGTTCCTAATTCAAGGAAAGCTTTTAGAAATTCGGTGGCAAAATGAAAACAACTTGATCTGCGTCAAATTTCCGCTACAATGTTAAGATTAATGGTAAGCTATTGGTAACAGTGTGTGACATCCATGTCATGTACCGAGAAATCGATATCCAGCCGTCCTCATCAGTGTTTGTCCATGAGTGAAGGTAGGAACATCACTGTCCAGGGATTTAACCCTTGTCTAGCGGGCCCTCTGTGGCCGTTTTGGGCCTTTTCAGGCCGTTCTGACTGCTATATCAACCATCAGTATGAAAGGAACTGTATTGCGCCAAAAACTAGGCGGAAATCGCTACACAATGACGCCACATACAGCTACGTAGCACTCGTGGAGCACTGACAGTGTTACCTCGAAGATGGAAGTTTAGCTGATTTTGCTACCTTGCTCACTTTTAGCGAACTATTGGTTACACTGTCATCCTCCCGCGCGGTGGGGGAACTGGAGTTAGTGTGGGCCGGGAGGCCACAGATGTCGGACGTATGGATCATTACTATCCCACCCATTTTCACTCGATTTTCACCCTTTTTTCACCCGTTTTTTGCCAGTTTTTTCAACTCGACTTATGTTGCGCGCCGCTCTTTAAGGGTTAAAGATGGCCGTATCTAGCCCCTGGATGACTCTCACCAACTAGGAAATGTAGGCTATGTATAATACATTGTACTATTCTTGTATGGTATTCACAGGAATTACAGTGTCTAACAAAAAAAAATATATAGTGTATAAATATATATGGAGTATATTGTGTATATATATATATATTTAGTAGCAGTCTCTACGTTTCCACGTAGGGCTTAAGATCTCAGCTGCTACCACAGCGGGCCAATTTATCGGTACTAGCGCGAAGTACCAATAATTAATCTCTAGAGTTGCACCTCAATTCACTACTAGGCACGTTGTACACACTCCGAGACGACTAAAGATGGAAAAGAAATTAGGATAGAGAAGGAGAGAAAAAGTTATAGTTACCCATTTATTCTAGATGCTCTCCTCTAGCCATGCTCCATATTATATGAACCTGCGCCACTCTCTATAACAATATCAGTCACTTCGCGCACGCCGTCGATGACACACACGAGAGACGAGTGGGAGCGGACGTCGTTGGCTGGCGCTCCTCAAACTACCATCTGACTTGCCTAAAGTGGGGTATACAGGAAATTATTGTGTATTGTCCCGCTAATAATATTATTACAGGAAAGTGTTCAGTCAAAGCTATTTAAAAATATGAATGTTTAAACGAAACTTAGAGAGTTTGTTTTGAGGAATCAGCTGGTAAGGCTGGTGACGTCACATGACAACAACAATGGCTGACATCGAAGCCACGGATATGAGTGGGGAATGTTTTTATGACGAGGAAGGGGATTATTCAGGCTTTCCTGAAGGTAAGGAGGACCAGATCATCTTCCTGAACAGGAATCTGATGGGGCTGATAAAGTGGAGAAAGGAAATGGAGGGGTGGAGGAAGACCATTGGGACTGTAGTGGAAGAGAGCTGTGTCCCGGGGGAGGGTTTAAATGATCTAACTGCTAGGGTCAACGAATTGGTATCTGAGAATGTGGCTTTAAAAGAACAGATTAAGGAATACAAAGAACATTTAAATGAGAGAGTGAAAGAGATAGATGATGGGTATAGGGAGAGGGCTGAGAGAGAGATTCGTGAATTGAGGGAGGAGAATGCTAGGCAAAACAAGGAGTGGAAACAAATCAGGACAAGACACAAAAAATGGAGGAAGAGGTATCTCAAATGAAAAATGTCTGGGGTGATCGAGTGGGTGAAGCAGAGGTACAACTAAAAGCAATTATTGAGGAGCAAAAGGGACAGCAGGAGGAGAACCTGAACAAGAGGGTAGTTAATGCCATCAGACAAAATGAGAAACAGGTCAGTGATATTATTGATAAGAAGAGATGTGTAATTATGTTTGGAGATGTAGAAGGGGAAATATTAGATATAAATACGAGAAGGGGTGTGGAGATGAAGAAAGTTGAGAAGATGATTGATGTGATAGATAGACAAGATAAGGAGGGATGGAAAAGAGAGGTAGAGGATTGTTGGAGACTAGGGAAATACAAGAAAGGAGAAATGAGGCCAATGAAGATTAGATTTAAGTCAACCAAAGTAGCAGAGGAGGTACTCAGATCCAGCTGGAAGTTAAGTCAGGAGGGGGAATAAAGAAATGTTAAACTAAGGAAAGATCTAAATGCGGAAGAGAGGGAAAAATTTAGAGAAATAAATAGAGAAGTAAAAGAAAAGAACGATAATAGATCAGAAGTGGAGAAGGGCTTTTTTTCTACAGAAACATGGATGGGAAAGTAAGGAAGTGGTACCTGAAGAAGGGGGAGAGGATAGGGGCGGAGGGGGGGAGAAAAGAAGTGGTGGTACAGGAAGAAGGATTGGAGGTAGAGGTGCAACAGGAAGGGGAAATAGTAGGATAAAGACAGGGAATATCAATCATAATGGTAAAAGCAACAGGTGCAAGATGGTCTATAGCAATGTGGATGGGCTGCTATCAAATAAATTAGAAATAAATGATTACATCAGACAGGAAGAGCCCTTAATATTGTGTCTATGTGAAACTAAACTAAATAAAGGGATAAGTTTGGAGGGAATGGGATGGAACAACTATAATATCTGGAGAAGGGATAGAGAAGACAAGATGGGGGGAGGGGTGCTAATTCTTACACATAATAAATTGAAAACAAGAATGATTGATCTGAATAATAGTAAAGCGGAAATATTAGCAGTAGAATTGACAGATGATGACAATCAAAAGGCGGATATTGTAGTGGCCTACATGCCGCCCTACACAGGGGCTTGGGAAGAGGAGGAATACAAATTTATCAAAGATGAGATGATTATTTGTATTAAAAAATTAACTCGTAGAACCAATGAATTAATTATAGTAGGGGACTTCAACTGTAAAGAGGTGGATTGGGAGCAGAGAGAAGCTGGTAGCAACGTGAACTCGTGGGGGTATAGGCTACTGGATATGGTAACAGAAAATTTATTGGTGCAAAATATAAAGGAAAATACAAGAAGAAGGGGAAATGATGAAGCATCCAGATTGGACCTAATGTTTACTAGAGACCCAGATGTAATTTCTGATATAAAATACTTACCACCTTTAGGCAAGAGTGATCACGTTGTAATGGATATAGAAATCCTATTGGGTTATTCCAATATGGAGGAGAGGGAGGAGCACAAGGAAACTAGGTTTGACTATGCAAAAGGAGACTACCAATCACTGAGACAATACTTTAGAGATGTTGACTGGAGTGAAATACATCAGAGAAATAGTGTAGACGAGAAGTATGGAGTATTTAAAACAATATATGAAGAAGGAGTTAATAAATATGTCCCTAAACAAGGTAATAGGTCAGCGAAGGAAAAGGATTGGTTTAATGAAAAATGTAGGAAAGCCAAGGAAAAGAGAGACCAAGCGTGGAAGGCAGCTAGAAAAAGGTGTAATAGAGAAACTTGGAACAGATACAAGAGATTAAGAAATGTATATGCTGCAATCAGGAGACAAGAAGCCAGAGAATATGAGAAGAACATTGTGAAAAAATGTAAGAGTGATCCTAAGCTGTTCTATAGGTTTATAAATAGTAAAATGAAGGTAAGGGATAGAATAGTGAGGTTGAAGGTTGAAGGGACCACTTATGATGACGACCAGAATATGTGTGAAATTATGAACAATACACTACACTCAGTATAAACTAAAGGTGATAACTTTGAAGAAGTACCGGTAGGTGAAATTGGTGATAAACTGGGAGAGATTAATTTTCTCCCAGAGGAGCTAGTAGAAATAATGAAAGGACTAGATGTGAAAAAAGCAGTGGGACCTGACAATGTAGCGGGATGGATTTTGAAAGAATGTGCTGACGAACTAATGAAACCCTTATATGAGATAATGAAATACTCTCTGGAAGTGGGAAAATTACCAATGGACTGGAAGAGAGCCAACATTGTACCGATTTATAAAGGTGGGAACAGGGAACATCCATTGAATTATCGACCTGTGTCACTTACTAGTATAGTGTGCAAAATCTGTGAGAAAATAATTAAGAAAAGATGGATGATTTACTTGGAAAAGAATAATCTACTATCTAACAGGCAATTTGGATTCAGGGAGGGTACCTCATGTGTTACAAATCTACTCAGTTTTTATGACAGAGTGGTTGACATATTACAAGAGAGAGATGGATGGGTGGATTGCGTATATATTGACATGCAGAAAGCTTTTGACAGAGTATCGCATAGCAGACTGAAGTGGAAATTAAAAGAGTATGGAGGGATTCAGGGTAGTTTGTTAAATTGGATGGAGGACTATCTTTCAGGGAGACAGATGAGGACTACTATCAGAGATAAATTTTCTACGTGGAAAGATGTCACAAGTGGAGTTCCGCAGGGAGCGGTGCTGGCTCCCATAATGTTTCTAATATACATTAACGACATGCCAAAGGATATAAATGCATATATGAATATGTTTGCAGATGATGCCAAGATCATGAAGCATATAGAAGATGAAAACAGTGGTAGGGAATTACAGAGGGATTTGGATAGGATAGATCAATGGAGCAAGAAGTGGAAAATGGAATTTAACACAAATAAATGTCATGTTGTGGAAATGGGAGTAAGTAAAAGAAGGCCTCATATGGAATATAAGTTAGGAGAACATACTATTAACCCATCAGAGAAAGAAAAGGACTTAGGGATAACTGTTAGGAGTGATCTTTCACCTGAGAATCATATTAATAAGATAGTGGGAGAAACATATGGACTGCTAAACAGAATAAAAATAGCCTTTAACTATATACTTCATTGTCTCTTTAAAAAAAATAAAAAAATAAAAAATAAACAAGGAGATGCTGGAGAAAATAATAAACACACTGGTGAGACCAAGACTGGAGTATGCGGCAGTGGTGTGGGCACCACATCTAAAAAAGCATATAAAGAAGCTGGAGAAGGTTCAGAGAGCTGCAACTAGGATGATACCAGAACTGAGAGAATTACCATATGAGGAGAGATTAAAGAAATTAGATTTACCATCTCTAATGGATAGGAGGGAGAGAGGCGATATGATTATGATGTACAAATGTGTGAGAGGACTCGAAAAGGTGGACAAGAAGGGTTATATTGTGAAAGATAATGGAAGAACTAGGGGGCATAGATATAAGCTAATGAAAGGAAGATGTAAAGGAGATGTGAGAAAGTATAGTTTCCCTTACAGAAGTATAAGTAAATGGAATCAGTTGGAAGAGGAAGTGGTGTGTGCCAAAAACATTCATATTTTTAAGGCAAAGTTAGATAATTGTAACTCAGGAAGCGGGACAATACGAGCCTAAAAAGCTCAACTCCTGTATACTACAAATAGGTAAATACAAATAGGTAAATACACGCCATGTTCTGTGTTCCGCGAGTGCCTGTTTTTGCCTGCCCCTTCGCTTCAACTAAGTGAGTGTGAGCCTTTTCAGGCTGTTGAGGTTTTAGAAGGATGTTTCAGTGATGTAGGTAGCACTTCTTCGGATTTATGGCGTGTTTTTGGTGCGCGCATAGTGCTGGAGATGTGTTGAATTATATTGTTTACTTCGGGAGTAGTTGGTCCTCGGCGCCGCGTAGCGGTCGTTGAGTGCACTATTTCTACCCCGGTTTTCAGGGTTATTTTCACTTTTTTAGTCGCCCTTAACGTAAGTTGGGGTGGATGTATGAATTTCCGCGTGATGCATTGTGTTTCGTTTTCTTTTTTCGTGTTTTTTGTCTATTTGTTTTTCGTATGACTGCGTGTCGATGTTTTACATGATTTTGAGCATGAAGTTTCTCCGGATTCTGCTTTGGTGAGGGCATAGGGCACACAGCCTCTATTCTCTTTCAAACATGCTGCTTTGGTCTCCACTTGACCTATAGCCCTTTTGACTTGTTTTTCAACAAGTCCATAGTTGGTTGTCTTGTAATTCGTCGCCTGGTTCACTCGTCAGTTCCTTTTCGTTTCCCCGGGTCTCCTTGACTCGCGGATACGTGGTTCTGGTAACAGTATCGGTCGCTCGTTAGCCTAACTTTTGTTTTGCATCCATTAACGTAATTGTGGGTTTTTTCGGGCAGTGTTTAGCTTTGTTACTTAGGTTCTTTCACTCAGGGATTGACGCTGCCCTAGTGTTTTATCTTTTTTGTGTATTGTGTAACTAAGCTAGGCCAGTTTTTTACCTTGAGCTGACCGCAGTCGGAATGGTCCATACAGGTCCTTTCCTTCTCTTTCCTCTTGTCTCAACTGAGTTGGTCGTTTCGGTCTTATAAGCTCTTGTTAAAATTCTCGCCTTTATGTTATTGTGTAACTAAGCTAAGTTTTTTTTTTATCTTGAACTGACCGCAATCGGGATGGTCCATACAGGTCCTTTCCTTCTCTTTCCTCTTGTCTAAACTGACTCGGAGGTTCCGATCTTGTAGCTCTTGTTAAAATTCTCGCCTTTCTTACAAATTTACATTGTTTCTGGTCCACCCCTGCCTGTTTTTACTAGATCATGGGGAAGGGGGGGAGGATGTCTGGAAACTGTGTAGGGGTCCCGCTCTCAGGGAGGCTAGGCCTTGACAAGTTGACTCAACGCTTGTGTTTACAAATGTTTTTTCGCCACACAGGCGAGGGTCTCCTGGTGTCCTCTAGCTCTTCATCTTATTCTAGAATTCCGCTCTACAAGCAGATTTTCTACTTTTGATGTACCCTGTGCCCTGTATCTGTATCGGGAAATCGGCCACATAGCCTTTTTCCTTGGTTATTGATAAAGTTGGTGCCCTGTCTAAGTTTGAAAGTATGTAAAATCCTGGAAATGGCTGCTTGGCTAATTTCCTATCCTCTGTGTCTTCCTTCTGTGTCTAGTTTTCGCCCTAAAGGCGGCCTTGTAGTATACTAGGTGGACTCACAGGTAGGCCTATGTACAATAATGGAAATGGCTGCTTGGCTGATTTTCCTATCCTCTGTGTCCTCCTTCTCTGCCTAGTTTCCGCCCTACAGGCGGCCTTCTAGTATATTAGGTGGACTCAAAGGTAGGTACGATCCTAGAAATGGCTGCTTGGCTGCTTTTCCTATCCTCTGTGTCCCCCTTCTGTGCCTAGTTTCCGCCCTACAGGCGGCCTTCTAGTATATTAGTTTTTTTTTTTTTTTGCTATGTGAATGAGGGAGACAAAAGGCATAACTGCCTGCAGCGAGTGCCTCCCCCAGATTTCAAAGAGTGACAGGGCCGAAATCAAGGGACGTTCGAGCTAAAATGACTGGACACATGGAGTTTGAAGCAATTTAAGTCATAGGAAGAGGGAAAGACTGATTCTGGGAGAGAGTTCCAGAGCTCAGCAGTTGAATAGAAGAAAGTCTGAGAATAGCATTTCACTCTTGGGTTGGACAGTTGCACAGAGTAGGGGTGGGATTGTGTTGCAAGGAGGGTACTACGTACCCTACGTAGAGGAGGTAGTATACACTGGGAAAGCTCCGAGGAACACTGATAAATGTAGTATCGATAGAATAGCGAGAGAGATGCAACATTGCGGCGAAGAGAGAGAGATTGCAGAGAGTTGGTGAGTGGACGGGAGTTAATGATACGAAAGGCTTTCCTTTCTACTTTGTCTAGGAGTGCGGTGTGAGAGGATCCTCCCCACACATGTGAACAATACTCAATACAAGGACGCACTGTGCCCCTGTAAAGAGCAAGAAGCTGTGCAGGGGTAAAGAACCCCTTGAGGCGGTTGAGCACACCCAGCTTCTGGGAGGCTGCCTTAGCGAGACTGGTAATATGGTCTTTCCAAGTGAGAGCAGAAGAAAAAGAAACACCGAGAACATTGAGAGAAGATGAAGGGTTGATTTTTGTATTGTTGAAGAATAAGGGATAGTCCTCTGGAGGTTCCTGACGGGTTGTAAGATGGATAAATTGAGTTTTGGAAGCATTAAAGGTAACAAGGTTTTCTCTACCCCAATTGAAAATAGTAGCTAGATCAGAAGATAAGCGTTTAATGGCTTCATTACGTTTGTTTTTGTGGGACTGCTGGCTGGGGCATTCTGGAAAACTAATTGAGTGGTGTAAGGCAGAGTCGTCTGCATATGAATGGATGGGACTGGATGTACAGTTGAGAAGATCATTTATGAAAATTAGAGAGAGAATAGGAGATAGGACAGAACCCTGGGGAACACCGGAGTTGATAGGATGAGGAAATGAGCGATGGCCGTCCACAACCGCAGCTATGGAACGGCCGGAAAGGAAATTAGAGACAAAGGCACAGATGGAGGGACAGAAACCGAAGGAGGGCAGTTTGGAAATTAAAAAGATTTGTGCCAGACTCTACCGAAGGCCTTCGATATGTCTAGTGCAACAGAAAAAGTCTCACCGAAGTCCCGAAAGTTGGATGACCAAGAGTTAGTAAGATATGAAAGAAGATCACCAGTAGAGCGACCCTTAAAACCTGACAAGCGCTAAATAGACCTAGGGGCTAGGGTAGTTATTTGTGCATTTCTAGCCTTGGATTCTGACAGAATTCGTTATATTTACAATATAGAGCATTATTTGTTTTCGGTATGCTTTTATTTTACATATATGATGTATATTTTTTTTTTTTTTTTTTTTTTCTATGTGATTGAGGGAGGCAAAAGGCATAACTGCCTATAGCGAGTGCCTCCCCCATAGTTGAAAGAGTGACAGGGCCAAAATCAAGGGACGTTCGAGCCAAAATGCCTGGACACACAGAGTTTGAAGCAATTTAAGTCATAGGAAGAGGGAAAGACTGATTCTGGGAGAGAGTTCCAGAGCTCAGCTGTTGAGTAGAAGAAAGTTTGAGAGTAACGTTTCACTCTTGGGTTGGAGAGTTGCACAGAGTAGGGGTGGGATTGAGTTGCAAGACGGGTACCACGTGCCCTACGTAAAGGAGGTGGTATGCACTGGGATAGCTCTGAGGAACACTGATTATAGTAGCGATAGAATAGCGAGAGAGATGCAACATTGCGGCGGAGAGAGAGAGATTGCAGAGAGTTGGTGAGTGGACGGGAGTTAATGATACGAAAGGCCTTCCTTTCAACTTTGTCTAGGAGAGCAGTGTGAGAGGAACCTCCCCACACATGTGAACAATACTCAATACAAGGGTGCACTATGCCCCTGTACAGAGCAAGAAGCTGTACAGGGGAAAAGAACCCCCTAAGGCGGTTGAGCACACCCAGCTTCTGGGAGGCTGCCTTAGCAAGACTGGTAATATGGTCCTTCCAAATGAGAGCAGAAGAAAAAGAGACACCAAGAATATTGAGAGAAGATGAAGGGTTGATTTTTGTATTGTTGAAGAATAAGGGATAGTCCGCTGGGAGATCCTGACGGGTAGATAGATGGAGAAATTGGGTTTTGGAAGCATTAAAGTTAACAAGGTTTTCTCTGCCCCAATTGGAAATAGTATTTAGATCAGAATTTAAGAGTTCTATGGCTTCATTACGTTTGTCGTTGAGGGATTGCTGGCTGGGGCGTTCTGAAAAACTAATGGAGTAGTGCAAGGTTGAGTCGTCTGCGTATGAATGGATGGGAATTAAGGTACAGTTAAGGAGATCATTTATAAAAATTAGAAAGAGAATAGGAGATAGGACAGAGCCCTGAGGAACACCGGAGTTTATAGAGTGAGGAAGTGAACAATGGCCGTCCACAACCGCGGCTATGGAACGGCCGGAAAGGAAATTAGAGACAAAGGCACAGATGGAGGGATAGAAACCGAAGGAGGGTAGTTTAGAAATTAAAGATTTATGCCAGACTCTATCGAAGGCTTTCGATATGTCTAGTGCAATAGAAAAAGTCTCACCGAAGTCCCGAAAGGAGGATGACCAAGAGTTAGTAAGATATGAAAGAAGATCACCAGTAGAGCGACCCTTAAGGAAGCCATACTGGCGATCTGAGAGCAGATTATGAGAAGAGAAATGCTTAAGAAATTTGGAAGCAAGAATAGTTTCAAAAACTTTAGAAAGACAAGAGATAAGAGCAATTGGACGATAGTTGGAGGGTTGAGAGCGGTCACCCTTCTTTGGGACAGGTTGAATGTGAGCAAACTTCCAGCATGAAGGGAAGACGTTAGAGGATAGACAGAGACGAAAGAGTTTGCCTAGGCAGGGAGTCAGCACGGAAGCACAGTTTTTGAGAACAACAGGAGGAACACCGTCCGGACCGTACGCCTTATTAGTGTTAAGCCCAGAGAGGGTAGAAAGTACATCTTTAGAAGAGATTAGGATATTAGGCATAAGTAAGAGAGAGGAGGGCGGAGAGGGAGGAATAGCACCGGAATCATCCAAGGTGGAGTTTCTAGCAAAAGTTTGAGCGAAGAGTTTAGCTTTGTCAGAGGAAGAAGTGATGGTTGTGCCATCAGAGTGGGAAAGGGGAGGGAAAGACGAGGAAGAGAAATTGTTGGAGAGGTTTTTGGCTAGATGCCAGAAAGCTTGGGAAGAGCTAGAGTTGGATAGTTCAGTGCATTTATTATTGATGAAAGAGTGTTTGGCAAGTCGAAGAAGAACCTTCAAGAGTGCTAAAATAAGTGGGAAAAGCATTTGGGTGGTGAAAAACGAAGATATTGGCCACCCGGTCATAATCTCAGGCGAGAGAGAGCCACAGGCAACCCTCCTCTCTCGCTGTCTGTGAGGTAACTGAGACGAGCGGGGCAGTGTTGGCCGGTGTCTGGGTGTTGCATAACGATCTTTTCTGCAACCCACTTGTGCTACATTATCGCGGAAGAGAAAAATAACCGATAAATGATGATAATAAGAGGAAAAATAGGTGATAATTGAGGAGGGGAGGGAGGGGGGAATAAGGTGGGGAAGGAGGGGAGGGGGGTGGGTGAGATTTACATGGATGAGTACTGGAGGGGAATTATCTCACCTAGAGACAAATTCCTTTGTTTTGATAGGCCCTTTTTTTTATGGTCTTGCTTCCGTGAGGCCTATCGCGTTCCCTATAGGAAGCCTTCCGTGAGGCCTATCGCGCTTGCCGGGTTAAGGAAGCCATACTGGCGATCTGAGAGCAGATTATGAGAAGAGAAATGCTTAAGAAATTTGGAAGCAAGAATAGTTTCAAAAACTTTAGGTGGACTCAGGGACTTGTTGAAAAATCCCAGGACTCTGCTCACGTGGTAATTGTCCTGTGTGTCTTGGATTCCCCCTCCTATTTATACAAATAGGGTGTTGTTGGGAAGCTCACAATCAACTTTTTTACTGACAGGAAGGTTAGGCGTTTGACTCCACGTTGTGTTTACACACGTTTTCCGCCAAACAGGCGGGGTGTCCTCTGGCTCTTCCTCTATCTCTAGAAATCCACTCCACAGGTGGATTTTCTACTCTTGGATGTACCCTGTGACCTGTATCTGTAACCAGGAATCGGCCACATAGCTTTTTCCTCTGGTTATTTATGCCCTTTGCATTCATCTGCACCCAGGGAATGGCTGCTTGGCTGGGTTTCCCCCTTGATAATATCCTCTGTGTCCTTCTGTGCCTCGAATCCGCTCCACAGGCGGCCTTTTGCTACTAGATCGACATAGAGACCTGCTGAAGAGTCCCAGGTCTCCGCTCACGTGGCGTTTGTCCTGTGTGTATTGGATTCCCTCTCCTATTTATACCAATAGGGTGTCGTTGGGAAGCTCACACTCGATTTTTTTACGTACAGTTTGTACCTGCTCTACCGCCAGCCCTCCCTGACCCGGCGCCACTGCGCCACTTCCTCCCTACGCTCCTCCAGTGGGCTCTCAGGTATTTCTAATGGATGGGGTTCTCTTTTCCCCAACGAGATTGGACCTGTTCCCAAGGGTTGGGCCTTGCTAAGGGGCTTGTCCCAGCCTTGGTGTTTGTGGTCTACTATGTGTGGGTATATTCCTTGTTACATCTGCTACTTGGCGTATTCTTGGATATTGTCTTACTATGGTGTGTCATCTGCAGTTTAGGCTACACTGCCTCATACTTTTGACCTGTCTCACCTCCACTGGTGAGTACTGTTCCCCCGTTTTTTTTAACAGTCCCATCACTGCCTCCGCCCGACGAGCATTCGGATCGTCATGCTGGGCCTTCGGGGGTGCTGCCTCCACACGGCCTGCTGCGGAAAGGACGTCTCCGATCCCTGCCGTGGTGGAGTTTGCATATCTGCCCTTCACCTCCTGGGCTCTCGCCCTACGTCGGAGGAGGCTGATGGCTATGCTGTCTCTGGCACTCTTGGGCGACCATAGCCCGGTACGTGTAACGTGTAAGTTGCCCTACTCAGATCCCCTTCCTTCGAGATGATGCCATCTGGGTCCTGTTCGGGGTACGGCCTACCTCTGCTGCTGCTCCCCGTTCACGCTTCCCTGCTGCGACTCGTGGCTCCCTGGCCCGGGGTTCGAGTCCGGCCGCTAGGCGACTACCAGGGGATGCATGACCCCTCGGCACCGTGTACCTCTGGTGCCGGCATCTGCCCAGTCTGTGGTATCTGCAGCGACTGGCACTGTTCCCGCTCTGGTTCTCCTCCTGTTATTCGCTGGCCCCGCGCTGCTTCCCCTTGCCAGCGGGAGTGCTCCCCAGAGAGGTCGCAGGATCCCACGATCTTCAGGGCGATTCAACGTCCTGTCCTACTGCTGTCTTCCTACACCTTTCTCCCGCCCTAAGGGAGCTCTCCCTGCCCAGGGTGGGGTTCTTGTTCAACCTCACTTGTGCAGCTTATGGGTTGGGGGTCGTGTGCCTATTCCTGCCTCCCAGCCTGCCAGGGGTACGGGCCTCTTCCCTTTGGCGGCTCCTGCTCCGATGGTCGTTGCGACACTGCCCTTCATGCTTCCCCCACCCTCAGGGCCCTCTGACGCCTTGCTTCTGCCCTGTGTCCAGCTTTCTCCTCTCCATTCCCCGTTCTGTCTCGATGATGTCCTCGAGGTGGATTGGTGGGGGGGGGGGGGGGAAATGGTCGCGTCATACATACATACATACATAAAATTTTAAGACTGAGTGTTCCACACATAAGTGCAGTTTCAGTCTCTTGTCCTAATGGCGGCGCTCCAGGCAACCCTGTTAAGGGCTGCTTCACTTGTCAAGTTCTTGGATTTGAGATCGGCGCGTATAGTCCGATCCCAGGTCTTCCTCGGTCCACCCCTTGGTGCAGCTCCCTCCACAATCACAGACCTGCATTTTTTCACCCAATTTTGTTCATCCATTCTCTCCACATGTCCATACCATCCCAGTCTACTTGTACGCATCACCTCGCTAATACTCTTTATACCTAAACGTCTCCTCAGCTCAACATTTGTTATTCTATCCTGTAGCCTGGCCCCACACATCCATCTCACCATTCTCATCTCATTACGCTCCATTCTGTTGACATCCTCTACTTTAACGGCCCATGTTTCTGAGGCATACGTCATTGCACTTCTAACACATGAGGCATACACCTTTCCCTTCAGGGGAAGAGGCATTCTTTTCATGGTCAGGATTGGCATCAATTCTCTGAACTTCCCCCAGCCACACCTAATTCTAGCAACAGTGGCAGCCTCGGCCCCACCACCGGCAGAGATGGTATCTCCTAGGTAACAAAACTTGTTCACCAGCTCCAAAGACTCATTTCCAAAATTCACAGCCACAGGATCATCACTTAACACAAGCTCGCCTTTGCACACTACGCACTCAAATTTCACTATTTCTGACTTATCCTTCGGCAGGGGCCCCTTTATTCTACTACAGCGCTTACTCCCATGGTGTACCCAACATCGACAGATGCTACATTGAATTGAGTTAACGCCCACTCCCTTTCCACACACTGCACATGGGTATGCACCGTTCTTTTCCACATTGCCTAGTCTCAAACTACAATGCATAACCTTGGTTTTGTTAATATTGACTCTTAAACCCTTGCTCGCCATGCCCTCTCTCCACTCTCTGAATTTGGCCTCAGCATCCTGCATACTGTCAGCTATTAGGACTAAATCGTCTGCATAAAACAGTTCCAACGGGAGTCCGCCTCTAAAAGCTCTAGACAGCGCCTCCAAGACCATAATAAAGAGGAGGGGGCTTAACACTGAACCCTGATGGACTCCAACACGGACTGCGAACTCATCACTCAGTACACCCTTCACCCTCACCGAACTTCGCGAATCCTCATACATCTTCATTATCACACGCACCAGCCACTCTTCCACACCAAGTTTCCTCATAGCCCACTGTACAACATCTCTAGGTACCCTATCAAAGGCCTTCTCCAGGTCCACAAACACAAAGTAAAGATCCCTGCCTTTTAGTAAGTATCTTTCCTGTATCTGCCTGACTATGAAGATAGCATCGGTTGTACCACGTCCTGGCATAAAACCAAACTGCATATCATCAATAGAGATGCTTTGCCTGATCAAACCCTCAAGGACTCTCTCACAGACCTTCATGATTTGGTCAAGCATTTTCAGGCCCCTATAATTTCCTCTATCTAGCGCATCCCCTTTTCCTTTGTATATATTTACTATTACACTTTTGAGCCAATCCTCTGGGATTTTCTCATCTTTAATAATGGTGTTTATCAACTCAGTGACTAAGTTTACACCAATCTCCCCTGAGGCTTTTATCATCTCAGCGACAATGTCGGAGCAACCTGGAGCTTTACCGTCCTTCATTTTATTGATTGCGTCGCTCACTACAGCTGGTGCTATCAAAGGAGGGGGCCCAGATATTGGTTTTTCGATACTAAGCTGTTCCTTATCCCATTCAAACTCTACATTTAGCAATCGTTCATAGTGTACCTTCCATGCTTCTCTGATTTCATTTTCTGCATACACAATCTTCCCATTATCATCTCTAACACACTGTTCACCTATAATATCCCTACTGTCATTTTTAACTCGCCTAGCTAGGTTGAAGATCCCATTGGGATTGTCAGTGTTACACACTTGTTCGAGGACCAGGTCCTTAATGCGATTTTTAGCATCATGGAAGACCTGTGTCGGCACACAGTCCCGGAACCCTTGCCGTTCCCAGTCATCGTCGCCTACTCCTCCGCCAGTGCCTGCCACTCCTCTCTGGCCCGTTGTCCTCCCGGGCCTAAGCCTGGGGTTGGTCTCCCAGCCTCTCTCCGTGTCTCCGCTCTCGTTCGGCATTCCCAAGGTCTGGATGCCATCCCTCATTGGGGTTTCTGTGGTTTGGAGGGCTGTGGTCACTTCCAACCCTGAGAGTGCGGTCTGCCTACTACATGGGGAGCGTCCGGTGCGGCCACAATGGTGACCGAGAAGCCTGTGTTCCGGGCCATCAACGCCATAGGTTTTTTCCTGGAGGTTGCTGTGAAGGTGTCCCCAGGCCGGCAGGATGTGCATTACTTCTCCTACCGTCCCTTGGTGTCGTCCTCCGCTGTCGCCTAACCCTGGGGGGATTCCTCCCGCCGTGCCATCTTGACGGATGTCCGCTCCCTCTCTGACATCTCTGGGGCACACAGGGTCCTGATGCTGGAGCTACCGCCCCTCGGTACTGGTCCCTGGGGAGATTGGATCCGTGAGGGGGTTGAGCTTTGGCCGGGCTACGACGGTGGGTACCCCGACCATCCCCACTGTGGCCTCACTTTTTTGTCTGGCCTGCTGCTCTGCTCCTCAAGCTTACCTGGGATCTTAGCTCTACATTAAATTTGCTTTTACTACCCAGTCCAGAAAGGTTCGCCACCCATTGCTGTCGACAAGTTCGGGTGGTTTTTCTGCACGTCAGCCCCTGCCGAAGTCCGCAGCCACCTCCTCCTGACGGGCCTTTTAGGTCCGGGACTGTTCCTGGGGGTGGCTTGGTAGGAGGCTTTCTTGCTTGCGCTGAGCGACATATGCTCCGCGCAATGGGGGGTCGTGGCAAAGCCCTCGTCGTCCTCCTCTAACCAGGAGTGGAGCCCTGGGCCTAGGGCTTGGGTTATGGGACGGACCGCGGGGGGCTTGGTGAACGCTCCTCGCGTGGCCGTCGGTACCGTACCCAGTTAGCCGTCCCGTCCTGTGGGTGGACTATGCTTGCAGGTTCTGGGGCCCTCGTCCTACGCTCCCATGCTCGGACAGGAGGGGGACAGGCCGGAGCGCGAGGCCCGCCTTCCGTTTTCATCAGGACGGCCGGGAGGACGGGGGTAGGCTGTGGTAGTTCCTTTCTCCATGACAAGTTTACAGGAGGCTATGCTCCGCACAACGCGTAGCTCCTCCTGGCCAATACCGTCTCCCCTCACCCGGCCATCTCATTGATTAACCTAGGCTAAGGGGAGGTGTGGCAGAGTGGTCTTGCCACTGGCCTGGTAATCCAAAGGTCCCGGGTTCAAATCCCAATGTATCAATGGGAAGATATTATTGGGATGGAATTTGTGCTGTACCTAGTATCAGTGCATTACCACAAAGCCCACCGAAATGCTAATAAAATACCCTCATTGTTCCCTGATTAAATAGCACTGTATGAATATTCCCATATTCAAAATTTGCTATAGGGGTGCAATGCCTGCTGAGTTATCTGCTCAACAGGTGGCGTTGTGTGTGTGTGTAAAAGTGAGAGTCCGAGTGTAGGGGGTGAGACAGTGAAGCACGGGAATGAGGTGGCTTCAGAGATGGGTTCGCTTCGGGCCATGAGTGAGCACAGTGCCTCATGTGAAGGCAAGATGGCAGGTGCTCATTGTACTCCACGTGCTTCACATGTCTCACTCCCTAGACTGGAACAAGACCTCACAGGCTTCACTGTTCATTGTACAGCTGCGAATGTTCAGGCTCTCAGCCTATGCCCGAGAGGGAGTAAGTTGGAATATAGAAAAAAAAAAAAAAAAAAAAAAAAAAAAAAAAGGAGCAACAGAATAGCGACAAAACGGGTAGTGAAGGAGAAGGTTTAGGCCTATCTAAACCAACACTGTAGGCTACCGGTACATCAAAGATTTTTTTTTTTAAATTCAGTGTGGCGCCTTCTTCCCCCCCCCAACCACCTAAACCCCCCCTTTCTTTTTATATAGCTTAAGAAAATTAAAATGCTTAAAAACTCCTGTTTGGCATTTAGGAGACCATATGAATTCACGTTTTCGTAATCGAGACTGAAAAAAAAAATGGAATATTAAAGAAAATGGAGTTTTGAGCACAGACTAAACAAAAAATACACTATGGATATCAATATACATAGCTGGTCATTAACCTAACCTAACCTGGGGGCTGCTTCCCCCAGATCCCCGCTGGTCTAAGGTCATTAAGCTAACCTAACAACCTAACCTATCCTGGGGGCTGCCACCCCCAGACCCCTGCTGCTCTTACGTCATCAACCCTTAACTGGCGGGGCCCGCCTTAAGTCGGGCTCCAATTTGCAGCAAGTTAGGAGCATTATTAAGGCTTTTAAAGGGTTAAAATCGAGTGCAAATGGCCAGGAGCGCAGCAGGCCACACGTCCGACACCCAGGGCTTACCGCAGCCCACTGACTCACGCTCCCTCTGTTCTCGAGAGGCCGGCAGTGTTGCCAGTAGTGAGCGTAGCGGGAAAAAATATGCCGCTATACGCTAAACTCCCATGTTAGTGGTACCACTGCGTGAGAACGACGAGTGCTACGTAGCTCGTTCTGGTCTCATTTTGAAGCTTTTAGCGCCTAGTTTTTTGCTGAATACATTTCTTTTCATGCAGATACTTGATTGATCATTCAGGAGGGCCTGAATATGCCCAAAATAGCCCAAAACCCCCCGCTAGACAAGGGTTAAACTAACCTAACAACCTAACCTAACCTGGGGGCTGCCGCCCCCAGATCCCCGCTGGTCTTAGCTGGTCTTAGAGGATAAAAAGTCTCTTACCTATGCTTAATCTTGAGCACAGCATCGTGTCACATATCACACTATGACTACTGTTTTCTCACTTTTTGCTTTCCAAAATAACCCCGTGGCGCACACACACTTTGTAAAACCACCATCACAGTTGAAACATGTTAGAGCTATACTGGGTCCTGGGGCAATGAAAGGGAATCCTTTGACCTCACGTGTCCTACGGGGTCACGGAAATTTCTAGAACAATCGCAAAATTGAAAACACAATTACGCATATTTTAGATAAAATCAAATACTGTATCTAGAACCTTAAAAACCACAAAAAACACTTATTGGTATTATTAAAAACCTATAAATATTGTTAAAATAGTATAAATAACTAGATAAATAGTTTGCAATTTCAAACTTACCACTGGCCCTCTAGTGGCTTAAAATCCAACTACCACTTCCGCCCGCGCGCCACCTGTAGACCATTTTTTTTTTTTTTTTTTTCTATGTGATTGAGGGAGGCAAAAGGCATAACTGCCTATAGCGAGTGCCTCCCCCATAGTTGAAAGAGTGACAGGGCCAAAATCAAGGGACGTTCGAGCCAAAATGCCTGGACACACAGAGTTTGAAGCAATTTAAGTCATAGGAAGAGGGAAAGACTGATTCTGGGAGAGAGTTCCAGAGCTCAGATGTTGAGTAGAAGAAAGTTTGAGAGTAACGTTTCACTCTTGGGTTGGAGAGTTGCACAGAGTAGGGGTGGGATTGAGTTGCAAGACGGGTACCACATGCCCTACGTAAAGGAGGTGGTATGCACTGGGATAGCTCTGAGGAACACTGATTATTATAGTAGCGATAGAATAGCGAGAGAGATGCAACATTGCGGCGGAGAGAGAGAGATTGCAGAGAGTTGGTGAGTGGACGGGAGTTAATGATACGAAAGGCCTTCCTTTCAACTTTGTCTAGGAGAGCGGTGTGAGAGGAACCTCCCCACACATGTGAACAATACTCAATACAAGGGCGCACTATGCCCCTGTACAGAGCAAGAAGCTGTGCAGGGGAAAAGAACCCCCTAAGGCGGTTGAGCACACCCAGCTTCTGGGAGGCTGCCTTAGCAAGACTGGTAATATGGTCCTTCCAAATGAGAGCAGAAGAAAAAGAGACACCAAGAATATTGAGAGAAGATGAAGGGTTGATTTTTGTATTGTTGAAGAATAAGGGATAGTCCGCTGGGAGATCCTGACGGGTAGATAGATGGAGAAATTGGGTTTTGGAAGCATTAAAGTTAACAAGGTTTTCTCTGCCCCAATTGGAAATAGTATTTAGATCAGAATTTAAGAGTTCTATGGCTTCATTACGTTTGTCGTTGAGGGATTGCTGGCTGGGGCGTTCTGAAAAACTAATGGAGTAGTGTAAGGTTGAGTCGTCTGCGTATGAATGGATGGGAATTAAGGTACAGTTAAGGAGATCATTTATAAAAATTAGAAAGAGAATAGGAGATAGGACAGAGCCCTGAGGAACACCGGAGTTTATAGGGTGAGGAAGTGAACAATGGCCGTCCACAACCGCAGCTATGAAACGGCTATGGAACTAATTAAGGAAATACGCATACATCCAACCCGATTGAAGAGAGCGCACTGAAGTTAGTTACGGTACTTATTTACTTTTTACTGTTTCCTTGTTGGCACTTCATACCAATAAGTAATAAGTATATAGTTTTATTACATTTTACGTATTCAAGATACAAATCCGTAAACACACGTAAACAAATACGTAAACACAGCTAGATTTTACCGATTCAAAATGAGAGAAGTCCTATCGTGACTTGATAGCATTTCACTAAATTTTTTGCCTGGGAAACACTCTCTAACCACCTAACACTGGAAAATAATATTTTTTTTTTTACTGTTTTAACACCTTACGAGCGGCCTATGCGGTTTATTTATGTGTACCGCCCAGCGGGGTGTTTTTAGCCAAAATAGGGCTGTTTACGTGATCATTTTCATGCCTAAATAAGACCCAGAACGTAAAACAAGTATCTATCCCTGAAAGGGCATAAACAGAGCTTTCGAATGACACCATAACGATCCTTGTATGATGGATAGTTTTCTTGCAATAACCGTGCAACGCGAGTGCAAAAAGCAGGTAATTCGGTACTTTCGGTACATAATTGAGTATGTAGCGAGTGAGAGAGGGAGGAGGGAGCTGAGATTTGTGTCAGTAGGTTCGCCGCGGTGGTCTGGAGCAGTCATACGCTCGCTAGTCTCCTGCCACCACTTATCTCTCTCTCTCAGCCACATTACGTGCTGAAATTGCCACTCGACCTATGTCGAGCGCCGCCACATAGTCCAGCTTTATTTAACTCGACTTAAGTGGTGAGCCGCTTTTTAAGGGTTAAGCATTCGATAGATTTTACACCCCCTGGGGGTAAGGGGGCCTCCATCTTATAGTGGAGGAAAAAAAAATATATGCTCCACGCGTCCTACTGCGTGTCGTACAAGGCGACTAATAGGGGGAATGGGGGTAGATTGCAGGCACCAATCGAACAGGGCTGTACCCAGGAGAGGCTGTACGCATTTGATAAGGAGTCGCTGGAATTCCTGTTTCATTTGCTTGGCCTCTCTTACTGATTCTCTTTGTGCCTCACTTACACTGAGAGTAGTCCAGCATGCTCTCTCAAACACCTCCTCCTCCAATCTACTTCACTACACTTAACATGCACACCTCACTTCCTCCTCCCACAAAAACAATTATTCAATGATGAACACAGGCCCAGCCTCGGAGTCCCCAGGGGGGGGGGGGGGACCATAAATGCCCCCATACCTGCCCGACCTTCCTCTGACGACCGCCTCTAAATAATCTGGACCACGGCCTGTCATTCTTACTATCAACTTTTGCAATATTCGCGGCCTTTCCTCTAATTTTCACTCAATAGAACACCATCTCTCCTCCTACAAACCTGATCTTCTTTTCCTCACCGAAACACAGGTATCTGAGACAAATTCCAGCAGCCACTTCTCTGTATCCTCCTACTTTCTCTATTCTAGTTTCAAAGCCAATGGCGGATGTTGTGCATATGTGCACAACACTCACTTGCTCTCGTGTTCCCGATTTCGACTCCTCTAAATTCTCAACTTTATGGCTCAAACTATCCTGTCATTCTCATACTAAATATTTCTGTGATATCTATCTTTCCCCTAACTCTACCGACTTTCTCAAATTCTTTGACTATCTAAACTCTAAAGTGGAACACATTCTATCCATCTCTCCCTTCTCTGAAATCTCCATCGTCTTGGTGGTGTAATGGTTAAAGTGTCTAAAAATATGTGATAACCCATGTTCGAATCCCGGTGGATCACATATATGCTTTCATTAATTTCATTGGAGGTGTTTGGTGTTGTGGTGAAATTAATAAAAAAATAGATTATCTTAGGAGATTTCAACGTTCACCACTGCCAATGGCTCTTCTCTCACACTACTGACCAACCTGGTGAACAAGCCTATGTCTTTTATATCATAAATAACCTAGAGCAGCTGATCTAGCAACCCACCCGTATCCCGGATTGCTTCGGAGATCAGCCCAACATTCTTTACTTATTTCTGATTTCTATCCCTTCTTCTTATACTGTCAATCTTTTCTCTCCTTTGGGCTCTTCCGACCATAAACTTATCTCCGTCACCTGTCCTATCTCTTCAGTACGGCCACCCGATCCTCCCAGCCGGCGACGCTTATGGCACTTTGGCGCTTGTGGCACTTTGGCGCTGCCGACTGGGAGGCTCTCCGGCAGTACTTCTTTGATTTCCCAAGGAATGACTTATGCTTCTGTGGCCGAGGACCCGAGGAGAGTCCTGAACGCATTACCGAGGTAATCCTCTCGGGCATGGAAGCGTACATTCCATTTTCTTTCTCTCAGTCTAATGCAAAAAAATCTTGGTTTACTCACGCTTGTTCTACTGCTGTCCACATCAAGGAGGAAGCATTCAAACGGTACCGATGCCTTAAAACTCAAGAATCTCATTCTTCCTATGTTTCTGCCCGGAATCAAGCCAAATCTGTTCTTCGACTTGCCAAGCACTCTTTCATCAATAATATTGCACTAGACATATCGAAAGCCTTCGATAGAGTCTGGCACAAATCTTTAATTTCTA
Organism: Paralithodes platypus; assembly: GCA_032716605.1. Classification (NCBI taxonomy): domain Eukaryota; kingdom Metazoa; phylum Arthropoda; class Malacostraca; order Decapoda; family Lithodidae; genus Paralithodes; species Paralithodes platypus. The sequence goes on from CM064551.1 coordinate 10,233,835, forward strand.
ACTACCCTCCTTCGGTTTCTATCCCTCCATCTATGCCTTTGTCTCTAATTTTCTCTCCGGCCGTTCCATAGCTGCGGTTGTGGACGGCCATCGCTCACTTCCTCATCTTATAAACTCCGGTGTTCCTCAGGGCTCTGTCCTATCTCCTATTCTCTTTCTAATTTTTATAAATTACCTTCTCAACTCCCATCCATTCATACGCAGACGACTCAACCTTACACTACTCCATTAGTTTTTCAGAACGCCCAAGCCAGCAATTCCTCAACGACAAATGGAATGAAGCCACAGAACACTTAAATTCTGATCTAACTACTATCTCCAATTGGGGCAGAGAAAACCTTGTTACCTTTAATGCTTCCAAAACCCAATTTCTCCATCTATCTACCCGTAAGGAACTCCCTGCGGACTATCCCTTGTTCTTCAACAATACAAAAATCAATCCTTCATCTTCTCTCAATATTCTTGGCGTCTCTTTTTCTTCTGCTCTCAGTTGGAAGGACCATATTACCAGTCTTGCTAAGGCAGCCTCCCAGAAGCTGGGTGTGCTCAACCGCCTTAGGGGGTTCTTTACCCCTGCACAGCTTCTTGCTCTGTACAGGGGCATAGTGCGTCCTTGTATTGAGTATTGTTCGCATGTGTGGGGAGGTTCCTCTCACACCGCTCTCCTAGACAAAATTGAAAGGAAGGCCTTTCGTATCATTAACTCCCGTCCACTCACCAACTCTCTTCAATCTCTCTCTCTTCGCCGCAATGTTGCATCTCTTTCGCTATTCTATCGTTACTATAATAATCAGTGTTCCTCAGAGATTTCCCAGTGTATACCACCTCCTTTACGTAGGGCATGTGGTACCCATCTTGCAACACAATCCCACCTCTACTCTGTGCAACTCTCCAACCCAAGAGTGAAACGTTACTCTCAGTCTTTCTTCTATTCAACAGCTGAGCTCTGGAACTCTCTCCCAGAATCAGTCTTTCCCTCTTCCTATGACTTAAATTGCTTCAAACTCCGTGTGTCCAGGCATTTTGGCTCGAACGTCCCTTGATTTTGGCCCTGACACTCTTTCAACTTTGGAGGAGGCACTCGCTATAGGCATTTCTGCCTTTTGCCTCCCTCACTCACATAGGAAAAACAAAAATGCACTGAACTATCCAACTCTTTCTCTTCCCAAGCTTTCTGGCATCTAGCCAAAAACCTCTCCAACAATTTTTCTTCATCGTCTTTCCCTCCCCTTTTCCACTCTGATGGCACAACCATCACTTCTTCCTCTGACAAAGCTGAACTCTTCGCTCAAACTTTTGCTAGAAACTCTACCTTGGATGATTCCGGTGCTATTCCTCCCTCTCCACCCCCCTCTCTCCTACTTATGCCTAATATCCCAATCTCTTCTAAAGATGTACTTTCTACCCTCTCTGGGCTTAATACTAAGAAGGCGTACGGTCCGGACGGTGTTTTTCCTGTTGTACTAAAAAACTGTGCTTCCGTGCTGACCCCCTGCCTAGGCAAACTCTTTCGTCTCTGTCTCTCCTCTAACGTCTTCCCTTCTTGCTGGAAGTTTGCTCTCATTCAACCTGTCCCAAAGAAGGGTGACCGCTCTCAACCCTCCAACTATCGTCCAAATGCTCTCATCTCTTGTATCTCTAAAGTTTTTGAAACCATTCTTGCTTCAAAATTTCTTAAGCATTTCACTTCTCATAATCTGCTCTCAGATCGCCAGTATGGCTTCCTTAGCCCATAAACGGCGAGAAAGCTCATAAGAAGTTTTACTGGGCGAGGGCGGCAAAGCTCTTAAGAGGGAGGCCTAAAAAAACATTTAAACGGCCCCAGTAGCACTAAACATTTTTTTTTTTTTTTTCCCTATACCTCATATCACTCCTCCCCATCCCCTCCTTCCCTCTTTTCCCCTCCCCCTTCAATTATCACCCATTTTCCCTGTTATTCCCTAATTCGTTGGTATATTTTGGTGCTATCATTAGCAAAATGTGTGGAGGATGAGCTTACGTGCCTAGCGGGTGTGTTACATAAGCGAGTGTGTGTATGAGTAAGCTCAGTGTGGCTTGAGGCCTCGTGGAGGGAGGGGTTGCCTCAATTTTCTCCATAATTCATGAATGGGCTGGTCCATCTATATTCGCGATTTTGACCAGAAAAATTATATTTTCACTTGTTTTATTGTTGTTACAGGTTACTATCTTCATAGTGAAGGTAAATTAGGCTCATATGAATAAGTAATAACGATATTTATCGTAAAATGACGATTATAGGCCTGAATGGAGCCTATATGCTCGCCCATGGGCAGCTAGTTCAATACCCCCCCCTCGCCGTTGACAGGTTAAGAGTCACTCTATTGGTGATCTTCTTTCATATCTTACTAACTCTTGGTCATCCAACTTTCGGGACTTCGGTGAGACTTTTTCTGTTGCACTAGACATATCGAAGGCCTTCGATAGAGTCTGGCACAAATCTTTAATTTCCAAACTGCCCTCCTTCGGATTCTGTCCCTCCATCTGTGCCTTTGTCTCTAATTTCCTTTCCGGCCGTTCCATAGCTGCGGTTGTGGACGGTCATCGCTCAATTCCTCATCCTATCAACTCCGGTGTTCCTCAGGGTTCTGTCCTATCTCCTATTCTCTCTCTAATTTTCATAAATGATCTTCTCAACTGTACATCCAGTCCCATCCATTCATATGCAGACGACTCTACCTTACACCACTCAATTAGTTTTCCAGAACGCCCCAGCCAGCAATCCCTCAAAAGCAAATGTAATGAAGCCATAAAACACTTATCTTCTGATCTAGCTACTATTTCCAATTGGGGTAGAGAAAACCTTGTTGCATTTAATGCTTCCAAGACTCAATTTATCCATCTTACTACCCGTCAGGAACCTCCAGAGGACTATCCCTTATTCTTCAATACAAAAATCAACTCTTCATCTTCTCTCAATGTTCTCGGTGTTTCTTTTTCTTCTGCTCTCACTTGGAAGGACCATATTACCAGTCTCGCTAAGGCAGCCTCCCAGAAGCTGGGTGTGCTCAACCGCCTCAAGGGGTTCTTTACCCCTGCACAGCTTCTTGCTCTGTACAGGGGCACAGTGTGTCCTTGTATTGAGTATTGTTCACATGTGTGGGGAGGATCCTCTCACACCACACTCCTAGACAAAGTAGAAAGGAAAGCCTTTCGTATCATTAACGCCCGTCCACTCACCAACTCTCTGCAATCTCTCTCTCTTCGCTGCAATGTTGCATCTCTCTCGCTAGTCTATCGCTACTACAATAATCAGTGTTCCTTGGAGCTTTGCCAGTGTATACCACCTCCTCTATGTAGGGTATGTAGTACCCGCCTTGCAACATAATCCCACCCCCACTCTGTGCAACTCTCCAACCCAAGAGTGAAACGCTATTCTCAGAATAGAATAACAAATGTTGAGCTGAGGAGACGCTTAGGTTTAAAGAGTATTAGCGAAGTGATGCATACAAGTAGACTGGGATGGTATGGACATGTGGAGAGAATGGATGAACAAAATTTGGTGAAAAAATGCAGGTCTGTGATTGTGGAGGGAGCTGCACCAAGGGGTGGACCGAGGAAGACCTGGGATCGGACGATACGTGCCGATCTCAAACCCAAAAACTTGACAAGTGAAGCAGCCCTTAACCTCTGAAGTGCGCATGGGGGTAATTGGAAACGTTCCCCTGTGCTGACGTATTTGAGGTGTTTCCGTCACTAAAATATTCATTGTGCCATTAATAGCATTAATACTTATCCATATGCGCCTATTATGGGTTGATTATAAAGGTATTAACCTGAAACAACAATAAAACGAGTGAAAACAGCGTTTGGATGGTCAAAATCGGAGATATAGCCCGCAAGTTGTATAATGTATGGGTGAGGCAAGCTGCTTTCCCGCCAATTTCCCCCAAGGCCACTGAGACACAGTCGATCGATACTCTCTCTCTCTCTCTTGCACTCGCTTGCCATCAGTGATGACAACACCCTGCTTGCAACTCGCTAATGTTAGCACGAAAATATACCTCAGAATAAGGGAATAACAGGGAAAATAGGTGATAACTGAAGGAGAGGAGGAAAGTGGGGAAGGAGGGGAAGTAGAGGACTGAGATTTTGCATGGCCCAGGGGCCAAACAAATTTTTTTTTTTTTTTTTTTTCGATGTCAAAAGTTGATTTTTTTTTTCACTCACTCATAAGAGTCTCCCCGCAGTCCGCCGGGGGAACTCTTAAGAGTCTCCCCGCAGTTCCCGGGTTAACAGAGTTGCCTGGAACGCCACCATTAGGACAAGAGACTGAAACTGCACGTACGTGTGGAGCACTATGTCTTAAAATTTTATGTATGTATGTATGTATGTAGACTTTCTTCTATTCAACTGCTGAGCTCTGGAACTCTCTCCCAGAATCAGTCTTTCCCTCTTCCTATGACTTAAATTGCTTCAAACTCCGTGTGTCCAGGCATTTTAGCTCGAACGTCCCTTGATTTTGGCCCTGTCACTCTTTGAACTATGGGGGAGGCACTCGCTGCAGGCAGTTATGCCTTTTGTCTCCCTCATTCACATAGAAAAAACAAAACAAAAAGTAACTAGTTATAATTACAATTTACCAGTTCAGGATTCACCGAGACACCGAGAACATTGAGAGAAGATGAAGAGTTGATTTTTGTATTGAAGAATAAGGGATAGTCCTCTGGAGGTTCCTGACGGGTAGTAAGATGGATAAATTGAGTCTTGGAAGCATTAAATGCAACAAGGTTTTCTCTACCCCAATTGGAAATAGTAGCTAGATCAGAAGATAAGTGTTTTATGGCTTCATTACATTTGCTTTTGAGGGATTGCTGGCTGGGGCGTTCTGGAAAACTAATTGAGTGGTGTAAGGTAGAGTCGTCTGCATATGAATGGATGGGACTGGATGTACAGTTGAGAAGATCATTTATGAAAATTAGAGAGAGAATAGGAGATAGGACAGAACCCTGAGGAACACCGGAGTTGATAGGATGAGGAATTGAGCGATGACCGTCCACAACCGCAGCTATGGAACGGCCGGAAAGGAAATTAGAGACAAAGGCACAGATGGAGGGACAGAATCCGAAGGAGGGCAGTTTGGAAATTAAAGATTTGTGCCAGACTCTATCGAAGGCCTTCGATATGTCTAGTGCAACAGAAAAAGTCTCACCGAAGTCCCGAAAGTTGGATGACCAAGAGTTAGTAAGATATGAAAGAAGATCACCAATAGAGTGACTCTTAACCTGTCAACGGCGAGGGGGGAGTATTGAACTAGCTGCCCATGGGCGAGCATATAGGCTCCATTCAGGCCTATAATCGTCATTTTACGATAAATATCGTTATTACTTATTCATATGAGCCTAATTTACCTTCACTATGAAGATAGTAACCTGTAACAACAATAAAACAAGTGAAAATATAATTTTTCTGGTCAAAATCGCGAATATTGGGAGGTTTGACGTACCTCCCAACCTACCAAATAGGAAAACCTACTATTTGGTAGTAGTCTTGGAAAATCCAACGTCAAGGCTATTAACCTAATTGCAATGACGACTTGTCTATTTTGACTGCTATGTCGTCATTCCAACCGCGGTTAAAAAGAAAACGTCTAGAGTCTACTCCTTATCTTGCTCTAGGAGATGTTGTACATTAACCAAAACTACCACCGAAGGTGAAAAAAGCATAGAAGAGAAGAAAAAGGGGTTTACCTTAGTTACCGCTTAAGGCCCATCCTGTGTTCCGTCATGTGCAGATCCCTGTCGAACGTGCGCATGAGCGACCCTCTCTTGTCATCACATCTCACGTCAGCAGAAGAACGCGGATGGGCAGGGGTCCGGCGTGAGGGAGGGTATTATGTACGTTGGATTTTCCAAGACTACTACCAAATAGTAGGTTTTCCTATTTGGTAGGTTGGGAGGTACGTCAAACCTCCCAATTTGTTAGTAGTCTTGGTAAATCCAACGTCAAGGCTGCATAACAAATAGGAGGAGGACATCCAAGCCCAACCTACCAAAAAAACCAATGCATAAAACAAAATTACGAATGACAAAGACACAATGTAAACAAGAGAGTTTAATAAAAGAGTGAAAAACTGAGGAGTAGCTAAAAAGAACAGTTTTAACACATGCCCGTCATTCATAGTAATGCAAAAACATAGACTTGTCTGAAACCAAAAAGGTACTGTACCCAAAATCCCTTTTCTTCAAAAACCAACAAAAACACTGAACACAAGAACAAAACACAATTTTCAATGTGGCAAAAACACTTATGTACTGGAACAATACATAATCCCAAACTTGCAATCCAGTGTTGCAAACCCATACACCCCCCCCCCCCTTTGTCAAAGAAAACAAAGGAAAAGAACGAGGGACAAGGGGGGAAGACCAGGGATCTTCGCCAGAGCACCAGGAAACACGACCCCCGAGAGCAATCACCGGCCGAGGGGGTCGAACACTGGACACGGAGAGGTAGGAGGAGATGAAGGAATTGATAGAAGACCACAAAACCGCTGAGGCGATGGCAGGGAAGGATCGACGTGGCAGGAACCGGAAGGAGGCAGCAAAGGATCTGACATCGTGCGCAGAACCCCTACAAACAGGGTGACGGGCACGAATGGTCCGACAAACGTGGCGGCCCATCCGCACCTGCGAGAGCCTCCCACCTGTCCGAGGAGACACCCACACAGCAGTACCCGAAGGCGGCGCCACAGACGCAACAGAGGAGTGCAAGGCTGACACCGGGCACAACACATGGCGAGGATGCCCACGCCGTAAAGCCTGGACGGCGAAAGACTGGAAAACGGGTGCCTCCCTCCCATGCGTGGTAACAAAAGGAGGGGAGGAGGAGAACGAGACGCCATGCAAGGACGGGGAGAATCGCACGCAGTCCCGGGGCCGTGACAATGCCGCTAGTGCAGACACCCGATCCCCAGTGGCCAGAGCGACAAGGAAGAGTGGACGCCCGAGCAACGGAACCGGCGTAGCGGCCCTTGTATACGTGGGGGAAGCCAGAAGGACCAGAGCCCGCCCCAGATCCCACTGCGGAGGGACCTGGCGCGGAGGCGGTCGATCCCGGAAGGCAGCCGTCAGGAAGGAATCCAGCTCCCGTGGCGGAACGACCAGCCCAGCAACGGAAACCAAGGACCCCCCGGACGGCAGACAAGTGAGTACGTATAGCGTCGACTGGAAAGCGACGTGTACGGAAGAGGTGAAACAAGGAGCGTAGGACGAGGGAAGGAGAGCCAACTGGCAGGCGAGTGGCCTGTAGCCACCTAGTAAAAAACCTCCAGCGGGACCCGTAAGGCCCCCAAGGAGAAGACGGCCAGGAACGCTGCAGGAAGTCAGTCAGGGCCCGGCCGGGGACCGGGAGCCACCGTGCCTCATGAACAAGCACGATGCGAAGGCCAAAGAGGTCCGCAGGACCCCAACCTAGCCCAAGTGGAAGCCGGAGACAGGGAGAGGGACCGGACCCAGGCACCACCGCGGCAACCGGGCGGACCAAGTCCGTGCCGGCCACAGAGGCGCGAGGAGCCAGACGCAGCCGTGGTACAGCCGCAGCTTCGCGAAGACTGGGCACATCAACAGCGCGTCTGGTGGCGGAAAGATGGATATCGACCGCCACCTGTACCAGGCGACCATGAAAGCGTCCGGACCCCCCCCGGAGCGCGAGGCCGGAGGGAGAGGTCCAGAGGCAACTGGCGCGGCACCCCCGATGCGAACAAGGCGACCTCCGGAACACCTCAGGAAGCCGCGAGGTCGGCGAACACAGTCCGTTTCAACGCCCATTCTACAAGAACGCCCTGCCCTCTCGACAGGGCGGCCGCCCAAAGGGTGGCAGGCCCGGGCAGGGAGGAGGCATGCAAGGAGAAGTGGTGTCGGTCTGCGAGGAAGAACAACTCCACCGAGACCCCTAATAGAGTCAACGACCTGGAGGACCCCCGCATAAGGAAACAGGGGACAGCTTGTCTGAGTGTCCAACCCGAAGGCCACCGACTCACCCCGAAGGGCCAGCGCGTGGTCCCGCAGGAAGAACAAAGGAACCAACAATCCGAGGGCATAGACAGGTAAGAGGAGGGAGACCCACCCATCTGCCGGGAAGTGGACGTCCCAGGTTCGATTGGGAACCTCACCCAACCTCGCTCGACGTATCTGAGGTTACCCAGACCGTCGGCGGGGGGGTCGGTCCAGGGCACAGCCGCAGAGAGCGAGCCCCGAGCAACCCAGCGACCGAAGCGTCGGCGAACGGTACGCGGGAGCGGCAGGAGCCGATCCATAGGGGTAACGGAAACACCGCGGTGCCCATGAGGAGGAGGCGGCGTAGCCAGAGGCTCCCTAAGGGAAGGGGCAGAGCGGCCCAATGCAGCGAACCCACGAACGAGTCCCAGAGCCACCCCGGGAGGGAGACCGAGTGCAACACGGCGAGGACCGTCCACCGAAGGTGCACCGTGGCCGGCAGACCCCGGATCACCGTAGCGCTGGACAAAACCCATGCGAGACCGACCCATGGCACGACACGCGACGGGGTCAAGCGTGACTTGGGAACATCGAAGGGGAACCATAACCGTGCGATGTCGCGAACGACCGTGAGGGCGTCGCCAATGCACAGGCCGAGGGAGTCGGAAACTACCAACCAAACGGCCAAGGAAAACAGGAGCTGGAGCCCGCTCCTGAGGAGAGGACCCAGAGCCTGCCCCACCAGTGCGGAGAAGATCTGCGGCGCGATGTGGAGACCGAAGGGAAGGCCGTCGAACAGGAACACACGATCGGAAGTCCGAACGGCCAAGAATCGCTGGAAGCGAGGATGGAGAGGAACGAGCCAAGACACATCCTGGAGGGCCAGCGACACTACCCACGACAGAGGGCACAGGGCCAGGCGTACCAGGGGTACCGGCAGCATCCGAAACCGTGTGTGCACGATGTGCCCGTTGAGGGCCAACAGATCCACCACCGGTCGCATCGCGTCGCAGGTCGGCGACGGAACCAGAAAGACACGGGAGAGGAAAACCGGGTGACCGGCGGCCAACGCCCTCGACGCTACCCAGCTCGGGCATGGAAGTGAACACGAGGGCCACCTCTGAAGAGATGGGCCGTTGTCGGTGACAAGAGCGGAGTGGGGGTCTGGACGTCCACCTCCAGGTGAGACCCCTCCGCGCAACCCGCCGCCCCCAACGTCCCTCGCGGCTACCGAGGGGCGCAAGGGCGAAAACAACCCGAGGGAGCACCCGAGAGGAGGGGAGCGACCCGGTACGCCCAGGCGAGAAGGAGAACAAGGAGGCCGACCCAGAGAACTACACATTGTGTTGACGTGGAGGTACCCCCGGTACGGGCCGTGCGGGCATGAGCGCCACGTTGACCTCCTCTACCCCCGCCCCCCCCCAACCTCGTCGAAAAGGGCGGGCCACCCCAACCCAAGGCCGGCGCGGGGCTGACCCCTTTGAAAGGCGGCCGGAAGTGGAAGGCCGGCCAGCCCCGACACAGAGGGGATGAAAGGGGCAAGAACAGAAGTGCGAGGCGGAACCGAAGCACTGGCCAGCAACGTCCCAGTCCTGCGCCCGTGCAAGGCGGCAGCACCCCGAAGAGGACCGGCAGAAGGACGGGACTGAGAAGACCCCGCGCGCGGCACAGCGCGTCGGTGCGTGACGTAAGCAGGGTCCGTAACGACACAGCACGGCGTCGTGTGGCGGAAGCAGGGGCCGCCGACAGAGAAGCGGAGCATTCCCAAGCATCCTGCGTAAAAAAACCCCGACGGATATAGCGCAGAGTACAACAAACCCTGACGAATAACCAAGGGGGCCGGCCGGCAGAACGAAGACCGTACCGTCGTGCGGTGCCGAGTTGCCGCGCACAAAACCGCCTTCAGCTCGGGAACCAAAGACACCGCGAGCCGAAGGTGGACCCGCTGAACGCGGTCCAAACCCTCGCGAAGATCGCCTGGCGCAGACGCCTCGAAAAGCCGCAGGTGGTGAACAGACGTCTGGAGGGAACCTAAAGACAAGACAAGAAGTCCGTCACCCTCCGTCGCAAGGGAAAAACCTTGGCGACAGAGGGCTGATCCGGGTGAGAGAAGAACGGGGTAGCAATAGAACAAAGTTCAAGAACGGGCGCGCTCATCCAGGACCAGAACGCGCCGTCCAACCCGCCGACAGACACAAGAGGAGGCAAAATCAGGGACGACTCCGGGGGAGGGACGGAAGGAGAGCCGTCGACGGATCGGTGTGTGAAGTCGAAGGCCTCAGCAAACCAGGCCTCCAATGGGAGAGGGTGACCGAGCATGATGGCTAAGCCAGGCGTACCGGCGTCGCACAAACCTGTCCCATAGGAGGACAGACCCGTCAACACAGCCAGGGACTGAACAGCCGGAAGGATGTCAGGGCGGCTGAAGTCTGACCAGAGCGTAGGCCCGCAGAAGGGAGGGGGACCGTAGCAGGGGTAGGTAGGGTGAGGTGCTGAGGGTGAGGCACCGCCAAGAAGGGCGAGAAGAGGGAGTCTTCCATCGACTCCAAGCGCCCGGCGAAGCGTGACACAACCCAGCCCTGCATAGCCGACAATTGATCCGAGAGAGGCTACCCCCCCCCCCCCCCCCCAGATTGGTCGGCCCGCAGGGGCGAGCGTGAGCGGGAGCGAGACCCACGACACGAACCAGCAGCGTCGCGGCCCAAGGAAGGCGAGCGACGACGGTTGTGTCGCCGTTGAGGGACTCGTCCCCGATCACGAACGGCCGAGGGGGAAACAGCACCATTCCCCTCTTCCAGCGACACATCAGCTCCTGAGAAAGGGGACCCCGAAACCTCGCGAAACCCCACCGAGGCAAGAGGAGGGGTACCCCCCTGGCGAGACGGTAAGTGAAGGTCAGGAAGAGAAGAAGGAGGAGGAGCAGGACGACGGGAGTGGGAAGGCTGGCCGGGTGAAAGGAGGCCAGGAGCCGCGGGGGGAAACAGAGCAAGGATCCCCGGGGCTGAGATAACAGGGTGGCCCGACACCGAGGCGGAGGAGGGAGGGACCACCACCGTGGGACGAGACCGTGAAGGAAGAATAGGCACTGAAGCAGGTGAAGTAGGAGAAGCAACGACATCCAGGCGGACCCTCCTGGACAGTGTAGGAGGAGGGAGCAGAGGGCCAGCTACAGCATGAACAACCGCGTGCGGAGAGGACAACGTAAGAGGAAGTCGTCTGGGCTGGGGAAGCGGGCGGAAGGGAGTAGAGCCCCTATCCGCAGAGGCCAGGGGAGGGCGCACAGGGGCAGAGCCGCTAACCCCGGCCTCAGGGCGAGAGCCATGACGAGGGCGATGGGCGGCGTCAAGGCGATCAGGAGGACGACGAGGCGAGCGAGAGCGTGGACGGAGCCGGGGAACCCCCCGACGATGGGACGACCGGCTGCGGGACCCAGGGGAGAGGGCCAGGTAAATGGCCTACAGTCGGGTCAGGGATACCCAGGGCGACGCGGAGCCGGTCGCCAACAAAGGCCGGGGAACGGTGGCCCACAGTCCTAATGTGGCGGGAGACCATCGTCCACACCGACGGAAGGGAAGCAGGAGGCCACAGCCGCCGCCGAGGAACCAGGGCCATGGAGCAGCACAACCACCAGGGCCAGACACGTGCCACACAGAGCAGGGAGGTAGGCCGTAGAGGACACACAGAGCGAGTGGCGCAAGCAGGACTTGTGGCTCTCCAAGCACGGGGAGCGACAACCAAGGCGAAAGCAAGGCAGCCTACCTGCACTAGAAGAACACACACCATAATCAGCACGTCGAAGGAGTAAGTGGAGAGAATGTCCAAGAAGAACCAGGGAAGGAGCATGGGGAAACAGGAACACACATGCAAACAGGTATCCGTACTCACCCTAAACTGGGAGCACAGAGGTAGGTGAGGAGGGCGGCCGAGGCGGAAGAGCACTAGCAGAACCTGCAAAGATGGAGAAAGTGTTAACCACCACTCAACATCTTACATGCAGGGCCTATAACACCAGTAAAGTGCATACACCAATATAGTATCAGGCAACAAGATGACAACAAAAGTCAATAGTGAAAGCCAACTATTACCGCAAATTTGCGGGCCAATGGAGGCATAACCGTACCGACACCACCCTCCTGCAATTTCGCGGGACCCCCCAACGATCTCCGCAAATTTGCGGGGAACCGAAATGTCCCAGAGGACCGAATCGAGCACCCCGCAAATTTGCGGGACCGGCCGAGATGGTCCGGCGCCGAAAAAGCGAGAGGAGCGTCTAGGAAATACCAAAAGAGGCCCAGAAAAAAGCGTCATCTCCTTATGAACTCCAAGCGACGATGGCCATCAAGCTGAGCAGCGTCTTCCTTGATAATATCCTGACTCAACCGGTCAAGGGAGAGGCAAGGAAGACACACCAGGGGAGAGGAGGCACATCCCCTAGGAACCACCCAACCCACAGAGATAGAGCAAAGCCCATGAGGAGAAGTGGCAGGAAGGGTGGTTTGGCACAAACAGGGGCCCCCGTAGGGTACCCCAGGATTGGGCAAAAGGGTATGAAAGGATGGAGGTGAAAACAGTAAGGGAACACAAAAACCAGTAAATGAAACTGGCGAGAAAAAGGGTGGCCTAGCCGTGAGGAGAGAATGTGTCAGGGGCGAAAAACCCTGTGGTGTGAGGGAGGGGCCCCCGTGGGGTACCCCAGGATATCACGAACCACCAAGCGCCCAGGCCCTTGAGACACAGTGAAGGCTCGAAAGGGGGGACTCGGGAATAACGCTAATAATGCGGCCGACACAAACCCTACAAACAGCACCGCCACCACGAAATCTCAGATCGTGAACCAACTGTACACCTAGGCTATGAAAATATGAAAACTCATAGGGGCATAGCAATTCCTGAATGAGAAACAAGCTAGGCTAAAATAAGCTAAAAGCTAAACTATGCCCAGACTAACAGGAAAAAAGAATATGAAAAGAGAAAGGAATGAAAAACACACACGAGGAACGCCAGGCGCCCCCGTACCTTCGGTAGCTATTTCCACACGCGTCTCCATTAAACACACTGAGGAGCCCATTTACGTGTGCCCTAGATCACGTAACATCTGTCTAACAAAAAAGAAGGCCAGATAAGCCGAAACTAACCTAAACAGGGTGAATTAAAGGAGCACAACAAAAGCGACTGCATTCAATGGAGCGCGTGAAAAAATGATGACAAGAGAGGGTCGCTCATGCGCACGTTCGACAGGGATCTGCACATGACGGAACACAGGATGGGCCTTAAGCGGTAACTAAGGTAAACCCCTTTTTCTTCTCTTCTATGCTTTTTTCACCTTCGGTGGTAGTTTTGGTTAATGTACAACGTCTCCTAGAGCAAGATAAGGAGTAGACTCTAGACGTTTTCTTTTTAACCGCGGTTGGAATGACGACATAGCAGTCAAAATAGACAAGTCGTCATTGCAACTAGGTTAATAGCCTTGACGTTGGATTTGCCAAGACTACTAACAAATAGATGGACCAGCCCATTCATGAATTATGGAGAAAATTGAGGCAACCCCTCCCTCCACGAGGCCTCAAGCCACACTGAGCTTACTCATACACACACTCGCTTATGTAACACACCCGCTAGGCACGTAAGCTCATCCTCCACACATTTTGCTAATGATAGCACCAAAATATACCAACGAATTAGGGAATAACAGGGAAAATGGGTGATAATTGAAGGGGGAGGGGAAAAGAGGGAAGGAGGGGATGTGGAGTGATATGAGGTATAGGGAAAAAAAAAAAAAAAAAATGTTTAGTGCTACTGGGGCCGTTCAAATGTTTTTTTAGGCCTCCCTCTTAAGAGCTTTGCCGCCCTCGCCCAGTAAAACTTCTTATGAGCTTTCTCGCCGTTTATGGGCTAAGGAAGCCATACTGGCGATCTGAGAGCAGATTATGAGAAGTGAAATGCTTAAGAAATTTTGAAGCAAGAATGGTTTCAAAAACTTTAGAGATACAAGAGATGAGAGCATTTGGACGATAGTTGGAGGGTTGAGAGCGGTCACCCTTCTTTGGGACAGGTTGAATGAGAGCGAACTTCCAAGAAGGGAAGACGTTAGAGGAGAGACAGAGACGAAAGAGTTTGCCTAGGCAGGGGGTCAGCACGGAAGCACAGTTTTTTAGTACAACAGGAAAAACACCGTCCGGACCGTACGCCTTCTTAGTATTAAGCCCAGAGAGGGTAGAAAGTACATCTTTAGAAGAGATTGGGATATTAGGCATAAGTAGGAGAGAGGGGGGTGGAGAGGGAGGAATAGCACCGGAATCATCCAAGGTAGAGTTTCTAGCAAAAGTTTGAGCGAAGAGTTCAGCTTTGTCAGAGGAAGAAGTGATGGTTGTGCCATCAGAGTGGAAAAGGGGAGGGAAAGACGATGAAGAAAAATTGTTGGAGAGGTTTTTGGCTAGATGCCAGAAAGCTTGGGAAGAGAAAGAGTTGGATAGTTCAGTGCATTTTTTTGTTTTCCTACGTGAGTGAGGGACCCCATGCCCAGTTGTAACCTCTTTGGGTCACCCTGTCACTTTCTCCTTCACACACCACTCTACCTGTTTGATCGTAGGGCACTGCCACCCCTATGTCCAGCGCATTAAGGGTCACTGTCAAAGTTCACGAGTGACGCATCGACCTAGCCTCGCCCCACAGCCCTCCCAATTCACAACCCTCCCCCTGTAAAGACGCCATAAGAACGTTATAACCTGCCGACTCAGTTCGTTCACTAGCCCCAGTAAATAGAAAGTAAAGACCTATCCTTGTACCCCCCCCCCTAACTATCCTCTAACTTGCTAGCCCAACTCACAACCTGACCCAGAACAATAGCCGGCGCGAGGCTAGAGCAACCACCTCTCGCCACCCGTAAAAGTGTACTTTTCCCACTGACTTGCACTTTCACGAAACCACTGTTCATAACCCCCACGAGTGATCCTCGTAAGTGAAAACTATATTCCATGATCAACCATAACTAGGAGTATAGATCATGACAACCCAAAATCATATATAGTATCAACCCCATTAGCGTAAAGAACTCCATATACATGTACAGTGTTTAGGGCGCGGCATCCCATCCCATCCCCCCCCCCCCGACCCCAAGGGGATCCCACCAACCCCCGCGGAAGTTCACCATGACCCGCACAAGCCAACAAATTCTTGCCAGACACCAGGTGAGTTTCCAACAGGTTATGAACTAAAAATCCAAAATACCTATCCCAATACCATCCTACCCCATCCTTAACCAAACCAAAATCCCCCCTAACCCATCCTAGACTCCGAATAGCATGTCAGCTAGACCAGAGAAGGATAATTATGTGAATTGATGAGTAATGCCTTCCAGCCTAGGTCCATACGACGCCAGGTAAAGTAGTACCTTCCCTTAACCAAATCCTGCTCTAAACAACTCTAATAGTACCTTATACTAGAGTAAAGATGTCCACAATAACCAATCTTATTACCAGCTACTTATGGCCGAAATAAAGACCCCTCTCACTACCCCCATAAGTTCACCAGAATAAATTAACTACTTCATAGCACCGACATCCAATACTTCTAGAATATTCTGACGTTCCCTTGACCAAGCCTATAAATTTACCACAGAGGCAATATTCGGCAGTTCATCAGTAGATATCAAAGCACCGGCTGTGCCGCTCTGGTTGTCGTCTATTGTGCTCCACCCCTCAAGATTCTCGATAATGCGGTGTCCATAGTCAGTTACTTCTGTGAGGAAGTGAATTGATCCTTTGTGAATATACTATTACAGTCGGGGCCCCCCCCGAGGTAATATTATATCTGCAAACAACAAATTCACCAATTGTTGATTGTCTTATAAACGTATTGTAGTGTGCCCCCTTCTACTTGGGTTTACAAGCAATCATAACTCATAACTGGTCTAGGAGAGAAAGATCTTGTTATGTTAGAAGGGATTATGTGAGAAACTCTTAATTGAGGACTCTGCAAGAATAACTCCTTGGCAACAATTGTCTGTTGACTAAAAGGCGAAAAGCCGCCCGCGCCCCTTGAACCTTTTATAAAGTCCAGGATAGATAAGAAAGTCGCTTCTCCCGACTGTCTTACGTTAATCCGATTCATTGTTACTCCGGTTGAACCTGAAACAGTGTAATTTAAGGTCTCCAGCAAGAGTAACATATCGGGGCGTCATCTCCGGCTAAGCAAGTAGCCCATCTGTAACCCTTCTCTACACTACCGGACAATTTGGATGGCCGCAGAGCAACTGTTAACCCCCGACATCACCAACTCAAGATAACCAGGAAAACTCTACTCCAGTGTTAATTCTCAAAGTGCCAGTGTACGGTACTACTAACTCAACCATCCAGTGTATTCGATTATGTCTCAAGTTTCTCTGATGTTAGGAAGCAAGTGATTATTATGCTAGTGTGTGTTAATATATATCAGTGAAATTTAGCTTAGGCGAACTGATCCCGTAATTATTCTTGCCATCAGGTTTAACCTCGCCAAAGAAATAAGTCTTAACTAATTGGACTACGGCTCGAGTGAAAGCAATTCTGAAATAAGTGATTGTGACTGTTAACCCGAAACCTGATTCGCCCTCACTGATATTTTAGTCTTAAGTATTACCTAGACAAGTGAACATACTAGACCAGTGCAACTAGCTACGGTTATACCTTTACGTTAATTCTTGGGAAATAACTATATTACCTGTATTTCTATTTTCATCTTTGATTGCGAGTCATATTACCAGTGAGTTTATAAAACGAGATACCTAACCTGTGGGATTCGTGTACCCTACGTATCGTTGAAGTAATGTGATCAGAAGAATAATGCCTGAACGTTGGAAGTGGGAAGTATGTCTCTATCCAAATCCGCGATAAGTGCTGGGAGATTGTAATAAGTCCAATAACCTATCTGAGTGCTCTAACATCTATTGTTCATGTGAATTCTGTTACGTACATTATACCCGAGTGTTAATTAGAATAAAGCTGTATTACAAACCATTTCTCCGAGATTACCTATGTCCTCTGTTGATTCCCTTTGTGTATTTTGCATGAAATCCAATAACCCAGTCTTGCAGAACTCACCTATACCAAGTTAATCCTGTATAAAATCAGGGCATAACAGTTATACTTACATTTAACCAGTTCAGGATACAACTCCAATTTACGTAAAAACAGCTTGATTTTACCGAGATCTATAGGCCCTATTTTGCTGAATTTTTGACGTACCTGAAATGTAAGGCCAGATTCGGATTCTCCATCGAAAACTAGGTCAGAAAAATACGTTTGTTCATCACTCTGCGAACAAAATTCCGACCGCTCCCTTAGAGCGTTTCCTAGGCAAAAATTCCCCTAGAAACCCTTCTGAGCCGACAGTGTACGAGATCGTAATATTGTTTTTCCAAGGACCGCTGCCTGAGACCCGTTTTTGCACGGATTTGATCTCAAGCCACGTACGGTGGTGTTTGAATGTCCAAGTGATCATTTTCCCGGCTCCTGGGGATGGCTTCCCCTAGAAACCCTTTTGAGCCGACGGTGTAGGCCTACAGAGATCGTAATATTGCTCAAATAGCCAAAACGGCCATTTTCATGTTACAAGGTGATATTCATATGTAGTTTGGGCTGCCGAGTCCGAATCTGCCCTCAAAACTTTGTCCTAGCTGGTGAAATCGAGGTACTAGAGCTGTATATTTCGCTGAATTTTCGACGTACCTCAAATATAAGGCCAAATTCGGATTCCCCATTGAAAACTAGGTCAGAAAAGTATGTTTGTTCATCACTCTGCGAAAAAAAAATCTGTCCGCTCCCAGAGCGTTTCCTAGGCAAAAAATGCCCCTAGAAACCCTTCTGAGCCGACGGTGTACGAGATCGTAATATTGTTTTCCAAGAAAGCGCTGCCTGAGACTCGTAGGCGAGGGAAATTGTGGGGTAAATTGGATACATGATGGGTTGAGGGGCGGCGCTGGCCCCCCTCAGTCCCTCACCCTCCCTTGACTTATTGTTATCCTCATCAGATGAAGTATTGAGGGATAAGCCTTTACAACAGCACCATACATGTTGATCTGTACAAAAAAAGAAGGAGGAGGTCGAGTCGACGGAGTGCTTTGTTTACATTCGGGACTTTGATTATTTGTAAAGTTACTTTTCGGTGAAATCAGGTTTTTTCAAGTTGTCGATAACGAAATTCCTCCATGCGGACTACAATGAGAAACCTGTGGTGAGTCTATTGGTCCCTATTTGCCCTGATAAATTGTTTCTAATAGCGCCGATGTAGTGTCCTTGAATATTATCAATATATATATATATATATATATATATATATATATAGGCATACCTGTAGGATAATGATAGGGAATAGGCTCACAGCCTTATTATGCGTAATTTATTAGGGACAATGTAGGTCTATGGAATCCTTATACTGTACTTATGTATAATCCACTGTGGGAGAATAATTTTGATCACCTTTATAAAACCCGATATTAATAGAAAAAAACGCCCATTCTAATAAATCTCAAGAGCTCTTTCGGACATCCTCACTGTTTACAACACGTTCTTTATGCAGTATAATCGATGTTTACCCCCTGCTGGCAACATAGATGACGATTTCAATAATTCAAGGGGGGTGAGGGGGGCAAAGCCCCCTTTCAACCCATTGTGTATCCTACATTGGAATTATAACTATAACCATGAAAACACTCTTTCCTTAAAGTCTGGAGGAAAAAACATGAAAAATAAGGGTGCGAGCCTATTCCCGGTAAACCTGACTTTTTGGACCGACAGCGATTTCAGTAAGTTTTAGTTTGTATTTTTTATTTTTTCCTTCAGATATAGTGTTGTTTTATACTGAAGAGGAGCTGAAATGAGTATTTACCCATTATCCAACAATCTAAAAACACGCCCCCCACTAGTGGGGAGGGCTATGAAGTTCAGGGAAAATGAGGGGTTAAAAGCGTAAAAGTACAATAATATAGCGTTTTGTATCAAAACTTGTAGTATAACTAAATAAGTTGGTCACCAATTATTTTGCAATATTTGAACACACATATAGATTGTATATGCTCTAAACATAATATGAAAATGTGTTTTAAGCCTCGGCAAAACCTAATAAAAATATATAGTACTAAAATGGAATTTTGTCGAAACATGGTTGTCAATAACTTCCTATAGACGGCACCGATTCGTACACACGCTATTTTCACCTGTCTCCCGAGGGCCGAAGTCTGTCCACCAGCTTTTTAGTCCACTCCACCTGCCCATCTCTGTCGATAGGTTGGGTTGTTTGGTTAGGTTAATATACTAGGTTTCAGAAACAAGATTCGTAGTTGCGGTAGTATTTACGGTATCTGGACACTTCGAGCGAATTCATATTCGAGCGGAGGTGCATTTAAGTTAAGTTAGGTTAGGTTAGGTTAGGTTAGGTTAGGTTAGGTTAATTAGATTGGATTGTGCATCCGCTCGATCAGGAATTCGCTCGAAGTTCCTCGCATTCGTATTTACAGATACGGCCGAATACCGGTAGGCTACTAAATGGGCGCCGGCCCAATCGCCATGTTGTATCCCACGTAGGCCTACTAGGTACTACGGACACATTGTAGGCGTTAGGTGTGGATTAGGCTTGTATCCAATGTACTAGGTCTATGTTACTGGATATTTATGATTTAAATAAGTGCTACGTTTTTGATAAATCTGGTTATATGGCTTTGCAATTAGGGAAATCATTAGCCGATTTCCGACATGTAGTTAGTCTTTTTCGATTCTCAAAATACGATCCAAGTTTTGCCAAAAATTGGCTCAGGTTTTCCAAAATTATGCTTTTTGGGGTTTGCAATTTAGGGAAACATGAGCCAAAATTCTAAATTAGGTTACTGTAATTGATTTACTCTTAAAATTCGCAAAATCCGAGCCAAGTTTTGGCAAAACTTGGCTCGGGTTTTCCAAAATTCGGGTTTTATGCCTTTGCAATTTCGGGAAACCTGAGCCAAATTTCTAAATGAGATTACTGTCATTTTGTTGTCCACAAACTCTCAAAATCCGAGCCAGCTTTGGCCAAAACTTGGCTCGGGTTTTCGAAATATTGGGTTTTAGGCCTTAGAAATACCTTAAAACCCGAGCCAAGTTTTGCTAAAATACGTTTTAATCGCCGTTTTACGCATTTAACCCCTCATTTTCCCTGTACTTCATAGCCCTCCCCACTATCGGGCGGCGTGTCTTAAGATCGTTGTATAATGGGGAAAACTGTTTCGCCGAGGGTTGCAATTATTTCCAAACACTATATATTGATGAAAACTAACAGGGAAAAATAAAAAAATCCATGGGAAAATTGGTGACCATCTTATTTAGTTTTTCCAAACTTGTCTCGGTTTTTCCCAAATTGCAAACCCATAAAACCCAATTTTGTGAATACCCGAGCCAAGTTTTGACGAAAGCTGGCTCGGATTTCACGGGGTGGAGTGGGTAACCTAATATCTTATGTTATAAAAATAGTCAACTTTGGGAAGACATTAGCCTAACCTAACAACCTTACCTAACCTATCCTAGTATTATGGGTGGGGGCTGCTGCCCCCACACCCCCGCTGGTTGGGTTAGGCTATTATTATTTTTTGTTTTTTATTATTTTTTTGATGTGCTAGGCTATTAGCCTAACCTAACAACCTCGGGCGGGTGCCCAACCCCGAAAAGGGTTGAAATAGGGGAGCTATCCCCTC
Organism: Paralithodes platypus; assembly: GCA_032716605.1. Lineage (NCBI taxonomy): Eukaryota > Metazoa > Arthropoda > Malacostraca > Decapoda > Lithodidae > Paralithodes > Paralithodes platypus. Next base: position 10,254,484 of record CM064551.1, read on the forward strand.
GCCAAAGGCGGCTTTCTAGGGCCTTTCCTAGCTGATGCTGAGAGGATTGGGTTCTAGTCATGTGGTGATGGGCTGGTCTATCAGAGTGAGAACTGAGCAATCTCTGCCATACCCATAGCTTACTCTGACTGTTCCTTTTACTTATATATTTTCTAGATCTCAAGTGACGGCGTCTCTAACGTGGATTGACCTCCCAATCTACCAAGATTGGAAGCCAAAGCGTCACATTTTTCCCTCGCCCCTCAACTTTCTCTTCATAATTGCTGAGGGGCACAGGGCCCTGGGTGGGGCTTTGGTTTCCCGGGCGTTTCCGCACCCTCCTCAAGCTCCCCGCCATGGAGTGGCTTCGGTCACCCAGGCTTTATTGTGGTCGGCGGGGAGGGTTCTGTGGGGGCGCTCGGTTATGGCCTTGGCCTTGCTCGGGGCCTTGGGGCTGTTCGGCCAGGCAGCTTGGGGAACAACAACAACAACAACAACCTAACAACCTTACCTAACCTAACCTAGTATATGGATGGGGGCTGCCGCCTCCACACCCCCACTGGTTGGGTACTGGCTGAAAAACTTATTGTTTTACAGTACCGGTATACTGTATTTTAGCATTTTTTTTGTTCTCCCTTATAAACCATTTCAGCTCTTAACCCACTGAGCCCCAGCTAGTTATAAATAAATGTAGCCGGTAAAATTCTAGTTTCACGTACACAGCGACAAAAGGGAGGCGCCGTTGTAAAGGCATAGCTTCCCGACCAACTATGAAGATCAGGGAAATTGCTGGGTAAAAGACGTAATATAATGATAATAAACTACATTAACGACATTAGCTTAACCTAACAACCTTACCTAACCTAACCTAGTATTATGTAATAGCTATGGTGCCGCATATATTTTTTTTTACAGTAGGTATAATTCCTTATAATGCATTTCCGCCGCTTTGGACATATATAGGAATTAAGTATGGCATATGACAACTCTAAAGTAGCCATAGAAATTTATGAGTATGCTGTGAAAGCGAAACTAGAATTAAACCATGTAGCCTACCACCAGGGACCGGCAGGATTTGATTTTTTTTTTCTCCAGAAACAATAGCGAATGGGTTAGGAATGAAGGAAAAACCACAAAAAACTGATCAAAAAGGTAAAAAATTGGTCCTACGGAGCCCCCGAAAGTCGATTTTACAAGAGAAAAATTGAAGGCAAATACACCCAAAATACCGGTTTTTGCGCGCTCACGCGCACGCGGTTGGACTTTGAGTTTTCAACCATCGTCAAGCTTGCGTGGGCAGCGTGGGATACTTACACAGTTCCCATACAAATCTGAGCCCTCTAGGTGCCATAGGACCGGAGTACCTGTGACGACACGTGGTCGTCGCTGGGGTTTAGCGTTACATAGGCCTACATGTCGACGACACGTTGTCGTCGCTGGGGTTCAGTGGGTTAATGACATATATAGCAATGATGTATATGCTCTACCGGACCTATTAGGCCTAAAAAGATCGATGGGATAACTGTCGTCCAAAACATCAGTATAGCCTAACCCTAGGATATTCCCTATAATTATCTTACCCTTTGAATGTTTTGTGGTTTTGTTACCAACACAGTTCTAACCCCCCCCCCCCCCCCCTGCTGCTGTTGCTGTTCTGTCAAAATCTTAGCCTTACAATGAAGTGTGTCATACCTTTCTACTAGGCCTAATAGTGAAGATTCAATGAGGGAACGTCACCAATACCAAACGAACGTGTATGCATAGCCTATGACACTGTTGCCAATTCATAAAGTACATAAACGAAGGCAACGTAAAACTGCCTCTTACTTCCTATTTGATGACATGAAAAGATTGAAGATAATACAGTAAATATGTTTAGTTCATTTGGAAGTCGGGATGTCTCAGTTTCCATCCCGTCTTCTCCAGTCCAGTAACGGGTTTGGGATAAATCTTTTTAACAACTCCCGCTTGTAGTTTACTTCACTGTTGTTTCATCTTATTTTCTATTATTCGTTTATGTGTGTTCCAAATTGTTTTAAGATATTTCTTGAATGTCAGTACCTTGGTTGTTCTTGATTACAAGTATTGTTGCTATGGTGTCTTTGGTGTTTTCTGGGTATCGTTGTTGCAGGTTTATGTTTCCTTCTCTCAGGCGCCTGCTGTTTTTTTTTTTTTTTTTTCCCTATATTCCAACTACTCCCTCTCGGGCATAGGCTGATAGCCTTTACACTCTACCGCTGAACACGGTGAGGCCCATGAGGTCTTGTTCCAGTCTAGGGAGTGAGACATGCGAAGCACCCCGGCTCGAAGCAATCCCATCTCTGAAGCCGCCTATCTCCTCTGCGCTTCACAGTCTCACTCCCCACACTCGGACCCTCACGCTCAGAATGCCACCTATTGAGCAATTAACTCACTAGGCATTGCCCTCCTGTAGCATATTTTTTAATATGGGAATATTCATACAATGCTATTTTAATCAGGGAACAATGAGGGTATTTTTTGGGGCATTTCGGTGTGCTGACGTGGTAATGCACTGATACTATAGGTAGCCTACAGCACAAATTCCATCCTAATAATATCTTCCCATTGACATATTGGGATTCGAACCCGGGTCCATTGGATTACCAGTCCAGTGGCAAGACCATGCACTCCGCCACACCTTAATTACAGTGCAGTAGGAAGTGTTCCATGCTTTCTTGATCTTCATCACCATGGCTAGGGCAGCTTTCTTCTCCTATGAATCTATTTCTCCAGTTTAACTTGAGGGTCTTTGTCCTTGCTCTGGCCATGAGCTTGCTTTCTTGGCTGTTATCTTCCTTAATTTTAGTTTTGAAGGTCCTGTATATTTCCAGAGTTTGTTTTTCTTGCATGCTATTCTTCCATCTTCTGGTATCCCATTCTTCGATTTTATCTTGTATTTTCTTCGGTTTTAGCTCTTCTATTTGTCTGAGATTGATGTTGACTATTTCCATGTATTTTCTAAGCTTCACTATATCCACTTACTTTTATTTTTCTGAAATTCTTGGAGGAATATATGTCTCTCATCAACTCATTCCTGCCTTCTTGTAGTGTGTGTTTTGCAAAAAGAATCTTCGATTTGATATCTCTTGCATTGCTTGATGATGCCCCTATTTCTCCTCTTAACCTCTGAAGTGCGCATGGGGGGTATGAGACACCACACTCCTATGCTGACGTATTTGAGCTGTTCCCATCACTAACATCGTTTTTTTACCATAAATAGCATTAATACTTATCCATATGCGCCTATTATAGGTTGATTATAAAGGTATTAACCTGTTACAACAATAAAACAAGTGGAAACAGCGTTTGGATGGTCAAAATCGGCGATACAGGCCGGGAGTTACATAATGTATGGCTGAGGCAATCTCCTTTCCCACCACTTTTCCCCACGTCTGGAGAGAGACTGTCGATCGATACTCTCTCTCTCTTGCACTCGCTTGCTAACAGTGATGACAATGCCCTGCTTGCAACTTGCTAATGTTAGCACAAAAATATACCACAGAATAAGGGAATAACAGGGAAAATAGGTGATAACTGAAGGAGGGGAGGAAAGTGGGGAAGGAGGGGAGGTGGAAGAGTGATATTTGGCATGACCCAGGGGCAATAAAAAAAAAAAAAAAAAAAAATTGGGTGTTTTAAATCGATTTTTTCCCCCCCTTACTCTTAACCTGACAAGCGCGATATAGACCTAGGGCCTAGGGTAGTTATTTGTGCATTTCTAGCCTTGGATTCTGACAGAATTAATTATATTTACAATATAGACCATTATTTGTTTTCGGTATGCTTTTATTTTACATATATGATGTACTGTATATATGAACCTTCAAGAGTGCTAAAATAAGTTGAAAAGCATTTGGGTGGTGAAAAACGAAGATATTGGCCACCCGGTCATAATCTCAGGCGAGAGAGAGCCACAGGCAACCCTCCCCTCTCGGTGTCTGTGAGTCAACTGAGACGAGCGGGGAGGTGTGTGCCGGTGTCTGGGTGTTGCATAACGATCTTTTATGCAACCCACTTGTGCTACATTATCGCGGGAGAGAAAAATAACTGATAAATGATGATAATAAGAGGAAAAATAGGTGATAATTGAGGAGGGGGGGGAGGGGGGAATAAGGTGGGGAAGGAGGGGAGGGGGAGGGGTGAGAAACACATGGATGAGTACTAGAGGGGAATTATCTCACCTAGAGACAAATTCCTTTGTTTTGATAGGCCCTTTTTTTTTGGAAGGCTTTTTTTATGGTCTTGCTTCCGTGAGGCCTATCGCGTTCCCTATAGGAAGCCTTCCGTGAGGCCTATCGCGCTTGCCGGGTTAAGGATCCCAACAGAAGCAAAACAACTTGGGAGCACATCAAGAGGCTAAAAGGGGAGACAGTTAATGTCAAAGAGGAAAACCATCTACAACAATGAAGGTAATCCAATGAAAAAGGAAGATACCCCAATGAATTTGAAAAACTTTTGGAAAACAGTGTACACAAGCCATGAGAATAAAATAACCAAATTATGGAATGAGACCAAAAGAGAAGAATCTGAAGAGGAACTAAGAAGAAGAGAAGAGAGAAGAAGAAACATCAGAATTAAAGATACTGAAATGGAAGAGCACGGAGTAATTCCCCAACTATGGGAACATCTAGATATGGCATTTAAGTGTGAGCAAGAATCTCCCCGACCTATGACATATCAAGAAGCCCAAATTACTACAGACGATGTAAAAGAGTAACTGAAGAAGACTAAAAACAGAAGAGCCCCAGCACCTGATGGAATAAAGGCAGAGTTGTTCAAAACACTTGAAGGAAGCAGTAAATGTAGCCTACAGAAGAACTAGCATTATGCCTAAACCTAGCAAAATTCCAAAGAATTGAAAACAAGGTATATAGAGCGATTCTGCAAGTTCCGAGATACACAGCTACAGAACCTTAAGCGGAGAAATAGGGGCATCATCAAGCAAAGCAAGAGATATCAAATCGAAGATTCTCTTTGCAAAACACACACTACAAAAAGGCAAGAATGAGTTGATGAGAGACATATTCCTTCAAGAATTTCAGGAAAATAATAAATTAAAATACTGTAAATAGCTGGAAAAACACAAACACCGTACTTATGCCCAAAACAAAGAAACCATCTGCCAAAAACCTAAGACCCATTGCCCTTTCTAACACATCCTATAAAATCTTCACAGGAATACTGAGAAAGAAAATAGAGAAACATTTCAAAATAACACAGGGAAGAAGTGATCTCCAAGCAAGCTATACAGAAAACCGTAGACTATCAGACAATCTATACATTTTAAGATACTGTATTGATGAAAGATACAGAAGAACAACCCCTCTAATTGTGCTGTCTGTTGACTTCAAAAAAGCCTTTGACTCCGTAGATAGAGCAAAACTAATATCATCCTTGATGGACAACAGCATACACCCAAAAATTATCAGTGCAATTGCCAATATATATTGTGGAGACACTACAAACCTGCTTTTAAATGGAGAAAAACAGGTAGAAATAGAAAACTAGTGTCATTAAGCAATTAAGGCTGCAACGGGTCAACTGTGTTATTCATAATGATAACGTACATCATCATACAAAAACTACAAGAAGAACACCTTGGTTTCAATGAGCACTTCAATATACCAGCACTCTTGTATGCAGATGATGGCCTCATATTCAGCACAACTATAGAAGAAGCAAGACAAGTCATTCAGAAAACCATTGAAATTGCTAATGAATGTGGACTTTCTATTAACCTAAGACGTGCGCATGGGGGGTATTAGACACCACACTCCTGTGCGCACGTATTTGAGCTGTTCCCATCACCAACATCGTTATTTTACCATAAATAGCATTAATACTTATCCATATGCGCCTATTATAGGTTGATTATAAAGGTATTAACCTGTTACAACAATAAAACAAGTGGAAACAGTGTTTGGATGGTCAAAATCGGCGATACAGGCCGGGAGTTACATAATGTATGGCTGAGGCAACCTCCCTGCCCTCCTCCCCTCCCCTTGTCTGGAGAGACACACGCAATAGTCTCTCTCTCGCTCTTTCCCACGCTTGGTAACAGTGATGACAACGCCCTGCTACCAACTCGCTAATGTTAGCACGAAAATAGACCACAGAATAAGGGAATAACAGGGAAAATAGGTGATAACTGAAGGAGGGGAGGAAAGTCGGGAAGGAGGGGAGGTGGAGGAGTGATATTTGGCATGGCTCAGGGGCAAATTTTTTTTTTTTTTTTTTTTTTTTTTTTGGGGTGTTTTAACCCCTCCAACCCGGATGGGCTCTTGAACGCCCATAACAACCTCGGCCCGCGCAACCCGGAAGGGCTCTTGAACGCCCATTGCTTGCATGCGTGCTTTCGAATGCCGCGCGTACATTTTCGGTATCGTGGGACGGTAGGTGGCGCCACCAGGCGTAAACTCCGCCACAGCAACAGTATCTACCCCGACGCCATCATGGACAGTACGCCAAATAGTGATTCCGCTGTGTCCGATACCGTGCTTCCTACGACGCCCTTGCTTGTTCGTCGCGCCTTACCCCGACGCCATCGCCTAAATGTGTTATCTCCCGGAGGTATTGAGACGACATTGAGACTTTATGAGCGAGCTGATGCCAAGCATAATGTTGATGATGAAGTCAGTGACGACTCCAGTAATTATAAGTCGAGTGATTATGGCCATGAGAGTGATAAAGAAGAGCAATTCCTGGGATTTGCGAGAGAACATGACAGTGATGAGAGTGATGAAGGTGATGTACCAGTTGTTGAGGAAGCTGGTTTACCTAAAGACAGTGAACTTGAGAGAGTGAGCGAGTGGGAGAGTTCAAGGTCACTCACCAAATTTCGCTTAAGTGACACGACGCCAAGCCCTTCCCCTGGTAAATCGCCTTTCAAGCTACATTTGTATAAGCAGAAAATACTTGAGAAGGCGGCTGCGGCAGCTAGGGAACAAGCAAAACTACTTGGTGAGGATGAGGCTGTGAGTGAGGGTCAGCGTGGTGACCCTTCTCGTCCGCCATTGTCTCCCTTATCTACCCACGCCACCCAAGATGACCCGGATGCCCCGCATTCTTCCCCACCACCCCCACCATTGCCAAGGGTTGAGGACCCCACACTTTCGGCCTATTTGCCTCCTAGGTCCCCCGACAGGAGACATACTGCTGCCGAAAAGGGGAAAGGTAGGAAATATACCAAGAAAATTAAGAAAAGTAAGAGAGTTTTGTTCGAGGCTCCCGCGGCGTCCACCCCGGCCGGCCCCAGCCATACGTCCCCGCAACTTTCCCCACGGTCCTCCCCACCTCTCCCGCCTTCAACATGTCTTCCTGAAGAAGTCTTTGAGCTCGCATCACCAATACCTGGCCCTAGTGACAGTGAAACATTGCTTTCTGTCACTCGTCGCAGGCCAAGGAGCCCGGGACCTCGGGGGGACACAGCCTCACCTGCCACTCCTTCCCCACCTCGCCCACCCGCACGCCGCCCACGCATCACTGGTTCCCCGCCAGATTATGTGGGGGCCACTGATGATGAAGGGCACCTCTCTGAAGACTCTGGCCATGATTACATAGGTCCACCGTCAGGGCAAGATGACCACTCTGACGATGACTATATGGACATCGACGACCCTCGACCCATCCGCTTGGCCCGGCGTCGTGCTGCCCGTCGTGCTGCCCACCGCCCTGGCCGCCGCCCTCGCCGCCCTAGGGCGCGCGCCTCCCGAGTTGGCCGTGGGCGTGCTGGGCCACCAGCTGGAGCTCCTCGTCAGCGTAGACAAGACCCATTCTACGTTTTCAGTGGCAAGACGTAGTTGATGAGGATGCATACAACCCTGATGTGCCAGCTTTTGATGAGGTACTGGAGGGTTCAGGCGTTACCCCCAATTTTCCTGCAGGCCCCAATGCTCCACCACACGAACTGTTTGAGGCCTTCTTTGATGAGGAGGTGGTAGGCTATGTTGTCAAAGAGACAAATAAGCAGCACCAATTCCAGGTCCACTTTTTGGGAAAGGTGACCAAGGGCCACATGAGGCAATGGACCCCAGTGACTCATAAAGAGTTCATGGTGTTCCTGGCACTCACCATGCTAATGCCTCATGTCAAGAAGCATAGGTTGCCTGACTATTGGATCACCAATGATCTGATATCCACCCCTGCCTTCGGGAAATATATGTCTCGCGACCGGTACCTTGATATCCTCGCAGCGCTCCATCTTGTCACCAACCTTGACGTCCACCTCCCAGACAAGCTGTGGAAGATTAGGACGTTGTATGAGATGATGCGAGAACGCTTCACCTCCTACTTCAAGCCCTTCCGCAAGGTCGTCATTGACGAGTCTCTTGTGCTGTTCCGGGGAAAACTCAGCTTCCGGCAGTACATCCCCTCAAAAAGACATCGCTTTGGCATAAAATTCTTTGTGCTGTGCGACTGCCAAACTGGCTATGTCCTGGACTTCCTGGTCTACAGCGGGAAGGAAGGGGACTTGCTTGTGGACCCCCTCATTGGCTTTGGCGGAGCAGTGGTCCAAGCCATGATGGACCGCTACTTTCATAAGAATCACGTCCTCTACACGGACAATTATTACACGTCCCCCACTCTCTCACAGTACCTGCATGAGCGCAAGACGGGGACTGTAGGCACAGTACGAGGGAAAAGGAAGGGCATGCCACCTTTCCCTCCAAAGACCAAAAAAGGTGATGTGTTCAAGAAGAAGTCGGGGCCCATTCTGGCTATCCACTGGCACGACCAGCGGAAGGTCAACCTCCTGACCACCATCCACAAGGGGGAAATGGTGGAGACTGGCAAGGTGGATCGCCGCACCCAGGCCAGGGTGACCAAGCCCGATGCTGTCCTGGACTACAACATCAACATGAGGCTGGTGGACAAGTCCGACATGCAGATAGGCTTCATTGACTGCCTGCGTACCTCGTGCAGATGGTACAAAAAGTTCTTTCTGCATATGGTGGACATGTCAGTTCTGAATGCCTACAACATATACAAGCTTCGGAATGTGAACACACCCATGAAGTTCAATAGCCTGCGGAGGTTCCAAAAGCAGGTGTTGACGGAGCTCCTGGAGAAGTATGCTATGCCACAGAGGGCAGTGGCACATCCTGGGCCCGCCGTTATTGACCGCTTGCAGTCTGCTCAATACTTGACTAGGCACAGGCTTGGTTTCCTGCCTCAGAATGAATCCGGAAGAACACAGCAGAAGCGGTGCCATGTCTGCTACAACAGCAGGGTGAAGCCGAGGTCAGGTAAAAAGTCAACCCTGGAGTGTGTGGAGTGCAAGGTGGCACTCTGTGCTGTAGATTGCTTCTTTGATTACCACTCCAAGCTGGAGTTCTAATAATCATACTGAAATTGCCAAATAAAATGACAATATGTACACTATAATTATATATAGGCAAAATGTGGAAGAAAACCAATGTATTGTAATACAAAAGTCATGTATTATGAGAACATTGATACAAATACAATTACACCATAATAATATGTGAAAGTGACACATATGTATATACCAAGTGACATTCATATGATTAGAACCTATAGAAATATAGAAATCAGTGAAAAAAGACACAATAAATTGTATATAAATCGTTTACAAATCATATAACTAAGTGAAAGTGACACAAGACCTAATATTTGATGGCCAAAGTATAATAAACACCTGTGATAACGAATAATCAGTGCCTAATACAACAATAACCTACCTCAATTACTAATAAAATGTACGGTATCGAGTGAAAATGAGCATTATCAGTGACAGTGACACTCTCTAAAGCATATTTGTCAAAGTGAAAGTGACACAAGACCTAATATTTGATGGCCAAAGTATAATAAACACCTGTGATAACGAATAATCAGTGCCTAATACAACAATAACCTACCTCAATTACTAATAAAATGTACGGTATCGAGTGAAAATGAGCATTATCAGTGACAGTGACACTCTCTAAAGCATATTTGTCAAAGTGAAAGTGACACAAGACCTAATATTTGATGGCCAAAGTATAATAAACACCTGTGATAACGAATAATCAGTGCCTAATACAACAATAACCTACCTCAATTACTAATAAAATGTACGGTATCGAGTGAAAATGAGCATTATCAGTGACAGTGACACTCTAAAGCATATTTGTCAAAGTGAAAGTGACACAAGACCTAATATTTGATGGCCAAAGTATAATAAACACCTGTGATAACGAATAATCAGTGCCTAATACAACAATAACCTACCTCAATTACTAATAAAATGTACGGTATCGAGTGAAAATGAGCATTATCAGTGACAGTGACACTCTAAAGCATATTTGTCAAAGTGAAAGTGACACAAGACCTAATATTTGATGGCCAAAGTATAATAAACACCTGTGATAACGAATAATCAGTGCCTAATACAACAATAAGCTACCTCAATTACTAATAAAATGTACGGTATCGAGTGAAAATTAGCAATATCAGTGACAGTGATACCCTAATAAACATATTTTATATAATTGGCCTCAAAATAACTAGAAAATATCAAATAAACATCACATTCTCAATATCAAACACTAAAATCGTCTAAGGGAGATAAATACTTTGGCGCGGCGAGCGGCTAGGTGCGTCGTAGCCATGGCCGAGGCGACGCGTCCGAACGCGGGAAGAATTTGCCGCCGAAAAGCACTCGTCTTCCCGCGCTCACCATTATGCAACCAGAGGGGCTAGAGACCTCTACTCAACGCCATTCGACAGAGGAAGGTTTGTGGAACATTATTCTTTTTTATTTACAACATTACATGACATATTCATTGACTTACAGAGTAGTTAACATAGGCCAAAGATCGTCAAAACACCCGGTACCGGAGCACAGTCGCAAGCTATAGCCCCCGGGGCTGGAGGGTTAAATGGATTTTTGTTTTTCCCTGACTCTTAAGAGTCTTCCCGCAGTCCGCCGGGGGAACTCTTAAGAGTCTCCCTGCAGTTCCCGGGTTAACGAGGATAAAAGCAAAATAATAATTTTTAACATGAAAGACACACCTGAGCATATTGAAGAAATATCTGTCTGCAGTGAAATTAAATATCTAGGTATAAAAATAACAAATAAAAGACTATGCTTCAAAAATCACATTGAAGAGAGTGTAAACAAAGCAAATAGAATGGCTAATATTGCCTATACAGTGTAGTGGAAAAAAGCTGCAACAGGCTTCTAATTGGTAAAACTTTTTGGAAAGGCCTTGCCCTACCATCAATCTTTCATGCCTCAGAATCCATCGACTACACAGAAGAAAACCTAGCAAAATTCCAAAGAATTGAAAACAAGGTATATAGGGCGATTCTGCAAGTTCCGGGATACACAGCTACAAAAGCCTTAACCCAGGAACTGCAGGAAGACTCTTAAGAGTTCCCCCGGCGGACTGCGGGAAGACTCTTAAGAATCTCTTCTGTTGTTTTCTTCTCATGAGCTCCTTTGGCTTCCTGTATAATTTTTTGCACTTTCTTCTTCTGGCTTAGATACATCTCTTTGTGTCGGTTGGTCTTATCTTGATCACCCTCTTTTTCTGCTTTTCTTCTTTCTTTGTTGAAAGTTCTTCTTAGGCTAATTTCCTTTTGTATTTCATTTGTCAGCCATATGGGTTCAATTAGTTCTGGGGGGTTGTGTTCAGTCTTCTTCTTGAGTTTTGTCATCATTATAGGTTTGACTCCTGTAAGGAGATAAAGAAAACCTAATATTTAGTAGTGGCCCCGTAATCATTGACGAACATGCCTATTACATAAGGCATCCTCTTCAAACACTAATCCGCCGTAGTTTGAATCTACCGCGCAGAGCATTTAAAATCTGAGGAGCCTTCATCATGAGCGCACACGACCTCACTCATGGCTTCAGTCATTATGAATTGGGTTCTCACTACGAAAAAACTTCGTAAAAAAAAAGAAGAAAAAAGGAAAATAAGAATAACTATCCAATAAGCTTTCCATCATATCGTGAATGTACTTGTGTGGATCTTCGACCAGACGCTGATTCAGGCGTCATTCTTCCTTCACTGACATATCAAGTAAACCAAAATCCTTAATACATCAACGAATGGGAAGGGGATGGTCGGGAGGGCCCCAGTCGTCAATGATTACGGGGCCACTACTAAATATTAGGTTTTCTTTATCTCCTTACAGGAGTCAAACCTATAATTTATTAGTGGCCTCTCCATCATTGACGAACATGCCTGATTTCTAAGACTGGAGGGGGACATTCGTAATCATATCATAACTCTAGAAAAGCAGATAATCAAACAACCACATAGTATTCTTACTTTTGTAAAAAAGAGATATTCGGGTGCATAAACTTTATACAGCCTAAATCTTCAAAAAGGGGTACAAGCAGGAGCGTGCTTCAAAGAAACCTGCTTGAAAAAGGGTTAACTCTGAGACTCTGAGCACAGATCTGCTAGTTAAGAAGGCACCCCACTTAAAGTAAGTGGGGAAAACTAAAAACTTATAAGCTTACATGTGCACATATAAACCCCATTAACTAGTGGATATATTCCTAAAAATATAACCAAACATAAATGAATTCTTGTACATTCGTAGAAGTGCTGAACTCGTGTACTTATGCAGAAGTAATTACTGCAAAAGTAAGTCGTAGTTGCCACTACCGAGATTTCTCAAAAATCTATTGCTACACAGCCAAAGCTACTTACAACAAGAATTGTCGTAACACTACTATTGGCCTTTAGCACAATTTCCTGCAATGAATACTACAGAGACATTTTATAATACAATGCCTACAACCAGTATCACAGCTCGTATGTTCCGAACACATACTCCGGAGGGGTCTAGGGTGTCCTATGTCACACTGACTGCACCCTCCCCCCCCCTTTTTCTTGAAATTAAACAAAACGTGACTAAAAGGGCCACCTAGACCCTCTGCCGTAAAGCTATACATGGCAAGGAAGGTTTGTCCAGAGCTACTGAAAGGTATCGAGGCAAAAACTCCTGATTAGAGGCCCACAACTGTGTGGACGTAATAACTTCCACCGAAAGATTATTAACCCGGGAACTGCCGGGAGACTCTTAGAGCTCCCCCGGCGGACTGCGGGGAGACTCTTAAGAGTGAGTGAAAAAAAAAATCAACTTTTGACATCGAAAAAACAAAAAAAAACAAAAAATATATTTTTTTATTTTTTTTTGGCCCCTGGGCCATGCAAAATCTCAGTCCTCTACCTCCCCTCCTTCCCCACTTTCCTCCTCTCCTTCAGTTATCACCTATTTTCCCTGTTATTCCCTTATTCTGAGGTATATTTTCGTGCTAACATTAGAAATCCGGTTGGAGGGTGTGGTCATCACTGATAGCAAGCGAATGCAAGAGAGAGAGAGAGAGTATCGATCGACTGTGTCTCAGTGGCCTTGGGGGAAATTGGCGGGAAAGCAGCTTGCCTCACCATACATTATACAACTCGCGGGCTATATCTCCGATTTTGACCATCCAAACGCTGTTTTCACTCGTTTTATTGTTGTTTCAGGTTAATACCTTTATAATCAACCCATAATAGGTGCATATGGATAAGTATTAATGCTATTAATGGTACAATGAATATTTTAGTGACGGAAACACCTCAAATACGTCAGCACAGGGGGACGTTTCCAATTACCCCCATGCGCACTTGTTAGGTTAAGGAAACGTAAAGAGGCTGTCCCTTTGCGTAAATCGTGGGTCTTACCCACAACGCCGGGATGCTTCTCTTTAAAGTCCTCGACCAAGAGAGAAGCCAGTGTACGCTCCATCAATCGTTCACCCAGACTTGCGACCCATAAAGCACTCTGGTGATTTAGAGGTGCCACTCTTAAATATTTGGTTAGAGCTTGCACTGGGCAAAAAAGATGGTGCACCTTTCCCCTGTTTAACGCCGGCACCGTGAACTCTGAAAACACGTGTTCACTGTGCTCAATCTCGGCTATGAATCCTGGGGAAGGTGCAATGTGAATACACTCATGAAGCCTATCAAACCTGAGGCAATTAGGTGCGTTGCTCATCGCCGCCAGCTCAGATACTCTGTTCCCGGTAGCCAAAGCCATAAGGAATACAGCCCATTTGTAAAATCTGCAGTCTTTGGTACATACGGGAACGAGAATAACAACGATGCTTTGTCCAGAGACCATGTAGGCCTGAGCTGACGGGGAGGTGGGCGGAGTTTAAAACCTGCCCACATAAATCACTTTCAGATAAATGTTTCTGCATGAACAGATAAATTAAATAATAAACAACCAACGCCACCGAGGGCACAGTTTGTTTTGTTCGAAGAATCCGAGACGTAAAAGCTTTCCAATGTGATTGAAACTGTCGCTTTGTAGACTGGGTATATTGATTCGTGAATATCTTGGTCACGTTGCTACCATAAGGTGCTAGCCACTTGGCCTCCTGAATGTCCAAAATGAACAAGTCCGCGAGGTTTCTAGGTTGCCAATTGTGTTCTAAGTGGAACAACCCGACCAGGAGGGACACTGGGTGCGGGCACCACGTGTTCAAATGCTGGTACCACACTGCGCCGGCCACAGGGGCGCGATTAGCGAGACTACGCCTCGCTAATCCTGTAGTTTGTTGACTACGTGGCACATTAGAGACGGATCTGGCGGCGGAAAAGAGATAAATGGAACTCAACCTGTTCTCGTCTGTCATCAGAGCGTCAGGTCTGCCCGCCGGCGTTATCGTCCGGTGGGTGAGGTACGACTGTGAGTATCGCCATACACCTTGGCTGTGGCTGTCCCTCGCTTGCGAGCTCGGTATACTCCCTGAACGGGAGCCCTCATCCGAGTCCCGTAAAGGTTTATGATAATTAAAAGCTCCCATAGCTCATTAACACATTGAAAGCAGAGCTGGTGAGCAAAATCATAAAGTATACTAATTAATTTAATTTTTATTTAATTGTATTAAATTAAATTACTATAAATAAACACAATATTATCATAATATAATCATAGAAAATATATATGTTTATTATGATTCAGCTATTAAATTATTTCATTAACAAATAAAAATAAGATAAGGCTACCTGAGCTTAACGGCGTTGAACATACAGCAATGAGAGGTTCAAGTGCCGACACGACAGAGACTGGGGGAAAACTACCCTGCCCCCGGGAACTACCTGGTCACCTGGTGCAACACCGGCAATCTTCCCTGGAAAGAGAATTTTCCGGGGATTAATGCTCATAGGGTTACACCCCCAAAAAAAAAAACGGTACAAAATATGTGCCTCAAAACCGCCGGTCAACGAACTGTAGCACTCCACCACTACTTTGCGTTGTCCTTTAGTATCATATTAAAGATTTCAGCATATCTTTACCTGTCCAGAAGATTTAAGCATATCTTCTGAATCCTCATAAAGATGAAGCATATCTTTATTAAAGATGAAGTCTTTCAAGTATCCCTTTACACTTGAAACACTAGTAAGATTCCGGCATCTTTTTATCCCATAAAAAGTCTAAGCCTATCTTAATCTCTAATCTGGCGTCACCCAGAAGCCCTCATAGATCGCCGTCTTGAAGGCCGTGATACCCTATTGTATCAATCAATTGTTTGGCAAATTATCGCGAATTGCAAATCAGTTAATATAACCACCCAAAGGTACAACCGCCGGGTTTTATATGCAATGTCAAACCAAGTGTACCTGCCCCAGACCTCTTTGTAAAAAGGTCGCCGGGAGGGAAAGACTAAACAAACAAACGTCATTGTTTCAATGGCTTATTAAAGATTTCAGCATATCTTTTATCTGTCCAAAAGAATTAAGCATAACATCTTAATCCTCATAAAGATGAAGCATATCTTTAGTAAAGATGAAGTCTTTCAAGTAACCCTTTACACTTGAAACACTAGTAAGATTCAGGCATCTCTTTATCCCATAAAAAGTCTAAGCCTATCTTAATCTCTAATCCGGCTTCTCCCAGAAGCCCTCATAGATCGCCGTCTTGAAGGCCGTGATACCCTATTGTATCAATCAATTGTTTGGCAAATTATCTCGAATCGCAAATCCGTTAATATAACCACCCGAAGGTACAACCGCCGGGTTTTATATACAAGGACCCCAATGGAAATACGCCTAACGGCCTTATTGGGCTATCCTTAGTTGGAATTATGCAAGGCTGGTACATGTCATATTTATAACATACTATGTGGTACCAACTCTGTAAATTGCTAACTGAATAAATATTATTATTATTATTATTATTATTTTTATTATTATTATTATTAATGTCAAACCAATTATACCTGCCCCAGACCTCTTTGTAAAAAGGTCGCCGGGAGGTAAAGACCAAACAAACAGACAGCATTGTTTCAATGGCTTTGAAAAGCAGAGAAAACCAAGGCCAACAGGTGTCAGCCTGATCACCTAGAAAACTGAGTGGAGCCCCCCTCGACGGGAATAACTCAGGAAGCCTGATCCCAGGCTCGACCATAGAAAACGCAGTTTCTGATGAGCCCTCAAGCGACCAAACTCGTCGGGGTAACTTACCTATTTTAGCCATCCTGACTAAAACTCGGTAAACAAAAACGGTGTTCTCGGAGCAACGAGAAAAACGCCGGAAAGGTAAACCACACTAAACTATACATTACAGGAGGGCGTAATGCATAAAGCAATGAATAACACAGGAAGCCTGCTCCCAGGCTCGACCACAGAAAACACAGTTTCTTATGAGCCCTCAAGCGACCAAACTCGTCGGGGTAACTTACCTATTTTGAGCCATCCTGACTAAAACTCGGTAAACAAAAACGGCGTTCTCGGAGCAACGAGAAAAACGCCGGAAAGGTAACCTACACCAAAATTATTCCAGGTTCTGCATAGACCCGCCGGGACCCAGCTCTGGAAAAAAAGAAAATTTCCAGGAATTAAGGCTCATAAGATTAACCCAAACATGTTCGCACACAAGTGTTAAATAACCTGCCGGGTAACGAGACGTCATACTCAACGACGACAGCTCGCTACGCGGTGGGGTTTCCCAAGTAAAAGATTTCAGAATATCTTAATTTGTCCAAAAGATTTATGAATACCCTCTGACATAATATATAAAGACCAGCATGGCGTTTATAACTGATGAAGTCTTTCCGGTGGTGTTTGTTTCAAGATTCAATTTTGGAAACAAAAAAACTAAAAAAGACGCCGGCCCCCGAATTATCTCGTAGATCAAAAACTGGGAAGCCTGACAAATATATGAGATCTACCTTCTCCCGAAGTATCTTTTTAGATCGCCGAATGTTGAAGGCGGCGATACAAAACGTATCCCTCAATTGTCTGGTTAACTAACTGAATCGTAAATTCGTTATTCCCATCCCTCCAAGGAGCACCCGCCAGGTGTGAATATTATTTTTTAAAAAACGTTAACCCCAATTGTGCCCTAAAGCGCCGTATGTTGAAGGAGGCGATACACAATGCATCCCTCAATTGTCTGGTCAACTAAACTGAATTTTGCAAATTCGGGCATCCCACCCTTCCAGGTTGCACCCGCTGGGTGATTTAAAGTTTAAAAGTTAACTCCAAATGGTCCTAACCCCACTTCTTTGTAAAATATCGCCGGGGAGGACATACAAAGATCGCGAATTGCAAATCAGTCTATATAACCACCCAAAGGTACAACTGCCAGGTTTTAGATGCAATGTCAAACCAATTGTACCTGCCCCAGACCTCTTTGTAAAAAGGTCGCCGGGAGGGAAAGACTAAACAAACAAACGGCGTTGTTTCAATGGCTTATTAAAGATTTCAGCATATCATTCACCTGTCCAAAAGAATTAAGAATAACTTCTTAATCCTCATAAAGATGAAGCAAATCTTTATTAAAGATGAAGTCTTTCAAGTATCCCTTTACACTGGAGACACTAGTAAGATTCAGGCATCTTTTTATTCCATAAAAAGTCTAAGCCTATCTTAATCTCTAATCCGGCTTCTCCCAGAAGCCCTCATAGATCGCCGTCTTGAAGGCCGTGATACCCTATTGTATCAATCAATTGTTTGGCAAATTATCTCGAATCGCAAATCCGTTAATATAACCACCCGAAGGTACAACCGCCGGGTTTTATATGCAATGTCAAACCAATTATACCTGCCCCAGACCTCTTTGTAAAAAGGTCGCCGGGAGGTAAAGACCAAACAAACAGACAGCATTGTTTCAATTGCTTTAAAAAGCAGAGAAAACCAAGTCCAACAGGTGTCAGCCTGATCACCTAGAAAACTGTGTGGAGCCCCCCTCGACGGGAATAAACCAGGAAGCCTGATCCCAGGCTCGACCCTAGAAAACGCAGTTTCTGATTAGCCCTCAAGCGACCAAACTCGTCGAGGTAACTTACCTATTTTTAGCCATCCTGACTAAAACTTGGTAAACAAAAACGGTGTCCTCGGAGCAACGAGAAAAACGCCGGAAAGGTAACCCACACTAAACTATACATTACAGGAGGGTGTAATGCATAAAGCAATGAATAACACAGGAAGCATGATCCCAGGCTCGACCACAGAAAACGCAGTTTCTTATGAGCCCTCAAGCGACCAAACTCGTCGGGGTAACTTACCTATTTTGAGCCATCCTGACTAAAACTCGGTAAACAAAAACGGTGTTCTCGGAGCAACGAGAAAAAATGCTGGAAAGGTAACCCACACCAAACGAGACATTTTAACACATTTTATACAAAGGGTGTGCGCAAAAATAGGGATACCTGAACAGGAGGGCGTAATGCATAAAGCAAAAACCGGGGCAAAGGTAGCCATGACAGAGACTGGTGGGATACTTACTCCAGGTTCTGCATAGACCCGCCGGGACCCCGCTATGGAAAAAAAGAAAATTTCCAGGAATTAATGCTCATAAGGTTAACCCAAACATGTTCGCACACAAGTGTTAAATAACCCGCCGGGTAACGAGACGTAATACTCAACGACTACAGCTCGCTACGCGGTGGGGTTTCCTAAGTAAAAGATTTCAGAATATTTTAATTTGTTCAAAAGATTTATGAATACCCTCTGACATAATATATAAAGACCAGCATGGCGTTTATAACTGATTAAGTCTTTCCGGTGGTGTTTGTTTCAAGATTCAATTTTGGAAAAAAAAAACTAAAAAAGACGCCGGCCCCCGAATTATCTCGTAGATCAAAAACTGGGAAGCCTGACAAATATACGAGATCTAACTTCTCCCGAAGTATCTTTTTAGATCGCCGTATGTTGAAGGCGGCGATACAAAACGTATCTCTCAATTGTCTGGTTAACTAACTGAATTGTAAATTCGTTATTCCCACCCTTCCAGGGAGCACCCGCCGGGTGTGAATATTAGTTTAAAAAACGTTTACCCCAATTGTGCCTTAAATTGCCGTATGTTGAAGGAGGCGATACACAATGCATCCCTCAATTGTCTGGTAAACTAAACTGAATTTTGTAAATTCGGTCATCCCACCCTACCAGGTTGCACCCGCCGGGTGATTTAAAGTTTAAAAGTTAACCCCAATTGTTCCTAACCCCACATCTTTGTAAAAGATCGCCGGGGAGGAAAAACAACAACAGATTAGTTTTATATTGGCTTTGCAAAACCGAAAAACCTACAAACAACACGTGTCCGTATGAACACTGTTAGATGGGTACAGCCAACCCGCCGGGAATCAGAAGGAGCCTGAAACAGGCACCCCAGAGACGCAGTCCTGGGGAGCCACAGACACCCACTCGCCGGGGAAACAAGCCTGTTTTTAAACCACGCGTGGCTAAAACTCGGTAACCAGCCGGATTTTTTCATGGTGTAACCGAGAAAAACCCGCCGGAAATAACCCACCCCGTCCAGATACCATCTGAACGCAACACAGGACTGAGGCGTAGCCAAAACACAACTAACGCCGGGCCCAACATAGTCCGTGGAATTAGCCAATACACAACTAACCCAGGACACATAAATAGTCCGTGGAATTAGCCAATACACAACTAAACCAGGACACACATCACACAGTAGTACATATTTTGAAAAGAAATCAATAACACTTGTATATGTGGTAATGCTACAAGAGGCTGGCTAGGCCTAGGCAGACGGATAATATTAACATGTCGGAATATAAACAAAAAGCACTGAATTATATCACAACAGGAACCACCGCCAACACACCACTGTAGCAAACTCACTACGAAAAAACTTCGTAAAAAATAAAAAACAAAAAGAAAATAAGAATAACTATCCAATAAGCTTTCCATCATATCGTGGATGTACTTGTGTGGATCTTTGACCAGATGCTGATTCAGGCGTCATTCTTCCTTCTCTGCTCTGCGGTCAGCCGGCTCGGACGTGTCTCTCCACGCTCCGCTGGTTCCGCATTTGCTGCGTCCCTAGTGAGTTTTTTCTCTTTTGTTTACTCTGGGATGTATCGAGTAAGGTTAGGATATGCGTAGCAGGAGTGTCCTGGGCTGGTTGCCCGCAGTGCAGTGTATTTTGGGTCGTGTGTTTGGGGCATCTATTTCGGATGTACCCTCGTGGTCCGGTTGTGGACAGGTGAACTTTGTCACAGTGAGCTAGCTTTGTGATGCAGTGGCTTACATTACGCGTTATTGCTTCCTTTTATATTTCTGATGAGGTAGCGTATTTTTGCTGACGTTCCCAGCGTATTTTTCTTCACTTAGTGAAGTTTTTTCTGGGTCCCGAGTCAGTTCTTCCCTTTGCCGGAAGTATTTGCTACAGCGGTGTGTTGGCGGGGGTTCCTGTTGATATAATTCAGTGCTTTTTGTTTATATTCCGACATGTTAATATTATCCGTCTGCCTAGGCCTAGCCAGCCTCTCGTAGCTTTACCACATATACAAGTGTTATTGATTTCTTTTCTAAATATGTACTACTGTGTGATGTGTGTCCTGGTTTAGTTGTGTATTGGCTAATTCCACGGACTATTTATGTGTCCTGGGTTAGTTGTGTATTGGCTAATTCCACAGACTATGTTGGGCCCGGCGTTAGTTGTGTTTTGGCTACGCCTCGGTCCTGTGTTGCGTTCAGATGGTATCTGGACGGGGTGGTTTATTTCCGGCGGGTTTTTCTCGGTTACACCATGAAAAAACCCGGCTGGTTACCGAGTTTTGGCCACGCGTGGTTTAAAAACAGGCTTGTTTCCCCGGCGAGTGGGTGTCTGTGGCTCCCCAGGACTGCGTCTCTGGGGTGCCTGTTTCAGGCTCCTTCTGATTCCCGGCGGGTTGGCTGTACCCATACAACAGTGTTCATACGGACACGTGTTGTTTGTAGTTTTTTCGGTTTTGCAAAGCCAATATAAAACTATGCTGTTGTTGTATTTCCTCCCCGGCGATCTTTTACAAAGATGTGGGGTTAGGAACAATTGGGGTTAACTTTTAAACTTTAAATCACCCGGCGGGTGCAACCTGGTAGGGTTGGATGACCGAATTTACAAAATTCAGTTTAGTTGACCAGACAATTGAGGGATGCATTGTGTATCGCCTCCTTCAACATACGGCAATTTAAGGCACAATTGGGGTTAACGTTTTTTAAACTAATATTCACACCCGGCGGGTGCTCCCTGGAAGGCTGGGAATCACGAATTTACAATTCAGTTAGTTAACCAGACAATTGAGGGATACGTTTTGTATCGCCGCCTTCAGCTTACGTCGCAATTGGGGTTAACGTTTTTTAAACTAATATTCACACCCGGCGGGTGCTCCCTGGAAGGGTCGGAATAACGAATTTACAATTCAGTTAGTTAACCAGACAATTGAGGGATACGTTTTGTATCGCCGCCTTCAACATACGGCGATCTAAAAAGATACTTCGGGAGAAGTTCGAGCTCGTATATTTGTCAGGCTTCCCAGTTTTTGATCTACGAGATAATTCAGGGGCCGGCGTCTTTTTTAGTTTTTTTTTTCCAAAATTGAATCTTGAAACAAACACCACCGGAAAGACTTAATCAGTTATAAACGCCATGCTGGTCTTTATATATTATGTCAGAGGGTATTCATAAATCTTTTGGACAAATTAAGATATTCTGAAATCTTTTACTTAGGAAACCCCACCGCGTAGCGAGCTGTAGTCGTTGAGTATTACGTCTCGTTACCCGGCGGGTTATTTAACACTTGTGTGCGAACATGTTGGGGTTAACCTTATGAGCCTTAATTCCTGGATTTTTTTTTTTTTCCAGAGCTGGGTCCCGGCGGGTCTATGCAGAACCTAGAGTAAGTATCCCACCAGTCTCTGTCATGGCTACCTTTGCCTCGGTTTTTGCTTTATGCATTACGCCCTCCTGTTCAGGTATCCCTATTTTTGCGCACACCCTTTGTATAAAATGTGTTAAAATGTCTCGTTTGGTGTGGGTTACCTTTCCGGCGTTTTTTCTCGTTGCTCCGAGAACACCGTTTTTGTTTACCGAGTTTTAGTCAGGATGACTCAAAATAGGTAAGATACCCCGACGAGTTTGGTCGCTTGAGGGCTCATAAGAAACTGCGTTTTCTGTGGTCGAGCCTGGGATCAGGCTTCCTGTGTTATTCATTGCTTTATGCATTACGCCCTCCTGTAATGTATAGTTTAGTGTGGGTTACCTTTCCGGCGTTTTTCTCATTGCTCCGAGGACACCGTTTTTGTTTACCAAGTTTTAGTCAGGATGGCTAAAATAGGTAAGTTACCCCGACGAGTTTGGTCGCTTGAGGGCTCATCAGAAACTGCGTTTTCTAGGGTCGAGCCTGGGATCAGGCTTCCTGGTTTATTCCCGTCGAGGGGGGCTCCACACAGTTTTCTAGGTGATCAGGCTGACACCTGTTGGACTTGGTTTTCTCTGCTTTTCAAAGCCATTGAAACAATGCTGTCTGTTTGTTTGGTCTTTACCTCCCGGTGACCTTTTTACAAAGAGGTCTGGGGCAGGTATAATTGGTTTGACATTGCATATAAAACCCGGCGGTTGTACCTTCGGGTGGTTATATTAACGGATTTGCGATTCGAGATAATTTGCCAAACAATTGATTGATACAATAGGGTATCACAGCTTTCAAGACGGCGATCTATGAGGGCTTCTGGGAGAAGCCGGATTAGAGATTAAGATAGGCTTAGACTTTTTATGGGATAAAAAGATGCCTGAATCTTACTAGTGTCTCCAGTGTAAAGGGATACTTGAAAGACTTCATCTTTAATAAAGATATGCTTCATCTTTATGAGGATTAAGAAGTTATTCTTAATTCTTTTGGACAGGTGAAAGATATGCTGAAATCTTTAATAAGCCATTGAAACAATGCCGTTAGTTTGTTTAATCTTTCCCTCCCGGCGACCTTTTTACAAAGAGGTCTGGGGCAGGTACAATTGGTTTGACATTGCATATAAAACCCGGCGGTTGTACCTTTGGGTGGTTATATTGACTGATTTGCAATTCGCGATCTTTGTATTTCCTCCCCGGCGATCTTTTACAAAGAAGTGGGGTTAGGACCATTTGGGGTTAACTTTTAAACTTTAAATCACCCGGCGGGTGCAACCTGGAAGGGTGGGATGCCCGAATTTGCAAAATTCAGTTTAGTTGACCAGACAATTGAGGGATGCATTGTGTATCGCCTCCTTCAACATACGGCGCTTTAGGGCACAATTGGGGTTAACGTTTTTTAACCCGGGAACTGCGGGAAGACTCTTAAGAGTTCCCCCGGCGGACTGCGGGAAGACTCTTAACCCGTTGAGCCCCGGCTAGTTATAATATTTTGTTCACCCCAGTCCCAAGCCATTTTCACTTATTTTTGTTTGTTTGCTAAAATGGAAGACAAGGATGAGAAATGAAAAACAAAAAATAAAAAAAATCACCTCTGACATTTTGGGGGGGGAGGGGCCCCCCCCCCCCGGTGGGGGGTTGGGGGGGGAGCCTCAAAAAAATGTGTTGAGCCAAAATGGAAGAGAATGGTGAGAAATGAACACACAAATAAAAAAAAACTCATTTCGGTCATTTGGGGGGCGGGGGGGGGGGGTTTCAATAGTTCGTCTCCCCCGCATGACCACCCGCCCGGGAGCACTAGGGTAAAAACTGAGTATGGCATTGTATGGCATACATCCTAAGGAGTATCTCACAAAAATCTCAAGCCTCTAGCTCCCATACGACCGGAGTAATGAAGGTTCAAAGTGGCGGTGAACTAGGGGTGTAAACTATCCCCACTAAGCCCACCACCACCAGCCGCGCGGCTGTCTCGGCCCGCTCACACCTACTGGCCCGGCTCCCACACACACTACGGTACCTCCCCCTCCTATTCTCCCGCCATTTCCTACCTTACGAGCCACGTAAGTGTTTTTTATATGTCGGACGCACGTGATGCGTCGCTGGGAGTTGGTGATCAAAGACTGCCGACGCAACACGTGCGACGCTGGGTCTCAACGGGTTAAGAGTCAGAAAAAAAAAAATCAACTTTAAACATCGATTTTTTTTTTATTTATTTATTTTTTTTTTTTGCCCCTGGGCCATGCAAAATATCACTCCTCTACCTCCCCTCCTTACCCACTTTCCTCCCCTCCTTCAGTTATCACCTATTTTCCCTGTTATTCCCTTATTCTGAGGTATATTTTCGTGCTAACATTAGCGAGTTGGTAGCAGGGCATTGACATCACTGTTAGAAAGCGAGTGCAAGAGAGAGAGAGAGAGTATCGATCGACAGTGTCTCAGTGGCCTTGGGGGAAATTGGCGGGAGAGCAGGTTGCCTCACCCATACATTATGTAACTCCCGGCCTGTATCTCCAATTTTGACCATCCAAACGCTGTTTTCACTCGTTTTATTGTTGTAACAGGTTAATACCTTTATAATCAACCCATAATAGGCACGTTAGGATAAGTATTAATGCTATTTATGGTAAAATGAATATTTTAGTGATGGAAACAGCTCAAATACGTCAGCACAGGGAGAGGTGTCTAATTACCCCCATGCGCATTTCTTAGGTTAAAAACTAATATTCACACCCGGCGGGTGCTCCTTGGAGGGATGGAAATAACAAATTTACGATTCAGTTAGTTAGCCAGACAATTGAGGGATACGTTTTGTATCGCCGCCTTCAACATACGGCGATCTAAAAAGATACTTCGGGAGAAGTTAGATCTCGTATATTTGTCAGGCTTCCCAGTTTTTGATCTACGAGATAATTCGGGGGCCGGCGTCTTTTTTAGTTTTTTTTTTTCTCCAAAATTGAATTTTGAAACTAACACCACCGGAAAGACTTCATCAGTTATAAACGCCATGCTGGTCTTTATATATTATGTCAGAGGGTATTCATAAATCTTTTGGACAAATTAAGATATTCTGAAATCTTTTACTTGGGAAACCCCACCGCGTAGCGAGCTGTCGTCGTTGAGTATTACGTCTCGTTACCCGGCAGGTTATTTAACACTTGTGTGCGAACATGTTTGGGTTAACCTTATGAGCCTTAATTCCTGGAAATTTTCTTTTTTTCCAGAGCTGGGTCCCGGCGGATCTATGCAGAACCTGGAGTAATTTTGGTGTAGGTTACCTTTCCGGCGTTTTTTCTCGTTGCTCCGAGAACGCCGTTTTTGTTTACCGAGTTTTAGTCAGGATGGCTCAAAATAGGTAAGTTACCCCGACGAGTTTGGTCGCTTGAGGGCTCATAAGAAACTGCGTTTTCTGTGGTCGAGCCTGGGATCAGGCTTCCTGTGTTATTCATTGCTTTATGCATTACGCCCTCCTGTAATGTATAGTTTAGTGTGGGTTACCTTTCCGGCATTTTTCTCGTTGCTCCGAGAACACCGTTTTTGTTTACCGAGTTTTAGTCAGGATGGCTAAAATAGGTAAGTTACCCCGACGAGTTTGGTCGCTTGAGGGCTCATCAGAAACTGCGTTTTCTATGGTCGAGCCTGGGATCAGGCTTCCTGAGTTATTCCCGTCGAGGGTGGCTCCACTCAGTTTTCTAGGTGACCTGTTGGCCTTGGTTTTCTCTGCTTTTCAATGCCATTGAAACAATGCTGTCTGTTTGTTTGGTCTTTACCTCCCGGCGACCTTTTTACAAAGAGGTCTGGGGCAGGTATAATTGGTTTGACATTAATAATAATAATAATAATAATAATAATAATAATAATAATATTTATTCAGTTAGCAATTTACAGAGTTGGTACCACATAGTATGTTATAAATATGACATGTACCAGCCTTGCATAATTCCAACTAAGGATAGCCCAATAAGGCCGTTAGGCGTATTTCCATTGGGGTCCTTGTATATAAAACCCGGCGGTTGTACCTTCGGGTGGTTATATTAACGGATTTGCGTTTCGAGATAATTTGCCAAACAATTGATTGATACAATAGGGTATCACGGCCTTCAAGACGGCGATCTATGAGGGCTTCTGGGAGAAGCCGGATTAGAGATTAAGATAGGCTTAGACTTTTTATGGGATAAAGAAATGCCTGAATCTTACTAGTGTTTCATGTGTAAAGGGTTACTTGAAAGACTTCATCTTTACTAAAGATATGCTTCATCTTTATGAGGATTAAGATGTTATGCTTAATTCTTTTGGACAGATAAAAGATATGCTGAAATCTTTAATAAGCCATTGAAACAATGACGTTTGTTTGTTTAGTCTTTCCCTCCCGGCGACCTTTTTACAAAGAGGTCCGGGGCAGGTACAATTGGTTTGACATTGCATATAAAACCCGGCGGTTGTACCTTTGGGTGGTTATATTAACTGATTTGCAATTCGCGATAATTTACCAAACAATTGATTGATACAATAGGGTATCACGGCCTTCAAGACGGCGATCTATGAGGGCTTCTGGGTGACGCCAGATTAGAGATTAAGATAGGCTTAGACTTTTTATGGGATAAAAAGATGCCGGAATCTTACTAGTGTTTCAAGTGTAAAGGGATACTTGAAAGACTTCATCTTTAATAAAGATATGCTTCATCTTTATGAGGATTCAGAAGATATGCTTAAATCTTCTGGACAGGTAAAGATATGCTGAAATCTTTAATATGATACTAAAGGACAACGCAAAGTAGTGGTGGAGTGCTACGGTTCGTTGACCGGCGGTTTTGAGGCACATATTTTGTACCGTTTTTTGGGTGTAACCCTATGAGCATTAATCCCCGGAAAATTATCTTTCCAGGGAAGATTACCGGTGTTGCACCAGGTGACCAGGTAGTTCCCGGGGGCGGGGTAGTTTTCCCCCAGTCTCTGTCGTGTCGGCACTTGAACCTCTCATTGCTGTATGTTCAACGCCGTTAAGCTCAGGTAGCCTTATCTTATTTTTATTTGTTAATGAAATAATTTAATAGCTGACTCATAATAAACATATATATTTTCTATGATTTTATTATGATAATATTGTGTTTATTTATAGTAATTTATTTTAATACAATTAAATATAAATTAAATTAATTTGTATACTTTATGATTTTGCTCACCAGCTCTGCTTTCAATGTGTTAATGAGCTATGGGAGCTTTTAATTATCATAAACCTTTACGGGACTCGGACGAGGGCTCCCGTTCAGGGAGTATACCGAGCTCGCAAGCGAGGGACAGCCACAGCCAAGGTGTATGGCGATACTCACAGTCGTACCTCACCCGCCGGACGATAACGCCGGCGGGCGGACCTGACGCTCTGATGACGGACGAGAACAGGTTGAGTTCCATTTATCTCTTTTCCGCCGCCAGACGCGTCTCTAATGTGCCACGTAGTCAACAAACTACAGGATTAGCGAGGCGTAGTCTCGCTAATCGCGCCCCTGTGGCCGGCGCAGTGTGGTACCAGCATTTGAACACGTGGTGCCCGCACCCAGTGTCCCTCCTGGTCGGGTTGTTCCACTTAGAACACAATTGGCAACCTAGAAACCTCGCGGACTTGTTCATTTTGGACATTCAGTAGGCCAAGTGGCTAGCACCTTATGGTAGCGACGTGACCAAGATATTCACGAATCAATATACCCAGTCTACAAAGCGACAGTTTCAATCGCATTGGAAAGGTTTTACGTCTCGGATTCTTCGAACAAAACAAACTGTGCCCTCGGTGGCGTTGGTTGTTTATTATTTAATTTATCTGTTCATGCAGAAACATTTATCTGAAAGTTATTTATGTGGGCAGGTTTTAAACTCCGCCCACCTCCCCGTCAGCTCAGGCCTACATGGTCTCTGGACAAAGCATCGTTGTTATTCTCGTTCCCGTATGTACCAAAGACTGCAGATTTTACAAATGGGCTGTATTCCTTATGGCTTTGGCTACCGGGAACAGAGTATCTGAGCTGGCGGCGATGAGCAACGCACCTAATTGCCTCAGGTTTGATAGGCTTCATGAGTGTATTCACATTGCACCTTCCCCAGGATTCATAGCCGAGATTGAGCACAGTGAACACGTGTTTTCTGAGTTCACGGTGCCAGCGTTAAACAGGGGAAAGGTGCACCATCTTTTTTGCCCAGTGCAAGCTCTAACCAAATATTTAAGAGTGGCACCTCTAAATCACCAGGGTGCTTTATGGGTCGCAAGTCCGGGTGAACGATTGATGGAGCGTACACTGGCTTCTCTCTTGGTCGAGGACTTTAAAGAGAAGCATCCCGGCGTTGTGGGTAAGACCCACGATTTACGCAAGGGGACAGCCTCTTTACGTTTCCTTAATAATCTTTCGGTGGAAGTTATTACGTCCACACAGTTGTGGGCCTCTAATCAGGAGTTTTTGCCTCGATACCTTTCAGTAGCTCTGGACAAACCTTCCTTGCCATGTATAGCTTTACGGCAGAGGGTCTAGGTGGCCCTTTTAGTCACGTTTTGTTTAATTTCAAGAAAAAGGGGGGGGGGGGGGGGGAGGGTGCAGTCAGTGTGACATAGGACACCCTAGACCCCTCCGGAGTATGTGTTCGGAACATACGAGCTGTGATACTGGTTGTAGGCATTGTATTATAAAATTTCTCTGTAGTATTCATTGCAGGAAATTGTGCTAAAGGCTAATAGTAGTGTTACGACAATTCTTGTTGTAAGTAGCTTTGGCTGTGTAGCAATAGATTTTTGAGAAATCTCGGTAGTGGCAACTACGACTTTTACTTTTGCAGTAATTACTTCTGCATAAGTACACGAGTTCAGTACTTCTACGAATGTACAAGAATTCATTTATGTTTGGTTATATTTTTAGGAATATATCCACTAGTTAATGGGGTTTATATGTGCACATGTAAACTTATAAGTTTTTAGTTTTCCCCACTTACTTTAAGTGGGGTGCCTTCTTAACTAGCAGATCTGTGCTCAGAGTCTCAAAGTTAACCCTTTTTCAAGCAGGCTTCTTTGAAGCACGCTCCTGCTTGTACTCCTTTTTGAAGATTTAGGCTGTATAAAGTTTATACACCCGAATATCTCTTTTTCACAAAAGTAAGAATACTATGTGGTTGTTTGATTATCTGCTTTTCTAGAGTTATGATATGATTACGAATGTCCCCCTCCAGTCTTAGAAATCAGGCATGTTCGTCAATGATGGAGGGGCCACTAATAAATTATAGGTTTGACTCCTGTAAGGAGATAAATAAAACCTAATATTTAGTAGTGGCCCCGTAATCATTGACGACTGGGGCCCTCCCGACCATCCCCTTCCCATTCGTTGATGTATTAAGGATTTTGGTTTACTTGATATGTCAGTGAAGGAAGAATGACGCCTGAATCAGCGTCTGGTCAAAGATCCACACAAGTACATCCACGATATGATGGAAAGCTTATTGGATAGTTATTCTTATTTGCTTTTTGTTTTTTATTTTTTACGAAGTTTTTTCGTAGTGAGAACCCAATTCATAATGACTGAAGCCATGAGTGAGGTCGCGTGCGCTCATGATGAAGGCTCCTCAGATTTTAAATGCTCTGCGCGGTAGATTCAAACTACGGCGGATTAGTGTTTGAAGAGGATGCCTTATGTAATAGGCATGTTCGTCAATGATTACGGGGCCACTACTAAATATTAGGTTTTCTTTATCTCCTTACAGGAGTTAAACCTATAGTAGTTATCAACTTCTAGTTTATTTCCTTTCTTGAATAGAGGGGTTTCAATAGCTTCCTTCAGTTCAGCAGGTACAGTGTTGGTGTTAATTGACAAGTTGATGATGTGGGTTAGGGGGCCTGCTATACCAATGGCTCCATCTCGTAGAAATTTGTCAGGAATTTTGTCTGGTCCTGTGCTTTTATATACATTTAGGTTAGACAGCTCGTCAAAAGTGTATTTTGGTGTAACATTTTGCAATCCAAATGTGTTCGGGTGTATGTCTTTATCTCTGTAGAAATTTCGAAAGGTGGCCGTTGTTGTCGTGTATTTATTGAGAGGTTGAGGTAGGTTCTGTGCAAGTGTGTTTGCTATAGAGGTGAAGAAGGAGTTGAAGTAGGTTGAAATTTGTCGTTTATCGTGGCAAACCTGATCATTAATGGTGAGAGCAATATTAGTGTTAGACGAATCCCTTGTCTTGTTACTGTAGCCTGTTGTTTTTAGGTGCCTCCATAGTTTCTTTGGGTTATTCTGATATTCCTCTGCCTTATTGTGAAAATAATTAGTAGTTAAGGTCAACTTATTGAATTTTTTAAAAAGGGTACCCCTTGTTCGGACCATATCCACCATATGGGGTGGTCCGAACAATGCATGGGAGTGATCGAAACACCACTGTTATGCCCTGTTTTTCTACAGGATTAACTTGGGTAATGTGAGTTCTAACTGACTGGGTATATAAGGCTGCATGCACAATACAAGGTATGAGGAATAGAGAACACAAAATAAACACACGGTAACAAGACACACGATCACGTTTATTGAAGAGGATTAATAGGAAGCATAAGAAGGTATGAATACTCTTACAAGACAAATGATAGAAATGAACAACTAGCATTAGTGGATCTGGATGGAGCCTAGTCTCCCACTTCCAACGTTCAGGTATACTCTTCTGATCACTGGCTTGGTTCGCAAGTTTATATACTGGAAGACATCAATGTTACTTATAGATTCAATTTCACTAATTAGATTTATTACTGGCAGTTCTGGTGCACAAATAGTAACTCACAGACTAGAATTAGACACGCGTATTTTTAGAGTACGGGAATGCTAGTAACCTCAGGGGGGTACTGATCTAAGTTTTATATTCTTATAGCAGAAATACGTAGAACACAAATCAGTGGGCGAACGTTAGATATCACTAGGGTTTTACTTCTATGTAATAATATCTGAATAGGGGTAATTACGAGAGTTAATGTCGCCTGTTAATTAATGAACACTGATACGCTTAGCACTCCCCAATAGAATGGTTATTTTTTTTTTATTTTTTTTTTAAGAGACAATGAATGGAGGAAGGAAAAACACAGATAAAACAAAAAGGTCCATGTGCCTAAAGGCATCCTCCATTCATAAAATGTTTGTAACAACTGGATTTAAACATTTGTAGATTGTAAGTTTGTGGAAAGCAATTCGAGGGAAGTGAATTCCAAAGAGTAGTAGTTCTAGGGATAAATGAATTTTGATAAGCAGAAGTTCTGCATTGTGGAGGAGAAAGTGTAAATTCATGGGCGCTCTCAGCTGCCCTAGTTCTACGGGGAAAGATGTGGAGAGGCGGCACAATTGAAGCAAGTTCCTCGGAACAATTGCTGTAAAAATATCTGTAGAATAATGCAAGGGATGCAACGTTTCTTCGTATGGATAATGTAGGAAGATCCTGTGATTGCAGGGTTATTGATTAATCTAATAGCTTTATTTTGAATTTTGTCCAACTGCCTCAATGCAACCTCTCCACTTCCACTCCACAGAGGTGAACAGTAATCCATCTGAGAACGCACATGACTTTTATATATTACGGCCAACTGCTCGTCAGTGAAGAATTCTCGAACTCTGTACAGGAGTCCCAGTTTTTTAGAGGCATTCTTAGCAATGCTTCTAACATAATGTGTCCAGCTCAAGTTAGTAGTTAATGTTACACCGAGAATGTCAATACTAGGGGAAGTGGGACTATTTACATCATTAAAAAATATATGGGCAGTGAGATTCTGTCGGTTAGAAAATTGAATGTACTTGGTTTTCTGTGCATTAAAGGAAACTAGATTCTTTTTTCCCCATTCTTCAATTCTAGAAAGGTCCTGGTTCAGAGAAATTGCAGTGCTTATTTTTGAATTTATAAGATCGGGTTGGGTGAAAGAATTGGTAAATGTGAAGGAACTGTGGAGTGTTGAGTCATCTGCGTAGGAATGTATTGGATTATGAGTGGTAGGTATGAGATCATTGATATGAATGAGGAACAGAGTTGGGGCCAAAACTGATCCCTGGGGAACACCAGCATTTATTGAGTGAAATTGAGAATAAAGGCCATCTACCATTACACATATTTTTCTGTTATGAAGATAAGAAGAAATTAGTGGAACTAATGATGCAAGGCCGTAGTGTGACATCTTCGACAATAAGGATTGATGCCAGACTCTATCAAATGCCTTTGATATATCCAGTGCTATTGTATGTGTTTAACCATGTTGGTCTGTAGCTTGGTTGATTTGATGCGTAAGAAGGCAAAGAATGTCTGCAGTTGATCGACATCGTCTAAAACCATATTGCCTATCACTGATTAATTTATTATTCTCAAGATGCTTAATTATGTGATTATTTAATATAATTTCAAAGACTTTACCAAGAGTGGAAGTTATAGCTATTGGTCTGTAGTTTGATGGATCTGAAGCGGCACCTTTTTTAGGAACTGGATGGATGTTTGCTTCTTTCCAGGGTACTGGGAAGCATGAGGTACATAGACGGAACATTTTTGCCAATACAGGAGCGAGCACCAAGGAGCAATTCTTAAGTACTATTGGAGGAATTTCATCTGGACCAGGAGCCTTATCTACTGAGAGATTCTGCAAAATAGTTTTGACATATCTGGTGTGGATCGTAAGTGAGGGAATTTCAGGCGAATTAAAATTAAGTACAGGGACATCTTGATTTATTTCATCTAAGGTTGAGTTGGTGGAGAAAATATCCGCAAGAAGGTTAGCTTTACCTCGTGGGTCACTTACAAGATTGCCAGTCGGAGATTTTAATGGTGGAATGGATGAAGCAGTTGTGAAGTTGGATTTGAATGAGTTAAGAGTAGACCAAAATATTTTGTTATCATTTGGATTATTTAGAATTTTATTTGCCTGCTTGTGGAGAAAGTTTGATTTAGTTAGGTTTAATACAGTTTTGGCATGATTTCTGATGTTTCTAAAGTAATTAAAGGCTTCATGTGTTTTGATCTTGTGTATGCATTGTAGGCTATTGCTTTTTGTTCAGTTACTCTAGCACAATTATGGTCAAACCATTTAGGTGAATTAGATCTTTTACTGTACTTTTTATGAGGAATAAAAGTTTCCATTCCAATTTTTACAAAATCTTGTATGTGGCTCAAGGTGGAGTGTGCATCATTAGAAAAGAAAGAGGTCCAGGGAATATCAATAAAGAACCTTGAAGACCCTCCCAGTCTGCCCTATCGTAATGCCATTTAGTCACCAAACAGGTTCAGAGTGGGAAGGTGTGGTAGGTGATAGACAGGTGGCCTGTATCAGACAGTGATCAGAAGATCCAAGTGGGGACCTCACTGTAACATCATAATTTTCTGAATTAGTTGTTAAAAATAAGTCCAGTAGGTGGGAATTATGATTAGGATTATTTGGTACACGGGTGGGTTGGTTGACTAGTTGAGTGAGATTAAATGAGTCTGCAAATAGCTCACATTCAAGACCAGCATCATCAGTCCTGGCTGAATGATTGAGCCATTCAACATTATGGACATTAAAATCATCCAACACAGTGATTTCAGAAGAAGCATTTAAGTTGAGGACACTGAGTTGTGAGGACAGAGAATCAAAAAGACTTTGCTCTGGAGGAGTATTTGGGAAACGGTAGATGCAACATATGTATTTAAATATATGAATTATACTGGGGCAAAGATATAGCCACTTCATAGAAAGATTAATAAGTGAGTTTCTAATTAGTACTGTAACACAGTAGTACTAATAAAGTGAATCTTGGGTAGTATTTGGTTGGTCTGGTCCTGGCTATCTTGCGTCCGTGATGTTGGGGGCTAACGACTGGCTCCGCGGCCGTCCAGGGGGTCCATATGTAGGAAGTTCTCAAGACGGATCTCTTGGCGATCGTTGCTGGCTACACGCTTATATACCCACTGGTGTGTGAAGGTTATAAGGTGCACGTAGATTTCTTGTACGTGGACAGATGCTTCTATCTCAAATCTGCCACGGAGTCTGCCGGCTCTGGAACTCAAATCTCAGGAACAACATAAGGGCAGAGCTAGAGGTCAACTTAAGGGGGCCAACCACTGGTTGGTGTCTATCTTTCAACTGATTTTACTGGGGGCTGGAGCTGGGTTTATAGGCTCGGTTTTGGACCCTGTAGGCCATAGGGATCTCGAGTCTTATGGAATTATTTGAGCTCTCAATAGATACGGGGACTAGGTAAGGTGGTGATTACTGTTGTGGCACATGGCTATAGGGAGCCTTCATAATGTGATATAACTGAGCCTTAGTAAGAGGTACTATTTTGGCTATATTGGAAGTATTGAGGGGAGGGAGACTGGATCTACTTTGCGAGGAGGACTGGGACAGCTGTGATAGGAGTGTCTCTCGTATTTTGCTCAGTCTTCCTTCTATGGTATAGCTGAGGTGCTAATTTGATTATCCGAGTATGCAAGAAAGGTGAATGGGTTATTGTGGGTTAATAGAGGTTAGTAAAGGGGTTAGTCATGCATGGTTATTTCATTGATAGGAAGAATTCCTGTGCTACCTGGCAATGACCCGGAAGTCAAAACAGGGGTCAGGTATACCTCCGCAGGGGTGGGGGTCTCCCTCCTCGGGTGGGTAAAAAAGGGGTAGATGCGCGCCCTCTCTCCGTGATGGTCGTCCGGCGGCTGTGGCTAGGGGCTTGCCATATCACAAGTGTTTGTAATAACCCTCTGTTTATGAGACAGATGTGGGTGTTCGTAATACCAAAACCGAAGGTGCCTTGACTAGCTGGTTTAATCGGTTGGGTTGTTAATTGCATGGTTTGCTGGATGTGGTGGAGACTGGGTTGCTAACTCTGCCACATTTATCTGGAAGTATGGCAATAGAAGTTAGTCACTGGCGAGGCGGCTAGCCTCGCACTGACGATCATTGGGTACAGGGTTGTGAAGGGGTTGTGAGGGAATAGATGGCATGCAGAGGGTTAGTAAAGTTCTAATGTTGTTCCGTCCTACTAAGGGAAGGTAGGCTGGATAGGAGTATATATATAAAAGGTTTGAGAACGTTAGCAACGGAAAAATCAAGGATCTTCAGGAGGTATGATGGAGAGGCTAGGTCGGAAAGGAGTCGAGGAGCGTGGGGGGTTAATGAGAGGGAGAGGGTTCAGCGGGCTACGTGGAAGTTTGACCCAAAGGTCTCCGGGCGTAGGGGTGGCATTAGACTACAGTTGATATTGGAGTTTGGGGGTTAATGACAGTGAAAGTATGATAGCCAAATGCTACCGGGGGATGAGCAAATACGGGGTGGTATATGAGTCTGGAAAAGATAGAATCATGTGGACTGTGGGGCTGTGGGGAAAAGGAGGTTAACTGTAGGTGTGTGCTTGACTGGATAAAAGTAGGGAAAAACATGGTGTATTATTACTCGTCAATACGATGGTTATGGATACTGTTAATCTGACACTATTTCTTGCTGATCTAGTTGTTCCTGGGAGCTGCATTTTCTATGATATATACACCAAAGAAAACGACAGTTCGTAGGGTTAACTTCGGTATTGTTTCGTGGTGAAAAAATGCGTCGAGACAATGGTAACAGAGGGTTGTATATACAATCTCTGGTTGGGGTAAGAATTAAAGTTACAGCATGGTGGCTAACATCTTCAGTCATTGCTCTCTAGGTCTTACAGGAACAATGGTTCTATATACACGGGTGTACCCGTGGGTATCTTAGTTTCTTATCAATTAGGACATGGGGTTTTAACATACTACTTCTCGGATGGAAGAACATACATAGATTTATGGGGGCGGTTGGTCTTCAGAAACTTAGTCTGGCAAGACAAGGTATTTTAAGGGGGTGAACATATTACTTCTCGGATGGAAGAACATACATAGATTTATGGCTGTCTGGACTGGTTGGCATTGGCTCAACCTAGGGACAGGGCATGGGTGTTTTAAATGAATATGTACTCATGTTAATCATCATGTAGGTAGAGTCTGGCGGGTAAGAGGTGTAGGACACGAAGCAAAATAGAGTAGTGTGTACTGTGGATACGAAGGAGGTGATTGGAAGACGTATAACAATGGTGGAAAAGTAAATGGAAGAGATGAACACAATGGCGGATAAAGATAACTAACCTAAGGATTGAATACATAGATTTATGGCTGTCTGAACTGGTTGGCATTTGCTCAACCTAGGGACATGGCATGGGTGTTTTAACCTGGGAGGAACATACATAGATTTATGGGGGGATTGGTCTTCAGAAACTTAGTCTGGCAAGACAAGGTATTTTTAGGGTATGTTGATATTGACATCCTAATTTAGGGACAGGGCATGGATGTATTAACTTTAAGGTGTATTTATGTTCGTCATCATGTAGGTAGAGGTGTAGGACACGAGGGGTAGTGTATACGCGAGGTGTGGGAAAGGTCAGTGTTTAGAAGGGGTAGGGAGGTGTGGTTTGGAGCTGCTTAGCCCTGCGGGCTTCGGCCTGTCTGAACTGGTTGGCTCGGTCACCTGGTCCTTTCGTTCTGTGGGCCTTTCTTTCGGGTGTTTCTGTGTGGTGTTCGCTCGTGGCTTCTGTGGTGGGCTTCTCGTTCTGGGGCATTTTAACCACCCCTTTCACTATTAAAATGCATAGTGAGCTTGTAAAAACTGGTGATCTCAAATAAAATATATGTTGAAAGTGTCTTTATTGCCAATTTTAGAGCACATTCTCAAGAAAGAAATATTATATTCCATACTGTCACAACTTATGATTTTACCAACATACAACACCTTACATCCGACATTCTTCCCTTCTTCTAACTCCAGCTCAACACAACCAAGTACTTTTTGTATTATTTGGATTTTTTTTTTGTGGTCTTTAAACGCCATTTAAATTTGTGGTGTACCGAACAGTTTGGTACACACCCCATCGGTACACCCCCTTCGTGTCGTCAATGTTTACACATGCATGATGCTGAATGAAATGTCTGAATGGAAGCCTTTCTCACCAGATATCATTGTAGCTAAGTACATTTCACTATTAAGCATCACACCACTAGAATCAGCACCTTTTCACAGTCAAGAAGCACTATATTAGAACGCGAAATATTACATCGATCACCTAAAAAATAGAAAAACTGACCTGAAAACTCTGTCCGTCGCGATGTATACAATAGTTTCCCGTCATCCTCAAGCGCTGCGTTTTCTTCTTTTGAGGTGTTGGGAAAACTATTTTATTATTGATAGGGCAGAAATTATGGACACTGTTCGTTTCACCCCCATGTTCGTTACACCCCACCTTCACCCTACTATTCTATACCCTCGCTTTTCGGGTTCATGTTCACTTTAATAACCCTTAACGTAACTTGGTGGGGGGGGGGGGGGGGATGTATGCTTCCCGCGTGATGCATTGTGTTTCTTTTCCTTTTTTTGCGTGATTTTAGTTTTATTTTGTTTTTCGTATGACTGCGTTGTCGAAGTTTTACAAGACTTGAGCGTGAAGTTCTCCGGATTCTGCTTTTGTGAGAGCATAGGGCACACAACCTTTATTCTATTTCAAACATGCTGCTTTAATTGTTCTCAACTGACCTATAAGCGGGCGGGTGCCCAACCCCGAAAGGGGTTGAAATAGGGGAGCTATCCCCCCGCCAAAGGCGGCTTTCTAGGGCCTTTCCTAGCTGATGCTGAGAGGATTGGGTTCTAGTCATGTGGTGATGGGCTGGTCTATCAGAGTGAGAACTGAGTGATCTCTGCCATACCCATAGCTTACTCTGACTGTTCCTTTTACTTATACATTTTTTAGATCTCAAGTGACGGCGTCTCTTGCGTGGATTGACCTCCTAATCTACCAAGATTGGAAGCCAAAGCGTCACATCTTTCCTTTGCCCCTCAACTTTCTCTTCATAATTGCTGAGGGGCACAGGGCCCTGGGTGGGGCTTTGGTTTCCCGGGCGTTTCCGCACCCTCCTCAGCTCCCCGCCATGGAGTGGCTTCGGTCACCCAGGCTTTATTGTGGTCGGCAGGGAGGGTTCTGTGGGCGCGCTCGGTTGTGGCCTTGGCCTTGCTCGGGCCTTGGGGCTGTTCGGCCAGGCAGCTTGGGGAAAAACAACAACAATTATGCAAGGCTGGTACATGTCATATTTGTAACAAACTATGTGGTACCAACTCTGTAAATTGCTAACTGAATAAATATTATTATTATTATAACAACAACTGACCTATAAGCCCTACTGACTTGTTTTTCAACATGTCCATAGTTGGTGGTCTTGTAATTCATCCCCTGGTTCACACTTTTGTCAGTTCCTTGTCGTTTCCCCGGGCCTACTTGACTCGAGGATACGTGGTTCTGGCAACAGTGTCAGTCGCTCGCTTAATTGCCCTAACTTTTATTTTATTTTTCCTTTAACGTAATTCTCCCTACCAGTAAATGCCTACAGTGGCCGATAGAGGCGCTGAACGCAAGGTTTACCGCGGTGCATTGTGGGAAATGGGTGACATCGCGGAGCTATCCACCCTCCCTCTACTTCAACAATTCTATAATATATGCAATTAGTTGAAATTTCTGTAGCTGGCACATACTTTGGTCTATGCATACTTTTGATTTATATATTTTAAAATCACCCATATTCATAATAATAATAATAATAATAATAATAATAATAATAATATTTATTCAGTTAGCAATTTACAGAGTTGGTACCACATAGTTTGTTACAAATATGACATGTACCAGCCTTGCATAATTCCAACTAAGGATAGCCCAATAAGGCCGTTAGGCGTATTTCCATTGGGGTCCTTGTGGGATTAGGTTAGCTGGGGAAAAATGGGGAGGATAAAGAAATGGATACTTTAGAAAAAGTATTTCTAGGGGGTTATTTTAAGATACCTTACATCCTATAGTAAATATCAGTAATCCGTAATCAGTAATCATTTCAGTTTGGTTTGTCTATCTCTTATGTCGCATTTAGTAGTAGACATAAGCTTGGTGCTCCCTTCTCGCAGCTGTCCGGTTCAGGTGTTCCTTCAGGCTACGTCTGAAGGAATACAGTGTTCTCTTTTCACGGACTGACTGGGGTAGGTCGTTCCAGTCTTTGATGGCGGTGAAGAAGAATGTTTGCTTACCCTGTCCTTGGATTCTCGGGACCTTAAAATTAAACATCCTGTTTCTTGTATTATGTCCACTCCTCTCATTTGCTTTAACAAAATCATTCTTTAGGTACTCTGGAGCTCTGTCATAGAAAATGTTGAAGGCATTAGTGAGCCTGATTTGTTTGGCCCTGTCAGCGACATTGAGCATACCTAGTGACTGAAGTTGTTCCTGGCCAACGTGTGATTTGGGTCCTAGGTTCAGCATGAACCTAACCATTTTATTTTGAGTGACCTGAAGTTTGTGCTGTGCTGATTTAGATGATGCAGAGTACCAGGATGACACAGAATAGTCAAAATGACATTGAACAAGCGCTTGGCAGAGGGTCTTTTTGGTCGCCGCGGGCAAGCATCCCACCTGTCTATACAGGTATTTTATACGTGCTCTACACTTACTCAGGATAGATTCCAAAATTGTTTCACCTGACAAACTCGCGTCCAGTTTTAGTCCGAGATATTTAACTTGTGACACTGTTGTTATAGGAATATCATTACAGTTGACCGAGAAGCCCACAATGTCTTTCAGTTTGCGTTTTGTTCCACATAAGATGGCTTCCGTCTTGCCCAGGAGAAGAGATAGTCTATTGTCCACTAGCCATTCACTACATGATTCTAGTTCTTTGGAAAGTGAAGCGGCAATACTTATTGGGTCTTTTCCTGAAACCAGGAGCACGCTGTCGTCTGCATACAGTAATAATTTACATGAGACGCTCAGTTCCATGTCGTTCACATAACAGAGAAAGAGTAAGGGACCAAGGATTCTTCCCTGCGGGACCCCACAGTTAATTGGCATAGGATCAGATATATTATCATCAATTTTGACTCTTTGGGTTCTACCACTAAGATAAGATTTAAACCAGTTCACAGATCCTATGCCCATTGCTTGTAGTTTATTACATAGGATATCATGGTCTACTGTGTCAAACGCTTTTTGTAGATCAAGAAGAACCATACTGGTGTAGTTACCTTTAGAAATTTCTTTACGAATGTGATCCGTTAAGTGGATGAGACAGGAGTCTGTCGAGTACATGCATCTGAAACCTGATTGAAACTTATAGAATAGATCATTTTGTTTGAGGTAGTGTTCAATTTGGGTGTATACCGCTCTTTCAAGGATTTTAGATACAATACATAATATGCTAACTGGTCTGTAGTTACCAACTTCTAGTTTATTTCCTTTCTTGAATAGAGGGGTTACAATAGCTTCCTTCAGTTCAGCAGGTACAGTGTTGGTGTTAATTGACAAGTTGATGATGTGAGTTAGGGGGCCTGCTATACCAATGGATCCATCTCGTAGAAATTTGGCAGGAATTTTGTCTGGTCCTGTGCTTTTATGTACATTTAGGTTAGACAGCTCGTCAAAAGTGTATTTTGGTGTAACATTTTGCAATCCATATGTGTTTGGGTGTATGTCTTTATCTCTGTAGAAATTTCGAAAGGTGGCCGTTGTTGTCGTGTATTTATTGAGAGGTTGAGGTAGGTTCTGTGCAAGTGTGTTTGCTATAGAGGTGAAGAAGGAGTTGAAGTAGGTTGAAATTTGTCGTTTATCGTGGCAAATCTGATCATTAATGGTGAGAGCAATATTAGTGTTAGACGAATCCCTTGTCTTGTTGCTGTAGCCTGTTGTTTTTAGGTGCCTCCATAGTTTCTTTGGGTTATTCTGATATTCCTCTGCCTTATTGTGAAATAATTAGTTTTCGCTGATTTTATTTTCCTAAATAACGTATATTTACAATACAAAGTCAGCAGGTATTTTCCCGGCAATTTTGTTATGATAATTAATCAGCTTATAATTATGTTTGTAGTCATTATCAGCTGCATATGGACTTTCCCTTTATTACTATACTATATAAGCACTTAGTGTAGTCGTATACTGTATAATAAAAACGTGTAGAATCACACAAAAATTGAGATAAACTGTGCATATCCTAGGTGTTGGGTATAGTGATGTCTACGGTCGTAGCTCTGGCGCTAGTTCAGAAGTGTCCACCAGACGTCTCAAGGAATTGTTGGTAGGGAGAATTGTGGGGTTCTTCGGGCAGTGTTTAGCTTTGTTACTAGGTTCTTTCACTCAGGGATTGACGCTGCCCTAGTGTTTTCTCTTTATGTGTATTGTGTAACTAAGCTAGGCCTGTTTTTTACCTTGAGCAGACCGCCGTCGGAATGGTCCACACAGGTCCTTTCCTTGTATTTTCCTCTTGTCTCAACTGACTTAGTGTTGTGGGTCTTATTGGTGTTGTTAAAATTCTTGCTTTTCTTACATTCACACTGTTTCTATTCTTCCCCTGCCTGTGTTTACTTGATCATAGGGGGGTGGGGGGGATGTCTGGAAACTGTGTAAGGGCCCCGCTCACAGGGAGGATAAGCTTGGACAAGTTGATTCGTCCATTGACTCGTCCACCTCTCCACCAACCTAAGATTTAACGGGAGCAAGACGTTTCGCAGCAAGTGACGGTTCGCCTTACGTTCGCGGCGAACGAGCCCGGACGATAATTGGAACTGCGGCGAACCATCCCACACCAGCTACCAAATCAAGATGCTTATACCGCTAGTGTCGTGGGAAAGTAGCTAAATTGACACTGACCAACACAGGTTTATTATTATTATTTTTGTATTAACCCTTAGGCGCACCTATAGTTTCCAATCAAGTTTTTTTCCCACTCCCTAAATATATCTCAGCTCACTCAGAGCCAGTTTTGTGCCTGGCGATAATTTGTTTCTGTGACGTTTTTATCCACCAAAAAATCCTTGTATTTGGATAAATGAGGTACCATCGGCTTCGTTATTGATTGAACTTGAAGATAAGCAAGTAAAAACATAGAATAAATACAAAACAACCACATTGGGGCACTCCGAAATAAGAATTGTAAAACAAAAATCGAAATACCTTATCTCCAACTCGCGCTAGCTCAAAATTTTGCCCACAACAATTTTGATTTGCATACATATATGGAAGCGAAATTTTATGAGAATTCCAATGGTAACTTCAGAATTACTATAAACCAAATAGTTACTGAGATACACGAATAAACGTGAAAGTATCGAAAACAGACTGAGCTGTACTCTGCTCTCTTCCCATGCCAGCCGTGAGTCAACCGATAAACTGAGGGTTGCCAATTGTACCCATTAAACTAGACTTAATACTGAGTATATGTGCAAAATATGACCCGCGTCAGACGAAAACTTAATTTTTGGCGAATATTTTTAAGTTTAATGACGCACATAGAGTCATCTTGCGCTTAGGCGTAAAATACCCTAATGAGGCACATAGAGTCATCGTGCGCCAAAGGGTTAATATTGTTATGCCAGGTTTTAACTGGGGCTGCTTGGTTTGACTAAGTGGATTCTTCCTAACTGGAGAAGTCGAAATCTTTTGACCACAGACACAGAAAGTAATAGTATTTCTTAACCCTTAACTGGCAGCGCGCAACATAAGTCGAGTGAAATAAATTTGGACTATGTGGCGGCGCGCGACATAGGTCGAGTTGCTATTTCCCGCCCTAATTTAAGTGGCAAGCAAAATCTAGCGGTCAGGCAGTGTACTACTAGGTCCCACCCACACATCCCCACCGCGTGAGCTTGGCTCAGTACCGCTCTAGCCGCCACAATGGAGAGACAAGATTTGCCTGTGTTCGATTCGGTGCCCGCCCCTAGTACGTCGCGCCAGCCAAGGCATAGGGCCCCGCTCTCAGCCGAGGAGTTAGTTCTGCTGATGAACTCTTCAGCGGTATCTAGAATATCGTTGAATGAAAGCATGGAAGGGCTTGGTGAGAGTGGGGGAAGTGAGGAGGAAGAAGAACTGGAAGATAAACCTGTCATCGGTTTTCACAGACGCCATAACTTGCGGGGCGAAAATGGTGAAGATGGTGACGAGGAGCTTGGTGAACACACTGGTGTGGGTGTTGGTAAGTACAATGTACATTTATATTATTTGAGAGATTGATAGAGATTAATGTAGCCTACAATAATTTTATTATTGGCGTAATGTGGGTACATTTCTTACGGG
This sequence comes from Paralithodes platypus, assembly GCA_032716605.1. Taxonomy (NCBI): domain Eukaryota; kingdom Metazoa; phylum Arthropoda; class Malacostraca; order Decapoda; family Lithodidae; genus Paralithodes; species Paralithodes platypus. Next base: position 10,297,743 of record CM064551.1, read on the forward strand.
AATACAAGCAACGAAGATTGTGTTGTTGGTCTGCCTATAGCAACGAAGATTGTGGTGTTGGTCTTCCTATACATATGGGATATACAGTATAGGCTATCTGCATGAGACTTTGAAATTGCTTGCAAGTGTGATTGCAAGCGATTGCAATAATTTTATTATTGGCGTACAGGCCTAGGCCTATGTCAGCGTATACGGTACATTTGTTACGGAAATACAAGCAACGAAGATTGTGGTGTTGGTCTTCCTATATTACGTTTCCTTTCATTTTATAGGTGTATATAATACATATATATCGGTGTACAGTAGAATACATTCCTTACGCATGTGACTGAAATTGCTTGGAAGTTTGATTGCAAGCGATTGAAAATTGTGGTGTTGGTCTTCCTATATTACGTTTCCATTCATTCTAGGCGTATATAATATATATATATCGGTGTACAGTAGAATACATTCCTTACGCATGTGACTGAAATTGCTTGCAAGTTTGATTGCAAGCGATTGAAGATTGTGGTGTTGGTCTTCCTATATTACGTTTCCATTCATTTGATAGGCGTATATCACAGTGTAGGGTTGATTTCATAGTATGAAATCAACCCTACACCGTGATATATACGCCTATCAAATGATGGTAATGATATTATTATTTATTGTTTGCGAGTTTTCATTCATTTGATAGGCGTATATCACGGTGTAGGGTTGATTTCATAATATGAAATCAACCCTACACCGTGATATATACGCCTATCAAATGATGGTAATGATATTATTATTTATTGTTTGCGAGTTTTCATTAATTTGATAGGCGTATATCACGGTGTAGGGTTGATATATACGCCTATCAAATGATGATATCAATATACGGTATATATATATATATATATATATATATATATATACAGTATATTTATTGTTCCATATATGATATTTTGGAGAAATTTACTTTCTCTCTCTGTCTCTTTCATTCTTCCCATCTTTGTTTGTGTGACTTACTGATTACTGTAGGCCACTCCTCAAACAACCCTTTTATCACATGCCCCCGGGCAGTACCACCAAGTAGGATTTTCTTTCTCTACCTTCATTTATTCATGTATTTATTCATTTCTTCGTGTGACTCCATGTTGCTTGCAATCATTTGATAGGCGTATATATCACGGTATACAGTACATTTGTTTCCTTACGAAGGTGACCTTGAAATTGCTAGGACTCTTCTCTCTCTTTTCGTAAGGAAAGAAATGTACTGTACACGTTATATATACGCCTATCAAATGATTGCAAGCAATATACAGTATATATATATATATATATATATATATATATATATATACACCGTATATTGATATCAATCATTTGATAGGCGTATGAGATGCGGTCTCAGGATGATAAGACCGCATCTCTAGCTGCCACTAAACCTGCATATGCCATTTCTCATCCACTTCCTCTCCCACCAGGAAGTGATCACCCCCATCTTATAACAGAATCTGCCCGGGGGCATCTAGCTACAAGGTAGAGTCCAGGCGCGCCACCCCCAGAGCTACAAGGACATAACCACCACGCGCCAAACGCCCTTTGATCCTCTCAAGCCGGGCGCCTTAAGTAGGGGCAAGAAGATTGCCTTATACTCACCCAGCCTGGACACCTTTTTCTCCTGGTAAAATTCACTTCATCCAACTAATTCTTGTCCTATCCCCACTTCCCCCTAACCCCCTGTCACTACTCAATTTGACTTGACTTGACATCAGTAACTAAGCTTGCCATTTGGTATTATTTAGTTCAGGGTAAGAACAGCCAGAGATAGCTGGTGTTCAACTTGTCAGTTGTGTGCTGTGATCGAAGATCTACCAGGTCGGGTTCCCCCCATCAGGAAGAGGACTAGCTTGGGCAACCCACTTTGGGCTCCCCCTTTCTGGCCTTCGATGCGGTGCACAAACCAAGTACCAAAGGATTCCTACCTTGTTTTGTTCAAGGGATTATGAGGATAGTGTAGTAACTTGAGATCTACCAGATCGGGTTCCCCCCATCAGGAAGAGGACTAATTTTGGGCAACCCACTTTGGGCTCCCCTTTCTGGATTCTCTTTTTGCTACATGGTTCTGATAGTTCCACGAACTAGCAAGGAAGGAAGACACTTACATTGACCCCCCTTAGACTACCTATAATGTCACTATCTAGACTGCTTGCCACTCTAGGTAGATCATTATGCTAGTCACCCTAACCCCCCAAACCTTGTAGCAGAACTCCAGCATATCCTTTAGGGATCACTGCACTGTGGGAGTGCAAGAGGAACCCGGTTGTCCCGTGGTAGGCGCCAAGGTCTAAGGAATCATCTTGTGACTCACCCTGGAAGAGTAGCTGGAGTCATCACGCCCAGCCGCCACCCCCCCCCCTGGACCAACTTCCGGAGTCATCATGCCCAGCCACCCTCCGGACTACTGGATCTTCCCTCGATCTACGGGCCCTCCTCTTCACTACAACTCTCCTTTAAGTGCTTTTGTACCGTTTCTGGGTATAGAGTTGACTCAGGGTTGTGGTAGAAGTTATCTTCAGGGGTTCTCATTAACATTACGTCTTGCGAGAGGTCTTTCTTCTCCCTACTTAAATTGACGTTAATTAGCCCACTTGCCGGGACCCATTATACATACCTATCAAGGGATCCTTATATATGCACCTTCCCGGGTTATTGGTCTCCCATAGCCCGACAGAGGGGGCGTGCCTATATAAGACCCATAGCATCAAACACAAACACATATTTACACGTAATCTAGTCCCTTTGTATAACTTCTAGCCTAATTCATTTAACATTCTGTCAGGTTCATAACTCGAATAGATTTCACTCTATCTCAGCTCCCGACGATTGTTGCCTCAGCCTTCAGCACCTTGCTAGTACACAATTAGAGTTAAGGATTAATCTTTGCCAGGTGAGATCTAGCACACCTATAGTATTAATATCATTTGTGAGCCTTTCCGAGCCCACTTCATTGTTGATGACCACTTGGCCATTATTGCTTTAGAGTCAGTTAACGTCACTTTATGCCGGGGACATCATTGCATGATCCAGGCGGCATTTGCCATTACTGCACTCTTGTCTTTTGTTGAGATCCTCTCTGAGATCTATTTGGGTAGGAGGTGTACCTCCACCATTTTGGATACCTTATAATTGTATCCTAGGAGTATTATTATTACCTTGAGTCCGGACCCATTGTCCGACTCCTATTGCTTACTTGATAACCTGATTATTGTATGTCTTAATTATTCTCATTGTTGTTGATGATCTCCAGGTTACAGGTATAAAATATATGTCTTGCTCCTCCATGAACCAGGTGTTAAACTGAATAAAACCCATGTTAACTTGTTACCTGTGTGCTTACTATCCTGCCGTGTTGTCTCTTTATTTATAGTTTAAGGTATACCTATCCAGTTAGAGAGCTGCTCATTGTACAAAGAATATCTCGCGTTCCAATTTGGACCGGGCATAACACTGGTGGCAGCGGTGTCTCTTTCTCGAAGGTAGCCTTTCAGGTTTTTCCTGCTTTAAATATTTTGAGAGTATCACGACAGGGATAAGTAGTCAGGACGGCAGGGAAAGCACTGGATATTATTCCTTTCAGACCAGAGGAAACTGACATTGCCACCTATTTAGAGGTTGTCAAGCCAGTGCTTGACATCATATTTAAAGATGAAGTTGCCCCTAAAATACATACTGTAGTCATGAAGCTAGGGCGGTCTATGGCCCTAGTTTCCAGTTATGTAAAAGAGAACCCCGGAATGACCTGGGAACAGTTTGAAACATACACTAAAACTGCCATTAACCCCGTCTTACGTACTGTAATAGCCGACCAGCAATTTCACGCCATCACCTACGATGGGGACCTTGATGCCACCATCAGCAAGCTTACCAGGCTGGCTTCCACCGCATTCACAATGGCTACAGCTGCAGAGAGGAAGGAGAACGTCCGCCGGACCCTGATGAGGATCCTTCCGCGTGCAGTCCGGGACCACTTTGCCATCACAGAACCGGCCGGATATGATACAGACCTCCCTATCATACGCCGTATTCTGGCCCTGCAAAAATCCCAGGAGCAAGGAAAGATCGCGGGTTTCCAACGAGCTCCCACTAAGCCACAAGGAGCTCATTCCGGACCAACCTACCACCCTAGCCGCAACCAGGACAAGCCGGAAGAATGGACCAGAGTCAAGCCTGGAGACTGGAAGCCCTGCGGGTCCCAGTGCCCTATTAATGGGTTGAAGAGGTCTTTTGCCGAGTTGCTGGCCAAACGCTCGAGGGTTCCACTGTTCTGGGGACAGATTCCCTGGCTGAAGCCCTCCAGAAGAGTTGCCACCATCCTAGAAGACGGCACCGCAGGAGCTGAGGACTACGACGAGGTTGGTGACCCGGACGACCACAGTACAGTCGAGCCGGAAGTCATCAAACCGGGTTTTTAGACCGCCCCCGCCCACCAACTTGCAAAATGGCGGGGGCTCGAGATAGGGGCAGCTATGATATGATAAAGCCTCCCATTTACACCCACCTGACCATCCAGGGAGTCAACTCTCGACTCCTTGTCGACACCGGAGCTTCAAGATCCTGTATTTTTTCCTCTTACCACCAGAGACATCACAACACTTTTGGACCGATTCAACACTCGTCCACCACCCTCATTGATGCCAACGACAACCTTATTCCTAGTACTGGCATCACGGCCCCACTGTATGTGGCCACCCCTCAACCTAACCACGGCCATCACCACGCTTTCATGGTATTTCCCTCCCAAGAAACCACCTACGACAGATACCTGGGATTCGACCTTCTCACGGCCCTTCGCACTACTATCCAGTGTGTTGAAAGAAGATTGTTATTTTCCACCAAACCCCCAGGACTCACCACTCCGAAGATTGCCACACCGCTCCATGACCCTCCTCAAACCTTGAAAGCCATCCGTGTTGCATCGGCCATCACCATTCAACCCATCACCTTGCTGCCACATCATGAACATTGGGTACCCATCCATCCAGCCCTCAACGGAGAACTCATTCACACTCCCTCTCTTCAGAGCCCTTTTGACAGGGATTGTCTCACTGCTCCTGCCATTTTAAAACAAAATGCAGTAAGAATAGCCAACATCTCCGACCACCCTATCACCCTACCCAGGGGTCTCACCATCGGAGAACTAGAGACTTATGATGACCAGCCTTCAACCGACACCACCACCTCCATTCCTGCATCAACTCCATCACTCCCAGACGTTCCTACTCACCTCACCCCTCAACAAAAGGACGATCTGTGCCAGTTAATGGCCGAATACCAGGACATCTTTGCCACCAACTCCCAAGATGTAGGCCACACCCATGTCCTAGAACACCACATTCACACTGTTGGACCCCAGTCAGACAGGCTATACGAAGAAAGAACCGCCTTCAGCGCCAAGAAGAACAGAAGCAAGTTGCAGAGATGTTAGAAGCTGGCATCGTCAACCCCTCAACTAGCCCTTGGTCCTCTCCAGTGGTACTGGTCAAGAAGAAGGATGGGTCATCTCGATTCTGCATCGACTACCGACAACTCAACGATGTCACCATCAAAGATGCCACCCCACTACCACGCATCGACGACTCCCTAGACTCCCTCTTAGGGGCCAGATGGTTCTCCACACTGGACCTGCAATCCGGATACTGGCAGGTCCCCGTCGCCCCCACCGACCAAGAAAAAACAGCTTTCTCCACCAGCCAAGGGAAGCTTTACGAGTTCTCAGTGCTGCCATTCGGATTATGTAACGGTCCCGCCACCTTCTCCCGACTGATGGAATCCGTACTTCAGGGATTAACTTGGGAAACATGTCTGGCGTACTTGGACGACATCATAGTATTTGGTCGTACCTGGGCAGAACACCTCCAACGCCTCAGCCAAGTTTTCCAGAGGATCCGACAAGCCGGATTAAAGCTGAAGCCTACTAAATGCACCATGGCTCGACATCAGGTCCAATTCTTAGGACATCTGGTGTCAGAAGAAGGACTTGCACCTGACCCCAAGAAACTCCAAGCCATCCAGGAGATCCAACCCCCGAAGTCAGTAAAAGGAGTAAGAGCTTTCCTAGGCCTTGCCTCCTACTATCGGAGGTTTGTGAAGAATTTCGCCACCATTGCCAGACCTCTACACGACTTAACTAGGAAGGAAGAACCTTTTGTGTGGACCCCCGACCATCTCCAAGCCTTCACCTCCCTCAAGGACCTACTCGTGTCTTCCCCTGTCGTCTCTTTTCCGGACTACCAACTACCCTTTAGACTCTACACCGACGTGTCCCTTCTCGGCGTCGGTGCAGTCCTCTCCCAAAATCGAGAAGGACGAGAGCACATCATTGCTTGTGCCAGCCGGACCTTAACCCCGGCAGAAACCAACTACCTGGTAACTAAAAGAGAATACTTAGGCATCGTTTGGGCCCTCCAACACTTCCGGGCCTACCTAGCTGGCGTCAAGATCACCATCATCACTGACCACCAAGCCTTACAATGGCTCAGGAAATCTGACTCTAAGAATGCCCTAACAGTCCGTTGGCGAGAATCACTTGAAGAGTTTGATTTTGAGATTTCCTACAGGCCGGGAAAACTCCATACCAATGCAGACGCCTTATCCCGGCTCCCACTGGCACCAGAACAACTCAACACCATCCAAGAACCTCGACCACCACCTACTACCACTCCCCCTCTCATCCAGGCCTACCTCCGGAACAACAAACCAACTTGGATCTCCACCCGACTTTTTGGCCTCTTACAAAGAAGGGGTGACGCCCTCTTTACCCCAGAAGGTCAGATCGTACTAGGGCCTGAGGATGCTGAACAAATGATGTCTTCCTTGCACACCAACAACGGGATCCATCTAGGCCAAAAGAAGTTGGTGAACACGTTCAAAAACATCTACTGGACTCCTCGCCCCTACACCACGGCCAAGAAAATCACTGAAGCTTGCCGTGCCTGCACCCTGGGAAAAGACCAAACACGCACCCCAGGACCTTCCGGCAAACTCATCGCTTCTAAACCCTGGCAACTTTTGGCAGTAGACGTCATGGGACCTCTACAAAACGACAGGGGATACCGCTACATCATCACCTTCGTGGACACGTACTCAAAATACGTGATCGCCTGCCCTGCCAGAGAACACACTGCTATGGCCGTCACCGAGGCATTATTACAACATGTCTTTCCCTATTTTGGATTGCCACAGGCAATCCAGTCCGACAATGCCCCTGAATTCACCGGACAAATTTGGACGCAGATCTCCGAAATGTTTGGATTTCACATCAGCCACTCTTCACCCTACTGGCCAAAAGGAAACTCCATCTGCGAGCGATCTCATAGAACCATCGCCAATCAAATCCGGACACGCCTCCAACAGATGAACTCATCGGACTGGACCAGCCAAATTCGCATCATACAATGGGGAATAAACACCTGCCCCAGAGACAACGGGATCACCCCTCATGAGATGTTTTTTGGGAGCCCACCTCTCCTCATACCACTACGTCACCTAGCTGCCCCTACTGAGGCCTCACCAGGTCTAAATACCAACCTCGTCCACCTCAGGAACCGCCTAAGTCAGCTCCAGTTTTCCCAAGATCTCCAGCCTGATGAAGCCCCCAAGAACAACCCTCACCAAGTAGGCGACCTAGTCATGGTCGCCATCTTACCTGTACCCTCCAAACTGAAGCCACGGTACAAGGGTCCATTTGAGGTCCTTAGGATCCCAAACTGTTTCCAGGTCATAATTAACTATCATGGGGAATCTCGCACTTATAGGAATAGGTTTGTCAGAAGGTTTCAACCTATTAATAAGAATATTACTGTTGTAGCTGAGCCTGATCAGGATGTTGACTGTACCCCTGTTTCAAATCTTCACCCTCAAACTTCCTGTCTTTCCGGACCTGTCCCTCTCAACCATGCTGTCCCTCTCCCTCCACCTCTTTCCACTCCCCCTCTCAATTCTCCTTTGCCTACCCTTCACTCTCCTGTACTGCAACCTCCTGTCACCCTTCCCACTCGCCTCTACCAGTTCACCCCTTCTCACCTTCCTAAACATCGACCTCCTCCTGTTCTCTCTACTCAAACCCAAACTTCCCCCTCTTCTCTTTCACCTCCTGTCACCTTCACCCCTTCCCGCATTCCTAAGCCCAAATCTTCTCACATCTCCTCTCCTCTCGTTTCACCTCCGCAACCTCCTTCTCAACCATCACCTTTAATTAACCTTGCCACGTCTAGTCTTCCCCCCTCGCCACCACAACTCACCAACATACCCCCCACTTTGCCTATCACCCCCAGCTTCCATCCTAAAAAACCCTCACCTACTCCTCCTATCTCTAAAACCCTACCTCCTTCTCCTCAATCTATTTCCCCTCCTTCTCTACTTCCCAGGCGAAAAACAATATCCAAATTTCGCTCAATGTCACCTCTAACTCCATCTCCCCCATTTCCCAGACTGCCTTCTCATACCTGCTGTGGAAAACCTGTGAAGCCACCCACCAGATGGGAACCAGCCCTGTCTCAGCCTAAAGCGAGAAAGGTTAAGGATCAAGCGTCTTCAAGCTCCTCCCCCCAGCCTGGTACTTCGGCGTCCGCACAACCTCATGACCTGGGCCAAGCCAGGCTCTCTGTCATCACTCTCCAACCACCTCCAGCCACGACAACGCCCTCGCTGACAACCACCACCAAGATGCGGATTGACATGATAACCCTGGCGCGGAAGGACTCCACCTAAGTGATCAAGTCACCTCGACCATTTGAGGTACTATGACTCCTCTTCTCTCCTCACCATCAACGGAGACAAGATGGCCACCCCTAACAACCAGGGAGTCATTTATTACCACTTCCTCCAGCACCTGACCCCTGTTGAAGATAATACTTCAAGACATTACCATCTCCAGTCCCGGGGTCGGGACTTTTCTCTACCAGACGGTAGTGAGATGCGGTCTCAGGATGATAAAGACCGCATCTCTAGCTGCCACTAAACCTGCAGCCAACCCTACTCCTGCCAGCCAGAGTCCAGGCGCGCCACCCCCAGAGCTACAAGGACATAACCACCACACGCCAAACGCCCTTGATCCTCTCAAGCCGGGCGCCTTAAGTAGGGGCAAGAAGATTGCCTTATACTCACCCCGCCTGGACATCATTAACTAAGCTTGCCATTTGGTATTATTTAGTTCAGGGTAAGAACAGCCAGAGATATCTAGTGTTCAACTTGTCAGTTGTGTGCTGTGATCGAAGATCTACCAGGTCGGGTTCCCCCCATCAGGAAGAGGACTAGCTTGGGCAACCCACTTTGGGCTCCCCCTTTCTGGCCTTCGATGCGGTGCACAAACCAAGTACCAAAGGATTCCTACCTTGTTTTGTTCAAGGGATTATGAGGATAGTGTAGTAACTTGAGATCTACCAGATCGGGTTCCCCCCATCAGGAAGAGGACTAATTTTGGGCAACCCACTTTGGGCTCCCCTTTCTGGATTCTCTTTTTGCTACATGGTTCTGATAGTTCCACGAACTAGCAAGGAAGGAAGACACTAAAGGCCGTGTCTCACACAGTACGTTAGCCGCCGACCACAGCCGATGTTTTCAAAATATTTGAATTTTTCATTGATCCTCTGACATCGTCTGTGATCGTGTAAAAAAATCGCCTCGTATCGTGGTAGGCGAGGGGTGGTCGAGTGGCGGGGAAATGGTCCGCGGTGATCGGCCAAAAAATAGTGGCTGCACTATTTTTGGGCCAATTGTCGGCAGGAAAAACCGTTAAAAATTTAAGTGCAACGTACGTGCAACTGACGTGCAATGATCGTACGTGTATCGTGTGCATGTCTTCATTGACGTCCTCTGGTCGGCCAATTTTTTTGACAAACGATTAGTACGGCCATAATTCGACAAATGCACGATATTTACTCAACCACCCTACAATAAATCGTGTTTATCGTATGATATAATAACGTTCCATTTCATTAGAGTACGATCACAACACAATAAATCGTATATCCGACACGTATAGCGTAGGATCGACACATTAAATACACGTCAAATGTACGACAGGCACAGGACCATTGTCAGTTAAATCGTGTTGAACGTGTGTGGCGCATCGTGGCTGTGTCGACAGGGTGCGGCCCAACACACGCTCTGCCCAGGAATTTTCCACGCCTCCCACGTTCATCATACGTCGTGGCAGCGCGGCTGTGCCCGGTCATAAAACTGACGCGACTGGAGGACGAACAGTCAGTTCTCTCTACAGCCCCACGGAAGCACAATACCTACTCCAGCCTAGACAACAAGCATGGTGGGCAGAGGACTAAAGAATATGAAGTTAATTGCCCCCCCTCAGCAATCAGAAGACCTGTTTGCGCCCGAAGATGATGAAGGCGACGCCCCTGCACAGGAAGAATCATCGACAGAAGAGGAGGACAATGATTCACAAGAGTGTGGGCAACCATTGACCACCCCACCAGGCCCCAGTAGCGAGCTTTCCCCATCACCACGCCTGAACACACAGCCCACAGGGGAGGGATCCGATGACGACCAAGAATCAATCACGCCATCACCCACAAACGGCAGCCAACAAACCAGCAATGACAAGGGCAAGCCAAGTGCCAAGAGGAAGCGGGTCTACTCCATCCTCTCTGAAGAAAAGGAGATGATTGTGGCAGAATGGTACAGGGAGCATGAGCTCCTGTATAACAAGAAGCTGAAGGCCTACCGTGACAGAGAGAAGAAGGACAGAGTGCACCGGGAGATTGCAGCTAAGATCAACGTAACTGGTGAGTTAAAGTGCCTTTATTATTTGAGTGTTATTATATATAAACAATGTACTGACCAAGCCTTTGATAATGTTTTTAGGAATGGTAGAAAGGCAGATGTATCAATAACGACATAGATGAGTTAATTGTGTTTGTCATGGTAATATCAGCAGGGTACCTGCGATGGGGCCACGGCCCACGGGTCAAATGAAATACGAACAACAACCTTGTTAATTATTATTTTCCCATCGTTTAGTAGTCTTACGACATACCATTAATGAACAATGTGTACACCAGTAATTCTGTCACATTAAATATGACCAATTTTGTAATCAGAGTGTGAGTTGTGACATTGTTTAATACAGTTTAACAAATAAGGTGACTGGTACATGTTGATAAATTATTATTCGATTATTTCCAGTCAAGTCTCTTCACAAGTGGCTGGAGAGCATGCGGACACGTTTCGCCAAACTCATCCAGCTCAAGTCTGGCCAGGGGGCGAAAGAGCTGACGGAGAGGGAGATGTGGATCAAAGAAGCCTTCAGTTTCCTCCGTCCACACATCGTGAGATGCCCCAGCCGTAAAAGCAAGGTATTTTCCAAATAAAAACATTTATTGATGTTGTCTATAATACTCATAATATGTAGGCATACTGTTTGATCACCCGCACAACTAATATTAACCACTTTATTATTTTAACATTTCCAATCAATGCTATAAGTAAATTCAGTACATTAACAAATAATAATAAATGCGGGTTATAAATGATAGAAGGGTCGTAATCGTTTCACTATGAGTATTTAGGCATATTCAAAGGCATACATGTTACTACTGGGATTGACACATTATTTTTAAATTGTGATACATACTTGTTTGTAAATTATAAAGTACGACAGGTTCATAGCGAGGTACCCTCGCCAGGTATATTTGGGAGAGTTGTGGGTAATTGTTTTAGAGTATGGCCCCCTCCCAAAGAAAATGGATTTTTGACCACAGACTAAACCTAATAATATATGGTTCCCCAACAGCTGTACCGTGCGGCATCCCAGGTCACCTCGCCGGATGTCAACAGCGAGGTGGTTGAGGTGGTGGATGTGGTGGCTGAGGTCTTGGATGACCCTGACGACCCGCAAGAGGTGTCGGCTGTGGCCCCCAAGCAGATGCCAATCAAGCGGGCGAAGGCCCTGGAAGATTCGTTGAGAACCCATGCTGAAAAGGAGTTGATGGAGAAGGTAAATTATTATAACAATTTTTTATAACTTTGAACAAAACACAAGATTTATTCACACCCGGCCACAATGCAGACACACACAAACACATGCACACACACACACACACACACAATTACACATACATAGATACATACAGACACATGAAAAATTACCTTGTGTAGGTGTATTGGAGTATGAATGCATGTATTGTTTCTATTCATGTAACCACACCATTTTCAGAGCTTGGAGAGGTGGAGAACCGGCATTTCTGTTTTATGTACTGTAAGGTGTTATTTGAATGTATTTTGGTCATATGTCTAATAACAACATTTCTACACACAGCTGCGTGAGGCAGAGCAGCGCAATGCCCTGTTCGCCGAGGAGTGGAAGGCGGCACAGCGGCCAGAGAATCGTCATCTCCAGGAGCTAAAGCAGTTCCACCAGTTCATGACCACAGGGATCGGGAACATGGATCATCGCCTCATTGAACACTACATGACCGAAGCGATGAAGCTGGGCCAGGCCATGAAGGCCTACAGCCGAGGCCTAGGAGGCTTGCCCAGGTTCACCATTTCTGAGGTGTGTCCACCGCAGCAGGCGCCCATTCACACACCAGCACCACCACAGCCAACATACGAGTCGTTGAACGTGGCAGGGCCATCTGGATTCAACCTCGCTACTCATAGCACTAGTACCCCTAGGAGCAGCTGGAAATCGAATACCCCAAACTACGGGCGTCCTGAGGCAACCCCTGTCAACCTTGATTCAACACACTCAAGCCAAAGAATGGGCAACCTGACTTCCTTTGAGAGGTTCCTGGAATCGGGCTCCAACAATTTTCTATAATAAGTTTTCACATGTACACATACACGCATTATACTGACACCAGGACACCCACACAAACATATGAAATTTATTTTGTATTTTTATAAATAAATGTATTGTACTTTTAATGTTGTCTGATATTTCCTACGAATAAATTATGTTATACTATATTTTATATACTCTATGTTCTGTAATAATGGAAAGACCTATGCAAATAAAAGCAATATAAGTACAAATATATATATAAAATGAACCTTAAAAATAAAAAAAAACGATGAAAGACAAAACCATTATCATTATGAGAAAAAATCATCTTGGGAAAAAATTAATAATGAACATATGTTAACATAATAAATCAAAGATGTAACATAACGAACCAATTGAACACTAAGATTGGCGTTTATCTAAACATCGAAGGTCATATGAAAATATAGTTGATACAAATAAAAACAGAAAATATAAACCTATTCACATACACTAAAGAACAATGAAACATAAAAGTAGTAACATTTATCCTTGTGATAAAACAAAATATTTATGAAATTATGTAAATATAATAAATAGAAACAGTAACATAACCAAATAATTAAAACTAGAATTTGAGGTTCAAGTTTGATTGGTGTATAATATAGGTTTGACTCCTGTAAGGAGATAAAGAAAACCTAATATTTAGTAGTGGCCCCGTAATCATTGACGAACATGCCTATTACATAAGGCATCCTCTTCAAACACTAATCCGCCGTAGTTTTGAATCTACCGCGCAGAGCATTTAAAAACTGAGGAGCCTTCATCATGAGCGCACGCGACCTCACTCATGGCTTCAGTCATTATGAATTGGGTTCTCACTACGAAAAAACTTCGTAAAAAATAAAAACAAAAAGAAAATAAGAATAACTATCCAATAAGCTTTCCATCATATCGTGGATGTACTTGTGTGGATTTCTGACCAGACGCTGATTCAGGCGTCATTCTTCCTTCACTGACATATCAAGTAAACCAAAATCCTTAATACATCAACGAATGGGAAGGGGACGGTCGGGAGGGCCCCAGTCGTCAATGATTACGGGGCCACTACTAAATATTAGGTTTTCTTTATCTCCTTACAGGAGTCAAACCTATAATTTATTAGTGGCCCCTCCATCATTGACGAACATGCCTGATTTCTAAGACTGGAGGGGGACATTCGTAATCATATCATAACTCTAGAAAAGCAGATAATAAAAACAACCACATAGTATTCTTACTTTGAAAATATATTTAATAACGGCGTAGCCGAACAAATACAAGAAAAAGGGGGTTCAGGCAGGTGCGTGCTTCAAAGAAGCCTGCCTGACAAAAAATGGGTAACGCTGAAGATTCTGAACACAGATCTGTAGTTACAAAGGCACCCCACTCAACGAGTGGTGACAAAAAATAACAAGTTATAAGTTTATATGTGCACATAATAAACCCCAACATAAACTTGGAGATAAATTGCAAAGGAACTCCATTATTCTAAAATTAAATTGCTTTCGCAGCTAAACTACTCTAACAACACCGTTGTTTTGTACTTAACATTGTACTAGCACAATTTCTCACTGAGAAATTTTCATAACACATTTTAACCTTAAATTGTATCACAGCTCTCATACTCCGGCGGGGTCTAGGGTGTCCTGTGTCAACTGACTGCACCCCCCCCCCCCCCCTTTCCCGTGAAAGTAAACAAAAGTGACTGCAGGGCCACCTAGACCCTCTGCCTTAAAGCTATACATGGTAAGGAAGGTTTGTCTAGAGCAACTGACAAGTATCTAGACAGAAACGTATGATTAGACGCCCACAACTGCGTGGACGCTATGTCTTCAACTGAAATTTTTTTCAGGAAACGTAAAGAGGCTGCCCATTTGCGTAAATCGTGGGCCCGACCCACAACGCCGGGATTACTTTCTTTAATGACTTCTACCAGAAGAGAGGCTAATCGCCGTTTAAGTAAGCGTTTACCCGTACTTGCTACCCATAAAGCACCTTGGGGTTTTGAGGAGCTACTCTCAAATATTTGGTTAGAGCTTGTACTGGACATAAATTATGATGCACCTTTCCCCTTTTTAACGCCGGCACCGTGAACTCAGAAAACACGTGTGCACTATGCTCGTTCTTGGCTACAAAACCTGGGGAGGGTGCAATGGAAATACATTCATTAAGTCTACCAAACCTAAGACAATTAGGTGTGTTGCTCATCGCCGCCAGCTCAGACACTCTGTTTCCGGTGGCTAAAGCCAAAAGGAAAACCGCCTTTTTTAAGAGTAATGCAAAGTCTGCAGTATTTTGGTACAGACGAGAGTGAAGCAAAGACAAAGCTTTGTCCAGAGACCAAGTAGGCATGAGCTGACGGGGAGGTGGGCGGAGTTTAAAACATGCTCTCATAAAACCTGTTTCCTCCGCTACCGGTATGGAAAGACCCGTAAGGTCTAAAAAGGGCACTCTAATCGCAGTTAAGTGATTTTTTAATGTTACCACAGATAAACGTTTCTGCTCAAACAGATAATTTAAATAATTAAAAACTAATACCACTGAGGGTACAGTTTGTTCTGTCCTAACGATCCAAGAAGTAAAGGCTTGCCAATGTGATTGATACTGTCGTTTTGTAGACTGAGTATATTGATTAAGAAATTTATTTGTCACATCTCTACCGTATGGTGCTAGCCACTTGGCCTCCTGAATGTCCATAATGCAAAAGTCAGCGAGGTCGCGAGGTTGCCAATCGCGTCTAAGTGGAAATACCCGACCGGGAGCGATACCGGGTCCGGGCACCACATTTTCAATTGCTGGTACCACAACTGCGCCGGCCACAGTGGCGCGATTAGCGAGACTAAGCCTCGATAATCTCATAGTTTGTTCACTACGTGGCACATTAGTGACGCATCTGGCGGCGGAAACAGATAGATGGAGCTCCATCTGTTCCAGTCTGTCACTAGGGCGTCTGGCCCCCCTGCCGGCGTTTTTGCCCGGCGGGTGAGGTATAGAGGGAGTTTGTGAGTCTCCTCGGACGCAAAAAGATCCACTTGTGGATGGGAGAGCTCTGCAATCATTAGGTTGAAAATGGGTTGCTTGAGCTCCCATTCTACTGTCGTGCTCTGTCGCCGGGACAGAGCGTCTGCCCAGACGTTTGCTACGCCTGGGAGATAAGATGCGTGCAGATAAATATCTAGACTGTTGGCTAGAGCAAAAATCTCTTCCGACACGTTTAGCAACTTCCTTGACCTCGTTGACCCTTGTTTCTGAATACAGTGGACTGCATTCAGATTGTCCATTCTGAAGGCCACCGACTTGTCCCGTAACGCCGGGCCGTGCCGGGCCGGGCCGGGCCGGGATGATGACATTCTTGGCAATCATTTCCTGGACTAGTGACTCCACCTCTAAAGAAACAAAATTTGCCGTTGTCGGCTGACGTAATCGAGGTCGCCGGAGCCACTGCCAAGTGATGCCTTTGCGTGCCACCATCCGTGCCCAAGTGTGTAACGGCCATGCTTGGTGACACGTTCGGAACGACCCAGTTAGCAGACAAGGGTTCGCCAGCTGTACTACCCTCGGTTCCTCCGGCCTTAAGGTAGGCGCCGGGAGTGAGAGAGACTTTAGTTTTTTGATGGTGGGGTTGGTGCTGGCCGCTTCGCCGGCTGGCTGGTGTTGGCCGAAGACTGGCCCTGACCTGGTTTATTTTGGCCGCGTCCTCTCTGACCTGGAAACCTATTCTGTCTATGCCTGTACTGACCCTGGGGGGAGTGGGAGGACTTAGGCGGAAGAAAAGGTTTAGATCCCCCTGGCTGGGCTTTAGTAGTAGGCCTGGGTTTGGGGAAGTTAAATGCAGGTTTCTTAGAAGGGGTGGGACTGTGCTTAACGGCCTGTGCCATATTGAACACCGTTCGCCATACTTCAGGGGACATTAAAGATGGAGTAAGTACTGGTGACATGACCACCTGGTTAGCAATGCAATCAGGTAGCTTGCGAACTAACGACATCCTAAGATCTTGTCGTGCTCGCACCGCCTCAAGCAAGGCGGTGCGTATGTCACCTAAGGATTGGATTGACGACTGAAGAATCAGTCGCCGGGATAACTCAACCGATCTTGGAGCATCCGCGTCTGCGATTGCCTGAGTAGACCGTAGTAAAGACTTAGCCACCTGCTGAGATACTATGTACTGTGAAAACAGGCGAAAAGCTTTTCCTCGTAGCCTAAATTCTCTGTCTAGGTGAGTAGGGGTAGGGGTAGTGAACGGGTCCTTCAGTTCACAAAGATTAATCTTAGGGGCAGCTAGGAATGCAAACAAAGCTGCCGGGACTCCGCCGGCAGAACCCACCGGCATGGAAAACCATGAATGTGTCCTGAGGGATCTGGTGGGAAGATTTAGAAGTGAAAGTGGTTGCAAAGTTTTGAGCCTCTACCTCCCAATCCACCCAAGGTCCTGGACCCAACTGTCCCACCTTCAAAACTGGATTAGCTGCGTCGTCTGTGACGGTCTGTAAATCTAGTTCAGGAGTAAGAGCTGACAGAGTCTTAATATCATTAAACCCATCCAGCTTAGACCAGTCTGAAAATAGTTTTAAAGCTGAGGCAGGGGGTAAAGCAGGCTTAGAAGCATACACAAAATAATCCTGGTGATAATAACTAGGTATAGCCTTGATGTTTACGTCCAGAACATTACCCAAGGCATCCATGGCCCTTAATTTCTTTGACTTGTTGCCCTGGATAAACCACTCACGCGGTACCGGGAGTTCCCCTGACAAGGTAGGTTGGGCAAGCTCTGGCTTAGAGGGGTTCAAAAGAACCCATGACTCGTCTGGCCCATAAAGCAGGGGCATAGCTACCTTTCTAAGAGGCGCTTTGTCTAGAGGGGGTGGATTGACATCCGTTATGACCCTGACATTTGAAGTTGTCAATGCCGCCGTAGCAGGCTTAGTGCTCCTTGCAGGTGACAGAGTAGGAGGGTTAGGAATCTTAGATAAATCAATTGACGTCATCAGAGGCCGTACCGTAGAACTTGTCGAGGGAGCCCCCAAGTCCATTGTGGGGTTTTCCTGTTGTTGACCAAAAAAATTTAGATAAAGCATGAGTAAGCAACCCATCAATTTCTTGTGCTGTAACAAACTGGTTTGATGAAGAACTTACAGGAGAATCATTATTATCCCGTGCGGCGTCCAAGCCTGAGCCTGACCCTTGTCCTTCCATATCCGAAATTATTGAAACTTCGTCTTTTTCCTCCCGATCCTCCTGAGAAGACCCCGCCGAGGCAGGGGTACCTTGTTTCCAAGATAAGTCTGGGATAGAGGATGGGATCGCCGCGTCCCTGTGGACGTCGGCTACTGTGTGACTCGTATGAATCGGACGTGGGTGGTCAGACCCTGGTTGGGCAAACCGCCAAACACCGAGGCCCTGGCCTACGCTCTCTTGAGAGTCTGAAACATTCTCAATTATTGACCCTCCTGAACTTTCCATTTCCAGGGTAAAAAAATTAATTGGCAAATCCTCTTTAGGGACAGGCGCTGCACTGGACTCTGAGGCCGTAACACAAACTCTGTCAGGTGTAGAGGTACGATGAGATGCACTAGACTTTGGGGAATGTCGAGAGGACTTCCGATGTGAATCCTTTTTTGAGGATTTATGGCTGCGGTGTGACCGCGAACTAGTCTTAGATCTGGAAGAATCTCCGCCGTGACCACTGGTGGAACCTTCCGTCTTACTCTTCTTACTCGCCGGTGAAGAGGCACGACTAGATGACTGGTGTCTGAGAGGTGACCTTGACCTAGATCTCGCCCGCGACGAGGAGGCGGATGCCGGGGGTGTAGGCTCTCTCGGGCGTTTAGTTGTAGTCGCAGACGATACAGAACCCTGACTAGTCTCCGTCGGCTTAACACTCGTGACTCTAGAGGAACGTTTAGGGGGAGGGTGTTCTGACAGCAATCTATCCCAAAGTGGGACGTTGTCACATTGAAGTGACTTATGCGCGACAATGGTAGTGTAGGCCGACATCTGTTGTCGAACCTCTCTCAACGCTACCGCCGCGGTCTTATCATTTTCACAAAGGACTTTAACAGCTAATTGAGAGCAAAAGGAACAATTATGCATAACCCAGAGACCCCTTGAACGGTCTAGACATTTAACACACCTTATGCAAAGGGTGTGTGCAAAAATAGGGATACCAGCACAAGTAGGGGTAATGCACAGGGCAAAAACTGGGGCCACGGTAGCCATGACAGAGACTGGTGGGTGAAAACTACCGCCGGGTCTGTATTGGTCCGCCGGAGCTCAGCTCTGGAAAAAAAAAGAAAATTTCCAGGAATTAATGCTCATAAGGTTAATCCAACATGTTCGCACACAAGTGTTAATAACCCGCCGGGTAACGAGATGCAAAGACACAACTAACACATCTCGCTACGCGGCGGGGTGTAAAGTCTAAACAAATCTTTTTGCTAAAGAAAGTGAAGAATACCCTCTGATATAATGGTCCAGCATGGCACTTATAGTCTCTTGGAGGAGGTGACTGTCTCAAGATTCAATTTTGTAACAAAGCAACCCCCCATAAAGACGCCGGCCCTTGAATTATTTTAGTAGAATAGCCCAGGGCAGGATGATACGAGATCTGATGTTTAACGAATTGTCACAAAAGATCGCCGTAAGTTAGAAGGCGGCGATACCTAATTGTATCACTAAATTAATAGGTTAAATTGAATTTTGTAAATTCCTTAGTTCCTCCACCTAGGAGCACCCGCCGGGTGTGAGAATCGATATTTAACCTAATTGAACCTTCAATCGCCGTAATAGTAAAGGCAGCGATACACAGAGTATCACTACAATGGATTGGTTAACTAACTGAAAGACCTAAGTCGTTCATCCCACCCTACCCAGGTGCACCCGCCGGGTGAGAAGTTTAAAAGTTAACCCCATAAGTTCCTGTCCCCACTTCTTTGTAAAAGATCGCCGGGGAGGAAAGCCTAAACAACAGCTAGGTTTTTCATGTGGTTGTCGTAAAACCAGGTATAAAAACTCCCAAAACGTATGTCCACAAGAACGCCGTTTTATATGGATGGGTACAGCCATCCCGCCGGGAATCAAAGGAGGCCTGAAACCAGGCACCCACAGAGACGCAGTCCTGGAGAGCCACAGACACCCCCCCACGCCGGGGATACAAGCCAGTGTTAACAACCACGTGTGGCCCAACACTGCTCTCGGCCAGGATTTTTTCACGGTGAAACCGAGAAAAAACCCGCCGGAAGGAAACCCACCCTGAACAGACACCATCTGAACAACACAAGACACGAGGATAGCCACGCACGACTAACCCAAGGTCACACCATAATCCGTGGAATTAGCCAATACACAACTAAACCAGGAAACAATTATAGTTCGAGGAATTAGCCAATACACAACTAAAACCCGGATACACATGACACAGTAGGGCATATTTATAAATAATAAATAATAACACTAGTACATGTGGAAAAGCTACGAGCGGCTGGCTAGGCCTAGGCAGACGGCATAATAACAGTTGAAATATACACACACTGGAAATATCACAACAGGAACCACCGCCAACACACCACCGTAGCAATAACTTCCAACCCAGGGAAGACTGACTCGGGACCCAGAAAAAACTTCACTAAGTGAAGAAAAATACGCTGGGAACGTCAGAAAACAAAGCTTACCTCATCAGAAAGATAAAAGGCAGCAATAATTAACGCGTAGTGAAAGCCGCCTGCATCACAAACTAACTCGACTGTGAAAAAGTTCACAACGTGACCACGAGGGAACATCCGAAATAGATGCCCCATACACTCGACCCAAAATACACTGCACTGCGGGCAACCAGCCCAGGACACTCCTGCTACGCCTATCCTAACCTTACTCGATACATCCTGGAGTAAACAAATGAGAAAAAACTCACTAGGGACGCAACGAATGCGGAACCAGCGGAGCGTGGGGAGGCACGTCCGGGCGGGCTGAGCGCAGAGCAGAGAAGGAAGAATGACGCCTGAATCAGCGTCTGGTCAGAAATCCACACAAGTACATCCACGATATGATGGAAAGCTTATTGGATAGTTATTCTTATTTTCTTTTTGTTTTTATTTTTTACGAAGTTTTTTCGTAGTGAGAACCCAATTCATAATGACTGAAGCCATGAGTGAGGTCGCGTGCGCTCATGATGAAGGCTCCTCAGTTTTTAAATGCTCTGCGCGGTAGATTCAAAACTACGGCGGATTAGTGTTTGAAGAGGATGCCTTATGTAATAGGCATGTTCGTCAATGATGGAGGGGCCACTAATAAATTTAGACCTGCATAAAGAAATAATGCCCCAATAAAGTGGATATAAATTAAAACAGCAAATATTAACTGATTCACATAATCTAAAGAACAATGAAAGATAACAGTATTACCATAACAACCACAACATTTATACTTGGCCAAACAAAAACTTTTAAGAAAATTATGTAGCTATAAGAAATACAAACCGTAACATAACAAAATAATTTAAAGTTTAATTGGAGGTTCAAGTTTGATTGGTGTATAAAGACACCAACATAAATAAATAAATCCCCAAACAAGGTAATGACAAGAATGAGCACACTTATAGCAATCTCTTAAATGATAACAAATAAAATATAAGGAATGGAGCTTTATAAATTTTTTTGACTATATATATATATATGGATAGAAGACGAATATGTTGGATATTTCTACTTACGTTTTGTTACTCGACTGGGTCCTGCCACGCCAGGAGGTTCTCGGGTTTGCTGTAATAGTCTGCCAGGTAGTCCCTCACAAGTTTGGCAGGCCCTGGTCCGGTTTGTCGCAGACGTGGCTCGAGTCCGTGCAGGGGCTCCCTCCTCCAGTCTGCAGACATTTCACCAACATCACTAGGTTGTACGTTCATGCCAGGGCGTCTGTCGATGAGGATGTTGTGGAGGATGCAGCTGGCGAGGACCACCTTCTCCACAGTGCTAGGTTGTAAGTTGATGGTGGTGAGTAGGCACCGGAAGCGATTGGCTAGAATCCCGAAGGCGTTCTCCACAACTCTCCTGGCCCTCGACAGACGATAGTTGTAGTTACGCTGTTTCTTCTGAAGACCTCGGTGGGGGTATGGCTTCTGCAGCCACTCTCTCATTGGGAAGGCATCGTCACCCACAAGGAAATAGGGCAGAGGCATATCACATCCAGGTAGTGACTCTCTGGGTGGCAAACCTGCAGCGCCATCATCAAGCGCCTTCCGGAGGTCGGTCACCTGGAAGATACCTGCATCTGAGGCTGAACCGTTGGCTCCCACGTCGGCGTAGATGAACCGGCACTTGGAGTCAACGAGTGCCAGCAGAACAATAGAATGGTACCCTTTGTAGTTGTAGTAGTAGGACCCCATGTTGCCAGGGGGCTGCATGGCGATGTGCTTGCCGTCGATAGCCCCTACGGTGTGTTTAAAACCCCAGGTTTCATCGAATCCTGCGGCGACCTCCTTCCACCCCTGTGGTGTCGTGGGGCACATGATGACCTCTTCCATGTACTCCTGGATGATGGCCTCACAGGTTTCGCGGACGACAATGGAGTAGGTGTTGGGGGCCACTCTGAAGTTAAGACACAGGCTCTTGTATGCCTCCCCTGTGGAAAGGAAGCGGAGTGTCATGGCCAGGCGTAGACCGGGCTCCAGGGCCTTCCTCCAGTTGGTATCCTGCTTGGCGATGCGTGGAGTTAGCCGCTGGACTATCTCTTTGAAGAGGTCCTCGTCCATCCTGAGGTAGTACTTGTACGTTGCCTTGTCGGTGTTCTGTAGAGTCTGCATCAGTTGATAATAGTGGCTGTACATGGGTCTTTCCAAGATCCAAGCCCGGACATGACAGCTATGTTTCTTGCTTTTTTTTGGTTTGCTCCGTAACTTTCTCAGGGCGATGGTGTACAACAGCTGCAATCTGAGGTTGTTTATATTAGCTTGGTTGTTGTGTATTATGGCCATGTACGCTTCGTCGTCTGTCATGGTGGTCCCAAGGAGGTTTAGTACGTCCATGTGCGCCTCCATTTTGACAGTAGGAGCTTCGGTGGTAGACTAAAATGTGCCGGGGCCACACCCCATTATATAAGTGGGCTGCCTTTGACGTATCAGTATCGTGGGAGATATACGATGGGCGTATTTGTCGTACAACGTACGTGCGTTTGTTGTACTTTAAACGTATGGTTAACGACCAGAAGCGGCATTATCGTGCTTTTAACGTGCTTTTAACGTGCTTTAAACGTATGACGAACGTGTGCTGGTCGAATGAGTACCGTCTCTGGTCAGCGATTTATTCTACAAGGGTCGTGTTGCAGACTTGTGTGACGTGTGAGTGTTGAGTGACTGTCGAGGGACTGTCGAGGGCTTGTTGTATAGCAATCGTGTGCCTGCGAGGATCGTGCAGTGATCCAGTGATTCGATTACAATCGGCGAAAAAGTGCAAGTCGTCCTCTGTCGGCAGCTGTCGAGCGGTGGCCGTACTGTGTGAGACACGGCCTTTACCTTGACCCCACTTAGACTACCTATAATGTCACTATCTAGACTGCTTGCCACTCTAGGTAGATCATTATGTTAGTCACCCTAACCCCCCAAACCTTGTAGCAGAACTCCAGCATATCCTTTGGGGATCACTGCACTGTGGGAGTGCAAGAGGAACCCGGTTGTCCCGTGGTAGGCGCCAAGGTCTAAGGAACCATCTTGTGACTCACCCTGGACCAGTAGCTGGAGTCATCACGCCCAGCCGCCCCCCCCCTGGACCAACTTCCGGAGTCATCACGCCCAGCCGCCCTCCGGACTACTGGATCTTCCCTCGATCTACGGGCCCTCCTCTTCACTACAGCTCTCCTTTAAGTGCTTTTGTACCGTTTCTGGGTATAGAGTTGACTCAGGGTTGTGGTAGAAGTTATCTTCAGGGGTTCTCATTAACATTACGTCTTGCGAGAGGTCTTTCTTCTCCCTACTTAAATTGACGTTAATTAGCCCACTTGCCGGGACCCATTATACATACCTATCAAGGGATCCTTATATATGCACCTTCCCGGGTTATTGGTCTCCCATAGCCCGACAGAGGCCTATATAAGACCGATAGCATCAAACACAACACATATTTACACGTAATCTAGTCCCTTTGTATAACTTCTAGCCTAATTCATTTAACATTCTGTCAGGTTCATAACTCGAATAGATTTCACTCTATCTCAGCTCCCGACGATTGTTGCTTCAGCCTTCAGCACCTTGCTAGTACACAATTAGAGTTAAGGATTAATCTTTGCCAGGTGAGATCTAGCACACCTATAGTATTAATATCATTTGTGAGCCTTTCCGAGCCCACTTCATTGTTGATGACCACTTGGCCATTATTGCTTTAGAGTCAGTTAACGTCACTATATGCCGGGGACATCATTGCATGATCCAGATGGCATTTGCCATTACTGCACTCTTGTCTTTTGTTGAGATCATCTCTGAGATCTATTTGGGTAGGAGGTGTACCTCCACCATTTTGGATACCTTATAATTGTATCCTAGGAGTATTATTATTACCTTGAGTCCGGACCCATTGTCCGACTCCTAT
The DNA here is from genome assembly GCA_032716605.1 of Paralithodes platypus. Lineage (NCBI taxonomy): Eukaryota > Metazoa > Arthropoda > Malacostraca > Decapoda > Lithodidae > Paralithodes > Paralithodes platypus. The sequence continues at coordinate 10,322,101 of CM064551.1, forward strand.
TGCTTACTTGATAACCTGATTATTGTATGTCTTAATTATTCTCATTGTTGTTGATGATCTCCAGGTTACAGGTATAAAATATATGTCTTGCTCCTCCATGAACCAGGTGTTAAACTGAATAAAACCCATGTTAACTTGTTACCTGTGTGCTTACTATCCTGCCGTGTTGTCTCTTTATTTAAAGTTTAAGGTATACCTATCCAGTTAGAGAGCTGCTCATTGTACAAAGAATATCTCGCATTCCAATTTGGACCGGGCATAACAGCGTACATATCACCATGTACGGTAGATTTCTTTACTTACAATGTACCGTACATGGTGATATGTACGCCTATCAAATGATGATATCAATAAACGATATATATATATATATATATATATATATATATATACTGTATATTGGTGTATAATGCTTGCAATCATTTGATAGGCGTATATATCACGGTATACGGTATATTTGTTTTCTTACGCAGGTGACCTTGAAATTGCTAGGACTCTTCCTTTCTCTCTCTCTCTCTCTCTCTCTCTCTCTCTCAAATCAATCATGTCTTAGTTGTCAAGTTTGAGTCTGCACATCCCTCATACGAAATACCATTCCCACAATTTTCATAGGCAACACAAGACAGGCCAAACGACGAAGATCGTTATCCCCACAGCCATGCCCATCCACATCCAGGCAGCGAGCCTCGTCAGAGCCTCCAGTGATGCCCGGTGAGCTAGGCAACATCTCGGGGGTAGTGCAGCTACCACTAACCCCCGCCCATGGACAACCAGGACCAGCGACATCAACACCAGCTGTTGATGCTCCTCCCAGGTTGTCAACGCCACCCGGGCTGCAGCGGATGATGAGGATCAGGAGGACCAGGCGTCGGCTGACGATGTCTGAGAGTGATGCCGGCACCAGCTCAAGCTCTCCCGATTCGCCTGAAGCCAGGATATCCCCCACGCCAGCAAGCGACTCTAATGGCGGGCAGGCACAGCCACAGCAGGCACAGCCACAGCCACAGCAGGGACCGCCACAACAGGGAGAGCCACAGCAAGGTGTCCGGGGAAGGGCCCGAGGAAGGGCCCGAGGAAGGGCCAGAAGAGGTGCTCGGGGACATGCTCGGGGAGGTGCTCGGGGAGGTGCCCCGGGAGGTGCCCCAGGAGGTGCCCCAGGAGGTGCCCCGGGAGGTGCCCCAAGAGGTGCCCCACGAGTGGTCGGGAAGGGCAGGAGGCCGGACGAGCCACCTATCTTTCAGTGGGAGCACTGCGAGCCTCGGGATATGCCTGGGGTTCCACCCAATTTTGATAAGGGGACAAATGGCGTCCAGCCTGGCTTTCCCTGTACCGAGAATGATACCCCTTATGACTACTTCCGAGCATTCTTTGACGATGAATTGCTCGGGGACATGGTAAGGGAGACAAACCTATACGCAAGGCAGCACTCCGAAGAGATGGCCTCGCCCCACATGAGGAGATGGACTCCCATCGAGCTCCTCGTGTTTTTGGCCCTCACCATGCTAATGCCCCACATGAGAAAGCACAACATGCTGGATTATTGGCTGATGCATGACATTAGATCAACGCCAGTCTTCAACATGTACATGCCCAGGGACCAATACCGACAAATTCTCAAGTGCTTGCACTTTGTCGACAACACTGCAGCACACGGAGCTGACAAGCTTTGGAAAATCCGGCCATTCCTGAACTCCCTCCTGAACAGGTATCGCCGGTTTTTCAAACCTTTTCAGAATGTCGTGATCGATGAGTCCTTGATCCTCTTCCGTGGACGTCTCTCTTTCAGGCAGTACATTCCGTCGAAGCGTCACCGCTTCGGGATCAAGTTCTTTGTACTGTGTGACTGCGAGACAGGATACGTGCTCGACCTCATCATCTACACCGCTACTGATGTGGACATTCCAAACGACCCACTGGGTCTTTCAGGGGCGGTTGTGAAGACACTGATGGAGCCGTATCTGGATGCCAACCGTATCTTGTACACCGACAATTTCTACACCTCTCCTCTCCTTGCCAGGTATCTCCTCTCAAGGAGCACGGGAAACTGTGGAACTGTCAGGGCAAACAGGAAACACTGGCCCAAGTTTCATGCTACACAGAAAGGAGACATCTTCCGGAAGAAGAGCAGCAGTGACAGTATACTGGCTATTTGTTGGCATGACACAAAGCCAGTCAATGTCCTCTCCACCTTCCACAAGTCCACAATGCGAGATAGCGGGAAGAAGAGATACCACATGGACCCTGTCACCCGCGAGAAGCATCTAGTAGCTATCTCCAAACCTGACCTTGTTATGGACTACAACATAAGCATGCGGCTGGTGGATAAGAGTGACATGCAAATCACTGCTGTTGACTGCCTCAGGAAGACGTGTAAGTGGTATAAGAAGGTGGTACTCCATCTTCTTGATGTCACTATCCTGAACGCGTACAACCTGTGGATGACGCGGACAGGAAGGAAGAGCTCTGTAAGGCTGTTCGCGAAGGAAATCATCGACTCTATCCTCAGGAAGCACGGAACCACACGTATGCTACCACCTCCGAGGCCGATCGTGAATCTGCCTGCCCGCCTTGAGAGCCGGGACTACTTCTCGACCCACATGCTTGTGTTTTGCCCCCGCTTAGCATCACAAATCGCAGCCAACCGGAAGCACGGACTGAAGCAGTGCCACGTCTGCAGACACACAACAAGGAGGAACCAAGTCAGGAAGGAAACCACGTTCATGTGTAGTTATTGCAATGTGGGACTATGCGCTTCTCCATGTTACACCGAGTACAGTCTGGCCTGCCAATACGCGAGAATATGGGCGACACGCGAGGGCGCGGATTGGAAATTCGCGTATTAGCAGTAGAGTATTATATGGGAATAAATCGATATGGGCGGCACTGGCTCCAAGTTGTCTACTTTAGGCCTATTTATCTCCGTCAATTGCCACAAAAGGTACATATATGTATACATAAACATCCAAATCATAAGAAAATATAACAATAATAATAAACTCACCTTAAAATTAACAGTTTGTACTGTAGATATGAAGGGTGGGGGCTCCGAGGCAGGCCCCCTCCGAGGAAGGGCGAGTTCAGTTAATGTGCCCCGGCCCCGGCATCATCATCGTCCGACGAACTATCCCTGGCATCTAGCACTCTGTTGAGGGCCAGGCGTCTTTGCTCCACCTGAACCTCCCTCATGAAGCCACCAAAATCATCGTCGGCATGTCAACCTGAGCAGCTGAGCCTGCCGAGGTCGAAGGTTGGGGTTCGTCATCATCTTCTTGTTGAGGTTCTTGGCGGGCAAGGAATCTTGTCATTAAAGTTTGTCTCCTCTTGTTGACTTCCTGATGATGTTTGTCAGAATAAAAGCGGAAAACACTGTCAACGGCCAGCAGAACTTCATGTGTTCTCACAGGGCACTGCTCCACCGACCGAAATCCTTCCTTGAGTTGGTCAACTAAAGCCAAGATTTCGCTCAGTTTACCTACAGACAGATCCATGTTAGCAGGTGCAGGGGCTGGTTCAACGTCATTGTTCGGTTGTCGTGCTTGATGTGCTTGATCTTCGGCATCAATCTGCTCAATTGTGTCACCTTGAGTCTGTTGTTCACCTGCCTCAATAACCTCACGAATCTCCTCGGCTGTCACTGCCCCGAAACCAGCCACTGCGCGGGCCGCTTGAACTGCCTCAGCCTCTGCCTCGGTGACTGACTGGACTATGTTGGCCTTGGGAGCACATAAATGTGGAGTAATTTCTCGCCAGGCATGATTAATTGTGGCATCATTTATATCAGCCCATGCTAGAAGAAGAAAGTCGATTGCGTATTTGATGGTAAAAACACGCCAGAAGTGTGTCACGGTCATCTCTGCCTTTGCCAGGGGTGCCTCTGCTGCCGCTGCCTGGGGTGCCTCTGCCTGTGGTGCCTGGGGTGCCTCTGCTGCTGCTGCCTGGGGTGCCTGCTCCTCATCAGACGATGATGCGAACTCCTGCTGCATAGCCAAAATCTCTTCATTGCTCTCTGTCTTCTGGCGTAGATAATTGTAGAGTCGTGTCTGGTAAAAGAGCTTCACATTCGATATGACTTCTTGGTCCAGTGGCTGTATGAGAGATGTTGTTTTTGGTGGCATGAAAACAATCTGTACGTCGGGATGTAGAGTCTCTAAATAGTGTGGGTGGCAAGGGGCGTTATCCATCAATAACAGGGCCTTGAAAGGTAGGCCTAGTTGTTGGCATTTGAGGCGGGCGTCAGGAACAAATTGCTTGACAAGCCAGTCAGACATAATGGCACTAGTCATCCACCCATTAGCACTCTTGTACCAATAAGTTCCAGTGTCATTCATGTCACGCAGGTTCTTGTAACATCTAGGGTGGGCAGCTGTGTGCACCACTACAGGCCGCATCTTGTGGCTGCCGGAAAGGTTCACAGTAAACATGACAGTGAACCTTGACTTGTCTATCTTGCGGCCCCTTGCCTGTTTCACAGATTTGGCAAGATATGTAGATTTTGGCATACACTTGTATTGCAAGCCACTTTCATCCACATTATAAATCTGATCCTTTGTGTAGCCACCATCCTCGATTATGGTCTTCAACACCCCAGGAAATGTGTTGGCTGCCACCACATCTGCAGACCCACGTTCTCCGGACACCTTGATGTTCCTTAGGTCCTTCCGTTTCATGAAGCCATGGAGCCAACCGTTGGATGCCTTAAAATGAAAATTCTGGCCAGACTTTGTCCTAGCACTTGCGGTGGTGTAGAAGAGTTTAGCCTGCTGTTTGATATACGCCTTATCCACCGGGACTTGCTCACGGTGTTTGCGGGCTAGGAATGCTGCCAGGTATCGCTCCATGACCACCATAGCCGGATTGTTGCTCCTGCAACGTTGGTCCATCATGGCAGCACTATAGGACTTCACGATGGTGTTGATCTTTTCTCGGTTAGCCCAGATCGTTCTAACTGTCGATTCCGCTAAACCCATTGCTCGACCGATGGCTGAGTTTCCTTCTCCTTTTCCTTTTCTTTTGATGACCTCCAGCTTCATTTGGTGGGTGATAAGTTTGTTCTTGCGAGGGGGCATGATGATGGGGGCAAAAAACTATATCACTGCACACGAGTCGGACTGCTGTTGCGCGAGCGTGGACTGAGGGTAGACTGGCGTATCCCACAATGCCCTGCATGCCCACATAACTGGCGTCCCTGCGCAGATGGATGCGCGGAATGGTGGGGGGCCTCGTGTATTAGCTGAACTCCCCGGAATTGCCCTTATATCGGCCCCGGATTCGCGTTTTAAAGGTACATCACGCGTTTTGAAAGTTTTGGGTATGATTCGACCCCCTCCTCGCGTATAAGGTGAATCGCGTATTAAAGGCTCGCGTATTGGCAGGTCAGACTGTACCACACACTGGAACACTTCTAGACCTCTTCCAAGACCTCCTCCTCCTCTAGACCTCTTGCCAATCATTCATAACTTCATTCAATCATTCATTCATCTATTTCAAACTACCTCATGAATTCATGTCATTCAATCATTCATATGGTGGAATAGCACACTACCCAAACACAAGTGCATTCATCATCATCAGCAACATCACCCATTACATCCATAAGTTTCGAATCTCATCCATCCATCTGCTTCTTGGTCCACCTCATACATCCATGTCATTTGTCTACCTCAATCATATAACTGCCTTTTATCTACCTCAATCATATAACTGCCTTTTCTACCTCAATGAAATGTGGATTACACCTCCTGGGAACACCACAAAAAAAAAAAATGAGTCGTCAACACTACCCCATAGGGTGATTTGGAAATGTGTTGAAATAATATTATTTATAAAACAAAACAAATATTCCTGCAAAGCAAGCGAAACAGAGAGAGAGAGTGAAAATGCACGTATATGTATATATATATATATATATATATATATATATATATATATATATATATATATATATATATATATATATATATACCGTATATTGATATCAATCATTTGATAGGCGTATATATCATCATGTACGCTAGATTGTTAGGAAAGAAATTTACCGTACATGGTGATATAATATTATACGCCTATCAAATGATTGATATTAATATACACCAATATACAGTATAGATATATATATATATATATATATATATATATATATATACATACACCGTATATATAATTGATATCAATCATTTGATAGGCAATATACAGTATAGATATATATATATATATATATATATATATATATATATATATACATACACCATATATAATTGATATCAATCATTTGATAGGCATACATATCACCATGTACGGTACATTGTAGGGACAGAAATGTACCGTATACTGTGATATATACGCCTATCAAATGATTGAAATCAATATTCACCAATATACAGTATATATATATTGATATCAATCATTTGATAGGCGTATATATCACGGTATACGGTACATTTCTGTCCTTACGAAAGGAGAGAGAAGAGTCCTAGCAATGTCAAGGTCACCATGTACGGTACATTGTAGGGACAGAAATCTATCGTATACCGTGATATATACGCCTATCAAATTATTGAAATCAATATACACCAATATACAGTATATATATATTGATATCAATCATTTGATAGGCGTATATATCACGGTATACGGTACATTTCTGTCCTTACGAAAGGAGAGAGAAGAGTCATAGCAATTTCAAGGTCACCTTCGTAAGGAAACAAATATACCGTACATAGTGATATATACGCTTATCAAATGATTGATATCAATATACACCAATATACAGTATATATATATATATATTTATTAGTGGCCCCTCCATCATTGACGAACATGCCTATTACATAAGGCATCCTCTTCAAACACTAATCCGCCGTAGTTTGAATCTACCGCGCAGAGCATTTAAAAACTGAGGAGCCTTCATCATGAGCGCACGCGACCTCACACATGGCTTCAGTCATTATGAATTGGGTTCTCACTACGAAAAAACTTCGTAAAAAATAAAAACAAAAAGAAAATAAGAATAACTATCTAATAAGCTTTCCATCATATCGTGGATGTACTTGTGTGGATTTCTGACCAGACGCTGATTCAGGCGTCATTCCTCCTTCTCTGCTCTGCGCTCAGCCTGCCCGGACGTACCTTCCACGCTCCGCTGGTTCCGCATTCGTTGCGTCCCTAGTGAGTTTTTTCTCATTTGTTTACTCTAGGATGTATCGAGTAAGGTTAGGATAGGCGTAGCAGGAGTGTCCTGGGCTGGTTGCCCGCAGTGCAGTGTATTTTGGGTCGTGTGTATGGGGCATCTATTTCGGATGTACCCTCGTGGTCCTGTTGTGGACACGTGAACTTTTCACAGTTGTGTTAGTTTGTGATGCAGGCGGCTTTCATTACGCGTTAATTATTGCTGCCTTTTATCCTTCTGATGAGGTAAGCTGTGTTTTTCTGACGTTCCCAGCGTATTTTTCTTCACTTAGTGAAGTTTTTTCTGGGTCCTTGTCAGGCTTCCCGGGGTGGGAAGTTGTCGCTTCGGTGGTGTGTTGGCGGTGGTTCCTGTTGTGATATTCCAGTGTGTGTTTATATTTCAACTATTTTCATGCCGTCTACCTAGGCCTAGCCAGCCGCTCGTAGCTTTGCCACATGTCTAGTGTTATTATTTATTTTTATAAATATGCCCTACTGTGTCTTGTGTATCCGGGTTTTAGTTGTGTATTGGCTAATTCCTCGGACTATAATTGTTTCCTGGTTTAGTTGTGTATTGGCTAATTCCACGGATTATGTTGTGACCTTGGTTAGTCGTGCGTGACTCTCCTCGTGTCGTATTGTTCAGATGGTGTCTGTTCAGGGTGGGGCTTGCCTTCCGGCGGGTTTTTTCTCGGTTTCACCATGAAAAATCCTGACCGATGAGCAGTGTTGGGCCACACGTGGTTTTTAACTCTGGCTGGTTCCCCGGCGTGGGGAGGTGTCTGTGGCTCTCCAGGACTGCGTCTCTGTGGGTGCCTGGTTTCAGGCCTCCTTTAATTCCCGGCGGGATGGCTGTACCCATCCTTATATATATATATATATAAAAAACGACGTTCTTGCGAACATTCGTTTTTATAGGTTTTTTCTACCTGGTTTACGACAACCACATGGAAAACCTAGCTTTTGTTTAGGCGTTCCTCCCCGGCGATCTTTTACAAAGAAGTGGGGTCAGGAACTTGTGGGGTTAACTTTTAGACTTCTCACCCGGCGGGTGCACCTGAGCAGGGTGGGATAAACGACTTAGGTCTCATATAGTTAACCAATCCATTTCAGTGATACTCTGTGTATCGCTGCCTTTACTCTTACGGCAATTGAAGGTTCAATGAGGTTTAACCAAATCGATGCCCACACCCGGCGGGTGCTCCTAAGTGGAGGAACTAAGGAATTTATAACAAATTCAATTTCGATTAACCTTAATTTGGTGATACATTCAGTATCGCCGCCTTCTATTTTTACGACGATCTTTTGGGACAATTCGTTAAAAAAATCAGATCTCGTATATTCCTGCCCTGGGCTATTCTACTAAAATATTTCAAGGGCCGGCGTCTTTATGAGGGGGGCTTTGTTACAAAATTGAATCTTGAGACAGTCACCACCTCCTACAGACTATAAGTGCCATGCTGGACCATTATATCAGAGGGTATTCTTCATGTTCTTTAGCTAAAAAGATTTGTTTAGCCTCTTTACACCCCGCCGCGTAGCGAGATGTGTTAGCTGTGTCTTTGCATCCCGTTACCCGGCGGGTTATTAACACTTGTATGCGAACACTTGGGTTAACCTTATGAGCATTAATTCCTGGAAATTTTTCTTTATTTTTCCAGAGCTGAGCTCCGGCGGACCAATACAGACCCGGCGGTAGTTTCCTCACACCAGTCTCTGTCATGGCTACTGTGGCCCCAGTTTTTGCCCTGTGCATTACCCCTACTTGCGCGGGTATCCCGATTTTTGCGCATACCCTTTGCATAAGGTGTGTTAAATGTCTAGACCGTTCAAGGGGTCTCTGGGTTACACTTAATTGTTCCTTTTGCTCCCAATTAGCCAATAAAGTCCTGTGTGACAATGACAAGACCGCGGCGGTAGCGTTGAGAGAGGTCAGACAACAAATGTCGGCCTACACTACCATTGTCGCACATAAGTCACTTCAATGTGACAACGTCCCACTTTGGGATAAGTTGCTGTCAGAGCACCCTCCCCCTAAACGTACCTCTAGAGTAACGGGTTTTAAGCCGACAGAGACTAGCCAGGGTTCTGTATCGTCTGTGGATACGTCTAAACGCCCGAGAGAGCCTACTCCCCCGGCAGCCACCTCCTCGTCGCAGGCGAGATCGAGGTCAAGGTCACCTCTCAGACAGCAGTCTTCAAGTCGTGCCTCTTCCCCGGCGAGTAAGAAGAGTAAGACGGAAGCTTCCACCAGTGGTCATGGTGGTGATTCTTCCAAATCTAGGTCTAGTTCGCGGTCACACCGTAGCCACAAATCCTCCAAAAAGGATTCCCATAGGAAGTCCTCTCGACATTCTCCTAAGTCTAGTGCATCTCGTCGTACCTCTACACCTGAAAATGTTTCTGTTACAGCCTCAGAGTATAGTGAAGCGCCTGTCCCTAAACAAGATTTACCTATTGATATTTTAACCCTAGAAATGGAAAGTTCAGGAAATTCAATAATTGAGAATGTTTCAGACTCTCAAGAGAGCGTAGGCCAGAGCCTCGGTGTTTGGCGGTTTGCTCAACCAGGGTCTGACCATCCACGTCCGACTCATACGAGTCACACAGTAGCCGATGTCCACAGGGACGCGGCGACCCCATCCTCTATCCCTGACTTATCTTGGAAACAAGGTGCCCCTGCCTCGGCGGGGTCTTCTCAGGAGGATCGGGAGGAACAAGATGAAGTGTCAATAATTTCAGATAGGGAAGGACAAGGGTCAGGCTCAGGCCTGGACGCCGCCCATGATAATACTGATTCACCTGAAAGTTCTGCATCTAACCAGTTTGTTACAGCACAAGAAATTGATGGGTTACTTACTCATGCTCTATCTAAATTCTTTAGTCAACAACGAGAAAACCCCACAATGGACTTGGGGGCTCCCTTGACAAGTTCTGCGGTACGGCCTCTGATAACGTCAATCGATTTATCTAAGATTCCTAACCCTCCTACTCTGTCACCGGCAGGGAGCTCTAAGCCAGCTACGGCGGCATTCACTACGTCAAATGTCAGGGTCATCACGGATGTTAATCCACCCCCTCTAGACAAAGCGCCTCTTAGAAAGGTAGCTATGCCCCTGCTTGATGGGCCAGACGAGTCATGGGTTCTTTTGAACCCCTCTAAGCCAGAGCTTGCCCAGCCTACCTTGTCAGGGGAACTCCCGGTACCACGTGAGTGGTTTATCCAGGGAAATAAGTCAAAGAAATTAAGGGCATTGGATGCCTTGGGTAATGTTTTGGACGTAAATATCAAGGCTATACCTAGTTATTATCATCAGGATTATTTTGTTTATGCATCTAAGCCTGCTTTACCCCCTGCCTCAGCTTCAAAACTTTTTTCAGACTGGTCTAAGCTGGATGGGTTTAATGATATTAAGGCTCTGTCGGCTCTTACTCCTGAACTAGATTTACAGATTACAGATTACAGATTACAGATTACAGACCGTCACAGACGAGACAGCTAATCCAGTGTTGAAGGTGGGACAGTTGGGACCAGGACCTTGGGTGGATTGGGAGGTAGAGGCTCAAAACTTTGCAACCACTTTCACTTCTAAATCTTCCCACCAGATCCCTCAGGATACACATTCATGGTTCTCCATGCCGGTAGGTTCTGCCGGCGGAGTTCCGTCAGCTTTATTTTCTTTTCTAGCTGCCCCTAAGATTAATCTTTGTGAACTAAAGGACCCATTCACTACCCCTACCCCTACTCACCTAGACAGAGAATTTAGGCTAAGGGGAAAAGCTTTCTGCCTGTTTTCACAGTACATAGTTTCTCAGCAGGTGGCTAAGTCTTTACTCCGGTCTACTCAGGCAATCGCAGACGCGGATGCTCGAAGATCAGTTGAGTTATCCCGGCGTCTGATTCTTCAGTCGTCGATTCAATCCTTAGGTGACATACGCACAGCCTTACTTGAGGCGGTGCGAGCACGACAGGATCTTAGGATGTCATTAGTTCGCAAGCTGCCTGATCGCATTGCTAACCAGGTGGTAATGTCCCCAGTACTTACTCCTTCTTTAATGTCCCCTGATGTATGGCGAACAGTGTTTAACATGGCACAGGCCGTGAAGCACAGTCCCGCACAGGCTAAGAAACCTGCATTTAACTTCCCCAAACCTAAGCCTCCTACTAAAGCTCAGCCAGGGGGTTCTAAGCCTTTCTTCCGCCTAAGTCCTCCCAATCCCCCCTGGGTCAGTACAGGCATAGACAGAGAGGGTTTTCAGGACAGAGAGGACGCGGCCAGTATAAGCCGGGGCAGGGCCAGTCTTCGGCCCACACCAGCCAGCCGGCGAAGCGTCCAACACCACCAAACCCACCATCAAAAAAACTAAAGTCTCTCTCACTCCCAGTGCCTATCTTAAGGCCGGAGGAACCGAGGGAAGTACAGCCGGCGAACCCTTGTCTGCTAACTGGGTCGTTCCGAACGTGTCACCAAGCATGGCCGTTAAAAACCTGGGCACGGATGGTGGCACGCAAAGGCATCACTTGGCAGTGGCTCCGGCGACCTCGCTTACGTCAGCCGACAACGGCAAATTGTGTTTCATTAGAGGTGGAGTCGCTGGTCCAGGAGATGATTGCCAAGAATGTCATCATCCCGGTCCCTCCAGATTACCCTGTATTCACGTCAAAACTGTTTTTGGTTCCCAAACGGGACAGTGTTCAGATGAGGCCGGTCGTAGACCTGTCTTATCTGAATCTTCACATTTACAACGAGTCTTTCAGAATGTTAACAGTTCATCAAATCAGGCTAACACTTCCGCCGGGAGGCTGGATGTGTTCCCTAGACCTGACAGACGCCTATTGGCACGTGTCGGTCAACAAAAGATTTCAAAGGTTTCTGGCCTTGAGGATCAGGCACCAAAATTTTGTTTTTCAGAGGATGCCGTTCGGTTTGAACCTAGCACCTCGACTATTCACGAAACTAGTCCGGCAAGCCCTGATGCCGTTGTTAAAACAGTGAATCAGAGTGTTGTGGTATCTAGACGACTGGCTGGTGGTGGCAGAGACACAACAATTATGCATAAAACATGTCAATATCATTTTAAATCATGTCAAAACTCTAGGCTTCAAGGTAAATCTGGTAAAGTCAAACCTTGTTCCCTCAAGAGTAATTCAGTGGATAGGGCTGGTCTGGGACACCGCCGCTCTCACTCTGAGTCAGAGTGTGGACAATCGCAACAGGTTTCGCAGGAAACTGTTCAGGTTTCTTCACAGTCTGACTACGACACGAAGAGTCTGGGAGTCTCTGGTCGGCTCTCTCAACTGGATTCAGCTAACTGTCAAGTTGGGCCGGTTGAAAGTAAAACGATTAATATTGGAAGGCAACAAATATTTCCCACTCTTACCGGCGGGAAAATTATGGCCCATACCAAAATTAATCCACACCTTACTAGCGGTCTGGGCGAAGAGGGAAACATTGCACTCAATCATGTCATGGACCTCTCCTCCTCCAACGGTATGGGTAGACACGGATGCGTCAGGCACCATAGGGTGGGGATTTCAGTCAAATCAGGGGCACCAGGGTCAGGGGCTTTGGTCCCACTTAGAAATCTCTCACATAAATGTCAAAGAGTTACTAGTCCCCTTGTATTTCCTTCAGGCTCACGGCCCGGCGTTACGGGGCAAGTCGGTGGCCTTCAGAATGGACAATCTGAATGCAGTTCACTGTATTCAGAAACAAGGGTCAACGAGGTCAAGGAAGTTGCTACTCGTGTCGGAAGAGATTTTTGTTCTAGCCAGCAGTCTAGATATTTATCTTCACGCATCTTATCTCGCAGGCGTAGCGAACGTCTGGGCAGACGCTCTGTCCCGGAGACAGAGCACGACAGTAGAATGGGAGCTCAAGCAACCCATTTTCGACCTAATGATTGCGGAGCTCTCCCATCCACAAGTGGATCTTTTTGCGTCCGACGAGACTCACAAGCTCCCTCTATACCTCACCCGCCGGGCGATAACGCCGGCAGGGGGGCCAGACGCCCTAGTGACAGACTGGAACAGATGGAGCTCCATCTATCTGTTTCCGCCGCCAGATGCGTCACTAATGTGCCACGTAGTGAACAAACTACGAGTTTATCGAGGCTTAGTCTCGCTAATCGCGCCCCTGTGGCCGGCGCAGGTGTGGTACCAGCAATTAATAATGTGGTGCCCGGACCCGGTATCACTCCCGGTCGGGTACTTCCACTTAGACACGATTGGCAACCTAGCGACCTCGCTGACTTTTGCATTATGGACATTCAGGAGGCCAAGTGGCTAGCACCATACGGTAGGGATGTGACCAATAAATTGCTCAATCAATATACTCAGTCTACTAAGCGACAATATCAATCACATTGGAAAGCTTTTACTTCTTGGATTGTTAGAACGGAACAAACTGTACCCTCAGTGGCATTGGTTTTTAATTACTTGAACTATCTGTTTGAGCAGAAACGTTTATCTGTGGTAACTTTGAAGAATCACTTAACTGCGATTAGAGTGCCCTTTTTCGACCTTACAGGTCTATCCATACCGGTGGCGGAGGAAACAGGATTTATGAGAGCGTGTTTTAAACTCCGCCCACCTCCCCGTCAGCTCATGCCTACTTGGTCTCTGGACAAAGCTTTGTCTTTACTTCATTCTCGTCTGTATCAAAATACTGCAGACTTTGCTTTAATCTTAAAGAAGGCAGTTTTCCTTTTGGCTTTGGCCACCGGAAACAGAGTGTCTGAGCTGGCGGCGATGAGCAACACACCTAATTGTCTTAGGTTTGGTAGACTTAATGATTCAATTTCCATTGCACCCTCCCCGGCGTTTGTAGCCAAGAATGAGCATAGTGCACACGTGTTTTCTGAGTTCACGGTGCCGGCGTTAAAAAGGGGAAAGGTGCATCATAATTTATGTCCAGTGCAAGCTCTAACCAAATATTTGAGAATAGCTCCTCAAAACCCCCAAGGTGCTTTATGGGTAGCAAGTACGGGTAAACGCTTACTTAAACGGCGATTAGCCTCTCTTCTGGTAGAAGTCATTAAAGAAAGTAATCCCGGCGTTGTGGGTCGGGCCCACGATTTACGCAAATGGGCAGCCTCTTTACGTTTCCTGAAAAAAATTTCAGTTGAAGACATAGCGTCCACGCAGTTGTGGGCGTCTAATCATACGTTTCTGTCTAGATACTTGTCAGTTGCTCTAGACAAACCTTCCTTACCATGTATAGCTTTAAGGCAGAGGGTCTAGGTGGCCCTGCAGTCACTTTTGTTTACTTTCACGGGAAAGGGGGGGGGGGGGGGTGCAGTCAGTTGACACAGGACACCCTAGACCCCGCCGGAGTATGAGAGCTGTGATACAATTTAAGGTTAAAATGTGTTATGAAAATTTCTCAGTGAGAAATTGTGCTAGTACAATGTTAAGTACAAAACAACGGTGTTGTTAGAGTAGTTTAGCTGCGAAAGCAATTTAATTTTAGAATAATGGAGTTCCTTTGCAATTTATCTCCAAGTTTATGTTGGGGTTTATTATGTGCACATATAAACTTATAACTTGTTATTTTTTGTCACCACTCGTTGAGTGGGGTGCCTTTGTAACTACAGATCTGTGTTCAGAATCTTCAGCGTTACCCATTTTTTGTCAGGCAGGCTTCTTTGAAGCACGCACCTGCCTGAACCCCCTTTTTCTTGTATTTGTTCGGCTACGCCGTTATTAAATATATTTTCAAAGTAAGAATACTATGTGGTTGTTTTTATTATCTGCTTTTCTAGAGTTATGATATGATTACGAATGTCCCCCTCCAGTCTTAGAAATCAGGCATGTTCGTCAATGATGGAGGGGCCACTAATAAATTATAGGTTTGACTCCTGTAAGGAGATAAAGAAAACCTAATATTTAGTAGTGGCCCCGTAATCATTGACGACTGGGGCCCTCCCGACCGTCCCCTTCCCATTCGTTGATGTATTAAGGATTTTGGTTTACTTGATATGTCAGTGAAGGAGGAATGACGCCTGAATCAGCGTCTGGTCAGAAATCCACACAAGTACATCCACGATATGATGGAAAGCTTATTGGATAGTTATTCTTATTTTCTTTTTGTTTTTATTTTTTACAAAGTTTTTTCGTAGTGAGAACCCAATTCATAATGACTGAAGCCATGAGTGAGGTCGCGTGCGCTCATGATGAAGGCTCCTCAGTTTTTAAATGCTCTGCGCGGTAGATTCAAACTACGGCGGATTAGTGTTTGAAGAGGATGCCTTATGTAATAGGCATGTTCGTCAATGATTACGGGGCCACTACTAAATATTAGGTTTTCTTTATCTCCTTACAGGAGTCAAACCTATAATATATATATATATATATATATATATATATATATATATATATACCATATATTGATATCAATAATTTGATAGGCATACATATCACCATGTACGGTACATTGTAGGGAAAGAAATCTACCGTATACCGTGATATATACGCCTATTGTTACGACTGAGGTTTAAATAATATCAGGGTTCTTATTCATTGGACTAGTAATGGCATAAATGCTACAACGGAAAGCGCTAGATCCAACCTCTGATGTATATTCCCAGAACACAAATAACACAAAGAACACAAATACTCTCCAGAGTTCTATATGCAATAATAGGTTATTAAACTCTCAATAAATGTGCGTCTACTCTAGGCTTAATGTTATGTGAAAACAGCCTATTACTACCTATAACCGAAGGTGCTTGGTTATGGTATGCAAAGTAAGGTGGTAAGAGAAGTTACAGCTTACGTTACTTTAATCAATAAATGTCAGGCACTCCTGCATGAAAAAAAGTGCACTAAAGTCCTTCAACACCAACAAGGGATCTTCTTTAAATGTTAGATGCTATCAAGATGCTCGAATCGGAAATGGAACCCAAAAAGTCAGGCAGCGGAACAATGCTCGTGCAGGCTAAGCACACAAAAAGGCAGGATATATAATGCAGTCGGAGCCAAGAATATCCTAAACGCTACAACAATAATAATCGCCACGACAATGCAGTATTCCTATCAACAAAAAGAGCCTAAGTCGTTTGTGTCTCCATACATCAAACTAGGCTGCGAAATGCTTGTGTAATCATAAACGGGTATGCATAAAAAGTGTTATGCCCTGTTTTCTACAGGATTAACTTGGGTAATGTGGGCTCTATCTGACTGGGTATATAGGGCTGCATGCACAAAAAAAGGTATGAGGAATAGAGAACACAAAATAAACACACGGTAACACGACACACGATCACTTTCATTTAAGTAGATGAATAAAGAGCATAGAAAGATAGTAATACTCGTACAAAACAAATAATAGAAGGGAATTGCTAGCATTAGCGGATCTGGATGGAGCCTAGTCTCCCACTTCCAACGTTCAGGTATACTCTTCTGATCACGGGTTTAGTTAGCAAGGTTTATTATACTGGAAGACCTCGATGTATTTATGTATTTAATTTCACTAATTATATTTTCTACTGGTAGGTCGCATGCCCAAGTAGCAGCTCACAGTTAGAATTAGACACGCATATATTTCTGAACACGGAAAATTCTAGTAACCTCAAGGGGGTACTGATCTAAGATTTATATTCTTATGGCAGAAATACGTAGAACACAAATCAGTGGGCGAACGTTAGATATCACTAGGGTTTTGGATATCTGAATAAGGTTATTACGAGAGTCAATGTCGCCAGTTAATTAATGAACACTGATACGCTTAGTACGTCCCAAATGGAATGGTTAAATATGAGTTACACTGGGCAAAGTTATAGCCACTTCATAGAAAAGTTAATAAGTGAATGTCGAACTGGTACTATAACACTTAGTACTAGTAGCGTGAATCTTGCATAGTATTTGTTGGTCTGGTCCTGGTTATCTTGCTTCCGGTGATGTTGGGGGCTAACGACTGGTTCCTCGGCCGTCCAGGTGGTCCAAAATGTAGGAAGTTCTCAAGTCGGATCTTTTGGCGATTGGTGCTGGCTACACACTTATATACCCACTAATTTGTGTGAAGGTTATAAGGTGCACGCTGGTACTTGTACATGGACAGATCTTCTATTTAACTTCTGCCACGGAGTCTGCCGGCTCGGGAATCCCTCAACTCAGGAACAACACAAGGGCAGAGCTAGAGGTTAACTTCAGGGTAGTGACCACTGGTTGGTGTCTAACTATCAACTAATTTGACTGGGGGCGGAAGCTAGGTTTATAGGCTCGGTTCTGGACCCTGTAGGCAATAAGGATCTCGAGTCTTATGGACTTATTTGAGCTCTCAATAGATATGGGGCCTAGGTAAGATGGTGATTACTGTTGTGGCACATGGCTATGGAAGCCTTCAGTTTGTGACATAACTGAGCCTTAGTAAAAGGTACTATTTTGGCTATACTGGAAGTATTTATGGGAGGGAGACTGGATCTACTTTGCGGGGAGGACTGGGACAGCTGTGATAGGGGCGTCTCTTATATTACTCAGTCTTCGTTCTATTGTATAGCTGAGGTGCTAATTTGACTATCCGAGTATGCAAAACAGGTGAATGGGTTAATGTGGGTAAAGAGAGGTGAGTAAGGGGGTTAGATATGCATGGTTAGTTCATTGATAGGAAGAATTCCTAGGCTACCTGGCAATGACCCGGAAGTCAAAACAGGGGTCAGGTATACCTCCGCGGGGTGGGGTCTCCCTCCTCGGGTGGTTAAAAAGGGGTAGCCGGGCGCCCTCTCTCTGGGATGGTCGTCCGGCGGCTGTGGCTAGGGGCTTGCCATATCACCAGTGTTTGTAATAACCCTCTGTTTATGAGACAGATGTGGGTGTTTTTAATATAAAAACCGAAGGTGCCTTGGCTAGCTGGTTGTAATCGGTTGGTTGTTAATTGCATGGTTTGCTTGATGTGGTGGAGACTGGTTGCTAACTCTGCCACATTTATCTGGAAGTATGGCAATAGAAGTTAGTTACTGGCGAGGCGGCGAGCCTCGCACCGACGACCATTGGGTGCAGGGTTGTGAATGGGTTGTAAGAGAATAGATGGCATGCAAGGGGTTAGTAAAGTTATAATGTTGTTCTGGCCTACTAAGTGATGGCAGGCTGGATAGGAGTATATATATAAAAGGTTGGAGAGCGTTAGCAACGGAAAAATCAAGGATCTTCGAGAGGTATGAGAGAGAGGCTAGGTCGGACAAGAGTCGAGAAGCGCGTGGTATTTTAATGAGAGGGGGGAAGCTCAGGGGGGCTACAGGGAAATTTGACCCTAAGGTCTCTGGGCGTGGGGATGGCATTAGGCTGCAGTTGATATTGGAGTTTTTGAAAGGACAGTGAAAGTACGTTAGCCATATGCTACCGGGGGATGCAAATACGGGGTGGTATATGAGTCTGGAAAAGATAGAATCATGTGGATTGTGGGGCGGTGGGGGAGAAGGAGGTTAACTGTAGGTGTGTGCTTGATTGTGGAGAAAGTAGGGAAAAAACATGGTGTATTATTACTCGTCAATACGAGGGGTTATGGACCTATTATTTGACACGATTTCTTGTACGTCTAGGTGTCCCTGGGAACTGCGTTTTCTATGAAATATAGACCAAAGAAAAACGGCAGTTCGTAGGGGTACTCCGTTATTGTTTAGGAATACTATGATAGATACTGGTAACAAAGGTTATCTATACAATCTCTGGTTGGGGTAAGAATTGGAGTTACAGCATGGTGGCTAACATCTGTATTCATGGCTGTCTAAGTCTTATGGGGGCAATGGTTCTATATCCTGGTGTACCCGTGGGTATCTTAATTTCTTATGAGTTTGGACATGTGGTTTTTAACATCTACTTCTCGGATGTAAGAACATACCTAGATATATGGCTGTCGGATTTGTTGGCTTTGGCTCAACTTAGGGACAGGGCATGGGTGTTTTTTGTTTATATGAATGTATATTCTTGTTCATCATCGTGTAGGTAGAATCGGGCGGGTAAGAGGTGTAGGACACGAAGTAAAATGGCGTAGTGTGGACTGTGGATACGAAGAAGGTAAGTGGAAGACGTATGACAATTGTGGAAAAGTAAATGGAAAAAGGTGAACACAATGGCGGATAAAGATACTTAACTTAAAGATTGAATACATAGATTTTATGGGCGATGAGTCTTCAGAAACTTAGTCTGGCAAGACAAGATAATTATGTTAGGGAATGTTAATATTACTACTTAAACTAAGGATTGAATACATAGATTTATGGGGGCGATGGGTCTTCAGAAACTTAGTCTGGCAAGACAAGATTATGTTAGGGAATGTTAATATTAATACGTAACCTAAGGATTGAATACATCGATGAACGACGACATTATAGTCGTCGTCCTAATAAGGTGATGAAACCTGGTTGATCTGTACTTGGCACAATATGACACAAGGACAGTGCCGCTATGTCGTATCAATACTGGTGGCAGTTAATATTATAGAGACACTTAGTTACTAGAGGAACAATGCAAGGGGGCGACTGAGCACGGGTTACATATATCTATACTCGTCATGGGAAATGATATACGAGGTCTAGGGACAGGCGCGGGTGTTTTAACTTCTAAGATATATAACATCTACTTCTCGGATGTAAGAACATACTATAGGTTTGACTCCTGTAAGGAGATAAAGAAAACCTAATATTTAGTAGTGGCCCCGTAATCATTGACGAACATGCCTATTACATAAGGCATCCTCTTCAAACACTAATCCGCCGTAGTTTGAATCTACTGCGCAGAGCATTTAAAAAACTGAGGAGCCTTCATCATGAGCGCACGCGACCTCACTCATGGCTTCAGTCATTATGAATTGGGTTCTCACTACGAAAAAACTTCGTAAAAAATAAAAACAAAAAGAAAATAAGAATAACTTATCCAATAAGCTTCCCATCATATCGTGGATGTACTTGTGTGGATCTTTGACCAGACGCTGATTCAGGCGTCATTCTTCCTTCACTGACATATCAAGTAAACCAAAATCCTTAATACATCAACGAATGGGAAGGGGATGGTCGGGAGGGCCCCAGTCGTCAATGATTACGGGGCCACTACTAAATATTAGGTTTTCTTTATCTCCTTACAGGAGTCAAACCTATAATTTATTAGTGGCCCCTCCATCATTGACGAACATGCCTGACTTCTAAGACTGGAAGGGGACATTCGTAATCATATCATAACTCTAGAAAAGCAGATAATCAAACAACCACATAGTATTCTTCTATCTATCTATCTATTGCCTGATGCCGTGATCCCCGAAGGGGTGGCCACGAACGAACCGCCCCCATGCACCTCTGTCCCCAGTCAGTCGACGCCCCTCCCCCCAACCAGCACCGCCTTCGTTCATGTAGTATCTCACTCCATCCTTCCACCTCATATTCGGTCTACCTCTCCCCCTCTGTCCCTCCACCTCGCTCTCGTACACCCTCTTAGTCATTCTCTCGCTTTCCATACGTTCCATATGGCCGAACCATCTCAAGTTGTTCCTTTTCACACTTTCCAGCACATCTACCTCCACACCACACCTCCTTCTTACTTCCTCATTAGTCTGTCTATCCCTCCATGTAACTCCGCACGCACTCCTTAAGTAATTCATTTCCACTGCTCTCACTCTTGGTCTGCGTCTCTCAACCAACGTCCATGCTTCGCTTCCGTAAGTCAGTGTCGGGATTACCACACTGTCATGCAAGGACTTCTTCACTTCCATACTGACCACCCTATTTCTTGTTACTGCTTTTAGCGTTCCTACAACCCTCTTCCCCTGTTGTACCCTCTCCCGCACCTCTTCATCCATAGTCCCATCTTTACTCAACACACTGCCCAGATACTTAAAAGAGTTGACGATCTCCATAGCCTGACCGTTCAGCTTCACCTCACACTCTGTGACTTCACCCCTTTCGAAGACCATAACCTTGCTCTTCCCCGTATTTACCTTCAAATTCCGTTTTTCGCACACTGTTCCAAACTCATTTACCAGACCCTGCAACTCCCATTCATTATCACTCATCAGAACTGTATCATCCGCAAACAGCAGTATAGGTAGCTTCCACTCAATTCCCTCCCTTTTCAGCGATACACCAACATCCACTGCTCTTGATAGTATTTCTTTCATAACTCCATCCATATATACAGTAAACAACCACGGGGACATCACACACCCCTGTTTCAAACCAACATTCAGGTCAAAGAACTCGCTCTGCTCACTCTCCACACGTACTGCCGCCTTTGCACCCTCATACATGCTCTTCACTGCTTTCAGCAACTTGCCCTCTACTCCGTATATTCTAAGTACTTTCCACAAACCTTCTCTATCCACTCTGTCATAGGCCTTCTCCAAGTCCATAAAGGCAACATACACCTTTTGTTTCTTCTCCAGATACTTCTCCACAACACAATTCAGGGTAAAAATCTGATCTACACATCCTCTTCCCTTCTAAAACCTCCCTGCTCGTCGCCTATCCATTTCTCCGTTCTCACTCTCACTCTCTCAATCACTACCCTACTGTATACCTTCCCTACTACGCTTAGAAGACATATTCCTCGGTGGTTACCACACACTCCTCTTTCCCCTTTGCCCTTATATAGGGGGACTATTATGCCAGTCTTCCAGTCATCGGGTGCACTCCCCTTCTCCCATGCTAGTTTGCACATTTTCCATGCCCATTCTATCACTATCTCACCACCATACCTCAACATTTCCCCACACACTCCATCTGTTCCTGGTGCTTTCCCCAACTTCACTCTTTTCATGGCTTCCCACACTTCTGACCTCCTGATCCCCACCTACTCCTCCACTACTTCTCTTCTTCTCCCTCCCATACCATATCCAGCAAATGTTTGCTGGCTCTTCATTCTTCATTCTTACTTTTGTAAAAAAGATATATTCGGGCGCATAAACTTTATACAGCCTAAATCTTCAAAAAGGGGTACAAGCAGGAGCGTGCTTCAAAGAAGCCTGCTTGAAAAAGGGTTAACTCTAAGACTCTGTACACAGATCTGCTAGTTAAGAAGGCACCCCACTTAAAGTAAGTGGTGAAAACTAAAAACTTATAAGTTTACATGTGCACATATAAACCCCATTAACTAGTGGATATATTCCTAAAAATATAACCAAACATAAATGAATTCTTGTACTTTCGTAGAAGTACTGAACTCGTGTACTTATGCAGAAGTAAATACTTCAAAAGTAAAAGTCGTAGTTGCAACTACCGAGATTTCTTAAAAATCTATTGCTTCACAGCTAAAACTACTTACAACAAGAATTGTTGTAACACTACTATTGGCCTTTAGCACAATTTCCTGCAATGAATACTACAGAGAAATTTTATAATACAATGCCTACAAACAGTATCACAGCTCGTATGTTCCGAACACATACTCCGGAGGGGTCTAGGGTGTCCTATGTCACACTGACTGCACTCTCCCCCCTTTTTTTCTTGAAATTAAACAAAACGTGACTAAAAGGGCCACCTAGACCCTCTGCCGTAAAGCTATACATGGCAAGGAAGGTTTGTCCAGAGCTACTGAAAGGTATTGAGTCAAAAACTCCTGATTAGAGGCCCACAACTGTGTGGACTTAATAACTTCCACCGAAAGATTATTAAGGAAACGTAAAGAGGCTGCCCCCTTGCGTAAATCGTGGGTCTTACCCACAATGCCGGGATTCTTCTCTTTAAAGTCCTCGACCAAGAGAGAAGCCAGTGTACGCTCCATCAAGCGTTCACCCGGACTTGCGACCCATAAAGCACCCTGGTGATTTTAGAGGTGCCAGTCTTAAATATTTGGTTAGAGCTTGCACTGGGCAAAAAAGATGGTGCACCGTTCCCCTTTTTAACGCCGGCACCGTGAACTCTGAAAACACGTGTTCACTGTGCTCATTCTTGGCTATGAATCCTGGGGAAGCAGCAATGTGAATACACTCATGAAGCCTATCAAACCTGAGGCAATTAGGTGTGTCGCTCATCGCCGCCAGCTCAGAAACTCTGTTCCCGGTAGCCAAAGCCATAAGGAATACTGCCCTTTTTGTAAAATCTGCAGTCTTTGGTACATACGGGAACGAAAATAACGACAATGCTTTGTCCAGAGACCAGGTAGGCATGAGCTGACGGGGAGGTGGGCGGAGTTTAAAACCTGCCCACATAAATCACTTTCAGATAAATGTTTCTGCATGAACAGATAAATTCTGAATGGAACAACCTGACCGGGAGTGACACCGGGTGCGGGCACCACATGTTCCAATGCTGGTACCACACTGTGCCGGCCACAGGGGCGCGATTAGCGAGACTACGCCTCGCTAATCCTGTAGTTTGTTGACTACGTGGCACATTAGAGACGCGTCTGGCGGCGGAAAATAGATAAATGGAACTCGACCTGTTACCATCCGTCATCAGAGCGTCTGGTCCGCCTGCCGGCGTTATCGTCCGGCGGGTGAGGGTGAGGGAGTTTGTGAGTCTTCTCAGACACAAACAAATCCACTTGTGGATGGTATTGCTCCGCAATCGCAAGAGCGCCCATTCTACTGTTGTGCTTTGTCTCTGAGATAGAGCGTCTGCCCAGACGTTTGCTACGCCTGGGAGATAAGATGCGTGAAGATGAATGTCCAGCCTGTTGGCTAGTAAAAAAATCTTTGCTGACACGTTTAGCCACATCCGAGATCTCATTGACCCTTGTGTCTGAATACAGTGAACCGCATTCAGATTGTCCATTCTGAAGGCCACCGACTTGCCTTGTAAAGCAGAGCCGTGAGCTTGAAGGACAGATAAGGGGACTAGAAAGTCTTTGACATTGATGTGGAAGATGTCTAAATGGGACCAAAACCTTTGACCCTGATGCCCGAGGTTTGACTAAAAGCCCCAACCTATCGTTCCTGACGCATCCATGTCCACCCATACCGACGGCGGAGGAGAGGTTCATGACATGACTGCGTGCAACATTTCTCTCATCGCCCAAACCGCTAGTAAGTTGTGTAATAACGTTGGGATAGGCCAAACTATCCCCGCCGGTAATAGTGGGAAAAATTTGTTGCACTCCAAGATTAAACGTTAGACTTTCAACCGGCCCAACTTCACAGTTAGCTGAACCCAGTTGAGAGAACCGACTAGAGATTCCCAAAGTCTCTGTGTCGTAGTCAGACTGTGGAAAAACATAAACAGTTTTTGCGAAATCCGTTGCGAGTGTCCACACTCTGACTCAGAGTGAGAGAAGCTGTGTCCTCGACCAGCCCTATCCCCTGAAATACTCGTGAGGGAACAAGGGTTTGACTTTTACTAAGTTGACCTGGAATCCTAGAGATTTGAGATGGTTTAACGTAACGTAGACATGCATGATGCGTAACTTTTCTGTTTCTGCCACCACCAGTTAGTCGCCCAGATACCACAAGACCCCGATCCCTTCTTCTAACAAGGGCATCAGGGCTTGCCGGGACCTTGCTTGAATGCTTGTGCCAAATTGAAAACAGTCTTCCAAACTGCTGGTGAAATCAAAGGAGTTAGAACTGGAGACAGAACTACTTGGCTTGCAATACGGTCAAGAAGATTCTTCACTAAGAACATCCTCAGATCCTGCCTTGCTCGAACTGCCTCTAATAAGGCCGTCCGAATATCTCCTAAAGACTTGGATGGAAGTCTGGAGAAGCAAGCGCCGGGAAAGTTCAATGGCTTTCCTGACTTCCGCGGCTTCTATTGCCTGAGAAGAGCGTAACAGACTTTGTTACCTTCTGGGAACCATATATTGCGAAAACAGTTTAAACGCTTTTCCTCTTAACCTAAACTCGCGGTCTAGGTAAGCTGGGGAAGGCGTGCTAAAGGGATCTTATAATTCTCACAAATTAATTATTTGGGGGGTGGCGGCCAAGAAGTCAAACAAAGCAGAGGGGACTCCGCCGGCACCAAAAACAGGAAGAGAGAACCAAGAATGGTGTTCTGGAGGGATTTGGTGGGAAGATAAAGTCATGGTTATAATAACTTGGAATGGCCTTAATATGAACATCCAAAACATTTCCGTAACAGTGCTACCCCTGACTCATCAGGCCCGTATAAAAGAGGCATAGCTCCTGTTTTTGACTGGCGCCTTGTCTAAAGGAGGGGGAGATATGTCTGATATGACTCGCACATTGGAAGTAGTGAGAGCTGCTGTGCCTGGCACATTGGAAATCGGATCTGACACAAGAGGATGGGTAGGTATTTTAGCTAAAGCAAAGGATGTAGCCAGAGGTCGCACATTCGTCGACATCGTGGGATCTCCCGTATCAACTGTAGGAGTTTCCGGCATAGGGCCAAAGAACCTATTAAGTGCATTCAATAGTAGTCCATCAATCTCTTCCGCCGGTACATACCTAGCCGATGACGAACTCCGTGGAGATTCGACAGTACCCTGAGAGTCGCCTAGAAGGTAACTGGACTCTTCAACCTCCATTTCTGAGACCAGAGATCGTTGTTCTTCATCCGTTAAGTCTGGCTTATCATGGGAAGATCCCGCCGAAGCCGGGACCTCCACATGTTGCCATGTTAAAACTGGGATAGAAGATGGTACATCGGCATCCCGGTGGACGTCAGCACTAGTTGAGCCACAAAGGGATGTGTTCTGTCCTGCCAGGACTGTGAGTATCGCCATACACCTTGGCTGTGGCTGTCCCTCGCTTGCGAGCTTGGAATACTCTCGGAATGGGAGCCCTCGTCCGAGTCCCGTAAAGGTTTATGATAATTAAAAGCTCCCATAGCTCATTAACACATTTAAAGCAGAGCTGGTGAGCAAAAACATAAAGTATACTAATGAATTTAATTTATATTTAATTGTATTAAAATAAATTACTATAAAGAAACACAATATTATCATAATATAATCATAGAAAATATATGTTTATTATTATTCAGTGATTAAATTATTTCACTACCAAATAAAAATAATATAGGGATACCTGAGCTTAACGGCCTTGAACATACAGCAAGGAGAGGTTCAAGTGCCGACATGACAGAGACTGGGGGAAAACTACCCCGCCCCTGGGAACTACCTGGTCACCTGGTGCAACACCGGTACTCCGCCCTGGAAAGAGAAATTTCCGGGGATTAAAGCTTTGGGTTACACCCAAAAAATGGTAAAAAATATGTGCCACAAAACCGCCGGGCAACGAACCGTAGCACTCCACCACTACTTTTCGTTTTCCTTTAGTTTCATATTAAAGATTTCAGCATATCTTTACCTGTCCAGAAGATTTAAGCATATCTTCTGAATCCTCATAAAGATGAAGCATATCTTTATTAAAGATGAAGTCTTTCAAGTATCCCCTTACACTTGAAACACTAGTAAAATTCCGGCATCTTTTTATCCCATAAGAAGTCTAAGCCTATCTTAATCTCTAATCCGGCTTCTCCCAGAAGCCCTCATAGATCGCCGTCTTGAAGGCCGTGATACCCTATTGTATCAATCAATTGTTTGGCAAATTATTGCGAATTGCAAATCAGTTAATATAACCACCCGAAGGTACAACCGCCGGGTTTTATATGCAATGTCAAACCAATTGTACCTGCCCTAGACCTCTTTGTAAAAAGGTCGCCGGGAGGGAAAGACCAAACAAACAAACAGCATTGTGTCAATGGCTTATTAAAGATTTCAGCATATCTTTACCTGTCCAAAAGAATTAAGCATAATTATCTTCTGAATCCTCATAAAGATGAAGCATATCTTTATTAAAGATGAAGTCTTTCAAGTATTCCTTTACACTTGAAACACTAGTAAGATTCAGGCATCTTTTCATCCCATAAAAAGTCTAAGCCTATCTTAATCTCTAATCCGGCTTCTCCCAGAAGCCCTCATAGATCGCCGTCTTGAAGGCCGTGATACCCTATTGTATCAATCAATTGTTTGGCAAATTATTGCGAATCGCAAATCCGTTAATATAACCACCCGAAGGTATAACCGCCGGGTTTTAAATGCAATGTCAAACCAATTATACCTGCCCCAGACCTCTTTGTAAAAAGGTCGCCGGGAGTGAAAGACCAAACAAACAGACAGCATTGTTTCAATGGTTTTGAAAAGCCGAGAAAACCATATCCAACAGGTGTCAGCATGATCACCTAGATAACTGTGTGGAGCCCCCCTCGCCGGGAATAATCACAGGAAGCCTGATCCCAGGCTCGACCACAGAAAACGCAGTTTCTGAAGAGCCCTCAAGCTACCAAACTCGTCGGGGTAACTTACCTATTTTTAGCCATCCTGACTAAAACTCGGTAAACAAAAACGGTGTTCTCGGAGCAACGAGAAAAACGCCGGAAAGGTAACCCACACCAAACGAGACATTTTAACACATTTTATACAAAGGGTGTGCGCAAAAATAGGGATACCTGAACAGGAGGGCGTAATGCATAAAGCAAAAACCGGGGCAAAGGTAGCCATGACAGAGACTGGTGGGATACTTACTCCAGGTTCTGTATAGACCCGCCGGGACCCAGCTCTGGAAAAAAAGAAAATTTCCAGGAATTAATGCTCATAAGGTTAACCCAATCATGTTCGCACACAAGTGTTAAATAACCCGCCGGGTAACGAGACATAATCCTCAACGACTACAGCTCGCTACGCGGTGGGGTTTCCTAAGTAAAAGATTTCAGAATATCTTAATTTGTCCAAAAGATTTATGAATACCCTCTGACATAATATATAAAGACCAGCATGGCGTTTATAACTGATTAAGTCTTTCCGGTGGTGTTTGTTTCAAGATTCAATTTTGGAAAAAAAAAACTAAAAAAGACGCCGGCCCACGAATTATCTCGTAGATCAAAACTGGGAAGCCTGACAAATATACGAGATCTAACTTCTCCCGAAGTATCTTTTTAGATCGCCGTATGTTGAAGGCGGCGATACAAACTGAAATATCTTAATTTGTCCAAAAGATTTATGAATACCCTCTGACATAATATATAAAGACCAGCACAGCGTTTATAACTGATTAAGTCTTTCCGGTGGTGTTTGTTTCAAGAGTCAACTTTGGAAAAACCCCCTAAAAAAGACGCCGGCCCCCGAATTATCTCGTAGATAAAAAACTGGGAAGCTTGACAAATATACGAGATCTAACTTCTCCCGAAGTATCTTTTGAGATCGCCGTATGTTGAAGGCGGCGATACAAAACGTATCCCTCAATTGTCCGGTTAACTAACTGAATTGTAATTTCGTTATTCCCACCTTTCTAAGGAGCACCCGCCGGGTGTGAATATTAGTTTAAAAAACGTTAACCCCAATTGTGCCCTAAAGCGCCGTATGTTGAAGGAGGCGATACACAATGCATCCCTCAATTGTCTGGTCAACTAAACTGAATTTTCGCAAATTCGGACATCCCACCCTTCCAGGTTGCACCCGCCGGGTGATTTAAAGTTTAAAAGTTAACCCCAATTGTTCCTATCCCCACTTCTTTGTAAAAGATCGCCGGGGAGGAAATACAACAACAGCTTAGTTTTATATTGGCTTTGCAAAACCGAAAAAACTACAAACAACACGTGTCTGCATGAACACTGTTAGATGGGTACAGCCATCCCGCCGGGATTCAAAAGGAGCCTGAAACAGGCACCACAGAGACGCAGTCCTGGGGAGCCACAGACACCCACTCGCCGGGGAAACAAGCCTGTTTTTAAACCACGCGTGGTCAAAACTCGGCAACCAGCCGGGTTGATCAAGGTGAAACCGAGAAAAACCCGCCGGAAAAAACCCACCCCGTCCAGATACCATCTGAACGCAACACCGGACCGAGGCGTAGCCAAAACACAACTAACGCCGGGCCCAACATAGTCCGTGGAATTAGCCAATACACAACTAACCCAGGACACATAAATAGTCCGTGGAATTAGCCAATACACAACTAAACCAGGACACACATGACACAGTAGTACATATTTAGAAAATAAATCAATAACACTTGTATATGTGGTAAAGCTACGAGAGGCTGGCTAGGCCTAGGCAGACGGATAACATTAACATGTCGGAATATAAACAAAAAGCACTGAATTATATCACAACAGGAACACCGCCAACACACCACTGTAGCAAATACTTCCGGCAAAGGGAAGAACTGACTCGGGACCCAGAAAAAACTTGACTAAGTGAAGAGAAATACGCTGGGAACGTCAGTAAAAATACGCTACCTCATCAGAAAGATAAAAGGAAGCAATAACACGTAATGAAAGCCGCCTGCATCACAAAGCTAGCTAACTGTGAAAAAGTTCACCTGTCCACAACAGGACCATGAGGGTACATCCGAAATAGATGCCCCAAACACACGACCCAAAATACACTGCACTGCGGGCAACCAGCCCAGGACACTCCTGCTACGCATATTCTAACCTTACTCGATACATCCCGGAGTAAACAAATGAGAAAAAACTCACGAGGGACGCAGCAAATGCGGAACCAGCGGAGCGTGGAGAGACACGTCCGGGCCGGCTGATCGCAGAGCAGAGAAGAAAGAATGACGCCTGAATCAGCGTCTGGTCAAAGATCCACACAAGTACATCCACGATATGATGGAAAGCTTATTGGATAGTTATTCTTATTTTTTTTTTTTTTTTTTTTTTTTACGAAGTTTTTCGTAGTGAGAACCCAATTCATAATGACTGAAGCCATGAGTGAGGTCGCATGCGCTCATGATGAAGGCTCCTCAGTTTTTTAAATGCTCTGCACGGTAGATTCAAACTACGGCGGATTAGTGTTTGAAGAAGATGCCTTATGTAATAGGCATGTTCGTCAATGATGGAGGGGCCACTAATAAATATATTATAGATATATGGCTGTCTGATTTGTTGGCCTTGGCTCAACCTAGGGACAGGGCATGGGTGTTTTTAATATGAATGTATATTCCTGTTCATCATCATTGTAGTTAGAAGTGTAGGACACGAGGGGGTAGTGTATGTGAGGTGTGGAAAATGGTCAGTTTAGAAGGGGTAGGTAGGTGCGGCCTGGAGCTGCTTAGCCCTGCGGGCTTGAGCCTGTCTGAATTGGCTGGCTCGGTCAGCTGGTCCTTTCGTTCTGTGGACCTTTCTTTCGGGTGTTTCTGTGTGGTGTTCGCTCGTGGCTTCTGTGGTCGGCTTCTCGTTCTGGGGCATTTTACTTCCCTCTCCTTCATTATAGGCTCGTCCCCGAGCCTCAAGGGTGAAGTAAAAAGAAGCATCGTTATGGTGGGTCATTTTGAGGGTATTTAGAAGGTTCCACCAAGCAAGAGAGCGACGGTCAGGTTTCTTTTGTAGGTCAATGTATACCTGTAAGTATGTGTCCTCTGTGTTGTGACGGGCGGTTGCCCGGGCTTGATGTGGGCGTTGTAGACGTAAGTGTCCAGTGTTTTTTTTTACTTTAACCTTTCGTATGAATGGTTTGTA
Source organism: Paralithodes platypus (assembly GCA_032716605.1). Classification (NCBI taxonomy): domain Eukaryota; kingdom Metazoa; phylum Arthropoda; class Malacostraca; order Decapoda; family Lithodidae; genus Paralithodes; species Paralithodes platypus. Next base: position 10,352,611 of record CM064551.1, read on the forward strand.
GCTTTCCCCCGCGGGGGTCGGAGTGAGGTGTGTGGGACTGACAGGAGGTCTGTTTAGTGTGGTGAATGGGTTACTAACCGACGGGGGATTAATGCATGACAACAGAGCTGGGGATGAAGGGGGAACATGAGTCTGGATTTTTTGGGGTTTTCTTGGGCGGTGTTGTAGGCTGGAAAAATCTAGTGAGGCAATGCGCTAGATAGGTTTAGGTAAGGGGGGTGAAGGAGGTGTTTGAGGAGGAAGGGGTGTGTGTGTTGTGTGGCTTGGGTCTTTAGTGTCGGAACGGGGTGTTATTTCATTAAAATCTATGGGGAGGTCATCGAAAGTTTCGAGGTCCCCTATAATGAGACCTTTTGGTAATGTCAGGGATTCCTCTGAGATATTTGCCACGAGAATGTGGTTGATGCGAGCGGAAATGATGGCGGGTTGTAAGAGGCAACGATGGGGGTTGGGGGACGTGGTAGTGGGGGAAAATATCATGTGAGTTTGGGGTATGGGCCGCAGGTTCACCCATTTTTGATGGTGGGGGGGAATTTGGCATTTATCCTGAACTACAGCTGGGCTAATGATGGTGGGGGATTGACTGGCGAGCAGGTGCTGGTACTTATAAGGGGGGCAAGGTCACTTTGGTGGGGGTCACGCGTGAGGGGGGGATTAACGGCGCGTGTGGGAGGATCAGTGGGGCGCAGTGTGAGGGGGTTAGAAAACGGGATTTGTTGGAGGGACTGCGGAGGGTTGGTGGGGGAAATGTGAGGTATAGAAGATGGGTTATTGGTGGAGGACTGATGTAAGGATTTGTGGTTGTTAGAAGGACGAATTTGGGAAGCGTTGTTGGTGGCAGTGACGGTTTGTTTGGAGTTTATGTGGATTTGGTGGTTTTATTTGTCATGAGAGGGCGAGTCAAGTGTGGGGTTGTGAAGTTTTCTAGGGGTGTGAATTGTGTGGGGGTGGAAGGGAGCTACTGACGGAAAACTGTCACAAGGGGGATTAGGGTGGGTGTGGAATTGCTGGGCATTTCTGGGGGCATGGTGGGAACATGGTTGTGTCCCTCATTCGGCACGCGTGAGGGGGGGATTAACGGCGCGTGTGGGCGGTTCAGAGTGGTGAGAGGTGAGCGAGTTAGAAAACGGGATTTGTTGGGGGGACTGCAGAGGGTTGGTGGGGAAAAAGTTAGGTGTAGAACATGGGTTATTGGTGGAGGACTGGTGTATTGATTTGGGGTTGTTAATAGGACGAATGTGGGGAACTTTCTTGGTGGCAGTCAAGGTCTGGTTAAAAGTGATGGGGGGCGGGTGGGTTTGTTTGTCATGAGAGGGTGAGTCAAGTGTGGGGTTGTGAATTTTTCTAGGGGTGTGAATTGTGGTGGGGGGGGGTGGGGGGGGGGGGGGGGGGGCCAAGGGAGCTACTGACGGAAAATTGTCACAAGGGAATTGTTGTGGGTTGTGGGATAGCTGAACATTTCTGGGGGCATGGGGGAAACATTGTTGGGTACATTGATCGGCATTTTCCCTGGAAACCTGTGTACATAAACATTTGATGGAATTATGGTTACATATATCAGAGTCTGTCCTGAAAACATGGGAGAATTTATCCGAGACAGAATTACGAGAATGGAGGGGATTACCGAGAGGGAGTTGCTTGGACTTGTCTTCTTTCGTTTGTTGAGGCATTTGGTTACTGAATGGGGTGAGATTTTGAGGGGACTCCGGGCAAGGGGAGGGTTTAGGAGTCACCTTAGTGCTAGCTACAATTTGGTAACCCTGACTCAGGGTCTGTTGAGGGGGAAGGTGTTTTTTTTTTTTTTGAATGGGTTTCTGCGTGATGGGTTTGTCAGAGGCTTTGGGTTGGAATTTTTTGAATGATATCAGCCTTTGGCCGCAGTCGACCTGGGCCTGGAGTTTTTGAAGGAGGTCAAGTCCAAGGAAACCATCGTAATGTTTACAGTTGGAGGAAAATACTGTGAATGTGTGATAACAACGAGCATGGGGGGCAGGAGTAGTTACTGATAGTGGCAAAGTGTCTCCTAGGAGATTTAAGTAAGTATCAGCAGCTGAGATTAGTTCTGCTTTGGTGGTTAACAAAGGGCCAAATAGTCGGTGGTGTTGATCATAGTAATTTTTGAACAAACATGACTTGGCAGCTCCCGTGTCGACTAACAAGCGGACAGGAATGTCCTTGATTTTGGCCATGTAATAAATGGGGGAAGTGCGGTCAGTTATGGCGTCCCCCGCCGAGGCCATCTTGGGCGGGGGGTACTTTAAAAATCCTGGGGATCGGTATCTACCTCCTCCAGGGTTTCCTCGGTATCCTCTGAGGTCATGTTAGGGGCTATTTCTCCAGTGTGTCTTTCTTCCATCTCTTCCTCTTGTCCCAACTCCTCTTCATTTACAGAAATGCGAGGAGTAAAGGGGCGAGGTTTGACAGAGTCACGAACTTGATGGAAAGCACACTGAGCATTACAGGCAGGGAAATCATAGGGGTTGATAATTACTAAAGTAGGGTTTTTACTTTGGTAGGTGTTGTAGTTCCTGTTCCGGTTGAAGATTCTGCGTGGCTGGGTAGGTTGGAACCGGGGTCTACTGGGTTGGGGCTTGCCGGAAGGGTAGGTGGGTCTGTTGTGGAAGGATGAGGCGGGGTAGGCATTCTTGGAGTTTTGGTGGTCGGGTTGCTGCGGGTGCGTGGGAAACCTCTTGATTGCAGCGATTTGGGTGGGTGCTTCTGTGCGCACGGCCAAAATACGTCGGATCGTGATTAGATCTTTTTAGTATCCGACGAAATCGTGCACACGGAAATGGTCTTTTACTGCTGAGGGCAATATAGACACAAGGTTGACCAGAATTTGCTGTTCTTGTTGGATTCTGGTCAACGTGGGGAAAGAAACTTTTATGTGTTGGGCAATCTTATTCACTGTGGCATCTAAATCGCCTTCGAATTTAGTGTCTTGGATACGGGTGTGGGCCACGAAAACGCCCAACGAAGGCTTAATGGCTTCTATCACTATTGGACGAAATTCGTCCCAGGTGAGAGCAGGGTGCACTTGATAGGCAACCAAGGAAACGGCTTTTCCCAGGTGCGTTAATGTTACGGCTATTTTTTCTGCGTCCGTGGTATAAACTAGGTCAAGTACGGGTTTCACTATGTCCATGAATGTTTCGATCTCATATGTTTCTCCATCATAATGGGGGATGGGAATGTGAGAACGGTGCGCCATGATGTTATCGTGTTCTGGCGTTCCAAACTTGCAATGTAATGCAACCTTTTATCCGAATCAAGAACCACCGCTGCCGCCAATGTTATGCCCTGTTTTTCTACAGGATTAACTTGGGTAATGTGGGCTCTATATGACTGGGTATATAAGGCTGCATGCACAAAAAAAGGTATGAGGAATAGAGAACACAAAATAAACACACGGTAACACGACATACGATCACTTTTATTTAAGTAGATGAATAATGAGCATAGAAAGATAGTAATACTCGTACAAAACAAATAATAGAAGGGAACTGCTAGCATTAGCGGATCTGGATGGAGCCTAGTCTCCCACTTCCAACGTTCAGGTATACTCTTCTGATCACGGGTTTAGTTAGCAAGGTTTATTATACTGGAAGACCTCAATGTATTTATGTATTCAATTTCACTAATTATATTTTCTACTGGTAGGTCGCGTGCCCAAGTAGCAGCTCACAGTTAGAATTAGACACGCATATATTTCTGAACACGGAAAATTCTAGTAACCTCAAGGGGGTACTGATCTAAGATTTATATTCTTATGGCAGAAATACGTAGAACACAAATCAGTGGGCGAACGTTAGGTATCACTAGGGTTTTGGATATCTGAATAAGGTAATAACGAGAGTCAATGTTGCCTGTTAATTAATGAACACTGATACGCTTAGTACGTCCCAAATGGAATGGTTAAATATGAGTTACACTGGGCAAAGTTATAGCCACTTCATAGCAAAGTTAATAAGTGAATGTCGAACTGGTACTATAACACTTAGTACTAGTAACGTGAATCTTGAATAGTATTTGTTGGTCTGGTCCTGGTTATCTTGCTTCCGGTGATGTTGGGGGCTAACGACTGGTTCCTCGGCCGTCCAGGTGGTCCAAAATGTAGGAAGTTCTCAAGTCGGATCTTTTGGCGATCGGTGCTGGCTACACACTTATATACCCACTAATTTGTGTGAAGGTTATAAGGTGCACGCTGGTACTTGTACATGGACAGATCTTCTATTTAACTTCTGCCACGGAGTCTGCCGGCTTGGGAATCCCTCAACTCAGGAACAACACAAGGGCAGAGCTAGAGGTTAACTTCAGGGTAGTGACCACTGGTTGGTGTCTACCTTTCAACTAATTTGACTGGGGGCGGAAGCTAGGTTTATAGTCTCGGTTCTGGACCCTGTAGGCAATAGGGATCTCGAGTCTTATGGACTTATTTGAGCTCTCAATAGATATGGGGACTAGGTAAGATGGTGATTACTGTTGTGGCACATGGCTATGGAAGCCTTCATTTTGTGATATAACTGAGCCTTAGTAAGAGGTACTATTTTGGCTATATTGGAAGTATTGAGGGGAGGGAGACTGGATCTACTTTGCGAGGAGGACTGGGACAGCTGTGATAGGAGTGTCTCTCGTATTTTGCTCAGTCTTCATTCTATGGTATAGCTGAGGTGCTAATTTGATTATACGAGTATGCAAAACAGGTGAATGGGTTATTGTGGGTAAAGAGAGGTGAGTAAGGGGGTTAGACATGCATGGTTAGTTCATTGATAGGAAGAATTCCTAGGCTACCTGGCAATGACCCGGAAGTCAAAACAGGGGTCAGGTATACCTCCGCGGGGGTGGGGTCTCCCTCCTCGGGTGGGTAAAAAGGGGTAGCTGGGCGCCCTCTCTCTAGGATGGTCGTCCGGCGGCTGTGGCTAGTGGCTTGCCATATCACCAGTGTTTGTAATAACCCTCTGTTTATGAGACAGATGTGGGTGTTTTTAATATAAAAACCGAAGGTGCCTTGGCTAGCTGGTTGTAATCGGTTGGTTGTTAATTGCATGGTTTGCTTGATGTGGTGGAGACTGGTTGCTAACTCTGCCACATTTATCTGGAAGTATGGCAATAGAAGTTAGTTACTGGCGAGGCGGCGAGCCTCGCACCGACGACCATTGGGTGCAGGGTTGTGAATGGGTTGTAAGAGAATAGATGGCATGCAAGGGGTTAGTAAATTTATAATGTTGTTCTGGCCTACTAAGTGAAGGCAGGCTGGATAGGAGTATATATATAAAAGGTTGGAGAGCGTTAGCAACGGAAAAATCAAGGATCTTCGAGAGGTATGAGAGAGAGGCTAGGTCGGACAAGAGTCGAGAAATGCGGGGTATTTTAAAGAGAGGGGGGAAGCTCAGGGGGGCTACAGGGAAATTTGACCCTAAGGTCTCTGGGCGTGGGGATGGCATTAGGCTGCAGTTGATATTGGAGTTTTTGAAAGGACAGTGAAAGTACGTTAGCCATATGCTACCGGGGGATGCAAATACGGGGTGGTATATGAGTCTGGAAAAGATAGAATCATGTGGATTGTGGGGCGGTGGGGGAGAAGGAGGTTAACTGTAGGTGTGTGCTTGATTGTGGAGAAAGTAGGGAAAAAACATGGTGTATTATTACTCGTCAATACGAGGGGTTATGGACCTATTATTTGACACGATTTCTTGTACGTCTAGGTGTCCCTGGGAACTGCGTTTTCTATGAAATATAGACCAAAGAAAAACGGCAGTTTGTAGGGGTACTCCGTTATTGTTTAGGAATACTATGATAGATACTGGTAACAAAGGTTATCTATACAATCTCTGGTTGGGGTAAGAATTGGAGTTACAGCATGGTGGCTAACATCTGTATTCATGGCTGTCTAAGTCTTATGGGGGCAATGGTTCTATATCCTGGTGTACCCGTGGGTATCTTAATTTCTTATGAGTTTGGACATGTGGTTTTCAACATCTACTTCTCGGATGTAAGAACATACCTAGATATATGGCTGTCGGATTTGTTGGCTTTGGCTCAACTTAGGGACAGGGCATGGGTGTTTTTTTTTTATATGAATGTATATTCTTGTTCATCATCGTGTAGGTAGAATCGGGCGGGTAAGAGGTGTAGGACACGAAGTAAAATGGCGTAGTGTGGACTGTGGATACGAAGGAGGTAAGTGGAAGACGTATGACAATTGTGGAAAAGTAAATGGAAAAAGGTGAACACAATGGCGGATAAAGATACTTAACTTAAAGATTGAATACATAGATTTTATGGGCGATGAGCCTTCAGAAACTTAGTGTGGCAAGACAAGATAATTATGTTAGGGAATGTTAATATTACTACTTAAACTAAGGATTGAATACATAGATTTATGGGGGCGATGGGTCTTCAGAAACTTAGTCTGGCAAGACAAGATTATGTTAGGGAATGTTAATATTAATACGTAACCTAAGGATTGAATACATCGATGAACGACGACATTATAGTCGTCGTCCTAATAAGGTGATGAAACCTGGTTGATCTGTACTTGGCACAATACGACACAAGGACAGTGCCGCTATGTCATATCAATACTGGTGGCAGTTAATAATATAGAGACACTTAGTTACTAGAGGAACAATGCAAGGGGGCGACTGAGCACGGGTTACATATATCTATACTCGTCATGGGAAATGATATACGAGGTCTAGGGACAGGCGCGGGTGTTTTAACTTCTAAGATATATAACATCTACTTCTCGGATGTAAGAACATACATAGATATATGGCTGTCTGATTTGTTGGCCTTGGCTCAGCCTAGGGACAGGGCATGGGTGTCTTTAATATGAATGTATATTCCTGTTCATCATCATTGTAGTTAGAAGTGTAGGACACGAGGGGGTAGTGTATGTGAGGTGTGGAAAATGGTCAGTTTAGAAGGGGTAGGTAGGTGCGGCCTGGAGCTGCTTAGCCCTGCGGGTTTGGGCCTGTCTGAATTGGCTGGCTCGGTCAGCTGGTCCTTTCGTTCTGTGGACCTTTCTTTCGGGTGTTTCTGTGTGGTGTTCGCTCGTGGCTTCTGTGGTGGGCTTCTCGTTCTGGGGCATTTTAAAAAGAGTAATTAGGTTAATATACTTAATGGCTACTATGACTGATAAAGTCTAGCTAGAGTCAATGATACGAGATACTGGTGCGCATGGCATGCCGCATAGCCTAGTGCAAATCTCAAGTCTGTGCGTCAAATATTACGTTATAGGGAAGGGTAGCTCTCTTGAGAAACCTTAATACCGAACTATTAAGCGTTCTCCTGGCGTACCTCAAAGACAAACAACGAGCTTAGAACAGTGCAGAATGGTATAGGCAAAAAGCCCTCATTCGTGCATGCTCTACTCTCAATGGCACACAGACTAGAATTTACTCAATCAACTCCAGTTCTCAGGTATGTCGTGCAGCTTTTAACTAAAGCCAGCACTCATAGGAGACAATACCTTATAATATCAGACTCCTAGTCTAGCATTATCTAATCCAGCAGAACACTAATAACTATAGGAAGCGGTACTGAACAATATGAATGCCAACCAATGCTTCGTGATCAACTTATCTTAACACTAACATACATGGGTTATATCAGACCTTAATGCACAATACAACTGGCCAGCATGAAGCTGATTTTGCAGAGTTAACCAGAGGGGGTATAATATTAATAAAAGGTGGTGAAAGATATGGACAATGAGAGAGATAGGCAGAGGAAAAGATTCTCAGGTGCAGAGAGGAGGACAGGTATCAAAGGGATAAGAGGGATGCGTTCTAGAAACCAGATCTGAGAGAGAAAGTGGCGAGGGAGCTGTATATATACTAGCACTAGCTCGAACCGCGTAGAAAAGCGGTAACAAGTCCTCTAACCAATGCTAAAGAAGCTAGCTAAACATGACGTCATCAAGCATGGTAAAAAACTCCTCTAACCAATCCCCGAGAAGCCAGCCAGCTATGATGTCATCGAGTATAGCAAAACACTGCGCGCCTACCCCCACTCTGTTCTACTCTCTCTCTCTCTCTCTCTCTCTCAACTCCTATCATTACTACTTAATGATAAAACATATACTTTGCAATTAACCCTTTCACGCTCATATGACACAGAGGTTGCCAGATTAGCAATAAGAAATAGAGTTCTCTCACTCTTATAATTACCTCTCCAAAATTAGTTTTCTGCCCACAGCTAACTCAAAGACAACTGCAGAGGTTGAAGTAACTAAACAAAAGGTTTCTAAATACCCCTGATGGTAATAAAGGTTTTAAAGTATTCCTAATAGGCTCAAAATCGCGTCATATGTCGGAGAGGGTTAAATATATCAAACCTTGACATGGGTGAAAACAAAGAGCCTTTCTGGACTGCCCATGACACAAGCTTTCATATGAAATAAAGCACACAACAATACACCAACTGTAGCAACATCCACTGCCCTGGCGATCCTAGCGAGTCACTGTAGGACAAGCCATGCTTCTAACGGAGTGGTTAACGTCACCCCCCCCCCAAGATTTTTCTCAGAGGCCCAAGGCTCACAAAAAATCTGATTGTTAGAACCCATGCTATATCTCTACTTCCCATCACCCAGCGGCAGTAAAATATCTGGCACAGTCCTCAACAAAACATATTACAAAATTATAACCCTCCCCAACACAATAGGTTAAATCATATGTAGTTATGCTCCTCAAGAGCGAGCTTCCAGCATTCTGAGAGGCGTGCAACTCAGAATTACTGCTATAACATACTGAAAAAAATTCAACTATCAAAGAAAGAGTTTTTATTTGATTTTTATGTTTTTAATTTGTTTATTTCGGCTGCACTATAGGGGCAAGCCTAGTTTTTTCTTCTATACCAAACGCTCAACTCCTGCTTTACGACCCAATACGCTGGGCTACAACCGCTAGCCAACAAGCACCAAGCGCAAAATACTATTCAAACTAAAGCAGGAGGCTACCCGTGTGTCAATCTACCCAGGATCATTTACCCTTGAAAGACAATCTGCAACCACGTTGTCACAACCGGCAATATGGCGTATGTCCAGGTTATATACCAATAACCTTAGTGACCACCTGGTCAGCCTCATATTCCGATTGTGAAACTGGTCCAAGAACTTGAGAGGCTGATGATCTGGGTAAACTACAACGACTGGACCATAGGCTGGAACATAGACCTCGAAATGCCCCAGCGCAAGCACAACCGCCAGCAGCTCCTCCTCAACAACAGAGCAGCTCCCCTGGGCTGAATTGAACTTCTCCGAGCAGAAACTAACAGGATGCTCCAGCCCATCATCGTCCTTTTCCACAAGGACGACACCAGCCCCCACACCACTAGCATCCGTTGCTAGTTGGAAAGGTAGGCTAAAGTCAGGGGCCCTGAGGATCGGGTGAGTGCACAACAGGTGTTTTACTACCCTAAACGCCTTCTCACACTCAGGCGCCCATTTGACTTTCTTATCCTTCCAGTTATCCTCCACCTGAGCTTGACTGTCCCGTTCTCCTTCTCCACCTTGACTGCTAAACGTCATCACAGGCACAGTGAGAGGCTCGGGGGGGTGCCTCACATACTCCTTCATGAGATTAACGTGACATAACTGATTGCGCTTCCGTCTGTCTGGAGTGGCTACCAAGTAATCCAGGTCCGACAGCCTCTCCACCACCCTATAAGGACCAGTGTACTTCGCGGATAAGGGGTGACCTACAAGGGGCAGTAGAATCAACACCTCCTGACCCACGCGAAACTCCCTGAGTTTAACCTTGAGGTCGTACCTGTCCTTCATGAGGGCCTGAGAGCTAGTCGAATTACGGCCAGCCAACTCCAGACTGCGCAACATCCGTTCTCGACTGTCGAGGACATACTTGAGTATAGAACAAGGTTTTTCTGCGCCCTCCCATATTTCTTCAACCATATGGAGAGGCCCTCTGACACGGTGTCCAAAGACGAGCTCATTAGGGCTGAATCCCAAACTTTCCCCAGGTACCTCCCGTGCAGCAAATAAAACACATGGCAGGCCAAGATCCCAACCATTCCCACCCTCAAAGCAACAACAACGAAGCACAGATTCCAAGGCTGAGTGCCATTGCTCTAACACACCCTGGCTCTCCGGATGATACGCAGATGACACAACCTTAACAATCCCATGCTGCGGCACTGCTTGAACAAAGAGGCTAGAAGTGAAGTTGGATCCTTGGTCTGACCGAATTACCTGCGGGTAACCATACCGGGAAAAATACACTAGCAAGTTTTGGACCACCGTCTTCGCTGACCCATTTCTCATAGGGTACGCGTCAGGGTACCTTGTTGCTACCTCCATGATGATCAGGGGGATACTTGGAAAAATCTCCCGACTGTGCATCACTGTCCTCCTTCAACTCGACAGCACCGTTACCACATTCAAGAACCTCCGGGTCTTCTAAGTGCAATTTACGAATGTCCGAAGGAGCAAGCTTATCTAAGTGTTTGCGAAACAACTCATGCCCCCCTCCTACACTGAATTTAGCCTCCCGTTGCTCTCTCTCTGTGTATCGTTGCTGTCTCTTCGTCTTTTTAAGCCCATCCTCTGCCTTCTTACTAACAGTTAATGGGTCTTCTCCAGACTCGAAAATCGGTCCTAATAATGAGTCCCCGAGAATGTCCGCTGATACTAAACTATCAACTGCATCAACTTCCAACCCCTTCTCGGTACCTTTCCTCCGCTTGTCTAAAGACTGTTGACCAGAATGTGACTCCCTGGATGCAAGAGATCCGGTGACAACACATGCCATAGGTTGCTCCGGACACTTCTCAACCCACTCCTGCTCCTCCCTACTCACGTCGGCCGGCTTCTCGGCAACGACTAAGGGTGGAGCCTCAGAAGTAGGCCCCGCAAAGTCGTTGCCGAGAAGGAGGTCGACGCCCCCAACAGGTAACTTCTCCACAATTCCTACATCCAGGTCACGAGTCACACCATCAACTTCCATCTTCATTCTTACAAGCGGGTATGACCTTGTTACATTAACTCCCTGAACCACAACCACCCGCGCCGTATTTACAGGTTTACCAGTGAAATTCCTCAACAATGTTTGCGATGCCCCAGTGTCACGCAAAATTCTCACCTCATGTCTTCTACCCCCCACTCCACACAACCGAGTCCCCTGTGGTCACTAAAGGCATCACGGACAGGGAATAAGCCTTCCGGATCCTTCTGCACTGGCAGTGTATTTACCTCGGAAGAAATGCCTCGAACAAACTCCGATGTCCTCTTGAACACTCCAATGCCGTGAGCAAAAGACACGGCTGCCGGAGGAGGTCGACTAGGGCACTCATTTGCCTTATGACCCTCCTGGTGGCACTTAAAACACATAAATTTCGGTTTCGGCTTATACTGTGATGTAAAAAGACCCTGACTTTTCACATATGGTGTGGTGTTAGGTTTGGATTCAGTTTTAGTTTCATTGCTCTTTTGTTTAAATGTGTCATTGCTACGGGGAGGGGGAGGATAACGGTCCCTAGCACTTGCATCGTACTTCTGTGAGGACCTGCAACCCCGAATCAACGACAGCCGTCGATCAGCCATTTCTGCTGCTTCGACTAGAGTTCTTGGGTTTTTCTCCTTTAAGTTCAAAGTTAGATCACCGCCCGTGCTCTTAAAGAACTGCTCCAACATCATTAACTGCTTAACTCCATCAAATGTTGTTACCTTCTCAGATCGGAGCCAGTTCCCCATAGCATCGGACAAGTCCCGGGCGTGTTCCAAAAAGGTGCTATCTCTTCCCTTAGTTACACCCCGGAACTTCAAACGGTACGTTTCTGGTTGCAGTTCGTAAGCCCTCAGGACAGCCTCCTTGAGATCCTCATACACAATACATGACTCCAAAGGTAACGCATCGTAGGCTTTAAGACCCTTGCCTATTAATCTAGAGGATACAAGTGCTGCCCATTTATTCTCTGGCCACTGGTGTTCCTGGCACTTCTTCTCAAAGCGTGCGAAAAATTCTGTTACACCACTCTCATCAAACACCGGAACCAGTTTCAATAAGTGCGAGAGATTGATCATGAGCACGGTTACCAGCCCCAAGTCGCTGTCCCGTTGCCTCTACTCGCGACTTCTCTACGTCCATGTCGGCACAGTACCTAGTCGACTCTAAATCAGCTTGGATTTTTGCTTGACTGATAGTTTTCTCTCTTCTATCTTGGCTAATTCTATTTGCTGCTGATTCTGAAGCTGAAGCTCACATACCCTGATAGCCTTTCTCTCTTCGATCTTAGCTAATTCGAGCTGAAGCAATAATTCTGGAGTTAACCCTTGAGGAGGTGAAGGTGCTACAATGTTTGAAATTACCGGTGGTCCCCCCAGAGGCAACCCACCCTGCCAGTCACCACCCAACTGTGGAAGCGTACCCGGGGTCGGCAAACCACTGGGATGGCTGGGAGTCGAGTGTAGGGGAAGCATGGCCGAAGGGCTCTGAGCACTCAACCCATCTCGCTCACCAGTCACCTTGCCCAGTACACACATTATCAAGTTATCTCTGGTCATGCTGCTAGTACCCGCATGACCGATAGCTGTGGCCAGGCATTGAAGACCGTACCGATCCATACCCTCCAACCGCTCGGCAGTAACAGGCCATTGCAAAAATATCCTAGCATCCTCCTCACAGTTCACCTGATTAACCATTTCATCAT